>CM067344.1:38520536-38658036 GCA_034190875.2 Urechis unicinctus | reverse complement strand
TTGCACACCAAGTCAGGAGTATTGCTTTAAAACGCTTACAGAACGGGGATGGTTTTGTATTTAATGTCATGTGACAATTATCAAGATTATATACATTACATCTACATGCGTATTTGCATATTAAGTGCTCAATTAATAGTCAAGGAATACTAGATGTTAGATGCATACCCGGTTGATATCGACTGTAGGAACTACTTCACACCAAACGGCAAGTAACACATCGTGGCAAAGAAAATGACATCAAAATGTCAACAAATTAGTATAAGAGAACAAGAAACTAGACAAATGATGCCGAGGCATTTGTCGAACTTGTGGCATACATGGGCAACGTAAGATACACATGGATTATATTTCGTGACTTTGCTATTTCGGGATTATCAAGAAGAAGCTTAGTTATTTGCAAAAGAAATGCTGTTACATGCCGATGATTAATATTCAAGGAAACAAAACAAATATCTAGTAGTTTTGAGACCGGACGTCAAGTAAGCTCAGTAAATGATTACCGGTTATGCCTTAAACCGGTGCAACCAGTGGTTTGCAAAGCTAATAATGACCCCAAACGTCTTTCACGAGCCTCCAGTTTCATTGCGCATGTGTATTTATCTTTCAGGCTTTCGTACAGAATAAGTCTAGAGGAAGAAATAGCATAACTTGTCATTTATATATTCGTGTTATGCCAGCAGAAGGAAACGCCCACGTGTGATAAATATAAGAATGATAGGCAATTCAACTTACCTGAGAAAAGTACCTTGCTCGTGTCTAAGACAATCTGAATCATGACCCTTCCTTTACGATATATTCATGGGACCAGCATCAATCTTCTTCAACAACCAACACAGAATACACCACGAGATGTCCTAGACAACTAAACGACACCTGCTGTATAAATGAAATTATCAACAACACGACAACGGAATATGTGGTATCCTGGGCTGTGCGCAAACACACCAGGGGCCGTATTCACAACGAATCTTAAATCTGAATGCGCTAAGATATGTTAAGCGCACCCGGCAGAATGCTCTGTTAAGTAGTATTCACGAACGCGTTTTGTTGCACATTCAGCTAAGGTTCCTGGTAAGAAGCAGACAGATGAGCCAAAACCAGCTTCTAGTCAGTTGCTCGCGTATTTTGTGTTTTCGCAACTCTGACTTACCTTACAAGTTTTTCGTTAAACAGTTTATAGGATGTCCACCAGTGCATTATATTGACATGAAACAACAATGATTGCACACACTCACCTCAAAAATACAATAAAGACTATGTCAAATGATCAAAAGACACTACTTTGTATAAAATATGGCAGCAACTTTAACTCAAGACAATCAATAATAAAATTATTCTTTTGTATCACACACAGTATACACATCATTGATTATAGTTTTTGCTAGCAGATTCAATACAATGTGTTTAACATTTGTTTAAATCCACATCCACAAAGAAATAAATATTATCAGCCATCCCAGATTATTTAAGTTGAAGAAGAGAGCCATTGCTGTATCATACAATTGTCACTATGAGATACAAAAGCTTCTTCTTAAAGACGATATGCCATTGCAAAATGAATACATAATAAGAAAACCAAACTCACATCAGGTGATAAATTACCACCATGTGATAACGCAATGAACAAACCTGAAAATCGTGTGAAAACCTCGAGACATTCTTGAAATTATATCATATTCCGAGCCTTTATTGATATATTCTACAAGGTATGAAACTAAATGGATCCGGCAATCTCCTCTTCCCTCATTTATACGCATAATTTAAGTCTTTCACCCAGGACATCATGCATTGCCATTACTTTTTCTGATGCTCAACCGAATGTTTTCGCCAATCAAGCAGTCCGCCATAGATGATCGACTTTCGAACGGCTAGTATTTTGCGTTTAATCACGAGCAAGTAATTCAAAGTAAATTCCTGGGATGGCGACTGTTATATCAGCGCTAGAGAATGCGCTTAGCCATAACCCTTCCGCTCCGGTCATTGTATCTCAGGTTTTATGGTTTTATCTAGCCTGTCCCCTATGATAGATCGAATATAATACTGGTAACCCTCGTCCTGGTGCTTATGCCGGTAACTGTAGTTACTTTTCTCAACTTTTGCTGCATTTGTCAATTTTATTACCACTTTTCATCGGTATGTTTTAGCGCGTGTATGCCTGTTATTCCTTTTATGTTCTAGTTATTAAATTCCCAATTAATATTCAACCATAATGGGTCTGGTTCAGGCTGGAGAAGCTATAATGACTATGCTCCCATCAGCTGATGTTACCACTACAAACAGTGAAAGGAAATACGTCATTAACCTAAATTATTGGTAGATTGTAGTGTCATTGCGGCAATAAGTGCAAATACCGGTACGATAAGGGTGGTCTTACGGCAGGGATTAGCTTGGGGTAACGACAATAATTAGGTTCACAGAGGGGATTTATTTATTGCGCAACGTCGCAGCTTTTTTTAAGTTTACTATTCATGTGTCCGGGTTGTCATAATGTTGAATGGACGAATATCTGAAATATTATCTTTGACTCGCATTGTTTCTAAAACGACTGTACCCACAATTGCGAATATATGGTAAGTGTACCAAGAGTAATTGCAATTACGAATCTGCAACATCGCTATGCATTAACCCCTATCGTGAAAGCACCTCAACAAATAGCTGAGAAACACAACGTCACTTACGCTCTATTACCACAGGGTTACGTCTTATAAATAGCACACTACTAGCCAAATAATAATTTTCACAGACAAAGCTTCAACTGCACATAATTCCTCTGCTGATGCCATAAGCTGGCAATAGGGATCGTCATTTAGATATAGTTTTCCCCTATGCTGTTTACTAACAGCTGTTAACCGAAGGCCCATCAGGCGGCATACATAAATATGTTGTCAATCAATGTTATAAAAACTGACCAAGAACCACATCTTCAATCAGACTATGTACGAGTCTTCTCTGTTTTTAATGTTCCATCGTCATGCTTGCACCTAATAAAACATGCCGGTCCTTTCATAAACGTGGCTAAACGAAGAACACGTGGAGCAATTATATGCAGTAATGCAAGCTCCAAAAGATGCAAAATACTACATGTCGGTTGAAACTTATGTCCATTTGAGCACAATGTTAATGCTATCACCAATAAGCAATAACGTGTGGTAAACTGCATAGCACAGAAACAATGCATGCGAATCTGTCGTAAGTATAAACAGTCGATAGCGGTTGCATAACGATGCATTAAGCATGATATTAAGGTCATCGATCAAAATAACCATCGTTCGAAATTGATGACCACTGCAATAATGCATACAGTGACAGATGTATTGTTTGCCACAACACAGCGACTTAGTCCTTCCTGGGTATTAGGAACATCTCATCATAGAACATTGATCGATTAGGGCTACTTCGTGACCTGTGACATGCAATTCATACACAAATATATGGACTACTTTGATATGTAATGACTTCATGGCATATGTTGCATGTGACTTTATTCAGTACGATTTAAACAGCGCCGATTCTGCTACGAGTAAACGGGTAGAAAACGATGCCACGATCTATTCATTGCTGCGGAATGATATATATTCTGTATGTCCGCAGTAATTTGACAGCCCCCCAGAAAGTACCCATTCATTATCTATTCATCGCCGAAAAGTGATTATGTTGCCAGCCCTGTACATCATGAACGTACGTCAACGGTACGTACGGCTGCCAGACTTACCGCCTTTGCTGTTTGGAATGATACTGCAGCCGAGGCCGCCGTAAAACAGCGACCATCAATCAGGATTAACAACCATACCACGCGCCTACAATGTCGTCAACATGCTTATGAATAAAGCAGTATTATCTACCCTGCTATTAATTGAGTTTGCTAGGAATACTGACCGTTTCTCTGCTATTTTGGGGAGAATTATGCGTGCATAATCATTGCAGTAAAACTCAGTGTGGTCGAACCAGAACAAGAGGATCGAAAAAAAAGAATAGAATATAAAAGTTATCAGCGTAATGTGTACAATAATAGCCAATCTCGCTCCTGCCTCGTTCATGTAAAAACTGATGTTAGATTCAATTTTCCGGACTGATATTTACTTGATATGTCTAAGCATACTGAGGAAAATATTAAGCATTGAATTGTTTGCCCTAATCAATGGTCACCACGTCTATTACGGGCACAATATGATACCATTTCACATATCAGCAGTGCCAATTGTATTGCCAAAACATGGTATATGGTGCTGATGCTCACATTTGCACAACATGGCCTAATGTTTCGATAACTCACAGTAGGTCACAGTGGAGTAATAATGTTGCTGGTTTAGCAAGTCACAATTAAAGCAGTGTGATTTCTGTGAATCGGCCGGCGTGTAGAGGTCGGCGAAATATCGTGCAATAGGGAGGTCACCGTCACAATTAACAGTGCCCCGCACGATGCCATTACGGGGCCAACCAGGACCCCTGAGAACGAGTCTGTCAAACAAATGGCTGCAGGAGTCTGTGTCAGGGAGGCCGAACCAAGCAGGTTGCTAAGTTCATCACTTCTGGACTGGATGTGCTGCTGTCGAGGCTTCTGCTGCTGGGTGACATGAGAAGCGCATGACCACGGGGTATGTCTCCTGTTGGTAGGCCCTCCACAGCTCTGGTGGGATGTCGCGGTGGACGCTGGTTATTTATAATGCCTCCGCCACAACAACTTGCCAACAGACCTCAGGTCGTTCATCACAGTCACTCCGCTACCACCTTTGTCAGATCCTTCTTGAGCTCCTTCGCGGTGCTCTTCTTGGGGTTGGAAGGGAACGAGTCGTTGTCCTGGCGCTTGCTCCCATCCCTCAACCCACCAGACTGCAAGTCCTCCCAAACACCGATGGATTTTAGCATTCTTCATCTGCCTCGTCGAAGATGGGCTCTAGCTGCGTGATCTGAAGCAAAAGCAAGTTTAAGCATATGGGAAGGAAACAATATAAAAAGTGTATATTTAAGAGCGCAAATGGACCAAATGGAACAAAGAGAAACCAATCTTCATCACATACTATGCACATTGCTCTCTTGCCAGACTTCCCTTTCTGCTTCTTGACCCTCAGCGTGAACTAATCTGTGCGCATTGACCGAGACCGCGTTATGATATTGGGTGCTGTAAGCATATGGACAGAAAAATAAAGTTTCTGAAAAAAGTTTCAATTGCAAGACACACCAAATTAATTACTGGCAGGAGAATTATTGGTAAGCATGAAATAAGATTTATAAACTCTAAAACGTACTTCTGCGCCAATCCCATCTCATCTGTAAATTCCTTCAGCAGGGCGTTTATCATTAACTTGTTTTTGTAGTCATAAAAACCGGGAAGGTCCTCAATGTAGGAAGCTATGAGCTCGTCATGGGCCTCTGTGAATTTTGAGGTCTGCTGGCTGGGAGAACACATTGTCACCTTCTTCCGACAGGGGATTACAAAGTCCGTCACTTTACTGCCATTCTCCCTCTCCTTCTCTTTTGGTTTCTTTATGTTATTCCTATGGGAGCTTATTTATTGGTGCCATCGCCTTCCCTTTCTGTCCTTTCTTATATGCCTTCGGTATCTTGTTGTACTTGTACTATGAAACGTGTGTAGAGCGAACCCGGTCCGCCGCACCTGGATTTTAGTCCGAATTAAAAGTAACTCAATGCCCGCCCGATGTCAAAAAATTACTCGGCAGCCGCAATGAGAACCGTTGGGCCCCTGCCTAAAATTTCTAGAAACCCGTCACAACCTACTCGCAAACCCACCGTAAGTTCATTGTGACTTGGGTATAAGTAAGGCCCCTGCATGCGCCAGAAACGGCAATTTAGAGCCGTCTAACAGTCACAGTTTATTAGCCATGCACTTTGCACTCGCTTGATACTGTCATGAATACTTTTGACTATCGTAAAATGATTGCAAATATGACAAGCCATAGCCCCATAATATCATCCAGATAGTATTTGTGCAATTCGTGGTTTGAACTTAATTAAGAAAAAGTACTATTGAAAAGAGCACTTTACCTGTCCAACATTGTCTTAACTATCGGGAAGACCGAATGTAATATATTGCGATATGCTATGCTGTTCAAATCTACTGTTCAATCACATACCATCAAATAATATAATGCGCCAATGCTTTGTGTTCATACATAAACGCGTATTAGTCTCGTATATATTGTAAGAGTAAATGTGTTTACAAAGCAAAATTAAAGTGATTCCAACATTGAACATGTGTATAGTTTGTAAAAGAGGTGCTTATTTGACTCACGAGTACTTGCAGTAGTAGCTCTGGCTTCATCTATCCGTTGACGCTCATGTAGAATAATTATAGTGATAAGTATCCAGAATATCATCAGTTAGCCATCGATTATTCCTGTCAGCATACGTATCTCTTTATGAGGCATCATATTAATCGTGCGTGTTGATAAAATACTTTGCGACTGCGATGATCATTGAGATTTATTTCGTGCTGACAATACATGTAACCGCAGGCTTATAAACTGCGGAATTAATTGCCATCACTGGTCGTGATGTTTCGTCTTCGTTATAAAACTGATGGTAATAAAATTGTCAGCAAATGGTCGGGTTGTTTTGAGAAAGCTTTGCACCAGTGCAGCGAAACAAAATAGTCCTAACTTAATTAAATCAGTAGATGAGTTGCATGCGTATCTATTCTGGTGCAGCTGGTTGTTTACAACATCTAAAAAGAGTAGATGTTACTGGATCACGAGTCCCCGCTTTCACTTCATAGTGGTATTTACATGCACACACATCCCGCAGGGTAATATTAGAGACGCAAATGGAAAAATCGGAATTAAAGTTCCTGTCGGATATAACCTCAGAAGGACCCCTCGGCAGTTTAAATGAAATCATCAACAACATCGTGGTCTGTGAATCAGGCTTAACATCAAAATGAACGAATAGATTTTACGTCTTCCGTTCCTTATTGATATAAGTAGCAAAATTCTCAGATGACAACGATTGACTGTCTTGGGAGATGTAATAGCAAACATAGTAACATTTTCCTTCCTTTTATCGCTGACTGACAAGAGTGGCCAATTATTTTCATTATATACTTTTACCTCGATTTGTATTACCTTCACCGTTTGCCGAGAAGTTCTGTGGTGATCGCAATTGGTTCACAGTCATCATTTGACAATATTCTATTTCATTAAACGCAACAAGCAACTTTCATCTTATCTTGACTCTAAATGCCTGCCAATATTACCATTGACTTGCTAGAATAATTCTAATACTAATTTGAGTCTACACTCAATGTACTTTATGTTCCTGTGACAACACTTTCTCTTTAACATTCTCTTAATTGGCCTCCTCATAAGGTACTTTAAAAGTTTGCATATCGGTTGTGTCTTGTGATATCCAGTTGTCTGGTGTATATCAGGTCCAAAGTTAATACAGCTAACGTAGAAGCTGATATGCTATATTATGCACGGTAACCGTCGCTATTATTGATTATGAACTTCGCCTTGAATTTATCTACTCTATTAACACCCTATGCTAACACCTACAGCTCCATGCATTTAAGGCATGTCATGCTGACCTGTATATTTCTTTGTTTCGTGTAGCACCTCCATTAATGGGATTGGCCAAGTCCTCTCTATCCTAGCGTTAATCCTGTCTCCCTTTCCCATTCCGTGACATTATATAAACTAATACACCTGTACACTGGCCTCTCAGAGAGTAATTATTGTGGGATTAAGAGGTTTCGCTTGATTCATTGCCTCATTTGAAAACCTGCTAGTATCTATAGTGGTGGTCAAATGGACTCTCTTAATTGGCTACTACGTACATGTCGATGATATACATCTTGTCGCACGAATTCCAGAGAGCAACCAAATATGGTGTTATTTATATGGGCACCTTTAGCCGCGTAACAATACCGTGGGATTGAAACATCTTTGGGCGTTTTTCAAAAATGATTTGCATAGACATTCCGTTACTGTACCGATACAAACATCACTATAGGTTCTAATCCAGGTAATAAGATGTGTCTTGTTCCAATATTAAAAAACAAATATATACGACGGTTTATCGCAATAAAACATTGTTTTTAGACCTTTTTAGCAAAACGTTTAGAGATACAGTTATCCAGCATCAAGGGAGGGAGGTGCTCGTGTTGCTAATCACATGTGTAGTATATGTCGACATGCTTCTGTTGTAATGGGTCACGAAAAGCGGATTTGGCTGCATTTCACTACATAATTAATAATCCGAGATGAAGTCAACCTCACAGAAGAAGATTACAGGGGTTTACAGCATCCAATCTCTGTTCTAAACGATTTTCATGCACCATGTCTTTGATGTTGTTACCGCGATGTCCTCCCCCCCATATGTCGCAGTAACATCTACGTGAAGTTCTAAAACCGACGCACTACGGCAGGCTTGTTGGTAAAAATAACACTGGGTTAGATTTTACCATTAGATGCAATAGAGCGTATCATCATACAAATCAGCCCGCTGATAATTGTAGATTTAGATATGTCTAGTGCATAGTTTAGGAAATCATTGCAATATCTATATACATTAGACACGTGTGATAGATGTACAATATGCCTGGTAACGGCATGATGTAATTTTTAATCATATATTATCGTGCTTTGAGCACGAGGGATGAATAAAACCCTGGTTAATTGCAACAGCATAACGATAAGATAATCCATTGACTGACTAAGATCAAGATGCACAACGCATGTTACTCTGTTTTGCAACAATGTTATTACATTCCCATATTTCATCGTTAACGCTAATAACTGTGTACGTCCTAAAGACCGTTAGTATAAGTCACAGGTTCGCAAACTTCTACTTTGTATTTTTTCAAAAGCGATTTATGATTGTCAAGCATATTTCTCCTGTTAATTAGATTATCTATGGCGTACATCAATTGCCTGACTACCCTTGTAGTGGGTGAGAAATATCGGCATTCAGTTCAAGTAACTTCCGGTGGACGTAAGGGTTTTCTGCACGGCTAGTAACATTAAAACCGATGACGTCTGTCCAGCTGTACAACGCAGGTATGGGAAGGCACCATGGCGTCATGGTCGGTGGCGTCAACTAAAAACGTAAAAGGAAAAATTAGCATATGCCGCTCTATCCAACGATATAAGGGTATTGTACGAAATATGTGCCGACACCGCACATTTAGTGCCTCTCGACCTTATCAATTGGCAAACCTGCGTACAGCTTAGATAATGGTCTAAGTCGGTTAGGGGATGTTACCGTTAGTGTACTTGGTTTTTTTTTAATGCAATGTCATTTTGTGTCAAGCATAGTTTGAGTATGCCTCATTTTCAGTAACATGTTGACAGTAATGCATGAATGCGCAACTTTGTAGTGAGAGTCAATCGCAAGGTGGTCATCGGCGATTACATGGTCATAACTTACTTACATCACTATATTCTGGCCGCTGTGCTATCTGATTATATTATACTGAACTAGTCATTTGTGTTACGGAACATGCGCCTGAATGTTACAATACATGCCATAATACCGCTAGTTGCAAGACAATTGTCGCATAATTGCTGTTTCATGAATGCATATATATATATTCCACAGACACTGGGCTTGAGCTCGATATCAGATTTTGGTCCCACCAGGTGGACAGTATCACCTTCGTTTCTTATATAATGTTATGTGATCCGGCAAATTACTCCTCTCTGGTGATAAGATTATCAGCATTGATCGCTATGTGTGTGGATGATGTCCATTTTTGTCCGGGGCAAATGTAATATCGCGTGGCCCCTTGTTACAGCGTGTTGATAGTGCTTGCCTCCAGGGCTACATGCCATGTATTCATCATATTTTATAGCGTCATTGTCTCAACATGTGGTGGATTCTCAGCAATGACACAATACAAAAGTCTGACCACTTTAGATGAATACTGATCAATATTCAACCATTGTCCAGCATAGAACAGGTGTTCACCCCTCATACATTATTACAATACACCAGGTGCAGCTTCCAATAACCTGTACCCGTTAGCATCATCCAAAACACGGTTTTTGCATTGGGACCAGCCCAGGTATGGTTCCCCCCGAACGCCATCTATTTAAGATCATCATAGATTTTATTAAGACATGTGGAAAACTGCGTCGTTATTCTTCTCGTCTGAATCTGGTATTAAGATTTAAACGCATCCCTAACCACTGGCAACAGCTCTTTTCATCCCAAGAATCTCTTCATACACCTTGAAGCTTCTTTCTCCAGAAGGTTTTCCATCCTCGAGCAGCTTTGCTCATACCAAGCAGCTCTATTCACCTCAACCAGTTCCTTCACCTCTGTCCACCCCAATGATCTTTACTCAACCCATGCAACTTTGTCCACACCAATGAACTCATCCAAGCCACATCTAGTCTATGGTAATAAGCGCACGCACCATCCATCGCGAAAAAAAGAAACACGACTGTGCCTGGACAGCGCATCCAAATTGCAGTAATTAATCAAATACTTATTAACTTCCTCCAGCATATCATACCTAATCCAGCCGATGACATTTCAATCAATTCACTTTAACAACGTACGACACACATTCCAACCCGAATCTGCTTCCATGACGTTTTTATTGTAAATAATCATGGTGAACTTAAGCGGAATATTTTTTCGAGGAGCATCAAAGCTCAAAGTCGACAAGCCCTATACATTCATGCAGTACACAACGCAAATTGCCACTTGTTTGTATGGATACGTTTTCAAATGTTGAATATGGGGTGAATGTAAACCAAAATAACGTTATATTGTTTTTAAATTAATGTTTATTTCATTCAGCCGTTGCACCGTCGCATCTCCTACTTCCGGCCTGAAACACAAATGAACATGAGCATAAGAGCGCGGTCTGTGTTGTTCACATCTGGAGCAACAGATAACGGAAGAGCATTGCACCTTAACACAATCCATCTCGTCGCCACAATCACCGCAGCCATTGTCAGATCCAATTCAATGATATACATTTGCCATTATGTCATAAAAATAAGCGACACCAGCCAAATCACCTCCTGACTGATCCTGACGTATCTAATACATCACTATGGAATATCCATAAACTATTTGTTACCAAGAAAACACCCAAATACCACCACACTGACGTTCAGCATCTGCCAGCAAATTGAATAGAGATGACTGTATCCTATGAATTACAATTATCAACAGATTTTGGACTCTATATGTAATTTCGGTCAAGAAACATTCAAATATCAGAGGAAACGAAAAGCATCAAAGGCATTGAGCTTTTTAAAATCCACTATCTAATTTATTTTAGGTTAATCCAGAAGTTAGCCATTGTTACATTGCGTCCATGTAAGGTTGTGGGGAAGTACTTCAAAGGGTGTGTGGTTCCCACCTCTTGTGCTTCGTCATGCTCGTCTGTGTTAGCTAAATGTGATTAGCAAAACCTGACGATGTCCGGATGAAGCGTACAATCTAATGCGAATTTTAGCCGAGGGAACGCGGTGGGCATTTCTTGAAATGCCTATATACGCTGTGACAACGTAGAAAACATGCCCGAGATTGGGTTTGAATATTGCAAAGTTTGCGTCATCTCCTTTCCTTAGAAAACATTCATTATTACCACTTATTTCTATGCTTAGGAGAACAACATATATATAGATAGAGATAGAGATATATATATAGAGATAGATATATAGATAGAGAGATAGAGATATAATTGATATATATATCAATATGATATCATTATAATTATCAAATAGAAGATAAATAGATAGGGAGAATTAGATAGAGATATATAAGGAAAGAGAGAGAGATATATATATATAGAGACAGATATATACATACATACATACATACAGACATACATACACATACATACATACATACAGACATACATACATACATACATACATACATACACAGACAGACAGACATACATACATACATACATACAACATACATACAGACATACATACACATACACATACATACATACATACATACATACATACATACATACATACATACATACATACACATACATACATACATACACATACATACATACATACACACATACATACATACATACATACATACATCATACATACATACATACATACATACATACATACATACATACATACATACATACATACATACATACATACATACATACATACATACATACATTCATACAATACTGCATACATGCATAAAAAACTGCATCCAGTCCCCTTTGAGATATATGCTGTTCATCTTTGTACGCTGACATTGAAATTTCTTTGCACCACAGGCGTTGATACTAGCCGACATTTGATCATGTAAATTTATGCCTATTTAAGAAGGTGTTTGTTGTTTTATCTGCCATTGAACTCCCTGCCTTCAAAGAGATACCCGTGCAGGCGCTAATGATAAGATTGGTACTGCTTTCGGCATATCTGGTTACTGTTAACGAAAATACCCAAATACTGAATGTTATCGGCATATAACCGATATATCAAAATTGATACCCCATATAAGTTTTCTGGATTAGTTGTTATTTTACCCTGAAATGTACATAAATGCACATCACATTGATCCTAATATAAAACATGTATTAATTTGCAGCGCAGTGCTAGGAAACCCGATGTCTCTAATGTATTCCTATTCCATGTCTGAACAGGATAATTGCCCCAATGTTTCAGATGACTGTTCCTCTATGGGATTTTCGACCTACGCCAATGGCGACTGTTACAATTTTCCGGGCTGATATTTACTTATTATGTCGAAGCATACTGAGGAAAATATTAAGCATTGAATTGTTTGCCCTAATCAATGGTCACCACTTCTATTACGGGCACAATATGATACCATTTCACATATCAGCAGTGCCAATTGTATTGCCAAAACATGGTATATGGTGCTGATGCTCACATTTGCACAACATGGCTTAATGTTTCGATAACTCACAGTAGGTCACAGTGGAGTAATAATGTTGCTGGTTTAGCAAGTCACAATTAAAGCAGTGTGATTTCTGGGAATCGGCCGACGTGTAGAGGTCGGCGAAATATCGTGCAATAGGGAGGTCACCGTCACAATTAACAGTGCCCCGCACGATGCCATTACGGGGCCAACCAGGACCTCTGAGAACGAGTCTGTCAAACAAATGGCTGCAGGAGTCTGTGTCAGGGAGGCCGAACCAAGCAGGTTGCTAAGTTCATCACTTCTGGACTGGATGTGCTGCTGTCGAGGCTTCTGCTGCTGGGTGACATGAGAAGCGCATGACCACGGGGTATGTCTCCTGCTGGTAGGCCCTCCACAGCTCTGGTGGGATGTCGCGGTGGACGCTGGTTATTTATAATGCCTCCGCCACAACAACTTGCCACAACCTCAGGTCGTTCATCAAGTCACTCCGCTACCACCTTTGTCAGATCCTTCTTGAGCTCCTTCGCGGTGCTCTTCTTGGGGTTGGAAGGGAACGAGTCGTTGTCCTGGCGCTTGCTCCCATCCCTCAACCCACCAGACTGCAAGTCGTCCCAAACACCGATGCATTCTTCATCTGCCTCGTCGAAGATGGGCTCTAGCTGCGCGATCTGAAGCAAAAGCAAGTTTAAGCATATGGGAAGGAAACAATATAAAAAGTGTATATTTAAGAGCGCAAATGGACCAAATGGAACAAAGAGAAACCAATCTTCATCACATACTATGCACATTGCTCTCTTGCCAGACTTCCCTTTCTGCTTCTTGACCCTCAGCGTGAACTAATCTGTGCGCATTGACCGAGACCGCGTTATGATATTGGGTGCTGTAAGCATATGGACAGAAGAATAAAGTTTCTGAAAAAAGTTTCAATTGCAAGACACACCAAATTAATTACTGGCAGGAGAATTATTGGTAAGCATGAAATATGATTTATAAACTCTACAACGTACTTCTGCGCCATTCCCATCTCATCTGTAAATTCCTTCAGCAGGGCGTTTATCATTAACTTGTTTTTGTAGTCATAAAAACGGGAAGGTCCTCAATGTAGGAAGCTATGAGCTCGTCATGGGCCTCTGTGAATTTTGAGGTCTGCTGGCTGGGAGAACACATTGTCACCTTCTTCCGACAGGGGATTACAAAGTCCGTCACTTTACTGCCATTCTCCCTCTCCTTCTCTTTTGGTTTCTTTATGTTATTCCTATGGGAGCTTATTTATTGGTGCCATCGCCTTCCCTTTCTGTCCTTTCTTATATGCCTTCGGTATCTTGTTGTACTTGTACTATGAAACGTGTAGAGCGAACCCGGTCTATTGGCGATCAATTTGCGACGTGAAACGCCGCACCTGGATTTTAGTCCGAATTAAAAGTAACTCAATGCCCGCCCGATGTCAAAAAATTACTCGGCAGCCGCAATGAGAACCGTTGGGCCCCTGCCTAAAATTTCTAGAAACCCGTCACAACCTACTCGCAAACCCACCGTAAGTTCATTGTGACTTGGGTATAAGTAAGGCCCCTGCATGCGCCAGAAACGGCAATTTAGAGCCGTCTAACAGTCACAGTTTATTAGCCATGCACTTTGCACTCGCTTGATACTGTCATGAATACTTTTGACTATCGTAAAATGATTGCAAATATGACAAGCCATAGCCCCATAAATATCATCCAGATAGTATTTGTGCAATTCGTGGTTTGAACTTAATTAAGAAAAAGTACTATTGAAAAGAGCACTTTACCTGTCCAACATTAAGGTCTTAACTATCGGGAAGACCGAATGTAATATATTGCGATATGCTATGCTGTTCAAATCTACTGTTCAATCACATACCATCAAATAATATAATGCGCCAATGCTTTGTGTTCATACATAAACGCGTATTAGTCTCGTATATATTGTAAGAGTAAATGTGTTTACAAAGCAAAATTAAAGTGATTCCAACTGATGTTGGCAAAATGACTTTTGCGTAGTATATTTGTTGAAATCTGCATCAACTTTAGCAACATCATGCTAGCCTATCATATTAATTTAACTTTGAACATGTATATAGTTTGTAAAAGAGGTGCTTATTTGACTCACGAGTACTTGCAGTAGTAGCTCTGGCTTCATCTATCCGTTGACGCTCATGTAGAATAATTATAGTGATAAGTATCCAGAATATCATCAGTTAGCCATCGATTATTCCTGTCAGCATACTTATCTCTTTATGAGGAATCATATTAATCGTGCGTGGTGATAAAATACTTTGCGACTGCGATGATCATTGAGATTTATTTCGTGCTGACAATACATGTAACCGCAGGCTTATAAACTGCGGAATTAATTGCCATCACTGGTCGTGATGTTTCGTCTTCGTTATAAAACTGATGGTAATAAAATTGTCAGCAAATGGTCGGGTTGTTTTGAGAAAGCTTTGCACCAGTGCAGCGAAACAAAATAGTCCTAACTTAATTAAATCAGTAGATGAGTTGCATGCGTATCTATTCTGGTGCAGCTGGTTGTTTACAACATCTAAAAAGAGTAGATGTTACTGGATCACGAGTCCCCGCTTTCACTTCATAGTGGTATTTACATGCACACACATCCCGCAGGGTAATATTAGAGACGCAAATGGAAAAACTCGGACCCTCGGACCCTGCAGTTTAAATGAAATCATCAACAACATCGTGGTCTGTGAATCAGGCTTAACATCAAAATGAACGAATAGATTTTACGTCTTCCGTTCCTTATTGATATAAGTAGCAAAATTCTCAGATGACAACGATTGACTGTCTTGGGAGATGTAATAGCAAACATAGTAACATTTTCCTTCCTTTTATCGCTGCCTGACAAGAGTGGCCAATTATTTTCATTATATACTTTTACCTCGATTTGTATTACCTTCACCGTTTGCCGAGAAGTTCTGTGGTGATCGCAATTTTCATTAAACGCAACAAGCAACTTTCATCTTATCTTGACTCTAAATGCCTGCCAATATTACCATTGACTTGCTAGAATAATTCTAATACTAATTTGAGTCTACACTCAATGTACTTAATGTTTCTGTGACAACACTTTCTCTTAACATTCTCTTAATTGGCCTCCTCATAAGGTACTTTGCATATCGGTTGTGTCTTGTGATATCCAGCTGTCTGGTGTATATCAGGACCAAAGTTAATAATACAGCTAACGTAGAAGCTGATATGCTATATTATGCACGGTAACCGTCGCTATTATTGATTATGAACTTCGCCTTGAATTTATCTACTCTATTAACACCCTATGCTAACACACACAGCTCCATGCATTTAAGGCATGTCATGCTGACCTGTATATTTCTTTGTTTCGTGTAGCACCTCCATTAATGGGATTGGCCAAGTCCTCTCTATCCTAGCGTTAATCCTGTCTCCCTTTCCCATTCCGTGACATTATATAAACTAATACACCTGTACACTGGCCTCTCAGAGAGTAATTATTGTGGGATTAAGAGGTTTCTCTTGATTCATTGCCTCATTTGAAAACCTGCTAGTATCTATAGTGGTGGTCAAATGGACTCTCTTAATTGGCTACTACGGACATGACGATGATATACATCTTGTCGCACGAATTCCAGAGAGCAACCAAATATGGTTACTGTTATTTATATGAGCACCTTTAGCCGCGTAACAATACCGTGGGATTGAAACATCTTTGGGCGTTTCAAAAATGATTTGCATAGACATTCCGTTACTGTACCGATACAAACATCACTATAGGTTCTAATCCAGGTAATAAGATGTGTCTTGTTCCAATATTTAAAACAAATATATGCGACGGTTTATCGCAATAAAACATTGTTTTTAGACCTTTTTAGCAAAACGTTTAGAGATACAGAAGGTTGTTTAACGTTATCCAGCGTCAAGGGAGGGAGGTGCTCGTGTTGCTAATCACATGTGTAGTATATGTCGACATGCTTCTGTTGTAATGGGTCACGAAAAGCGGATTTGGCTGCATTTCACTACATAATTAATAATCCGAGATGAAGTCAACCTCACAGAAGAAGATTACATTGGGGTTTACAGCATCCAATCTCTGTTCTAAACGATTTTTTCATGCACCATGTCTTTGATGTTGTTACCGCGATGTCTCTCCCCCCCATATGTCGCAGTAACTAAATCTACGTGAAGTTCTTAAAACCGACGCACTACGGCAGGCTTGTTGGTAAAAAAAACGCTAGGGCTTTAGATTTTACCCTTAGATGCAATAGAGCGTATCATCATACAAATCAGCCCGTTGATAATTGTAGATTTAGATATGTCTAGTGCATAGTTTAGGAATGACGATTGCAATATCTATATACATTAGACACGTGTGATAGATGTACAATATGCCTGGTAACGGCATGATGTAATTTTTAATCATATATTATCGTGCTTTGAGCACGAGGGATGAATAGCGGAACCTGGTTAATTGCAACAGCATAACGATAAGATAATCCATTGACTGACTAAGATCAAGGGCACAGCGCATGTTACTCTGTTTTGCAACAATGTTATTACATTCCCCATATTTCATCGTTAACGCTAATAACTGTGTACGTCCTAAGACCTTGTAGTATAAGTCACAGGTTCGCAAACTTCTACTTTATATTTTTTCAAAAGCGATTTATGATTGTCAAGCATATTTCTCCTGTTAATTAGATTATCTATGGCGTACATCATTGCCTGACTACCCTTGTAGTGGGTGAGAAATATCGGCATTCAGTTCAAGTAACTTCCGGTGGACGTAAGGGTTTTCTGCACGGCTAGTAACATTAAACCGATGACGTCTGTTTAGCTGTACAACGCAGGTATGGGATGGCACCATGGCGTCATGTGTACGTGGCTAAAACTAAAAACGTCAAGGAAAAATTAGCATATGCCGCTCTATCCAACGATAACGATTGTACGAAATATGTGCCGACACCGCACATTTAGTGCCTCTCGACCTTATCAATTGGCAAACCTGCGTACAGCTTAGATAATGGTCTAAGTCGGTTAGGGGATGTTACCGTTAGTGTACTTGGTATTTTTTTTAATGCAATGTCATTTTGTGTCAAGCATAGTTTGAGTATGCCTCATTTTCAGTAACATGTTGACAGTAATGCATGAATGCGCAACTTTGTAGTGAGAGTCAATCGCAAGGTGGTCATCGGCGATTACATGTTCATAACTTACTTACATCACTATATTCTGGCCGCTGTGCTATCTGATTATATTATACTGAACTAGTCATTTGTGTTACGGAACATGCGCCTGAATGTTACAATACATGCCATAATACCGCTAGTTGCAAGACAATTGTCGCATAATTGCTGTTTCATGAATGCATATATATATATTCCACAGACACTGGGCTTGAGCTCGATATCAGATTTTGGTCCCAGGTGGACAGTATCACCTTCGTTTCTTATATAATGTTATGTGATCCGGCAAATTACTCCTCTCTGGTGATAAGATTATCAGCATTGATCGCTATGTGTGTGGATGATGTCCATTTTTGTCCGGGGCAAATGTAATATCGCGTGGCCCCTTGTTACAGCGTCTTGATAGTGCTTGCCTCCAGGGCTACATGCCATCATATTTTTATAGCGTCATTGTCTCAACATGTGGTGGATTCTCAGCAATGACACAATACAAAACTCAGACCACTTTAGATGAATACTAATCAATATTCAACCATTGTCCAGCATAGAACAGGTGTTCACCCTCATACATTATTACAATACACCAGGTGCAGCTTCCAATAACCTGTACCCGTTAGCATCATCCAAAACACGATTTTTTTGCATTGGGACCAGCCCAGGTATGGTTCCCCCCGAACGCCATCTATTTAAGATCATCATAGATTTTATTAAGACATGTGGAAACTGCGTCGTTATTCTTCTCGTCTGAATCTGGTTTTAAAATTTAAACGCATCCCTAACCACTGGCAACAGCTCTTTTCATCCCAAGAATCTCTTCATACACCTTGAAGCTTCTTTCGCCAGGTTTTCTATCCTCGAGCAGCTTTGCTCATACCAAGCAGCTTTACTCACCTCTAACAGTTCCTTTCAACCACGATAATCATCGCATTTGTCCACCCAAATGATCTTTACTCAACCCATGCAACTTTTGCCACACCAAGGAACTCATCCAAGCCACATCTAGTCTATGATAATAAGCGCACGCACCATCCCGATCCGCGAAAAAAAGAAACACGACTGAGCCTGGACAGCGCATCCAAATTACAGTAATTAATCCAACACTTATTAACCTCCTCAAGCATATCATACCTAATCCAGCCGATGACGTTTTAATCAATTCACTTTAACAACGTACGACACACATTCCAACCCGAATCTGCTTCCATGACGTTTTTATTGTAAATAATCATGGTGAACTTAAGCGGAATATTTTTTCGAGGAGCATCAAAGCTCAAAGTCGACAAGCCCTATACATTCATGCAGTACACAACGCAAATTGCTACTTGTTTGTATGGATACGTTTTCAAATGTTGAATATGGGGTAAATGTAAACCAAAATAACGTTGTATTGTTTTTAAATTAATGTTTATTTCATTCAGCCGTTGCACCGTCGCATCTCCTACTTCCGGCCTGAAACACAAATGAACATGAGCATAAGAGCGCGGTCTGTGTTGTTCACATCTGGAGCAACAGATAACGGAAGAGCATTGCTCCTTAACACAATCCATCTCGTCGCCACAATCTCCGCAGCCATTGTCAGATCCAATTCAATGATATACATTGCCATTATGTCATAAAAATAAGCGACACCAGCCAAATCACCTCCTGATTGATCCTGACGTGTCTAATACATCACTATGGAATACCCATAAACTATTTGTTACCAAGAAAACACCCAAATACCACCACACTGACGTTCAGCATCTGCCAGCAAATTGAATTGAGATGACTGTATCCTATGAATTACAATTATCAACAGATTTTGGACTCTATATGTAATTTCGGTCAAGAAACATTCAAATATCAGAGGAAACGAAAAGCATCAAAGGCATTGAGCTTTTTAAAATCCACTATCTAATTTATTTTAGGTTAATCCAGAAGTTAGCCATTGTTACATTGCGTCCATGTAAGGTTGTGGGGAAGTACTTCAAAGGGTTTGTGGTTCCCACCTCTTGTGCTTCGTCATGCTCGTCTGTGTTAGCTAAATGTGATTAGCAAAACCTGACGATGTCCGGGTGAAACGTACAATCTAATGCGAATTTTAGCCGAGGGAACGCGGTGGGCATTTCTTGAAATGCCTATATACGCTGTGACAACGTAGAAAACATGCCCAAGATTGGGTTTGAAAATTGCAAAGTTTGCGTAATCCCCTTTCCTTAGAAAACATTCATTATTACCACTTATTTCTATGCTTATTATAACATATATATATATATATATATATATATATATATATATATATATATATATATATATAATTATATAGGGATCAATATGAGATAATTATAATTATCACAGAAGATAAATATATATATGTAATTCTATTACATATATATATACATGGGATACAGGAAATATATATATATATAATATATATATATACATACGGACATACATACACACTTACATACATACATACATACATACATACATACATACATACATACATACATACATACAAACATACATACATACATACATACATACATACATACATACATACATACATACATACATACATACATACATACATACATACATACATACATACATACATACATACATACATACATACATACATACATACATACATACAAACATACATTCATACATTCATACAATACTGCATACATGCATAAAAAACTGCATCCAGTCCCCTTTGAAATATATGCTGTTCATCTTTGTATGCTGACATTGAAATTTCTTTGCACCACAGGCGTTGATACCACCCCACAATTGATCATGTAAATTTATGCCTATTTAAGAAGGTGTTTGTTGTTTTATCTGCCATTTCTGAATAGTATAATTGCCCCAATGTTTCAGATGACTGTTCCTCTATTGGGTTTTCGACATGCGCCAATGGCGACTGTTACTACTCAGCGTTTCTATGCGATGGAGACGAAGACTGTCGTGATGGGTCGGACGAAGCCGGCTGTGGTGACGGTACCAACATTGACAATTTGCTACAGCTATTTCATTTCATATAGCCAGGTAGATGTTTATCATTCAGCATAGATATGTTGTTCATAGGTTGTTCACGCGGGGAATTCGAGTGTGCAAATGGTAGATGTATTAACAACTTGGCGATGCGACGGCGATAATGATTGCGGAGATAGCAGCGACGAACAGCAATGCCAATCCGAGGGTAAGGGATGCATCGTGCATTGGGCCATGACGCCTTTCCACTACGTGTGTCATTGATTTGCGTAAATGGCAATTGCTAACTCTATGCCCTTAGAAGTATTTGTATTCGCTAACAGGCTGCTCTGCTAGGCGTTTCCAATGTGCTAACCAGCGGTGCATCATAGCGTCGTGGCGCTGTGATAACGACAACGAATGTGGGGATGGCAGTGACGAAGGCAATTGTGACGATGAAGGTCTATTATATAACTGCTAAACGCATGCGCCTTTCTTAATAATTACAGCAATCTTTATGAAAAACATATGACACCCTCACGGGGCACGATCAAAATGTACCTGAATTGAACTGACCTCTACGGTTTTATGCACAGATAATACGTGCGAGTCAGGTCAATTCACTTGCTTCAACGACCGATGCATAAGCAGCAGCTGGCGCTGTGATGGCGATAATGATTGCGGGGACAGAAGTTTTGAACAACGATGCAAAAAAAAGTGGAGGTAATGACCAAACCGAAAGAACCTCTTATGAGCTATGGTCATGTAGCGGATATCCTTAACATCGTTGTAAAGCTGGCCACATATGGAGGATACGCACTAAGTATCATATTATGATGCTGTCAAAGGTTTGCGGTTTCGGTCGATTCGAATGTGACATAAGACCCATAATGAAAGTTACTGGTACCCTAATCTGTAAACTCAGTCACAGCGGACTCACAAATGCAATTCTCGGATTCATGCGCACCAACCCTACTAGAACATTATGTGCATGTGCTCAAATGAGCTACATGCAAAATGGTTGGACCCTTCATAAAATCAATACTTACCAGCGTTTACCTTGAGCAGGTAATATGCAGACTCTACCTGACGGATTTGTCACCGTGTGATTGACACGATACCATCAACTGTGGATTGTATAACATGCTCATAGCTCCATTAAAATGACCACATCAAATTGATGCAGAACCTACTAATGATTCTGAGGAATCCCCGTGATATGATTGTTATCTTAATGGCTTTGATGAAGTACTTGCTTATTGCAAAAGTATTTGCCGATTCTTTTTTTAATTCTTTACTCCATTTTCTACTATTGATCGTAAATATCCGACATACCGATACATTTTTAATTCTATACTCCATAGAAATGTAGCTCATAGGTTGTTTACGCGGGGAATTTGGGTGTGCAAGTGGTTGATGCATGAACAAGTCGTTAAGATAAGACGGCGATAAGACGGCGACTATGGCTGCGGAGATAGCAGCGACGAACAACAATGCCAATCCGGGGGTAAGGGATGGATATATATAAGTATAACATTAGTCCTTGGTATTTTGTACTAAGTATAATATATATAATGCATATTTTAACTGCGTAGGCAAAACATGAAAAGCAATGCGTATTCGAACAAAGCTGGACGAGGATTAAATAATACGACACCAGGATGAATGAATCTGGCAATGTGAATCTATCTGCACTCGTGTCACGGAGCGAGTCACATTTACGTATGCCATTATATCCTTGCGGTACGTGATTTGTGGTATTTAACCAGCTTTGTACTTCATTTTATAGTGTGAAGAATGTGTGCATGTGTTTGAAGTATTCCAGAACAACAAGCACAACACGATTATTTATTTTCCAGATTATCGTTGTTTAATAATTTAATATATTTTGTTTACCGTCAAACGACGTAGCACATCCACAACAATGCAATACCTCCCGCCATCTCTTATACATGGAATTGGACAGCCGCCCTTACTTTAAGTGAAGTTTATATGGCATAAACACGCTTGTTTGCGCTGTCTGCAATAACACATCATGGACGCCAATGGCAAATAAACGTCCACTTTTGGAGCGTTTCTAATACTGGTTAATCGGATTGTGTTGGCGACAAAAGAAAAAAAATCAAGATTATTCTGTGCTGGCAAATGACATTTCGTGGTTCATTTGTCGGTAGTGTTATGTTTAATCATGATTGAAATAGAACCCAGCGACCTGTCTCTATCAATACTGCCGTTTGAGGATGTAATATGAAACCCACTGAAAATATTTAGATGCTTCAATCTAAACAGAATACAGTAATGTAATGCTACAACGGTAGTACCGCGGCCAACCTCATTGTTAACCTAGATCAAGAACATACTATTTAGGAAACTATGATATCATCAATTTATTTTAGATCAAACATAATATATATAGAAGTCTGATATCATCACTGTTTTGCTAAGGCAAAATTCCATACTTTTCTCTGCAAAATGAATGAAGACATGGCAATCTTAGAGTACCATGATATATATATATATATATATATATATATATATATATATATATATATATATATATATATATATATATATATATATATATATATATATATATATATATATTATATATATATATATATATATATATATATATATATATATATATATATATATACACACACATATATATATATGCATATAGCTGTTGATATCTTTGGTGCACATTGATTTACAGCAAACAATATAATCATTATATCTGTGCGAGATAGGTATGTTGTATTGAAACATGGCAGATGCATGTAACAAAATGGACAATGAAATAGTAAACGAATACACCATAGACATAAGTTCAGCCGTGACATGAGTATTGAATACCAAGGTTAATGTATAGCAGCAATACAGTCATCGCCATGAAATAAACAATATTCTACACACGTTTGGTGGTGAATACTGATTACCCATTCACCGTCCATGCTATCCGAGTGTCTTCCCAGCATCACATATGTCGCGGAATAAACAGAGGCAAGGCAGATCAAAATGTAATCCATCATACTTCTGCTCCACTGCTCGACCTCACACATCAGGATTTGATCATAAATCTTTGCAGCCTGTGCAACATGATTAGTCGATGTGCATAACATACGTCAGCCGAAAAAAATGAAAGTGGCCATTTCGATGAGTGTGACAGACTGTGCACCTGTTGTAACATCCGTGTTCATTGCATTTCTCTTTTCCAACAGTCTGAATGAGATCTGAGATGATACTACCACCAACATGAGTTTAGTAAATCATCCCTGATGTAGCGGGCTATCGGCATGGGCGGATGTTTTGCTATGGAAATATATTCGCATTGCTAGACAAACATTGCATCGCTAAACGATAAAGGAACTGTGCACACATTTTCAACAGAGGAATTACTGGGTAGAATGTAACGGTTTGTAAACCACATTTTCAATTTTTTGAGTTACTTACATAAAAGTAGCAGTTTCAACATGAAATTAACCTCCTTTGTGTGGTTCAACTGGGTGGCTGACTGGCCATTTCGGACACCATCAACCTGATAGGATGAATCCCATTTATCGCTAATAGAGCCGCATGAGATGCAATGCATTTACCTGTCACGAGATAATTTCAGTTGATGGATAGGAAGTTCGTGGCGCGTAAACATCGGTAAATACGACTGCATTAATAGTGTTGACACATATACGTATATATATATATATATATATATATATATATATATATATATATATATATATATATATATATATATATATATATATATATATATATATATATATATATATATATGTATATATAAACATATATATATATATATATATATATATATATATATATATACATTTATAAGTATGGACATTTATAAGTATGTATATTTATATATATACGCATTAATTTTCCGATCTTATACTTTGTGGCAACAGATACATACAACTGCATTATTTCATCTATAATAATTGTAGATGACACAGAGTGAGTTTTAAATACTGGAGACTCTGATGCACAAATTAGGCTACAATTACCATTTATCTGAACCCTCGCTGTCGAGTTCAGTTCTCTAAATGATAACCAAGACATATAAAAGCGGCCGCCTATAGAGCGCTTCTAAGTTCAATATTTGTTCTGAATTCCTTGAATAATCTATGCTATATATTGAAAAACGCACATATTTATAATACTACGACTAAGGCAAGAAGTCGATTGTAAAATGTTTGTCGTGGACGACGAATACTTTTTTATGCATTAGGCGTCAATATTTAATTCGACTGAATCTGCATTGTTGGATTCATATGACACTGATTCGACATTTGTCATCGCCTGTGATAGCTGCAGAAGTGACCATACATCTATTGCTTACCCCTGATTATATTACACTTATAAGCTAAAGACTTACATATGCTTTCCTGAAAACATCATTTATAACAATGCAAAATAAAAGCTTCAATAATTTAACATTCGATTAATTCTAAAGTCCGTTCTGCGAAGTCCATTATAAAGCCTTAAACAATGTCGACGGCTGGCTTCAAGGTGGCCAGATATACCCGTGTTCTATAAATGGACGTACTTTGAACCAAATCACGACAGTTAAGAGATATTGCACCACACATAACACCCATCAATCTATAGAAGACAATAAGATGTTGTTTAAAAATAATGCAATGTCTGTCCAGTTATTGCCTCAGGATCATTACTCTTTCGACAGTCTGATATCTGTCCAACTGATTTCCACTGCATTCCATTGTGAATGGGTGTAAGTTTTGACATTATGCATTATGTGATAAAGTGCACCCGCCAATGAATCTTGCCCCTCGAAATCATACGTTTATCTCTTTTTATAGTTTAGTTGTAACTGCGGCATGACCCTAAGTAAAAATATTCCTTTCCGGCCAATTATTGTTGAATATAAGACAATGTGCTTCATTCATCATGTCTAATTCTGCAGTTGCCCTCACGTCACACAATTAGACACGGATGTCCATGTTTATGCATTGGTTATTATTTCAAAGGGAAGGACGATTGGATTACCTTAATGCGTTTATAATATCGGAATACGGCTGTTAATGAATGTCAACTCAGCATGAAAGGGCTTATTCAAATTAGTGGGTCGCTCTTTCAATGGCATGGCAGATAATTAGGCTGACCCCTTGGTGTTAAGCAATAGACGTGACATCTACAATTCACGTTCATGATAACATTTACGCAATGTTGGCGAATAGGTAATCCTTGTGGATTCTACATAGCAACGTGCATAGCATACGCATGACATAAGGACATTGTAATCTTTGTAAGTCTTCATCACAAATACAATGGCGGTCAAACCAACCGCAGTGAACTTTGATTGCATATGTTAGTGGTTGTTATGTGAATTGTTCCTAATGTGTGTACTTAATGTGTTTATGATGCCGATTCATGTCGCAGGGTAGCTTATAATCAAATACTATCAGTAAATAATACATTACAATGTAAAGGGCTAGGTGTTAGCGAACATATCATTATATCTGATAATGTACAAGGACATTCATATATTGAACGACATATTAAAAAGTTCGCTCTCATAACATCCCATATATGCACTTATTCTCGCGACTTAAAGCCATCAAAAAATTATTATTAACAAAAGCTTATCATTGAAGATCAATACATTGAAAGTTTCTGGCATGTGCAAACTTACGTTGCTGCATGTGTATACCTCAGTTCAATTACTTACTTGCGCATACAGATGGTGTATTTCCTTTATTAGTAGCGATTGTAACTTTTGTACTGTGGATGCCACCAACCACATTGCAAGCAACAGCATGGGGCGGCGTTCAATTTAGCTGAGAGAAGGTCAACAAGGCATGCTGCCGAGGAATTATCAATTTCCCAAGATGCTGTGTTGTTGGAGCATTGTTTGTAAACATTCTTTCTTAATTTAAAAAAAACCAGTAGACTCCTAGCGAGTTTTTCGGCAGGCTGTTTTGTGCTGTCGAGCATGAACGCATCAACTAGGGTCAATCTGATGTTATATAACTAATAGTTTATCGGATGGTACCCCGAGATATTGATGTGCCTCAATCATCAAACTATGCACATTCAGGGTTTGTGATTAACTCATTTTGTTATGCGTGGTTTCCAGTGACATGAATTGAATCGCATCAATCGATATTTTCGTTAAGGTTGCCTTGCAAAACTCGCACTGTTCATACAATATTAAAGTTCAATATGCCACTGTACGTTGATGTCATAATTCTTATTGTTGTCAAAAGAGTATGTATGCCATTATCATCCTAAAAACACTGTGTGTAAACATGAAATTAACGCGAAATTAAATATTGTTCCTGGCGTAAAGAGTTGATGCACATGGCCATTCAAGGGCTCAGCTGAATTGATAGTCTATGTTAATAGCAATCATTCCGCTTGTAGTTGAAAATTTGTTTGATGGGGCATGATCAAAGCACATCTGAAGGTAAAACCAATTTGTTCTCAACAATGTATACAGCCCAAATACTGCCCAATTTCCCGTCATTGTGAAATGGAAACTTCTTAACATGTCATTGAAATCACCGCTTTTATAAATCACATATGTGACGTTTGCGCTATCATTCATTGGGCAACGAAGCGATACAAGGGTGTGCAAATGTATAAATCATTTAACTTGTTCGTAATACGCTGTCACTATCAAACATGAATTGGCTTATTACTGTCATTTTTGTTTACAGCTGTAATCTGGCGTTATTTTTACCGTCCAAATCCAAAGGACAGTCACTACAATTCACATCTTGATTTGTATGAAGGGTTGGCGATGGAAAAATTTTTTTAAATGTTGTGATAATTGTCCAAATTCAATTGATACGTCGTTGATTTCTAGTGCACGTTGTTCAGGCGTAGGCAACAACCTCATTTATCATCACAAATTGATTATTATCGGTTTAAAGTTACTTGGGATGGTGACATGGATCGCAGCAGTTGTGTGTAACTTCGCCTTATAAGTCGAACAATGCAACGTCAGAACGGGGGATGGGCGGAAGCGAATGTACATCGTCACTTTTGTTACATGCCTGGTAGGTAAGTTGCACCGCCGTGATGTTCAAGCATCGCCTCATGGGCGCCCCATGAATGGCCCCAGGCGCCAAACCTATAAGCCATCAAAAAGCCAACATCTTCAACACATAATCATCGCTTGTGGTTCAATACATTTGGCGCTCGCAGTGCAATAATACAAACATGGATGATGCAAGATAATATCATTAGTTTGACTAGCATGTGGACATAGATGGAGAAGCTGATATAAAAAACGATTGTGACTTTTATACGTAATGCAGTAACATATTACAGCATATTTCACTGTGCAATTCAATTTACCGATGAAAACAATCTTCATTTCATTATCATGTGCAACACAGCGATCGTAATAGATTATATAATATGTCTACAGTTATGTTTAGCAAACAATACGACTGTAAAATTATGGCGACTACGCGAACCTCGAGATATTGATGGAGACAATTGCTGCCTCAATCATCAAACTATGCACATTCAGGGTTTGTAATGAACACATTTTGTTATGCGTGGTTTCCAAATAATGAAATATAAGCTGAATCACTAACGCAAACACATATTTAGTTTTTGTAATTTTACAACGTAATATAGTATAATTAGAATGATTGATGTCATACATTCGTATTAGTCTCATCAAGTTGTTGCCATCATCATCAAGAGTGAACCCCAGTTGGTATCTAGCAGTGCACAATTCAATAGGTCATTACTCTGTTGTTACATTTTACGGATCTCGCTGCGACCCTTTTCAATTTTGCCTCGCCATTGCTATCGTACAGCTTTGTAAAACTACCGGGATCTTATTCACAAGACCAGTTAGCAACTGAATGCCACGGATTGTAGCCGTATTTGTTATACACGATTACGCCTTTAATCACGAGCTCGAAAGTACTGGATGAAACTCAATATTGAAATAAGTAAATGTTTGGCCGTCACTTCAGAGTGAAGTTATATTCATTCTTGCGATAAAGGAAAGCGCGGGCTTACTTGACAATTCAACAAAATAACTGAATTCGACAAAGAAGCTGTTATAAGGATATTCGTCATCATCTTAAGACCAGAAGAAGTGGTGTTCAGACCATCCATGTAATATCATAATTATAACAAGAAATTAAAACTTATTACAAAAACGAGGATGAATTACTCGAATTGAGTTGACTGGTATGCCAAATGCTAATCAGTTCACTGTTTGGACCGCCGATATATGTCTACTAGAATATGCCAAGTGCTGCAAATAACAGGTGCTGCAATATCATCGCCACCTACGTTTATACCATTAATTGCACTGGACTATTAATGTCAATAGTGAAAGCATGAAATGAATATATATATGGCTTAACAACAATGATTGATTTTGCTGTGCTATATCCGCAATTCCTATTTTCTATGTACCTAAAGCGCGACGTATGTGAGCATGGGCTTACAATGTGCATTGAGGGTCTGATTAGCTGAAAATTGCACTTTGCGATTGCGGAGTATGGGGAGTTACATGTGTGATCATATTGCATTATCATTTGTTTTTCATTGATTTTGTAGTGTGTTTACTTGTTGTTTCGACATCGGCTGGAATAATCAGATGTTTTATCTTAATATGGTTTAGGTGATTGAAGTCACGTGTTGACGATATTTGGTCCCAATCAGCAGTGAGTTTTAGAATCCCATGTTAATTTCATTACGCCTGGACAGATATTGGATATTCTATGGTTTACGTGCTCGAGGGGGAACAACAATTACAGCTGCGTTGAATAGTAGATCGCCTGACTTACTATACTCAATGTTATTCGCCGTATGTTGACTGGTTTAATTCATGTCAGCCGTTTTTCAACGTTTGAATAACGTTATTCTTTAGTAGAACGTATGTAGAAATAAACGCATAAAACTCAAGGGTCACGACGGTTTTTGCCATATGGAATTTGATTGTGGCATTGTGACAATGCCATGAATCACACTTAATGGCTATGCGGTTTTCAAGAACATACCAGACTGCGAAAAACCAATTCTTTTCGGTAGTCTTAATTCGAAGTGAAAGTAATTACCTTTGTTGCGTGCTGAAGCGTTGTGTACATTGCGTTGCTAGAGCATGAGAGAAATAGGTGGCTAGTGTCAAACAGGAAGGTATAATGTGACACACACTTTCTACAATACATCAATGCGGCCCATACAAATGAAAGGATTAACCTCCATAACTATTCATGTCCTTTAGAAAGGGAGATAAATAATAAGTCTAAATCATTCATTTCTATCATATTACTTGTTCTAATCGACTCCATGTCCACGTATACGGATACATAAGTTATATTTACACATAACATTAGCTATTGATGGATGTATCTATCTATCTATCGATCTATCTATTTATTTATTTATCTATCTATGTATGTATGTGCATGTGTGTGTGTGACACTATGACAATGTCCATGTTACAGTCTATACACAGAGCGCTATTTTAGATAATGCCTCTCTACTGCCTTTTTCATTTCAAACGTTGAAAATCACTTGTCTAGGCTTAATGATTTAATTTGTAACCACTCACACGCCATGTACATTATATGAGCGTTCCTGAACATAATGTGACATTATCAATTAAACACGAAGCGGGTGACATGTTGTGCATCATTATTTCTATGACATTCTGGTGCCAAGTGTATCATAAGAACGAAAATGTCGTCCATCTTGTATTTGATCTGCATGAATAATAAGTAAATATCAGGGTCATGTTGAAACTGTTGACACAGAACGGGAATGTTCACGAAACAATTTTAATTAGCACCATATAGGCAATAAGTGAGGTTTCCTTGCTATTCCTTCATTATGGATATCTTATTTTGCTACGTTAACTGCATCCATCAAACTCATCGTAGTCTTCTTACATCGATGCAAACCAACAGGTATGTGCGCACAAGCTGTCATATATGTTCGATCACAAGATTCCAAGGTATTTGCTATATACCCCTAATTGAACACTCATGAAAAACCCTACAGCTTATATAAGTAGCAACTTTATTGAATAATTCAAAATTTCATTAGCTCTATATAAAAGGATTGTATCTGATTGAGAGGCCAACATTCAATGATACCATTACAGTACAGGTCATCGAATTAATCACTTGACCTCGAGTGCTAACAAATGCTTGAAACTTATTAACGGCATAAAAATGTAATTTGCGCTTTTAAACGCTAATCCGGAACTCGTCAAACTGGCATCCAAACCTTGCATATATCGATGTATTTATCCCGAGCGTTTTGTCATTGTTAGCTTTTGTTTATTGTTCATTGTTGCCCCGCTACTATAGAAAACTGTTCAGACAGTTAATGTACTTAAACATGTACGCCATCGCCGTGATATATGCTGTTGTCATTGAGTGACCTTATGTTGTATGGACGTCTTTGTACCTGCCCTTGTAGCATGTCTACCTGGTACTGGCATGTATCATTATCCTGTTTCTGGCGTTTCAAGTAATATGTTGGCCTCAGTCAGAAGTGGGTGCAATAGAATTGTATATTGAGTTCCTAACGCCTGAACAAGTATTTCATTTTTGAGGGCAACCGTGATGTGGTGAATTGTGAACATCTGGGTGCGTTGTCGCTGGACTAATGTATTTCAAATGTGCTAACGATTTTAGCTAACAATTTTTGCCATGTGGTTGATTTTCTTATGAGTATTAATCGAAAGAACTAATCTTTTCAAATTGTTCTACATTTGATTAGTTTAATTTTTTTAAGGGGTTTTTCGGCACAAAGAAATCTATTTTGTGCCGACGAATTTGGTTTGTCTAACTTTTTATGCAACAAGGCCCATTTGGCCCCAACCCCTTCCCTCATCGGGCTCAGTAATCGCTCCACGATAAGATTAAGCCACTAGGCTGAATACATACCTTTTCAGCAGGTGGGACCAATAAGAGAAGCGTTCGGAAGTATATGCATTTCTTTAAAATGCATTATTTTGGCGATTTGGGGCAATTTTTATTTGATTCCATTTTTGTGTTGTTGCTTAATTGACTAGTTTACAACCCTTCCGAAAATAAAAAATCGAACTTTACAGAAGCCATAAACATAACTGGGGTTACTGATCGGACTCGACTTGTTGAATATCATTGCTAATCGTAGTAGGGAATCGGCTGATGATTGCATTTTTAAAACAGAATTTTGATGATTTTTTATGAAATGCACCTTTAAAATAGACGGCTAATATTTCCGCGGATGTGGGTCATATTATGCGCGGGTCTGCATAATACCAATGTGGATCAAGCTCAAAGCGGCAATCATTAGGATGAACAATCTTGAACTTTGTGGTAATAACGCTTCGTGCAACGTCTGCAACAATAGCTGTTATCAAGTCTTGAATTTGACAAATTTACTCACAGGTATCTTTTATTATTGTCCGACAAGTTCAGAATAACACAGGCCTTTGTATTTAGTAGGAGAAACCATTTATTATTGCATCTGTAAATTCATTTATAAACATGTGCTAAACACTTATTTACATGAAGTTTTGACTTCATCCCCGGGAGCAGGGTTAAGGGTACCCGTTGAAACCATATTGAAACCATATTGAAACCGCACTGTTGCGCTGCGCTTGTTACACAATATTTAAAGGGATGAGAGAACATCACTGATATTGCTGTGTTGCAAATATCATGTGGATAAAATTTAATCTCTACCAAGAGCAGCTCGATCTATATTTCAGGCATTTATTGCCCCGTTATAATTGAACAAACACTTCACAAAGCCTCAATTTCGTCGAGGTATAAAACATTAGCCATTTTGTTTTCACATTGCTTTCCTCGTGCAACAGAACGTCACAGTGATTAATCACAGGGTTTTGCTACTACACATGCAGTTTGGTAGTGTTTTGCCATTACGTAGTACCATCGATAGATTATTTTTCTCATTAAACAACGCGATTCGCTCTCAAATCAATTGACGTTCAAGCTTGCATCTGCCCGATAGAAAATTGTTGTCCATTTCATATCAATAGTTGAGTTAACAAAGCCTACAGCGATAACGTGACCATATTGGTCAGTATATTCACGCAATGCATTTAAGTAGCCATCTATAACATGCATATATTCTATAAATTGTTTACGAGCTAAATATTTGTTTTACTTTACCTTCTAGTTTGAACGTATAGCATCAGTTGTAAGTACATATTGTCCACAATATCACGACGAATTCGAGCCATTATAGATGATTTCTGTCACATTTTGACGACATTTAACCAGGCATTTGCTCAAATGAGATTTTAGCAAAAGCACAATGCAGTTTCATGTCCTCATTTCTTATCAAAGTTCACCACTCTAAAGACTGTAACCAACATGGTTAGGTTTGGAAACCACCTTATAGGTAGGCATCTATACTCTTCAATAAGACGTTTTCTTCGCATATAAAAGCAATTCAAAAGGTTTACAGAATCAATTCAGCTTTCAAATTAGCCCAAAAGATCGATATATTTAACGTTCATAATTACGGGACGATGTATGCGTTGATACAGGAAATACGTATAATTAATGAAATTACTAGGCATATCTGAACCTTAATCCACACATTGCTGCATCCGATACCCTCATGCCAAATTCGACTAACTCCCTGTTCCTTTATTGGTTGGTTGCACGCATTGTATGGTCATTATCACATACCACATTTCTGTCATTTTAATCTAATGCAGTTGAATACAGTGCCTTACATGGAAGTATGTAGGTCTCAATGAAACGACAATAACTGAATAATCACACAAATATAGCAAATGATGGAAGGAGCAAGAGCTTTGGTTCCTTATTTATTCGCAATGTTACCTATATGTCTCATGGAATCATTAACCTTTGTAAATATAATATCAGCATACTAATCAGTCAGACTCTTACTCCCGAGGGATACCCGGTCCGCGTCTTGTGTGACTTATTAACAGTCATGAATTGATTGAATCGTACTTGGCTTGGCTATAGTCAAAGCATGGCTTGCGATTGGAATTTCCTCTTCATATCCAAACATAATTCTATGCATAATTGACTTTGTAGGCACCTATATTGCGTGTGGTATAAGTGACACGCTGATGATGAGAGCGCTCGCTCTATATTGTATCGTGATGTGACAGCATATCGTGCGGCCTGTTTTATTGGTGTAAGTTTTATAGGTTGTCGGAGCAGAAACGCTATACATTCGCTGCAATTCAATTTGGCTACCAGAATTATTAGTATGGATGTGTTTAGATTCCCAGCTTGATATATTTATAACGAGTTCCAATTGTTCCAGATCTTTCCTGAAACAGCAACGAATGTCCATCCTATGTGGGGCTAGGTCGTAAAATTAACGAAATCAGCAGCCATCGAAAAAAGATTATATGCCCCGTAAATCAAGTAAGATTTTATCCCCGAGCATTACTCGTTATCTTCAACTACCTCTTGTTTAACTTCAACTACCTCTTGGTTTAATAGGTCATTAACTTTAATAGCATGACAAGAGCGCGGGGTGTGTATATATAGGTATAGATATATACATATACACACATATATATATATCTCTATATATATATATATATATATATATATATATATATATATATATATATATATGATATCGGAATGGCTTCGGGACGAAACGCATTTCTTATATATATATATATATATATATATATATATATATATATATATATATATATATATATATATATATATATGCCTATATATACGCATATATATATATATATATATATATATATCTATATATATATATATCTATATATAGATATAGATATCCTACTATGTTTCCAGCAGTTATCTAGTGCATGATTTTGACAGAATTATTGGTATCAATAGCCAAACACCTGGCGCAAGACGTTGTATACACTGCGTTAACGTGGTTAATGTCGTATGTATTACATGAAAAGTTTGACATTGATAGCAATCAATACGCTCGTTTCATGTACGAGAGGTAAATATTCCAAATTTGGTGATTAATACCGCCTCGAGCCAAACAGATTCGTATATGCCAGCAAGTAATTCTTCTATAAGTAAATAGCTGCATAGCATATAAATGATATATATTGTTAATGGCTGCTGCTGGACCTTAACCTCTGCGATGCATGAGAAGCGGTTACCAAAAACCCCCATAAAATGGCTTGCAAAATGTGACCGACTACATGAGCTAAACCAGAAAAATGCAGTGAATCGACGACGTTCTTCATTTTACATCCTAGCTGGATTCGCGTCAAAAAGCGTAATGGAAAAAAGTCGGCAATGTGTATTTGTACGTCATTGGAAGCTACTGTCATGTTCAACGGAATGCCATTAAGCTTTCCATTCATGGCATCGACTAAGTATGATAAATGTAATGATTATTGTTGATGCAACACACGATATTATTGTTTACATCGCCTTTATGAATCACCCTGAAAGCTTTAGTCATGAATATTGGCATTACATTTACAATGCAGTCTAATATCTATGCTGTTGATTGATTCAGTTTGCCTGTTGGCCCATATTAAAATTATGAATGACAACACATCAATTTGATAGTGTTTTTTTGTTTTTGTCAAGTGGCTTAGTGAATCATTACCTTGTAGCTGACGTGGACAAATTTTGTTTGCTTCCTTCCACATTAGTTAATGGTCTTTCTTGGATGTGGAAAAGAACAAACACTAAAAACGCCATAAGACGATATTAGATTTATTTTTTGATTAGGTTTTTTAGATTGGAACTAGACAAAGTCGGAAGCCCTGTCACTCTGATTTAAATGCTTGAAAGCTATGATATGAAGCTTGTCAAATACATTCAAACATGGCCCCAATTAGTTAACATTCTGTTTTGTTCATTATGTGCACATTTCATGTTTTTTAAATATTTTTAGACTGCAACTTAAACAACACGCCCAAGCTTTGTTTTAATAAATTATTCCCTTTGAGGCAACTGTTAACAGCACTGTCCAGTTATATCCGTTGAGCTACGTGATTATAGCTTCTCAATCTTAACAAAGTCGTTTTATGGTTAGCATTTTGTAGGGAAATCGGTTAATGTGAAGCGTAAGAGGAATTGTATGCTCTGTGGTTGCCGACGAACTGGAATGCCCCTTGTGAAACGCAAAAGTAAAATATATTACGACGGTTTCTATAAAATGCGGTGTATTCATTGACACAAGCAGCAAATGTCATCATCATCATCATCATCATCATCATCATCATCATCATCATCATCATCATCATCAACATCAGCAACAGCAACAGCTGGGATAGCAACTGCAGCAATTACCGCAGCGACTGACGCAGGACACGGGAGGGATTAGTTTGTGTGTTAAGCATGGAATAAATCATTATATTTATCCCATGGTATGAGATAAGAGCCAGATAAATATGGGCAGTAAAACTTCACTACAGGGTATATGGCCGTTATATGGCGTAATAAAATACATTTTTATGCACCCATTATACACATAACGGAATGAAGTGACACGGCAATAACGCAAAAGAGTATGTCGCTCAAGCTCTACAGGAATGTAAAATACGGATCTTTAAGAAAGCCAGCTATGCGGACTAATGAATTCGTTTCACTGGTCAAGCAGCGAATGTTATTTTTATGAAAACATAAATATAAACATAATTATATATATGTTTATCTGTATGCACATATATATGTATATATGTATATTTGTATATATATGTGTGTATATATTTATATATATACATATATAGAGCTACATACAATAAAGTTCCCGCTGTCCTTAAAATAAACTGCTGCTACTTGTCACCCAAAGCAATCCCGACACCCTCGTGACACCGCATGATATATTGAATTACAATATGGAACACACTTGTCGTATCGTGTGGTATGGAGAGAAGCACACGACGCGCACTTCTGATAATGAAGTAAGACTCTAAACTCCATGTGTAGGGTTGATAAGAACTTGAACCTTATTAGCTTACATTAACTTCCAAATTGTAGATGGAACTCTGCCTAAATTTCAGAAAGAGATGTGTTAAGCTCGGAGGCCTGGAGAGAACTCATTTCAAAATGTGAAGTGCTTCCCTCAAAGACTATGGCGCGCTATCCCAAATTCTCATGGGACGTGCATTAGCCAGGCCAGAGAGGGCAGGGGCATTCGGGCGTTGCCGGGCAGGATAGCCACGTGGCTCTGGAATAAGGGGTATGTATGAGGAGAGGGGGGAAGTGGCAGGAAACATGTAGGTCAGTCGTGGGACTGGGAACCTGAGGTTTATAATTTAAATGAACTGTAGGGGTTACTCCATCAACTGATGACTGATAATGAATAAATTACGTTGCACCAGATGTAATTACAATAATCTGCTGACCAATATGTGATTCGTCGGCTTGAAGCTACTCAACATAAACGTTTCTGTTTTATTGTTCATGGAAGGCACTCTCCATGACAGACATGTTTGACGCAATGCTAACATAACATCTCTGCAATAGTTCACGGAACACATGCGATTTGACCCGGTTGTAACCTCTGACCGGGCGATAACGAACAGCGCGCGTCAAACATAAACAAACAAGAATGGTCAACATGAATGGAGCTTATCGGGGAAGCTCGGAAGTAAGCCCTTCCGTGGGAAATAAAGCTGTGTTTACTGTCCACAAAGGCCGCATTTTGATGTCTTTGATTATGAACTTTCTTTACTTTATACGCTGCAGTTATTTAGGTTATATAACCAAGGCCCTGCAGTCACAAGTATTAAATTTTGGCAAATCTTATTCTAACATTAGCAGTCCAATTTCTTTTGGGTTGTGTGTCTTTCTATTTTTTTGCATAAAACATGTGAACCCCCATCGGGGGCAGGGGGGGGGAGCAGCAAATCTGGGAGCAAATGGTATATCAGGCTTTTCCCATACTCCATTGGTAGATTAGCAACAACGTCGTTTCCCCAGAACAACTTCTCCAAACACTCTCGCTGCTTGTCTGTCATTTCCAATCCCGGCGTGTAACTTTCTATTGCTTTTTTAGTCGATTTTCGTTAACAAAATTCTTCTTCACAACTGACTGCCGCCATTTTTTAGAAACGCTTGACGGCCATGAAACGTCCGCGGAACTACTTTTTTTCAATAAATGCCTCATATTGGGCCTATAAAAAGGTTTTCCATAACGATATTTTTATTATTATTCTAATCACACACAACAAGAAATGTTTTTGTAATATTTAAGAGATGACATTTCGTAAAAATATTTCGTCGCGCAATGGCCCGAATTTGCACCAAAGCGATCAGAGTATTGCAGAGGCGAATCCCAGCCTGCGCAGAAGCCGATGCGCAGGAGATCGCATGGAAGGATGCAATTGTAACAAGACAAACAAATAGGCGCATGAGAACCGTGTCGAAGATAAGCATGATGTTTGTAACCTCCGATATCTTGTTCTGTGCTGTCGACATCTCGGATAGTAAAGCACGTTGTAAAGGTAAGCGCAATCCTTGGTTTGTCTTTGCCAAACAATAGTATTGAAACTTCTTCGATAGTGCCTACTGACGATAGGGACGCATGTGTGCTGAAGCCAATATTATACAAAAACATAAATAATACATCTGATCACGTTGATAACTATATGTAAATAATCTGTATGATGCTGGAGCAGTTGTTATGAAATGTATATTGTTATCACAAACGCATAGCACCCATTCGCCTCAAGAAAGTTTATATAAACATAGCGATAAAATGGTGATATTTATCAACAAACACGAGTACGTACCGGGATATATGTCAACATGGTTATTTATTCTATGAGCTGCGCAATTGAAGTCGAGCGCTGTTTGGCACGGGCAGGTCCCTCCCTAAACGTAACACCTACTTGCTGAATATTGAGAATGTGGTCCCAATATAAACAGTGAAGTTTTGCAACATTTAAAATAACTTGTCGCCGCAAATTCACCATCACTACGTTCAGTAACACATGGTGATAATATTGTTTTGAAGCATATGCGTTCAACAACTGGAATCATAAGATTCGTGTCACAATCTAACAAACCGAATAAATAAAGCATATTTGCTTTATGTTCATGCTTTGTTGCAGCTGCAACTATAGCATTCGGCTTTTAATATATAATTTCAATACATATGAAAATCTTTCACGTCATATCATGACAGAACACATTCAACAAATGTTGATGTCTACAAGCTGTCTTTATGGTTGATATGCAAAGGATGGGATCGCTAAAACGGCTGCACTTGGTTCATGGTTAGTAATAAAGGCAATGTCGCCATGGCTGAAGCCGTGCTTACTGAAGAAGAATGACTATCTGACCGCCTGATGTAATATCTGATAGACATACGGTTATTCTAGAAAACTATGTTACGAGTGACATGAGCACATCTTCTGAAGAAACAAACAGTCTGTTCGACGCTGCTGCTTTACGTTAATGTGCGCGGGTTTGAGTGACAAGAACCCAAAAAAAGCGTGTTGATTCAAACTAAAAATTAAACTTCTGGCAAATGGCTGATAGCCAGGATATAATTCAATAAACACCCTGTGCCATTGTACATAACATATAAGCAAAGCATACGGAATGTTTACAACCTGAAGTAGCTTTATTTGAACTTAAAAACCAAAAAACCTGACAAATTATATTAGTCGCGAGATTTGTGGGAGTGGGAGTGGGAGGCATGATGCTAAACTTATTTCAATGACAAAATCTATTCACACTAGTCTAGCGTGTCATTCATGAGTTACCCTTACCATCGATCCACTGCGTCTGCATTGTATCAGTCTATCGCTGAATGCGGGCACTGATTTTTGCCAAATATAAACTTTGGTTTATTGATTGCAATACAAGGGAAAGCCTATGCCTTGTAACACGAGGATTCCACACCATCCTGTTTTCAACGATAAAGGGAGTTCTGGGGCTGAGTACCTTGCCATCACTGCGCAAAATTGCCAACTATGAAAATCAAATTGAAAGAGGTCAGCTTCTGAGGTGGAATGGAAACCTGCCTAAAGCGAAGCATTCTACTTATCCTAAGTGAAGTTATGTAGATCCGATTCGGGGGTATAACTCACGTCGACACAATGTAATTCACTAGAAACACTCACATGTGTGTCATGAAGAATGTAATAGAAAACGGCCCGCTTCTTTGAATTCCTATTCCAGAAACACAGTATGCATATGTCATAATAATCATGATTATTAATCTAGCGATGGAAAAGCGAGGCTGACAAAATTGGCTAAAAGGTAGGTATGGTGTGAGCAACTGTTCATGGTCTGGCGGATCAACATGAACACATGTTCTACCAAGTCTACTGCTGTTTGATTTATCATTTTCAGCAGCGAGATTGGACTGTGACAGTTATGATTGAGAGTGATTGCAATGGTAGAGCAGCGTTCATTGCCCCATTGGCAAATCCGTTTGCTGCATTGAGCTGTGTAGCACCTGCTGCTCGCACACAGGCGCTCTACAATACCGTTTACACAACGTTCATCACTTTCAGCCAGGTTACCACATATCTCGTTAATATATACATACGAACATTCAATATTAATAATAAAAATCTTATATTTTGAATCTGCTCTAAGACGGGTATCAGTCAATGCTACAATACACTGAGAGTTCGTGATCAATGGATAACGTTGCTGTAGGCATTTTACATGGTTTTCATGTTTTCAAATTGCTTTGGTCGCGTCTTGTAACATTTTTTGCTGCAAGGATAGTAGAAGGAGTGAAACTTAGTTTGCCTGCATACAAGTTACACAATATATATGTTTATGACGCAATGCCACGAGAAACCGAATGTTCATGAAATTCTTAATAACCATTTATACGCTCAAGTGGCCAAACGTATCGCTACGTATCTGCGTCTATCGGTGAAATAATACTCGCTATCTATGTAAGATTCTGAACTCTGAATCGAACCGACGTTCACCTACACTTCCTTGGTTATATTAGCTTTAACGTGTTTGACAGGGCAAACATAATTTCAAACGTTTTAATGGTCGTTTGACGTTTCCGCAATACCCTTTGTTGGAAGTGATATGGTTAGGTAAATGGCAATGAATTTGGGTTATTGCTCATTTGGACTGAACTCTATATTATGCGCTATATATCGTTCTTAATGCATGCGTCTATTTTTTATCGCTCGAACTCTATATATATATATATATATATATATATATATATATATATATATATCTATATATATATATATATATAGGGCCTGAATTTAAAACATTGAACAGTATTTTTTTGTCGAAGTGAGTCACCAGATATGACTTGCATCGCCTATGGTTAAGCAGCTAAATTACCATAACATTACAAAGTACTATTTGTGATAAATAGACATGCAAATCGTTGCTATTAAATAGAACCAATATTTACAGTGAAATATGGTGTGAGCTACAATATCAGCACGTGTATTTAGTTGTTGCGAAGGGTAATGATAATGAAATGCATGTAAATTCGTGCGTGTTATGTCCAAAGCCGTGTAGAAGTTTCAATTAAGCTCTCAGATGACACGATACAACTTATATAAAGCAGCTAAGTAAGCAAGGGGTATGACCTTGACACAAAAGTACATCACGCAATTGTTGTAAACGTAAGTGCAAATGGTTGTTTTAATAGGAAAACACTTTCAACAATGATGTGATATCATCACGTTGATTGATGACGTCGATTGTGATCTGTGATTGAACAGCTCCATTTAAATACCCACCTGGCACATTCCCATTACCCTTGATCAGATTATATAACCGCTGGGAAGAAAGTTCCAACGTTATACAACCAGGTCGCTAAATGGTATCGTAGAGCGCCTTTGTACGAGCAGTATGGTGCTACGCAGCTCAATGCAGGAAACGGATGTATGCAAAAAGGCTAATGAACGCTGCTCTACCATTGCAATCACTCTCAATTACAAATGTCACAATCCCATCTCGCTGCTGAAAATGATGATTAAGACTGCATTAGACTCGGCTACTATATAATCATTGTTGGCAGCGTTGCAGTTGACGTTTCTGTATTAGTTGTAGTAATACCCGGTGGGTTAATCATTATTATTATGACATACATACTGTGTTTCTGGGGCAGGAATTCAAAGAAGTGGGCCATTTTCTGTCACATAGAATAACACCAGTAACCATTATTATAGGTTTAGACGTGTAACGCATTGTCCTCGTGTGTCGAACCCACTACATATCTCCACTTACAACATGTAAAATGTAGCTATCCCAGTCAAGAAACTCCCTTGATCAATAATTACAGGATGGGATGGAAATCCCGTGTAACACGACGTAGGCTTTCCCTTGTATTTCAATCAATAATTCAAAGTTTAGATTTGTCATAAACAAGTGTCTGCGTTCAGATATATAATGATGTAATAGATCAATGGTAAGGGTAACTCTTGAATGGCACGCTGGACTGTAGCATGAATGGATTGCTCGTTTAAATGCGTTTAGCACCACGACCCACATCTACAAATATTGCGACTTATATAATTGGTCAGGATGTTTTATTTCCCCGATGGCGTGCTAGCATGTTATGTAACCTAAGAGTAGCTGTAAGGTGCTTAGGCATTCTTTGCACAAATATATATATATGTATATATATATATAGTGACGATTACAACCATTCACATTTTGTAAGTGCTTTTTGCTGTTATTTATTATTAATGCGGCATATATTGATTTATGTAATGAAAATGTTTAATGCAAATAAAAATATTTTTTACACTTTTTATTCCTAATATATACTTTTGGTCCTCAAAAGGTCGTCCACGAATGGTCAAGATGCTAATTTATACCACTAATACAACCTTTCGTGCCCATATATATGTGCGTATATTTGCGCAATACCGATATTTTGTAATCATTTTCATCCATCATGGATTAGAAATATAATATTTAGTATTGATGTGATCATTATGAACGATTAGCAGTGTTTTGTAGTATAATTTAATGCTGAAGATAGATGAATAATGAGAAAGAAAAAAAAATTCGGTAATAAAATGTTAAAATCAATCAAATGTCTTAAAACTTCCAATATTCCAATATTCAACAGTCATGTTTTAACATAATTTCGACATTTTGGGTCAAAGTATATATGGTTATAGGGAAGATATCGACGTTTTCGTGTTATGTCAATGAATGGTAAGCTGCTAAAATTTGGCTTTGCTATTATATTCAAAATTCAATGAAATCTTTCGTGAAAAGTTATTTTTGTACGTAACTAAGACTAGACAATAATATTAAAATGATCAAACCAATATATTTTCAAACATTTTTAACGAAAATGTGCTTTGACTTTATGTGGACATAACGGTATATCCTTTGGAGGACCCAGTATATATATATATATATATATATATATATATATATATATATATATATATATATATATATATATATATATATATATATATATATATATATATATATATATATATATATATATATATATATATATATATATATATATATATATATATATATACGAGGACATTATATAGGTATTTATATATATAGACATTGCATTAGAGGTATTTATTAGCACATGCCTTGCACATTAAACTTGCATGTAAAGACAGTCGCGAAAGGTTAAATGACCAACGCTGATGTCACGATCACCATACAAGAGCGATTTATGTTAAACTTCTACTTATGTGAAGTTGTAGATGTTGCTGCGTTTAAATATTAATGTCGTTTCATTTCGATGATCTTAATGTTGCTCGCCAGTAAATCCGTGAATTGCCTATGATATTTTAAAGAAGAGCACACTGGTGCCCCCTATAGTTATATTGGTGACAAATACTTTCGCATGAATATCGTTTCATTGGATCGGTTTCATAAATCTCCTTATATTTCCAAATTGTCTCTGCACGGGCATGTACAGTTACATCATTTTCTTTACAGCCACATTACACTGTCCCTTTTTGTTTCTTAATGTGGTGCGCTTGAGGTTCTGGTGGCTAAGTCGGTTATATTCAGATTTGCCAAGAAGTACAAAACGACCATCAATGACCGCTGCATCCATGAATTGTCGCTAAATACAATCAAGCTAAAATTCCGTACTTGCCTTTCAAAAACTAAAAATAAACCGTTTTCTGAATCTGTCCAGCAAGCTGACAAAGAATGTAAATTGTGTTACGAGTTCACAGCTTGAGTTGAGAAGCTAATTGGCCTTACTTTTGACTTGACTAGATTTCAACGAAGGTATATGTGTGAAATCAAATTATCACAAATATAATCTTATTCATTCAGTATATGCATCCCACAATACGATTTCTTTGGAGATGCAAGTTATATTTAACTAGCCACGTAAGCCGTTTTGTTTATATATCTTTGTTTCACTGCGGGTTGGGTGACCACGCCTAAAATTAGTATTCAAGATGTGGCCTAAGAATAAACATACCTTATTTTATTATGAGTATAGCACGTGGTGCCATCGGTGTCTGGCTATGTCTTTTGGTTAAAGATTTGAAAAGTATTATCAACTCTTGATGATCTAGAAATTCCGACATGTCAGTGATGACTATTGAGAACACAAAAAGATTGTCAAAGCCAGATTTCTCATGTATAGTAACACATGATCAGATTTGTTCAGTAAGCAATACTGAAAACAAGCCGATGCTTAACAAGTAAGTGTAACTAAACATTCTTATTTGCTTTGATGTGTTTGACAAAGCAATCACAATTTCAAACGTTTAATTGTCCATTTGATCTTTCCACAAAACTCTTTAAGGTTAGTTCTATGGTTTGGGAATTGGCAATGAATTACATTACTGACCATTTTGACTGAACTTAGATGCCTATGAACTGTGAAATTAACTCGTCGAGCAAAGATTCCTAGTTACAAAACCATTTTGTCCATGTTTATATCGGTCAGAATTATATAGAAAATTATATATATAGATATATATATATAATATATATAGATACGAGATAGATCTATAGAGAGAGACAAGATAATATTAGATATAGATACAGATATATATAGGGAGAGAGGAAGAGAGATTTTGTGGGGGCCATGAGACATCTATAGACGGTAAATATATATATATATATATATATATATATGTCCCTATATATATATATATATATATATATATATATATATATATATAATTATATATATATAGATATATATATATATATATATATATATATATATATATATATATATATCTATATCTATATATATATATATATAATTAGCCAGGCGTCTATTTCCGAGTGCTTTCCGAGGCACATAACTCTGTCAAGGCATGATAAGCACCCCATACTGTAATTTAATAATATTCCGATGGAGCAGCCCGAGCATCAACCGGCATGATGCAACCCGTCCAAAATTTGCAATTTTTTATTTACTTTATCCATTAAGGATAAAAAGGCCAATTTCCTCACCAATTCTTCATTTGACCCTTATTGTACAAGCGTTTAAAATGTCTAACAACCGTCAAAACCCGGAGATTTTCACTTTCACTACACTGAAGCGCCTTATTAATATATATAAGTGTGTGTTAAGTTGTTTGATCTCCTGGGCAAGATATCATTAAAACATTCCCCATCATTCCGTTCTGTAATATTCCAAACTTGGTGCTATGCATTCAAGGCGAAAACAGTGATAACAATGTTAACAAAGTCTAAAATCCCATTGCAAATGTTAACTAATCCTTGAAATGCACCTTGGGTAGTCTATATAGTTGCTTGACGGGTTATTGAACAGTGAGCGCATAATGAAATGTATGAACACTATTTTATTGTATTAATCCCTCTTGTTATTTTTACATGTTTTTTCCTTATAGAACGACAGGACTGTATACAAGCTTTTTGTCTGCAAATCTCTTAGCAGGCTGGTCTGAGCTTGTGATGAGCAGTGCACAGGGTTAACATCCGGGTCAAATGCCGGTGATTGGCATTTCTCATTCCTACATCCGGATAGAGACCACAGAAACCACCACCATCAACATGATATTTGCACATCATTCTCTGTACACCAGACATTTTGGCTACATAGTCTTTTAAGTTATAGAGACCGTTTTTGATTGCATAATTTTGTTCATTCATGTAAGTCACATTCGTAATCGTTATGATTGGCTCAGAGCGTGTGAGGGATAAATTTCCAGGCTGTGCATGGCGAGTACACGAACTCAGTCTGACTGTAATAACAGTGCATGCTTTCTTAATTTGTCATTAAGCAAAGAAAATATAGATCAGGTCAGTCGATCGTTGTTTGCGTGCTAATCACCAGATGCTATTGATACCTGTTTAAAACCACCGAAAAATCGATATGTTATTTTCCTTAGCATATAGACCTCCGGAATGTGTTTAAAGGGATGTAATGAGCTGATAAACAACGTGACTTGATCTTGTTAATAGAGCCACTTATTGGCATCGATCTGGACATAGGGAATATACTACAAATTAGGTGAATAAATTGTGCGTATGCATATATATGATAACGAGAATAATATTAAATGTTCTAGAAAATACAGACATTAGTTTAACATCTGCAACAATGGATTCCACATTGTTGTGTGATGTGTCCTGTTGTTGTTCTGCTTCATGGAGGCATCGCGATCTCAATGGTACAGTGTTTAAGTTTCGCAGTATTGTTTTGGTGATTTGTATACCCTGCAATTGTAACGCAATGTTTGTAATATACCACGTACGTGAGCTCTTCCAAGCCTGCCTGAGTGCTATCCAGTTTAACAAACCAGCCTATTTCTGGCAAGTAACAATATGAGTCGGCACTGCTTTTACATCTAGAGTGAAAGAGCTATTTCGAAGCCAGATAAAAAGGGCATAGAATACATTTATATTATGGGGATTAAAATGCCAAATGATAACTCAGTGTAAATGACACTGGGCCGGTCCCAATCTATATGATTCATGTGGGAGATTTAATATTTCCTCTAATTTTAAGAGAATAAATACTGATGATGGGTTGTATATACTCATCCGAATGCTGCCGACGCAACAACTTCGGTTCAAGAATCTGTGAAGTTAACGACAAGTTCACTAATGTCATGAAAGTCAACATAAAAAGCTAGTGTCAGAAGTTTAGTTTATAATGCACTGTAGCAACAATAAATACTGATCAATGCGGAGATTCGAACTTTGTCATGAAGCAACCGCTAATACTAACATGCGTAATTGCATGTCACAGATAAGGTCATGCGTTGCAGTAAATGTACCGTGTGTGAGTACGTGTATATGTGTATGTGTGAGTATGCGTGGGTGTGTATTTGTGCGTGTATGAATAGTTACAACGACTTAAAAATGCACTGCATAGAAATCCGGTATTAACGATAAGCGTCAATAATTAATAAAGACGTGTCAAAATGGCAACGCCTGTTTTATTTGTATGCAAACTTTATCCAGCAGCTTACTTTGCCAAGGGCGATGGCGTTTTTACTCTTATGTTGCGCCTAAACTGTGGCTGCTCTCACTAATTCTCAGCCTCTAAAACAAAATTTCGTATCAGTAAATTTAGAATTAACTTCTCATGCATCACGCATCTGCGATCATTCAATAGGGAGATCACCATAAATGACAAACTTAAACTACAGCATTGTTGATGCCTTATTGTGTTGGATAGTTATTTGGCTTCTTTGTTTATGCTGCTTAACATTTTCAAGATAGAATTATCGATCAGCAATCCCAGATTGAAGGTTATATCATTCATTTAAGATTAACACAATTGGTCAGATTATTGCTTGCAGTTACAAACCATGAAAGAAACGCTGTTATATTCGCCGGGTGATATAATTTTATAAGGTATATAAGTGCATTAAACTATTGTTTGTTTTAGGTTATGATATAACTGCAAGTTTCCAAAAGTTATCTCGTGTATGATTTACCTCGAATTATTGGGAATAATAGCAAAAAGCGCCTAACTGCGTTAACCTGGCGAATGTCATATGAATTGTCGTGTTATGAAAAGTGTGGCATAGATAGCAATCAACACGCTCATTTCATGTACGAGAGATAAATATTCGGTGATTAATATGAAATTTAGCGATTCCCGCATGAGAGTGCAAATAATTCGTCTATATCTATTGACAGATAGAAGTGTTGCCCTCATCTCTCTCCAAAATAGTTGCATAGCAAATAAATGATATGTATGTTAATGCTGCTTGACCCTAAACATTTGCGATGCATGAGTAGCGGCTGCAAAAAACTGAACCCCTAACTGATTACATGAGCTAAACCAGAAAAATACGATGAATCGATAACATTCTTCATTTGTAAAACCTAGCTGGATTCGGGTAAAAGGGCGTTATGGAAAAAGGTCGGAAATGTGTATTTGTACGTCATTGGAAGCTACTGTAATGTGCAACGGATTGCCATTAAGCTTGCCGTTTATAACGTTGACTAAGTAGGAGTAATTTAGTGATTATTGTTAATGTAACACGTCAATACCCTATAAAATGAGTTTTATAGTTCAGCTAAATAATCGTTTTGAGTTTTCTCTTTCATTATTATGCACCAATATCATTGTTTACATCGCATTTATGAAACACAATGAAAGCTTTAGTCATGAATATTGGCATTTCATTCACAATGCACTCAAAGATTTATGATGTAGATTCGTATTATTATTTGCCTGTGCATCACAGTACCACATTAAAATGGCATTGACTGACAACACACAATTTGAATACATGAGGGTTGTGCTGCCATGGCCCATAATATCACGGTGGTTTTTTCAACTGGTTTAGTGAATCATTATCTTGTAGCTGACGTGGACAAATTTCGTTTGCCCCCCTCCACTTTTGTTAATGGTCTCTCTAGGAAATGGAAGCGCCATAAGACGATATTAGATTATTTTTTTATTTAAGGGGTTAAAGATTGGAACAAGGCGAAGTCGGAAGCCTTGTCACCCTGATTTAAATGCTTGAAAGCTATGAGATGACAGTTACATCACACGCATCAAAAACATTCAAACGTGTTCCCAATTTATGAACATTCTGTATTGTTAATTATGGGCATATTTTATAAGTTTCTATGCTGTTAAGAATAGTTTTAAATTGCACGGGACTTGAGACTGCGAACTACACAACACGCCCAAGCTTTGTTTTAATAAATTATTTCCTTTGGTGCGACTGTTGAAATTTGTATCAGTTTACATTACTGTCCAGTTATATAAGTCACGTGATTATAATCATCTGTCGGGAACAGTTACTTTATACAAATTTAGTTATGGTTTAGCTAAATAATCGTCATCGATTTGTGTTTTCTATTACATTATTATGTACCAATATCATTGCTCACATCGCATTTATGAATCACCATGAGAGCTTTAGTCATGAATATTGGCATTACATTCGCAATGAAATCTTAAGATTTATGCTGTAGATTCGTATTATTATTATTTGCCTGTGCATCATTGTGCTACATTAAAATGGCACTGAATGACAACACACCATCGCATTGATTTCATTATGCTGGCATATTTTGATGCGTTCTTCACGACACGGACTAAATTCTGTGTTGAAACAGGGGATAATGTGTTTGTCGCTAGATTCAGAGACCAATATAGCCCAACCTTATATCATCGCATACACATATTTGTCGGTCGATGGTGCATTAAACACGGTGTTGAAATTCACTGACATTGGATTGCCAAAGAAGAATTTAGCACCACGCGTGTTAAAACATCGTTGACTTTATATTCACATGCGCTCTGCTTGAGGTTAAACTGTGGTTATAAACAGCTCGGAAGCAGGATAACGTGTAACAAATGTAAAAAATTTCATAACCTAACGTGTTTATCATCTTTTAAAATCAAATGTTACCTTTTAACTGCACACGGCCTAGATTTTGCAAAGGTCTTTTAAATATTGTATAGAATAATTTGCGACATCTGTCTACAAGAATTATCCAGTTTATATTTGATTTTAAGGCAGCCATTGGGTTTCATACTTGAAGCCATGCAAAAAGCTGGTAAAATAGTACTTCCAAACACAGTATTTTGAGTGCAATAAGGTGTTTATAGCATAAAAGACTTGCGCAACTTACCCTCATTATTGGGTGATAGTCCATGGATAAAACTCACAGCTTCGCGGGTATGTTCAATAGATGCGCTTTGTTAGATTCAATAATAACGCAATACTTGAATGAAGCATGCGTAACGTTTGAAAATGAACCAAAATTATGAAGCCAACATATATAGAGTTATCTATATGATATATTTGGTTTGTCGCGATGCTAGTAGTAAAAAAACTATAAATAGCATATAATTTACTTCCGTTTCGAGGAAAACGTATGAAGATAGACATATACGATTCAATTAACCGACTGTGAATACGTTTCATTTTCGATTTGAGTCAAGTGCGGCCACGTGTTAAGCTAAACCCAAGCCAAGTTAGAACAAGTAAGAATATCCTAACAGTTTCCCTGATTGTTCCTCTAATGCATAACGATGCCAAGGGATTTATATACTTACTGAAGCTAGATGACTTTGAGTTTTCGTTCCTCTTCAAATGATATATAATAAACATCTATATGCACGAACCCATAATTATACACTTTGTTAGGTTATGTTACTGCAGATAGTGTGTTAAGATGCTCACTGCATTGTAGTAATTATCCGGTATTTGTTCCTTCATAAATTCTGGCGGATAAAAAACAACAGCATAGAGCACAACTGAATAGAAGAATGTCTATGCAACATGAGCATAAATATATCCATATCAAAGAGCTTAGCTAATAAACGGTTTTAATATTTTAAACATCTGATCGTGGACATGGTACGATAGCTGAATGTACGCGAGAAGCATAAACCGCAACTCTCATTTCATGGTGTGAATAGAATCTGTATATATATGTACATATATATACATTGATATTTATGTATGTGTATACATGCATATGCATACATATTTATTTTTATGAATATTTCTAAAATATGTATATTTATATGTTATATATGTGCGTATATATATATATATATATATTGATATTATATTGATATTTATATATTTATGCATATATATATTTAATATATATATATATATATATATATATATATGCATATATATATATATATATATAATATATATATGCAAATGTATATATATCTATTTGCATATAAATGAATATATATATATATATATAAATATATATACATATATTCATATATATATATATATATATATATATATATATATACATATGTATATATATATTTTGTTTTGATCAGTGCTTTTTAGATTGGAGCTAGGCCAAGTCAGAAGCCCTGCCACTCTGATTTAAACGATTGAAAGCTATGAAATGACAGATGCATCGCGCATAGCAAGCACATTTAAACGTAGCCTTAATTCGTAAACATTGCAACGAATAATTTTACAATGCAGCAGGACTTGAGACTTTAAAAACACGCCAAAACTTTGTTTTAATAGTTTATTATTTCTTTTATGTAACTGTTGAAAGTTTTATCATTTTAGAGTACTGTCCTGTTATGTGTGTTGAGCAAAGTGATTATTACTTCACGAACTTAATCAACTCGCTTCATCGTTAGCATTTTGTTGGGGAATCGCTTAATCATCATCATCATTATCATCATCACTTTCATCATCATTATCATCATCGTCATCCTCCTCCTCCTCCTCCTCCTCATCATCATCATCATCATCATCATCATCATCATCATCATCATCATCATCATCATCATCATATCATCATCATCATCATCATCATCATCATCATCATCATCATCATCATCATCATCATCATAATCATCATCATCATAATCATCCTCATCATCATCATCATCATTATCATCCTTATCATCATTATCATCATCATCATCATCATCATCATCATTATCATCAACACTCTAATCACCATCATCATCATCATCATCATCATCATCAACAACAGCCACAGCTGAGACAGCAACTGCAGCAATTACAACAGCAGCAGCAGCAACAGCGTAAGATCGATCGCTTGATCGTTTGAACTTAAACCCTTCAGGCTTTACTATTTTACCCTTGGCTATTTTGTATTATGACGTGCTGGCATATAATGTGTGATACATGTGATTAAAAGTTTATATATTTCATGGGCGATCACTGGAAGCGAACAAAAACCCCCACTTTGCAGTTGAAGATGCCGTCCCCTTTTTTAGGCTCATAGTAAATGCTAATAATACCGAGGTTAATTACCCGTTCTTTGCATGTTTGTTCGAATGATCAAAAGTAAAGCTGAATGCTTCTGTATAGAAATTGTTCTATGCTATATGTTCATAAATATGTTTGTATTATAGTTGGAGGGATGTCATAGACTGACGCAGGACACGGGAGAGACCAGTTATTGTGTCACGCGTGACATAAATATATATATATATATATATTTATATATGTTTATATACATATATACATATATAAAGCTACATATAATAAAACTTCCGCTGTCCTTATAATAAGCTGCTGCTATCGTTGACCAAAAGCATTCTCGATACCCTCTTGACAGCGCGCGATATATTGAGTTTCAAATATGGAATACACTCACTCACTTACACGCTACCCAACACTTCAGGTGCGTTAAACACACATTCACATAATCACATTTACCGAGTCAGTCTAGAACGTTCACATTATTTTGAATAGTTTGCGTTGCACCAGATGCATGCACAATAATCTACGGACCCACACATTTTATGGTGAAATCTTACGGATAGCTATTTTCCAACAAGTCCGCAATGATTCGTCGGCTTGAAGCTACTCAACATAAACGTTTGTGTTTTAATGTTCACGAAAGGATGCAATTGTAACAAAATAAAAGAATATGCGCGTGAGAAGCGTGTCGAAGATAATCATGATGCTTGAAACCTCCGATATATTGTTCTGCGCTATCGACTTTATCTCGGATATCAAAGTACGTTGTAAAGGTTAGCACAATCCTAGTTAGGGATTTGCAAAACAATGCTGTTGAAACTACATTTTTTTTTTTTCGGTGGTTCCTATTGACGATAGGGATACATGTCTGTTGAAGCCGATATTATACAAAAACATATATAATACGTCTGTATCATTTAAACAGATAAGAACATAAAATTAATCTGCGTGATCCTGGAGCAATTGCAATGAAACGTCCATTGTTATTACAAACGCATGGGAGTCATTTGCCTCAAGAAAGCTCAAACAACCTAGCGATGAAATAATTGTCCATATGGTTATCTGTTCTATGAGCTGCGCAACTGAAGTTGAGCTAAATTTTGCGCGGGTAGGTCCCTGCCTTATTGTAACACCTACTTGCTGAATATTGAGAATTTGGTCCCGATATCAATATGATATGGTCAATGAAGTCTTGCAGCATTTTCAAAGACTTGTCTCAGCAAATTCACCCCGGAACGCTGTCATCATGATCGGCCGAGCCGATCAATACAACAATGAAGACCCACTGAAACGTCAATGACCCCGACATCGCATTTATACTCTGGTAGCATTCGGCTTTCAATTGAGTCATGTATAATATCAATGCACATTATAAAACGTTTCATGTCATGTAATGTCAGAACACGTGTAACAAATGTTCATGTCTACAAGCTGTATAGCAAAGTGTCTGTATAGTTGAAATGCAAGAGGATGGGATCACTAATACAGCTGCTTCGGGTTCAGTGGTTAGCAATCAAGGCAACGTCAGCATGGCGGAAGCAATGCTAACCGATGAAGTATGACTATCTGACCGACCGATGTAATATCTGACGAACATATGGTTCGCTTTCACTTTGGGGCTTATTCCGTACCAACTTGTGGAGTAGCTTTATTTGTAATTAAGAGCCAAACAACCTGACCAACTATATCAGTGGCAAGGTTTGCGTGTGTGTGTCATGGTGCTATACTCATTTCAACGAGAAATCCATTCATGCTACAGTCTATTTTTTGACAAATATAAACTTAGGATTATTGACTGAAACACAAGGGGAAGCCTATGCCTTGTAACACGAGGATTCTACACCATCCTGTATTCAATGATAACGGGAGTTTTGTGGCTGGGTACCCTGCCTTTACTGCGCAAAATTGACAAGTATAAAAACCAGAAAGAGGTCAGCTTCTGAGGTGGAACGGAGACCTGCCTTTTGTTAAGCATTCTTCATGTTTTAAGTGACGCATCGCATATCCAATACGTGGGTACGACGCACGCCGACAATGCGTCACCCATGTAAATCACTAGTAACCCTCACGTGTGTGTGTTAAATTCCTACCCCACAAACACAGTATGCATATGTCATTACAATGATGATTAATAATTGAGAGTTGGAAAAGCTGACACAGAAAAGACAACTGCGAGGTCGTCAAAACTGCTTGTATGGTAGCCGAGGCGTGAGCAGTAGATCTCGGTCTGGCGGAGCAACATGGACACATGTTCTACCAAGTCTACCGCAGTTTTATCAACAGCGAAATTGCATTGTGATACTTATGATTGAGGGTGATTGCTATGGTAGAGCACTGTTCATTGACCCTTTGGAATAAATCCTGCATTCCTGCATTGAGCCGCATAGCACCTACTGCTCGTACACATGCACTCTACTTTACCATTTAGAGACCGGGCCAAATGCATTTCTTTTCATTATGTCCAGAATATATACCGATTTAAACGACTGGCTAATATCTACTGGCTTATGCGTCTTCTGGTCCATACCTATAAACGACGTCGTTAGGTCGGTAGATAACCATGTGACGCAAATTCAACGGGGATATCAGCTCAACTTGTTTAAATGAAACGACGTCCGATGTAAGCAGTTGAGAGTAGGGCACGAATTATCTTGGGCTAAGCATTAATCACATTGCCTTGAAAGCCTCTAACAATACTTATTTTAACTGAACCTCAAACATGCAAACGTCACCTTTACGCAATGTTCATTACTTTCAGCCAGGGTCAGTTTACCACATATCTCATTAATATATATAAGAGCATTTTATATTTATAATACAAAACCATATAGATTAAATCTGCTCTAAAAAGGATGTTTTCATTAACCCCAGAGCATAAACGTAGATTTACATAGATCTTCGTAATCGTCCCGTCGTTTATGGCAAATTTGTACCTGGGATAAATTGTCGTATTGTGGTAACATATGTGCATCGATATGAAATTTGAATCCATACCATACAATTTTGACATTGTGTAGCGGCATCATTATCACTGTATCCAAAGGATCGATAGGGATGAGGGAGCATTGTTGACGGGACTGCGACAAGTGTGGCATATATAATATGGGTAAGGGCAATTCGTCTAGGTATTCATGGTTCATCCCAACAGCGATTCGATCAACATTTCAGGCATTTATTTTACCATTATAACATAACTTACAGTGCACAAAACCTGGGTAGTCTGAGGCATAACGCAAATGATAGGTTTTTAGATTAAATCTCTCTTTTTGGAACAATTGTTTGTGCATGTGATTTGTTTCGCAATAACACGCATTCGAAATGTGATTGCTTTGCAGACGACTAGTGTTTTTCTAAGGACGCAAACCACATAATACAACAAGTTTTCTTATGACTTCCGCACAGGGGTCTACATATAGGCAGTATCACTGATCAATACTACCGTTATCGATGCCTATTTCAACACACACAGTTGTTATTGCAGACCGCTTGGTAAATATGCATCGTTTGACGGATTAAGTGTTATAACCGATGCTTTACGGGCGCTATTTTCTTTGCTGTTGCAGTTTGATATTTTCCAGATGGTATCCTTTCTTACGAATTTTTGCTATTACATGTTCGCTCTGTTGAAATGTTTATTTCAGTATAAGCTTTACTATTTAACAGATATAAGGCCGATAATAAAATCACACCAACAACACCCTGCCTTACATCAAATCCGTTAATTGCTGAATTGTAAGTGCCTTAATCAATCTCAAACTATTACTTGACACCGCGCAGCTGTTTGTCAAGTGTCTACTGATAAGCCATATAACACACCACAACAGAATGGCCCAGTGAGGCATTTGTTGCATATCACCTATAAGCACCAAGTCCCTAAATATTTTCATATGTCCATCACAAAATCTTATTTCATATCTAACACCATCTGCTATGAAGTGCTGAATTGTCTAAGCTACTTAATATACAATATCGCAATACAGCCATAGTGTAGTACCTATGGGATTATGACGCACATCGGGGCATGTGGTTCAACTGCTCTGTGACATGACTCCATACACCAACCCCATTGACGTCAGAAACATCAGCTACAGGCTCTGCATGCTCAGAAGAACATCATTGCTGCGTTTTATTTTTGCGCAGTACGATTTGATTGGTCTGTTGATAATGGCATCAAAGCCATTTACAATGTAGACTGTCATTTTAGGTTCAGATATGAGCGCTGATCATATAGGGGAAAAGTTTAAATGCTTTGTATTTTGACCCACGTATTGTGGGTTTGTTACAGCCAGACTGGTTAAAATTGGAACTTTCTTCCTAGCAACGTTGATTTTATACAGCTGGTCATGGGGCATCGAAATGTGCCAACTGGGTTTTCAAAGAGAGCTGTTCACTGAAAGATCACAAGGAGCCTCATCAATTAAAGTGGCGGTATCACATCATTGTTCAAAGGGTTTTCCTATGATGACAACAATTTGCATTTCCTTTTACAGCCATGGCGTTGTGTAAACGTCCGTTCTTACTGTACTGCTTTTTATAACTTGTGTCCTGTTGATTGCCGAGCACCTGCTGTTAAATGTCATCTAATGGGCTTAATTGAGGCTTTTACGCGGCTTGAATAATCAAACGCAAAACCTTACGTATAAGACATTATCATTACCCTTCGCAACTACTTCATGCACGTGATTATATTGTGGCTAATGAAATTTTCTCTGTGAATAATGATTACAATTCAAAGCCATGATAAGCATGCATATAATTATTTGGTACAAATGGCACTTTGTAAACGCTCTGTCATTTTCTCCGCTCCAACTCTGACGATTCAGGTCATATTGGGTGACCCTCTCTCTCATAAAGAATATAGTTTAATCGTATAAATTCAGGCCCTAATCTTACATCAAATTCGATAATATCTAGCCATCATGGGAGTGTGTCAAATCTGACGGTTGCAGGAAATGTACACTCCGGGTTAGAACGAATAACTCCATCAACACAATACACACATGGAATAATCAATCGCCGGATGATGCGGATGTGGTATGGTTGTATTAGGCGAAGACACAGCGATCCTTTAGTGTTATTAACTAAATAGCACATTTCAGTTAACATCTGCACTTCAGATAGTGTGACTGCATATTTGCTTACTCTTGTAATTATGTTAAGTCACCAAGGATTGCATTTTCAGGAGTGTTGTAATTATAGTTTACATATGAAATTCACGTCTATTCTGCTTTTTTATTTTTGTGTAACATGTAACAAAGGTTAATACGAGAGGTATGGCAAAGCAAGTAACACTTAATAAGTATTGTGCAATCAAGTAAGATCTGTGGACAAGGCCAAATTATAATCATCAAATATTATATTGTATTTCAGCCAATCCCTATATCTAAGAAATGTCTCAACACTTAACACTCAGTGATTCAACGAATAAATGGCTCCTGGGTAATGTATGTAATCAGCATGATGGTAACGTCGGCGATTGAGGTCAAAATAGGGTTTCAATAGGCATTGCCTTGGCACAATACATGCAAATATAGGCAGTCAAATGACTAACGCTGATGTTACGATTACCGCACAAGAGCGATTTATTTGAAGCTTATGCTAAAGTGAATCTGAAGGTGTCGCTACGGGAACATACTATTGTTGATTCTTTCCTCTGATCTTAATGGTGCTCGCCAGTACATCAATAAATTGCATACAGGGTCTGCATAGGAATCTATCGACACCGAATGCATATTCATTATAGCAGAAGTGTGATTAAAAAGATTGTTGGTTTAACCATTGTTTAAGAACCCAATCTTGCGCCTAATGCCTCAAAATTCCATGAGAGGAGCACACTGTCGTGCCCTTAGATTACTTAGATTAGATTGGAAAGAATACTTTCTCATGAACATCTTTCCATATGATCGTTTTCCTAACTCTTCTCATATTTTGTCTCTGAATAGCATTTTCAGCCAGAACACTTTGTATATAGCCACATTACGCTGTCCACGAATTGTTTCTTAATGTGTGTCATTGACGTTTGGCAGCTAAGCCAGCTAGTATTAAATTTATACAAAACCACCACCTAGGACCGCTGTATCAATGAATTGTCGCTAAATGCAGTCGAGCTAAAGACCTATGTTTCCCGTATTTGTCCTTGAAAAACTCACCAAGCGACCATGCCTAAAATGAATGTCTAAGATGTAACCTAACAAGGATATAAAATTCATTTGAAATGAGTTCAGCACGTGACGCTATATTTGGCTATGTCTGTTAGTAAAGATTTGCAAAGATTTATTGACTCTTGTAGATCTCCTAAGTTCAACGTGTCAGTGACTGATTGGTATGGCCAGATTGTTGGCTTAGTGAAACATGATGAGATTTGTTCAGTAAGCTGTGTTTGAAAAACGTTTCCTTCATTCTATCGTTAACTAGATTCCAGTATTTTATTCAAAGCGTCTATCAGGCTGACCAACCGTGGGTTGGTGAATAATGGCATTAGATTAGCACATTTCCAGTCACAGTGGAGCTATTTGGTGAAAGGTCCACTATTCCGTTTCTCAATGTCGCAGATGCGACGCAACAATAATCAAGTTCTACTCTACATTTATGCGCAGCCGTAATGAGTAAGCCCCTTAAGATATGAAATTGCAGATCCATCGTTATTTAATGCAGCGGTATTTTTTCCGTGGGATCTAAAAAGAGCATATATTCATTTTTAGATCAAACTGGCCGTAGCCAAGTCAGCACTTCAACCACACAGCATCAAAAGTTATGTCAGTCTCAGAGGTTAAGTGGGTGCCAAAAACAAGTCATAGTGATAGGGTTCTTTCATTGAGGAAAACCAAACATTCCACGAATGTGGCGTGTCATTCGTGAGTCAATCCTTTCACTGATTTGGTATTGTATCTTTCTATCACAGGATGCTGCCCCTGCGTTATGGCATATATTCTACATTGATTGAATGTCAAAACTCTACCGGTGATATGACTCATTCAATGTGGTATTGAACGATGCAACGAAACTTGTCGGTATAATCAAATGATATCCCCTCTGTTATGATAAATATTGCAACAATACAAAGCACTTTCCTTCAGTGCAATAACAGAACTCGGGACAGCGTGCCAACACGTAGTAAAGCGACGTCATTTCGATTATTGTTATCCGTTGAAGATCTATTGCTTTGTTTAAACTCCAGTCAACTAGATTTATCTATATGATTTCCACCCTCTCTCGAGTTAAGAAGAGAAAACCCCCGAGTGTTTCAACATGGTAGGATATAAATCTTAATCGATCTCTTACCCAACTTTCCAGTAACTACAAAAAAATAACATGTTACCTCTGCCAGTCACTGGTGAATCTCTTTTAAACTAATCGCTCAGATGGATATCAATGCAACATCGTTATCAATGAAGCTTGCCAAGGCGGAATTTCTCGGCATCGTCGGACAGGATATTGATTATCTTATACGCGCGGTCATTTGATCTGCATAAACTCTGGTCTAGACAAACGTTTACGAGCATCAAAGCAAGCGGATAATGATTGCTTTTAACCTCAGATGGCAGTAATAGATCGCCAGCCACTGCGCTGTATAATCTGTCGTTACTAAGGTCATGGCTATCGTTCGCTGTGATATATTGAGAGTTCATAATCAACGTTCTGATACTGAAGTGTTACCCCCAAACATGAAAACGTGCAAATGATGCTTCGCTTGATTGCATGCCAAATTTAACATAAATTATAGATGATGGAGATGATATGGAAATTTATATATAAATAAGTATATATATATATATATATATACATATATATATATATATATATATATATATATATATATATATATATTTATACGAATGCGACCTTTTTGATACAATCGATCAACTATTTTGACACACAATCACATTTTGGCACCCTATGTGAGTGCCAAAAAAGTCAAGATCTTTTTGAGTCCTTTGTTCTGCAATTTTTATTTAAAATTGATGTTACCTTGTTAATTATCTCCATTCACATTCATGCATTGCAAGGTTTCGACCCCTGCATCGCGCAGGTGTTAGTTAGGGACGTTTGAAAAATGTTATATATTTGACTGACGATCATTTTGGTACTTCTGATATATTGCTTAGAATTACTTCCTTCACAAATATATTCTATTCACGTGACATTCTATTTGGTTTCGACGCTTTCCAATGAGCTAGAGACAGATATATATTCGCCCGGACAAACCAAAATGCTTAGGATAGTCGGATAATTCGTCAGGCACTTCGTGCTTTGAGATGAAGTTGCGTTGCTGGCCGAGAATATCTTATGATTTGGTAAGCAATAACCAAACTCTTGAATATATTATGGCGGTATTTAAGACGCTTATACCCAAGTCAACCAGATGATAGCGAGAAAATAAATATAAGTGACTAGACAACCTGGGTTCTCAGCCTGGGTTTACTAATATCGCCCACTGTGACATTTTGTCGTTGATCTAAATTATGTCAACGCTGGTTCGATAGATTGGATATATTGTGTAGTATACTCAATCTGACATATAAATGAAATCTGGTCAATGTTTGAGGTACTTTACTTTAGCTATGTGGAGTCAAGCCGGCCTTGGCTAATCGCTTCGCCAAGTTATGTTGGTTAGTCGCGTTTGTCATAATGTATGTATGTTTATGTATGTATGTATGTATGTATGTATGTATGTATGTATGTATGTATGTATGTATGTATGTATGTATGTATGTATGTATGTATGTATGTATGTATGTATGTATGTATGTATGTATGTATGTATGTATGTATGTATGTATGTGTATGTATGTATGTATGTATGTATGTATGTATGTATGTATGTATGTATGTATGTATGTATGTATGTATGTATGTATGTATGTATGTATGTATGTATGTATGTATGTATGTATGTATGTATGTATGTATGTATGTATGTATGTATGTATGTATGTATGTATGTATGTATGTATGTATGTATGTATGTATGTATGTATGTATGTATGTATGTATGTATGTATGTATGTATGTATGTCTATGTATGTATGTATGTCTGTATGTATGTCTGTATGTCTGTATGTATGTATGTGTATGTATGTGTATGTATGTATGTATGTATGTATGTATGTATGTATGTATGTATGTATGTATGTATGTATGTATGTGTTTATTAATAGTACATTTGCCGGACACTTCGGCGTAATTTTAACTATATTTGCCGGACAAAAATATTGCCGGACATATATGTGTGCAGCATATATTTCAGATGTTTGTTTTATGACTCTACGGACATAAAATCGCATTCCGTTTGTACAAATGAGTTCTTGTGGTGCTCAAATAGTTTAGTAGTGTGCATTCTATTATATTTGAAGTAGAATTATTTGATATTTAGTGATCTGAAATTCTTGCGCGTGTATCTTTTTTTTTACGCTAAAACTTATAAATGCCAGACACTTTCGATTTTTGCTGATTATTCGTTCTATGCGGTGATTTTGTCTATATTTTATTATTATTTCAGCATGGATCATAATCCACCAAAATGACAAGATAAATGCGAAAACAATTAATAAACTCCATCGTCGCAACACAGACCGAGGTTCGTGTATCTTTCGCGGAAGTTGGCAGCAATCGAGTCTCAGGCCAGCCTGTTGTCTAATAACTTAGCGGCAGATACTTATGCGACACTCGTGGAACGCTGATCAGCTGACTGTTGTCAACATTTGTTCTCTCGGCTGTTATCTTCAGATTGTTTGGTGAGATCACACACTTTACTTAGCTAGAGATAAGTTTGTAATGCCACCGAGTCAATATTTTGTTATGCGCCTTTCACAGATTCCTGCAAATTATTGCCCGATGTTATAAATTACGATTAACCCGCACCACCTCTGACTCTGTGGCACCAACCCGGGTTCAACATTATGATTATGTTACCGTCAAATCCGGGCTCAACCCAAGCCAAAAGCGGTGAACTGACAATTCTGCGACCCCATTTACATTCAAACTTCACGATATCCATGGTTAAAAATGCCTGGCTTATTCTTAAAGATCTTGCCAAGCTTACTGATACATTTATCGAATGAATCAGTCTTCAAGCTTCTTTTGCAAACCCCGCTTGATGGCTCTTCAGCCTCTACCAGTCTATGAACATGTAAACAAACGAACAAAGCTAATATCTTTTACTGCATCAAACATCAGCATGTTGATCCTGATGTTTGATATTTCCCTTTTCCTCAGTACTTTGAAGCTGCAAGGGTTTGTCTCTCTGTTCATATTATTGGTTGGTTTCACAATTATAAACAATTTCCCTTATGTATTGAAATAGATTGAACCTTAATGGAGGGATAATTTGTCTGCATTACCAATCACATTTATAGGTTATTTATTTTAACACGATGAAGTGTGAGTCTTTTATTGGTTGAGAGATAATGCTGCATAATATATGACTTGTTAATCTGGTGATAAGAAAATTTAATGATGATGATGGATCTTTATTTTGTATTATACCTCAATATTACTAAATCTATAACAGTCATTGATAAAATTGATATGTTTTTAGTTAAAGTCATTATATTTACGCAAATGATAATGATATATTCATGTTATTGCAGGTGAAATAAATTTTAATTTGATCAACCATTATTTATTGCTTTGGTTGATATCCAATATATACCCTGCCAATAAACCCTTCACTCAAAACATGTGTGTTGCAGTTGCATGATGGCATCATACGCAAAGACATATGGTGAGCAAAGACATATGGTGAGTAATAATTCGACTTTCATGCATAATTATAATGCTTATTTTTGTGGTACAATTATATCTTAATTTGATATCTAGATTGTGCCGCATACTTATAAGTTACTGCGTACTACTTTGTTCCAGCTTAACGCCAGCCTATCTAAAACGGAGAAGTATCAGGTGAGGTGATCGATTGTTTTTATCACTATTGGACTATACTTTTGAGCATTACCACCAATATAGTAGTCACTTGAGTATGTTTTTGTTTGTTGCAGACACTAAACACAACCAGGATACAAACGAGGAGCTGGGTATACCAAGGAGTACAGATATGATGTAATATATATTTTTGCTCATAATTCTAATCATATTGTATTAGACTAAATTTTTGGAAATAACCACTGATATAGAAGTCACTTGAATATGTACTTGTTTTTTTGCAGACTCATAACACAACCAGGATACAACCAAGAGTTGCCTACACTGAACAGTACAGGTATGCTTATTGTTCTTGTTAACTTGTCAAGCTGGGTCAAAAATTATTTATGCTTAAAATTGTTAGTATAGATTTGTTGATTTTATGCTTTCATTGCATCTTGCAAACACCATGTGATAATCTTATAGTGGGTAAATGATTGTTTTATAAATCATACATTTTTGTGTGATTGGTACTGGTTTGGTGATTGATATATTCAATTGTGTAATCAGGATGTTAACTCTGCCTAAGGGCCAAACAACTTTGCCATATGGTTAACCAAATCATGAGAGCCCATATTAACATCACTTGGGACACTTTTATTGTGAAGTTAAGCCTATTGTCTTATTAAACATGTAATGTTCTTATATACAGTGGGTGAAAAGCAACGAAGATACACTAAATGGCTACATGACCAGTCTGCCTACACTATCAGTTTTCTCAAAGACTGGTTCGTGAGGGATGGTCTTCCAGGCAAGTTTTTTCCCCAGTCGAGTTGTTTCTCACTTGAACTGAATGAGATACATGTAATAAGTTGTCTGTTGAATAATGTGACATATATCTGTTATATGTTATTAAGCAATGGGTATCTACATTGCCTTAACCATAGTTATTTATCTGGATGCAGGTAAAGAAGCAATCCTCAATTACAAATCTGTCCATCCTCAGATTCCACACTCGTGGACGCCAATAAAGAACAAAATTCACGATGAAAAGAAGCATCAAGCCAAAGCAAATATGGAATTAAATAGGTTGGGCATGTCTTAATTATAATTATAAATGTTACTACATGATGTGGTGTTGTATTCATTGTTAAACCTGTTATTTAAATGTTGCAATGTATTGATCATTAAATCAGTTATTGGTACTGAATGGTAATTGTTACCTATCATTGTATGGCACTATGGAATCGTTATCTACACCTTGCATTGTATTGTTCCATCTTATGAATAGTAACTCGCATTTTAACGCTTGATTAATTTATTGTTGATAGTGGTTCAAGAATTGAAATGCACATATATTCTATCAGTGGTGCCTGATGAAGTAATTCTACAGTGATGTTATTTGTACCTAGTTTTGTAATGCGTCTTTGATATGTTATTGGTATTGCATTGCATTTTTTTTGCACCTAGCATTGTTAAATTTGAGCGATGAAATAGTCTTTGCTACCTGGCATTTAAATGATTTAATGATCCGTTTCTGGTAGTTGCATTGTTAAGCTGGTCTGATCTTTAATTGGTACCTAGCATTATTCTGTTAATTAATCCATTGTTGGTACCATACATTGTATTGGTCAATTCATCACAATTTTCTTAAACAATGGAAAATTAAGAAGGATTGGTATTTTGCTGATCATTTGGTATCAAGTGACTTGAATGATTAATAACGTTTCTGGTAACTAACTATTCACAATATTTGATGGTCATTTAAAGTATCGCATCCATAGTGGAAAGGTTGGTTGTGAAGCTGCAATGACACAGAAGTTTATTCTTAATAACAATGAAAACAGTTTATGAGCTGAGCGATTGTAATTCAATTATGTCCAAAACAAAATTTATTCCATTTTTATGTATAAGGTCCATCAGAGGAATTCCCACTAACAGAAAAAACAACTTTCTATGAAATAAGCAAGCAAGCATACATACAAATATTCATCTGTCTGAATGGGGCTCTTCTTATTTGTACCCTGCTGGCTATGATTGTAAGCAGTTAACCAGCAGAGACTCTTATTCAACTACAGTGATGTACTGCCAGATATAGAGCAGAGAGTCGTATTAACCCACATTTGTAGATGGTTGGTCTCTACAAAGACATTACAAAAATACTCATATGAACACATATAAGCCTAAATCACAAGCAGTGTACACAAATGTACATATGCAAATGATGCTATCCTTCAAAGAATTAGGATTCTGTTGGTGTTGAGTATAATGAAATATGAATGTAATCACCTAGTTTTCTGCTCTAAAGAGTCCACCACCAATATTCCTGCTACCTCCATGCATGACGATTGGACACAACACCATGATTGGATCAAACAGCCATGCACCTCAGTATAGAAGCTGCTTGTAAACAAGTTGTAGCCTGAAGATTCATGATACAAGCCAACTCGCGCTGCATGTATTATCGCCCTTATGGTTTACAAATCGAATTTGTTTCATTACCCGAAAAACCGTTAACCCACACATAATTATTTCATACACTACAATTGTATAACTTACCATCAATTCGATTCATTGAGAACATCTGGGTGGGTACAGCATATTATACCGAAGAATCGCTGTCCGAGAGTCGCTTGAACATGAGGCAAAATAAGCTATTTGATAGTCATTTTTGCAGGCGAGGAAACTGACCTGCTTTTAACTCAAATAATTTCATTTGGCCACATAAAAGGCCCAGACACTGACACAAAAATGATTCATGATGCCTTCTTATAACTGGAATACGTTAAACTATTCATTTGTCACTGGATGATAATAGAAATTGAAAATTATTGTCTATCGCAACTGTGCTGCAAATGTGGTGTTTTTCCAAACACCACAAATGCCGGTCATACACACTGTCCGGCGTTTGTGGAATTTAGACAAAATAACATATCTCAACTGTGCAGCAAATGTGGTGTTTTTCCAAACACCACAAATGCAAACCTAGAATTTAGCAGTATGTATGTATGTATGTATGTATGTATGTATGTATGTATGTATGTATGTATGTATGTATGTATGTATGTATGTATGTATGTATGTATGTATGTATGTATGTATGTATGTATGTATGTATGTATGTATGTATGTATGTATGTATGTATGTATGTATGTATGTATGTATGTATGTATGTATGTATGTATGTATGTATGCAAACAATTTTTTTCCCAATCGTTAGGTGTCAATAAAGCGCACAACCGAGAGGTTTTGATTCGACCTTGATCTGAAACTAATGTCAAGGTCATCGAATTAATGAAAAATCTGGCCATACGAATCGTTCACTGACAAGTAGGATTGAGAAGATCTGTCAGAGCTAATAAATCTTTGCAATTCTTTACCTAACAGACATAGCCAGATATGGCACCACGTGCTGTTCTCATTTCAAATAAGTTTTATATCCTCGTTAGGTTACATCTTGACTATTCATTATAGGCGTGGTCGACCCACAGTGCGACAAAGATATATACGTATGGCCAATGCGGCTAGTTCAATGTTAAACACAATTGTCAGATTCGAGCTAAATGATTTTGTATTATTGATATGAAATGTTCTTATATATATTAACGTGATGTGTGGTAAGGTAACCTAGCTAAAGGTAATGAACGTTGTGTGAAGGTTGTATGTTTAAGGTTCGGTTCAAGCCAGTTGGAGGCTCTCAGGGCAATGTAATTACCGCATAACCCAGTATAATTGGTGCCCCTATTCTCGACTGCTTCATCGGACGTCGTTTCATTTAAGCGATTTGTGTTGATATCACAGAGTTATCTACGGACCTAACGGCGTCGTTTATAGCTATAGTCAACAAGTCGATCATATATCCGGACACGTTTTTATCATGGTCTGGCCTGTTCAAAGGCAATGAATATGGCCCGGTCGCTAAATTGTATCGTACAGCGCCTTTGTACGAGCAGTAGGTGCTATGCAGGTCAATGCAGGAAAAGGATTCATGCCAATTGGGCAATGGAAGCTGCTTTACTATTGCAATCACTCTCAAAAATAATTGTCACAGTCCAATTTCGCTGCTGAAAAGTATGAATAAAATTGCGGTAGACATGTGTTCATGTTGATCCGCCAGACCGTGATCAAGGCACATCTAACCTACCATTCAGACAGGTTTGGCGACCTCGCAGTTGTCGTTTCTGCGTCAGCTTTTTTCCATCACTCAATTAATAATCATTTTAATTATGACATATGCATACTGTGTTTCTGGAGTAAGAATTCAACTACAATTTTTCATGACGCACACACACACATGTCAATAATCTATTTATATTTGTCATAAAGCAGTGCCTGCATTCAGCGATAGAATGATACAATGCAGACGCAGTGGATCAAGGGTAAGGGTAACTCATGAATGACACACTAGACTATAGCGTGACTGGATTTTGTCATTGAAATGAGTTTAGTATCATGCCTCCCACTCATAAATCGTGCAGCTTATATAATTTGTCAGGTTGTCTGGTTTCTCTGATGGCGTGCTAGCATATAATGGCTGCTTCTCCTGGCAGTAATATGGGTTGGCGTTAGGCGCTTAGGCTTTCCAGCACAAAACATAATAATAGACTTCAGTACAAATCAAGCTACTCCGCAAGTAGGTTTTAAAATAACCGTTTGCTTTGCTTATATATTATATACAATGGCACAGGGTGTTTTTTGAAAGAGTCAACATGCTGTAAGGGGTGCTTCTAGCCACTGAAACCCGCGCACATAACGTTAAGCAGTTAGAGCAGACTGTTGGTTTCTTCAGAAGATGTGCTCATGTCACTCATAGCATGTGCCGTGGTTTTCTGCAATACGCCACATACAGAAAACGAACCATATGTTCATCAGATTCTTTTATCAGGAGGTCAGTTAGTCATACTTCTTCAGTTAGCACTGCTTCAGCCAAGTTGACATAGCCTTTGTTGCTAACCACAGGACCCTGTGCAGCCGGATTAGCTATCCCATCCTATTGCATTTCAACCATACAGACAGCTTGTAGACATCAACATTTGCGGAGCGTGTTCTGTCATTATATGACATGAAACGTTTTCAAATGTGTTAAAATTATATACTGAAAGCTGAATGCTATAGTTGCATCAGCAGCAAAGCATGACGACCAAAGAAACATGTGTATTCGTTCGGTTTGTTAGATTGAGGCACGTTTTTGATTATTCCATTGGTTTAACGCATATGCTTCGAAGCAATATTACCAACATGTGATTCAATATATCTTGGGCTGTCACGAGGGTATCGAGATTGCTTTGGGTAAAGGGTAGCAGCAGCTTATTATAAGGGCAGCGGGAGCTTTTTTGTATATATATATACATATATATATATATATATATATATATATATATAGATATATATATATAGATAGATATATATATATATATATATAGATATATATATATATATATATATATATATATATATATATATATATATATATATATATATATATATATATATATATATATATATATATATATATATATATATATATATATATATATATATATATATATATATATATATATATATATATAAAAACGGGGAATGCCTGGTCTCTATTGTCATCTGTAACCAATTTAGGTTTTCTAGGTGTAACTTGATGCATCATGCTAGTTATAAACTAGATGTTCGTCAAGTTGTGATCTAACATCGTGCTGAAGATGTTTGTGCTATCAGATCGTTCCAATAGATCCATAATTCCCTTGGCATCGTCATGCATTGTTACTTGTTCTGACTTATCATGAGTCAAGCTTAAAATATGGCAGCTCAAATCGAAGTTGAAACGTATTCATAGAATTGATCGAGTCGCATATGTCTATCCTCATACGTTTTCCTCGACGCGGAAGTAAATTATATGCTATTTATAGGTGTTTTACTGCTAGCATCGCGACATACCAAATACCTCATATATGTTGGCTTCATAATTGTGGTTAACTTTCCAGTCAAATGTTACGCATGCTTCATTCAAGTATCGCGTTATTATTCAATCTAACGTAGCGCATCTATTTAACATTCTCAAAGAACCATGACTATCACACTATGATGCGGGTTAGTTGCGCAAGTCTTTAATGCCATAAACACCGTATTGCACTTGGTGATTAGAAGTACTATTTTTCCAGCTTTTATGCTCCAAGTATGCCTTTAATATTATATATAAACCTGGCAACAGCTGCTGGTATCCTAAAAAAGATTACAGCCTTAAAAGATCCGTGTGCAGTTAAGAGATTACATTTGATTTGAAAAGATGATGAAAACTTTAGGTTATGAAATTCTACATTTGTTGCATTTTATTCTGCTTACGAGCGGCTCATAACCACAATTTAACCTCAAACGGAACACATGTGGATATAAAGTCAACGATGTTTTTTACACGCGTGGTGTGAAATCTTCTTTGGCAATCCAGTGTCAAGTAAATTGTCAACACAGAGCTTTTTGCATTATCAACCGACAAATATGTGCATGCGATGATGTAGGGCTGGGCGATATTGGTCTTCTTACATTGTGTTTCACGGATGACTTTTTAATGCAGGCACCCCTTTGATAAGGGATGAAGCCACCATTAAAATCAATGAAACTGAAACTCTCAATTCATCTTATCTCGTAGTATGCACAGGTTCATCAGCAGAGGCGAGGTAGTAACTGCTTATATTTCGGACAGCTTACCACTAACTTACTGACTAGCTGCAATTGCAGTGAAAACAAAAAGAAACTATGGGCTGGCATTTAAGCCGCGGCAACCGGCACATTCTAGCAAACTTCACAGGCAAAAGCAGAAGACAGAAGCATTATAGCTTCAACATCATGGCAGTCTAAATGATCGGCAATTTTCAGCGCTATCTTTGGTCTCTGAATCTAGCAAAAACACACATTATCACCTGTTTCAAAGCAGAATTTATTACGTGTCATGAATGATACATATCACAATATACCAGCATGATGAACACAATGCGTTGTTGTGTTGTCAATCAGTGCCATTGTAATGTGGTACTAGGATGCAGAAGCAAAACAATTATCATACGAATCTTCAGCATTAATCCTTTGAGTGCAATTGTAATAAATGCCAATATTTATGACTAAAGGTTTCATTGTGTTTCATAAATACGATGTGAACAAAGTATACATAATAATGAAAGAGAAAACTCATTGTTTTGATCGAAGTACAACTCAGAACCCATATTATAGGGTATTACCTTGTAACATCAACAATAATCACTAGATTCATCATACTTATAAGATTTCTTGACGTCATGAATGGAGAGCTTAATGGCATTCCGTTGCACATGACAATAGCTTCAAATGACGTACAAATACACATTTCCGACCTATTTCCATTGCGCCCTTTTCCCCGAATCCAGCGAGATTGTACAAATGAGCCGTCGATTCACAGCATGTTTCTGGTGTAGCTCATGTAATCAGTCACATTTAGCGAGCCAGTTTTAGGGGCGGAGTTTTGGCAGTAGCTATTCATGCATCGCAAAGGTTTAGGTAAAGCAGCAGCCATTTACAATATATATCACATATTTGCTATGCAACTATCTTGTAGAGAGGTGAGGGTAGCGCTTATATTTATGAATAAATATGTAAGAATTACTTGTTGGCGTACACTGATCTATCTGACCTAAGGCGGTAATGGCTGAATTTCATATTAATCAACGACTTTGGAATATTAATCTTTCGTACATGAAACGAGCGTATTGATTGCTATCAATTCCACATGCTTCACAACATGACAATTCATCTGACATTCGCCAGGTTAACGCAGTCAACACTACGTTTTGCGCCAGGTGGTGGGCTGTTATTCCCTTATTTCCTATTCGAGGAAAATCATACACGAGATAATTGTTGAAAGCATGAAGTAAGATATAAATATTATAACTAAAACCTACAATAGTCCAATGCGCTTAGATTCCTTCGGGAAGTATTCCACCCAACGAGTTAGACAGCGTTCCTTCGTCATTTGCAGCTTGTTACTGTCAGCAATAATCTGACCAATTGAGTAAATCTCAAATACATGATATCACCTTCAATCTGGAATTGCTGACCGATATTTTAATCATCAACAATGCTTTAGTTGTTCCAGTTCGGTTTCATTACATGCCGATTAGTGTGCTGGAAAAAATATTTATCCTATTTATAGTGCACTGTAAATGTGACATAAATATCATCATTCTTGAACTGAGCGTGACCTGCAAATGTATTTGAATGGTCATTAATAATAAAACCACATGGTCACCAACATATACAGATATATAAATCAAGTTTATTTGGTTTGTCACAATGCTAGCGCACCAAGCAAATACAAATAGCATACAATTTTACTTTGGTGTCAAGAAAAACGTATGAAGAAAGAAATATGCGATATATTGATCGACTGTGAATACGTTTCAACTTCGACTTGAAGTAAAATGCGGACAAGCGTTCATTGAGATTCAACAAATACCAAGCATGTATTACCTGTTATGAAGAGGGATTGAAATAAGTGATTACAACTTTTTGCCGCAAAATGCTTCATTAGAGCGTTGCGTAAATAATGTCGCCATCAAATCGTTGAAAATTCCATACCATCATAACAATACATGAGAAGTATCTTCTTAATTTACTGGTACGAACTTTGTTTTAACAGGCAGCGAATAACGATCAGTGTTTATCTTTGGCAAAGCAAGCTTGTGGATAAAGTTTGCATATAGATAAAACAAGCGTTGCCAGGCCGACACGTCTTTACGGATATCAATGATCGAATTATTGGCGCTTATCGTTTATACCTGATTTCTACACAGTGCATTTTTAAGTCGCCGTAGCTATTCACAAACGCACAAATGCGCACACGCACACACTCACACACACACACACACACATATACACACACATGCATTCACACTTCGTATATTTACTGCGATGATATGATCCGTGGCATGCAGTTATGCATGTTATTGTTAGCGATTAGATCATGACAGAGTTTGGATCTCCGCGTTGATCAGCATTTCTTATTGTGACAGCACATTCAACTAACTTTGATATTAGCTTTTTATGTTGACTTTCACGAAATAAGAGAACTTGGCGTTGACTGCACAGATTCTTGAGCCGATGTTTTTGCATCTCGGATGTGTCACAACCAATCAGCAGTATTTATTCTCGGAAACTAGAGCAAATATAACATTTGGCACAGCTACTCTATATTGCTCCATATTAATTGTGAGCGACCCAGTGTTACTTAAGCTCCCATAATATAAACGTACTCTATGCCTATTTTTCTCTGCGATCGAAATAAATCTTCCACTCTAGATGTAATAGCAGTGCTACATAATGTTGTTACTTGCCGGTGATACGCTCAAGGATGCTTGGAAGAGCTCACGTACGTGATATATTACACACATTGCATTACAATTGCAGGATACACAAACCATTGAGATCGCGATGCCTCCATGAAGCAGAACAACAACTAGACACATCACATTAAAATGCGGAATCCATCGTCGCAGATGTAAAACTAATTTCTGTCGATAAATTCTAGAACGTTTACTATCATAGTCTGTATCATGTATTAGCTTACGAACAATTTATTCACCTTAACGGTGGTACATTCCCTCTGTTTCAATCGATGAAAAGATCATGTCTCGTGATAGTGTATCATGTCCACCAGGGTGGAGCTAAGCCTTCACATTGTTTATCAGCTCATTACATCCCTATCGTTTCCTGTAGCACAAGAAACACAAGAAGACAAATTATTGCTGGGCCCGGTTTTATAATTAGAGGGATCGCTCAAACGACACATATCGGGGATCGGTTAAACTACATGTGTCACAAATCACATCCATGAGCGCCAAAAGTGTCTATGTTGAAGGCTAATACTATATCAAATATTGTGGTGGTTTTAACAGGTAAGCATAGCATCTGGTGATTAGCACACAAACAACGATTGACTAATCTGATCTCTATTTTTGTTGCAAAGGGACAAATTAAGGAGGCATGTACTATTAATATAGTCAGACTGACCGGTGTTAACTCGCCATGAACAGCCTATCTGCCGAATACGTTGCTTCCTGACACTGGATATACATGCTTAGTAAGCATATCACACGCTATCACTGTCAGCAACTGTGATTCATCTATATTTGCATGTAAAATAGCCAGTCATATTCACAGATGAGCTACATAAATAAAGCTGCATATCACATGTTTATGCATCGAACATTTTTTCCGTAAAACATTCGATGGTCTTTCTAGTATTTTATCCCCCACACTGAGCTAATCATAATATATACGTATGTGACTTAGATTAATGAACAATAATTTTGCAATTCAAACAGTCTCTATAACTAATAAGACTATGTGGCCCAAATGTCTGCTGCACGGGGAATGATTTGCTAATATCAGGTTGGTGGTGGTGGGCTCTCTGGTCTTAATCCGGATGATGGAAATGAGGAGTGCCAATCAACGGCAATTGACCCGGATGTTTTACCAGGTGCACTGCCCATCACAAGCTCAGATTTGCAGGCGAAAAGCTTGTATACAGTCCTGTAGTTTAACAAGGAAAACATCTGTTTACATAACACGAGGGATTTATGCAATAAAATAGTCTTTATACCTTTCATTAAGTGCTTATAGTTCCGTAACTCGTCGAGCAATTATATAGACTACCCAAGGTGCATTTCAAGGATGAGTTATCATTTTGCAATGGGTTTTGAGGCTTTGTTAATATTGTTATCACTGTTTCGCATTGAATGCCTAATACCAAGTTGTGAGTGTTACAGAACGAAATGATGGGGGAATATTTCCCAAGAGATCAAACAACTTAACACAGTTATAGATATTAATAAGGAGCTTTAGTGAAGTGGAAGTGCAAACTTCCGGGTTTTGGTGGTTGTTAGATATTTTAAACGTTTGTGCAATGCGTGTCAAATGAAGAATTCATGATTGTGCATGAGGAAATGGGCTTTTTTGTACCGATTGATGTACCTTTAATCTAGACAATAGGCGTCTAGAGTTCCGTCCAAATGGACAAAACATGTAATTCATCGCCAGTTTACAAACAAAAAACTAGCCTCAATGAGTATTGTGGATAGGTCAAATGGACAATAAAACGTTTGACAATGTGTTTGCCATATCAAATACGTAAATTCAAATAAGAATGGCGCTTACTTGGTGAACATCGGATTGTTTCAATTATTGCTTACTGAACAAATCTCATCATGTGTCACTATACAAGCAATCGGGCTTTGCCAACCTTTTGGCGATCTCAGAAGTCATCACTGACACGTTAGAATTTCTAGATCATCAAGAGTTAAGAAATCTTTGCAGATAATTAACTAACAGACACAGCCAGACACTGATGGCACCACGAGCTATAACATTCAGAATAAGTTTTACAAGGCCACATCTTGAATATTCATTTTAGACCTGGTCACCCAACCCGCAGTGCGAAAAGATATATTTAAACGGCTTGCGAGGCTAGTTTAATATAAAACATGTTTACACGGGCATCTCTAAAAACAAAACGTCTACACAGAAATTGTCATTGTGGGATACACGATAGTCAATTAACAAGATTATATTTGTGATGAGTTGATTAGCAGGATTAGCTAGAAAGTTCTCAAGCTACCCAAGGCAAACATGTTCCTTCGTTGAAATCTAGTCAAGGTTGAAAGCATGACTGAAAAGCTTCTCAACTCAAGCTGTGAACTGGTAACGCAGTTAACCAGTCGCAGTCATTGTCAGCTCGCTGGACAAATTCGGAGAACGGCTTCATGAGTTTGTGAAAGACAAATACGGGAAACTTTGAATTTTAACTGCATTGTAGTTAGCAACAATTCATGGATGCAGCAGTCTATGGCGGTCGTTTTGTACCTTTTTGTAAATCTTATAGCAGCTTACTAAGCCACCATACACCAGGAGCACCGCATTTAGAAACGAAATGAGGACAGTGTAATAAGGCTGTATACTGAATGATGTAGCTGTAGATGCTTAGACAATGTGGGAATATAAGGACAGTTATGAAACCCATCCAATGAGAAGATTTTATGTGAATGTTTTTTGTCACCAATCTAATCTTAGGGGACGCCAGTGTATTCTTCTCTAAAATATCAGAGCCAATTAAACGATTTACCTGCGAACACCATTAAGATTAGCGGAATGAAACGACATTAGTATTTCCCCGTAGCAACATCTACATATTCACATTAGCATTATTTTAACATAAATCTCTCTTGTATGGTGATCGTGGCATCAGCATCGGTCATTTGACCTTTTATATGCAAGTATTATGCTGGGGCAATGGCCAATGAATACCTCTAATTTCCATATTTCAAATAAAGTCGTACCCTTGATGAAATACATTGCCCAGAAGTTATTTGTTCGCTGAATCCTTGAGGGATTATTGTCGAGAAATTTGTTAGATGTGTGGATTGACTGAAATATAATATATTTTAATAATTCGGGCTTTGATTGCAAAATTCTAGTTATGTTTATTTTATGCAAACTATATTTACAATCCTACACACACGAGATCATCGATATATATATATATATATATATATATATATATATATATATATATATATATATATATATATATATATATATATATATATATATATATATATATATATAAAATCACTGCTTCTACCAATGACTTTCTTTATTAGAATGTTGTACGGTAAAAGCGATAATCTTAACACAGATCAGCAATTCTATAGCGACAATATCAGCAGTCGCTAAAATGTGTTATCCTGTCATTAATACTTAAGGATCGCGGTGTCCTCGCCTTATACTACCATACAACATCCACATCATCCGGTGATTGAATATTCGCGTCTGGCCTGAGTCAGCCATATTTCAAATGTGTGTATTGTGTTCATCAGGTTATTCGTGCTCACCCGTGAAATCACATAGTATTTGGTGTAAGAGTAGGACCTGAATTTTAAATCATTTAACTGTATTTGTTATGCCAGAGTGAGTCACCAGATATGACCTGCATCGCAAAAGGTTAAGCAGGAAAATTACCATAGCATTAACCAAGCGGCATTTGAACAAAATGATAATACACATGCTAATCATGGCTGTCAAATCAAACCAATAATCATAGTCGAAAAAGTGTAAGCTACAATATCGGCACGTGCATTATGTTGTTGCGATGGGTAGTAATAATTACACGCATGTAAATTTGTGCGTGTAATGTCTAGAGCCGCGTAAGAGCTTCAAGTAAAGGTTCATTTCATCAAAAATCACTCGAATTTTAAACCAAAAATGGAGTTGCTAAAAACAAGAGTATCTTAAATGGTGCTGTTATCCGGATTCGAAATGCCTTATATGTTTCTTGTCGTTCTTAAATTTACTATCATTTCCTTATTATTCACGTCCCGTAAAAAATAACCTTATTTGTAGGCTCATGAATAATTCATTCCGAGAGCGCAGAGACGTCATCTCTGTGCCGTTCGCCTCCGGCGGATGTTTAGTTTGTACTTTTTTTTATTGCGATAAAAGACCAAAGCAAGCCAAGAAGGAAAGGTTGAGGGAGAACGAGGCTATTAACAGATTGAACAACCAAGAGAAGGAAGCGTGAGCGAGACCAGCTACGGTCTAACTCAAGGGTCCCATTAGGGGCCCAGTTTGCCAGATGGGAAGCATTCAGGGAAGTGAGGAGTTGAACCAATCAAGAAGCTGCGAAGTTTTTGCTGGACATATAACAGTAAATTATTTCGTTGTATATTATGAATTATCCAGCTGTTGAATCGGCTCCTCGGAGTAGACTTGGTGAAAATGTCACCGATTAAATAAAATGGCAGGGACTATTATAGGTTATTTGCGCTATTTGGACTTGATATTTGTAGAACGACCAGCAAACAGGTGAACGGATTATGTGTTGTAAACAAATGACCCTTCAATACGCATGCGTCATTTTCCCATCGACATGTTTCGAAACGGTGTAACCAACGATATTGCGTTTAACCAGTCAGCAAAATGGCGTATATGGGTTCCAAAAGAGTTGTTTCATTAAATGTATAAAAAAACTGCATAACATTTATTGGGGGAAGAATGCACCTCTAAGCTTTCAGATGACAATATACATCAATCTGCAAGCTACAATATATATAAAGCAGCTCAGAAACAACGGATGATTACTTTTGCGCAATTATTGTAAAAGGAAGTGCAAATGGTTGTTATAATAAGAAAATCCTTTCAAAAATGATGTGATATCATCACGGTGATTGATGACGTTGATTGTGATCTTTGACTGAACAGCTCCATTCAAATACCCACTTGACACATTCCCATTACCTGTGATCAGATTATATAACCGACGCCGCTGGGAAAAAAGTTCCAACGTTATACAACTGAACTGTCATGGCGGGCTAAATGTTTGGAGCTTTCTGGTGACAGCTGATAGCTATACCTTTGAGATAACAATGTACGTTTCAAAACAGTTGCTCCGTGATCATGCAGATTAATGTTATGTTTCTATCAACGTGATCCGTTTTAATGATACCGACGTATTATTCATGTTTGTTTGTTCTGTTGGATTCAGCGAAAGAATGTCATGTGTCCCGTTTGTCAGTGGACAAAAATAATTAATTATTTTCAATACTATTGTTTGGCAAATGCAAACCAATGATTGCGCTTACCATTGCAACGTATTTTAATATCCGAGATGAAGTCGACCGCACAGAACAAGATATGCGAGGTTCCAAGAATCAAATTTCTTTTCGACGCGGTTCTATTTTTTACTGTTACAATTATATCCTTCCATGAACAATTAAGCAGACAAATTTATACTGAGGTGCTTCAAGGCGATGAATGTCGGTGATCTTGTTGGGAAATAGCACCCAGTAAGATTTCACCTTGAAATGAAATACAATAAATGCACATCATTCGACATATGGTGCGATGTATGATAAATTATTATCTCATTCAATATTATGTGAACGTTTAAGGTCTACATACCTGAAAGGGTAAGGTTGCGCGTTAGTGTATTGTATATTTGTTACACAATCTATCATTCAAGATGGGCTCTAGATTGCTTGTGGTCAAGGTTAGCAGCAGTATTGCTTATAAATAGGACATCGGGAGCTCCTCAGCTGCGATTGCAGACCCTTGTAAGTCTGCTGGGGTAAAGGAGAGGCACAGCGGAGATGCCACCAGTGTTCTAAGAAAACAGGGGATCCGTTTACCATGTAAATATAAGTGCAATTTGATAATAAATGTTCCTTAACGAAGCATACAAATGCACCCTATAGTAGCGCACACTTATTGAAATGTTGCACAAAATATATCAGGTGTATATATTAATTGATAAACACTCAACTATTGCCAAATACAACACTAGATACGAAACCATTATCTCACTATCATGTCTTTCACGTAATGCTTATTCTCTAAGGCATTTGAGTAATTAGCCGGTAACATTCACATACCAAGCCCATCCTTATATATCGATCTCACATATTGACTGATCCCTACATGCCGCTGAATGGATTCCTCGTTAACTATCTCTGCAGCACATAATCTTCTCTTGTAGTTTTTACGACACCCATGTTGACCATGTATAACGGCTATTGGTTGCGCTCCTCTCTCGTGGTGATTATGTGTATGACTTTAAACCAAGGGATACACAGACTGTCAGCATCCGACCTATCTGCTTTCTCACGTTTTGCGATCTCAAACTAGAAAATCAGTTATCTTCCGTAACAGGCCTGCATTCAGAAAATATCTCATAGACAGCCGAATATCACAGCCAGCAGTGTTTTCAATACTGCGGATATAGGGGTAGATCCTGTATCGAAGGTTATCAGGCTTTTGCCTAGTTATTTGCGTCTGAAAACATAAAAGAAATGGACGCATGGAGTTGTATAAAAATAAACCTTTATTTCAAAAACAATAACAAATTGATTTTGTAAATCGGAATATTTGCCTCATCAGGTAATAAGTATACAATAGAAAGTAACTGCTCGACGATTAATATACATTGGACTGATCCCCGTCTAAAGGCATCTACAGTTTAGATGATCAATAACTGCAATTCATTGCCATTTCCATAACCATAGCACAAGCATAAAAGAGTATTGTGGAAAGGTCATTCGGCCAATACAACGTTTGTAATTGTGCTCGATCTGTCAAAGCAATTAAAACTATAAATAGCGAGCATTTTGTCACCGATGGATGTAGACAAGTAGTATTACGCTTGGCCACTTGATTGGGCATCACCTTGAGTATAAATGGTTATTAAGATTTTCATGAGCATTTGCTCCCACGTGGTATTGCGTCATAATCATTGATATTGTATAATTTGTCTGCAAGGAAACCATGTTTCGCTCCTGCTACTACCCTTGCACCAAACTATTGTCATGAGCCATTCAATACAGAGCGATAACGGAACAGATGCTGCCGCTATATTAAACCCGATGACAGCATATGAAAACTGTGCCAGTTGTATAATGTTATTGTGCGTTTAAACAAAACATTAGTCGTCTGCAAAGCTACTACATTTCACTATAGATATAAAAGCGTGTTATTACAAAACGTTGTAACCAATCACATGTACAGAACATTGTTCAGAACAGAGAAATATAATCATCAAAAACGATCACTATTGGCGAAAGGAACACTGAAACTATTTGTTTGTCGGAAGTGCCTACTGACGATAGGGACAAAGAAACTTATTTATTGTCAGTATTGCCTACTGACAATAGCGACAATGAAACTAATGTATTTTGGCTAGAACCTACTGACGATAGGGTCTTTGAAACTAATTATTTGTAGGTGGTGCCTATTGAAGATATGGATATTGAAATTAATTTATTGTCAGTAGTCCCTACTAATGGCAGGGATATTATAACTAATTTATTGTGGGTAGTGCCTACCCATTACATAATGCTTATTCTCTAAGGCATTTGTGTAATCAGCCGCAAAAATTATCGCACCAAACCCATCCTTAGATACCGATATAACCTATTTACTGTTCGCTTTATGTCACTGAATGGACTCCATTTTAACTATCTCTGCAGCGCAGCATCTTCTCTTGCAGTTTTTACGAGTCCCATGTTGACCATGATTAACAGCTATTGGTTGCGCTCTTATGTCGTGGTAATTATGCGCATGACTTTAAACCAAAAATGCACAGCCAGTCGCTATCCGACCTATCTGCCTTCCCACGTTTCACAATCCAAAACTAGTCGTTCAGTTAACTTCATGTATTCAGAAAATATATCATAGACAGCCGAATACCACGGCCACCAGTGCGCGTCATACTGCATAAATACTGGTGAAATTCCATAGCTCCAATGAAAACAGTGCTTAAATCCGCATGTTATCACTTATACACTGATGAAAAACCATTCGAACCGTATTGATTCGAATACGAAGCGCACAGTGTTATAATCGAATTTGAAATTATGGAAATTGTAATGGCGAGCGGAATTTTTACTGATGAATATAATATTATTTTATGGCGCCATGTCCAGGACAATACGTCACTCTCAGGCGACAATGTCGTAGAAACAGGTTGATTATTATATTCATCGTAAATACAGTGATCGTGGAGGACTTACTACTATTTTATGGGAACTAGTCACCCAATTCTGACACTGCATTCTCAGTAACTTCATTACTCTACATATCATGTGGCGTAAGACCAGTCTGATGGGCAACTTACTTAGCCCAGGAACCTAAATGACACGGTCAGGTTATCTACATTTCCTCTACCCACATCACAAACAGACGTGCTGATACACACAAGCAGACACACGAACTGATAGGTACACACAATCACACACACACACACACACACACACACACACACACACACACACACACACACACACACACACACACACACACACACACACACACACACACACAAACGCACACACGTACACACACACACATATATATATATATATATATATACGCATATATATATATATGTATATATACGCATATATATATAAATATATATATATATAATATATATATATATATATATGCATAAGTAAATGTATATAAATATATATAAATATATGTATATATATATATTTATACATTTGTATATATATGCATATATATATGTATATATATAAATGTATATATATACATAATGATGCATATATATTTATATATATTTGCATATATATATATATATATATATATACCTTTATATATATGCATATATATGTATGTACATATTTGTACATTTATCTATAAACACATAAATATGATATATGTATATATATCGCAATATATATATATATAAATATATATTTGCATATAAATAAAGATATATATATAAATGTATATATATACATAATTATGCATATATATTGATATATATTTGCATTTATATATATATTTATATATACCCATATACATATGTATATATATGTATGTATATATTTATACATTCATCTATAAACACATTAATATGATATATGTATATATATATATATAAATATATATCTATATATATAAATATTGAAAAATATTTATATATATGTATAAATATATGTATATATATAAAATATATGTATATATATTTATTTTATATTTATATGTATATACATATATATAAATATATATATATATATATGTATTTATATATATATTTATACATATATGTAAACATATATATATATGGATAAATATATGTACATATATATGTGAACTTTTATATATATAAAAATAAATATATGTATATATATATATATTTGTACATATATATATATGAATATATATATGTATATATATATATACATATATATGTATATATATACATTTATATGCATATATATTTATATATATTTGCAGATATATATACCTTTATGTATATCTTTAATTATGTATGTAAGTATATATATTTGCATACATGTATATATGTATATGCGTATGTATGTAATTTTATATTTGTACAGTTATTTATACACACACTAATATGATATATATATATATATACATATATATATATATTTATATATATACATATATATATATACATTTATATATATACATATATATATATATATATGTATATAATATATATATATATATATATATATATATATATATATATATATATATATATATATATTTTGTGTGTGTGGGGGGGGGCTTGTGGGTTTACATATCAGTTCGTGTGTGTGTTTGTGTGTATCAACGAGTCTGTGCTATGGGCGGATATTAATTGAATTTGATACTGCGCATGCAGCAGTCGCGACTCGTGTCGGAACGGCTGAACTACGTTACTAGTTCCCATACAATAATAGTCAGTCCTCCACGATCACTGCATTCACGATGAATATACCAATCAACCTGTTTCTGTGACATTGTTGCCTTAGAGTGCTGTATTGTCCTAGATATTGCGCATAAGAATAACATTCTAGTCCATAGTAAGAATGACGCTCGTCGTCACATATCCCACAAATTCAAACTCTGTTATACCACTGTGCGCATCGTATCCGAATCGATACGGTTTGAATGTATTTTCATCGCTGTTAAAAAGAGATATCATGCGGCTGTAACCATTGTTTTCATTAGAGCTATGAAATATAACCCCACATTCTGCAGTATACCGCGCCCTGCAGCCTGTGATATTCGGCTGTCTATGGGGTATTATCTAAATGCTCTCCTGTTACGAAAGACAAACGATCGGTTAGTTTGGGATTGCGAAAAGTAGGAAGGCAGGTAAGTCGGATGCTGCCAGGCTGGATATTTATTCGTTTAAAGCCAAGCACGTAATCACCACGAGAGGGGAGCGCAACCAATAGCTGTTAATCATGGTCAACATGGGTCTCGTACAAAATGCAAGAGAAGATGCTGCGCTGCAGAGATAGTTAACATGGAGTCCATTCAGTGACATAAAGGGAACACAAAATAGGTTATATCGGTATCTAAGGATGGGTTTGTTGTGTGAATTGTACCGATTGATTACACAAATGCCTTAGATAATTAGCATTACGTAAAACTCATGATAGTTAGAGAATGCATTCATGTCACGAGTTGCATTCGGTGATAGTTAGGAATTAATTAATTAAGATAGACACCTGATATATGCTGTACGACATTTCATCAAGCGTGCGCTACTAGGGAGCAGTTGTAAAGAACATGCATTATTAAGCTACACTTCAGCCTACCTGATAAGCGGCTCCCATGTTTTTGTAGAATACAGGTGGCATCTATGCGATGTATCTCATTTACCCCAGCAGATTTATAAGAGGTGGCTATACTGCTTCAACACTTCACCCAAAGCAATGGCGATATCCTCTTGACAGCCAACGATAGATTGAGTTTCACATATGGAATACATTCACACCCAGCCTAATCTTTTAGGTGCGTCGGTCTTAAACACTGTATTACCATCTCATTTATCATGGTCAGTCTATGAACGCGCACATGATATAGAACAATATGATTATTTATCATTCTTTGATCGCACGTTTTTACAATAATTTGCCGAACCATATGTCTGATGATGTGCATTTTCTGTATTCCATTCTACTGGGAAATCTTACTGGGTGCAATTTTCTAAGAAGATCGCGAGAATCATTGGCTCGAAGCACCTAAACATAAGTGTTTCTGTTTTATTGTTCAGGGATGGAAGAACATCAAAAGAACAGGCTCATGAAAACCGTGTTGAAGAACGCTGAGAAATGTTGATTCTCGGAACCTCTGATATCATGTTCTGTGAAGTTAACTTCATCTCGGGTGTATTAGAATATTGACATTGATAAGGATTGATTGTCGGTGATGCCTGCTGACGATAGGGACATTAATTGTCAGTAGTGCCTACTGACTATAGGGACATCGAAACTAATATATTGTCAGTAGTGCCTACTGACGATAGGTAAATTGAAACTAATTTATTGTCAGTAGTGCCTGATGACGATAGGGATATTGAAACTAATGTATTGTCAGTAGTGCCTACTGACGAAAGGGACATTGAAACTAATTTATTGTCAGTAGTGCCTCTGACGATAGGGATATTGAAACTAATTTATTGTCAGTAGTGTCTAATGACGATAGGGAAACTAATTTATTGTGGGTAGTGCCTACTGGCTATAGGGACATTGAGACTAATTTATTGTCGGTTGTACCTTCTGACAAAAGGGATATAAGATATATGTCTGCTGAAGCCAATAGAGCACAAAACCGTAAATGATATGTATGTATCATTGAAACGGATGAAGTCGATATCAACATATAATTAATGTGCATGATCCTGAAGCAATTGCTATGAGACGTACGTTGTTATCACTCGCCAAAGAAAAGCTTCAAAATATTGCGATAAAATGATTTAGTTAATCTACAGAAACGGGATAATGTCAAATAGATTGAAATATCGCAAAATCTTTATTTGTTCTATGAGCGCAATTTGGCATATGCAGGTCTCTGCTTAAACGTTACATCTACTTGCTGAATATTGAGAATTATGTGGAAGTGAAGTCTTGCAGCATCGAAAAGGATTTGCCTCAGCACACTCAACCTAGACATCAATCTTTATGATCGGCGGAGTTTTACTCTAATAGCTCGCCAAATCATGCGTAACATAGTGCTCGATATGTCGTGCGATGAAGTGTTTGTTAACTGTGTTCAGTAACACATGTTAGTAACATTGCTTTGAAGAATACGCGTGTAAACAAATGGAAATTTCAAGTAAGTGTCACAGTCAAACTATCCGAACTGACACATGTTTTCTTAGTTGTTACGTTTTTTTCGTACTACCAAGAGGCTATTTAGACGGCGTTTTTGACTTTATATTTGGATTTTTAATGGTTTTGAATGGAGAAATATGTAATTTCAATACCCATGAACACTCCTTGTGTCATATTATGACAGAACACGTTTAACAAATGTCGACCTCTACAAGTTTTTTGTCTTAAACATTGTCTGTTCTTTTGAAATGCAAGGAGATGGTATCGTAAATGTAGCTGCCCGATATTAAAATCATTTTAGCTCACTCATATAAATGACCATTAACTGGATGGGGCTGATATCGTAAAACCACTGCACTATGAGCTAGAATCATATAAAGCATCGCTTTCTTTCAAACACAAATTACACTTATGGAAGTGGCTGATAGCAAAGATATATTTCAATGAACACCCTGTGCCATTATATATAATATATGAGCAATGCAAATGGTCTGTTTACAACCGTTTGGCTGAGAAAGCCTAAACGCCTTACGCCACCCCATATTACTGCAGGGGGAAGCCTTGTCTTAGTAGATATTGTATGCTAGTATAACATCAGGGAAACCATACAAACTGATTAATTATATTAGTCGCTAGGTTTGTGATTGTGAGACATGGCGTGAAACTCATTTCAAAGAGAAAATCCATTCATGCTACAGTCTAACGTGTCATTCTGTAATAAAAGGAGTTTTGTGGCTGGGTACTATGCTTTAACGGCGCAAAATTTACAAATATGCATGCCAAATTGAAAGAGTTCAGCTTCTGAGGTGGAAAGGAGACCAGCTTTTTGTGAAGAATTTTACGTGTGGAGATGCGTAGATTCCATATGAAGGTACCACGCGCGACGACAATGCGTCGCACGTGTATATAACTAAGAAACACAATATGGTTATTTCATTATAATCATGACTAATAATCGGAGTAACTGAAACAGAAAAAGACAACTGCAAAGTTGCCAAACCCGGCCGTATGGTAGCCGAAGCATGGGCAGTAGATCACGGCCTGCCGGAACAACATGCACACATGTTCTACCAAGAGTACCGTAGTTTTATCCATCATTATCAGCAGCAAGATTGGATTGTGTATAGCAATTTGGTCGGCTTAGAACACTGACGGGCGAATATCTACTGGCATATATGTCCTGTACTTTATAGTTATAAACGACTCCTTTAGGGTAATTACATTGCATAGAATGCCTCCAATAATACTAGCTTGAACCGAACCTTCAATGCACAGTTTTCATATGACCACTGTCACTGTCCATATAGAGCCGGTATCACTGATCAATACCACCGTTATCGCACTGTGGTGATGCGCATTTCAGCTGTAGTCCATGTAGCACCCTTTGTAGCCAGTACGTTTAGATGAAGGTACGAACACTGTTTTGAAACATCTTTGCCAGTTGTCGAGGTGTAAGGATGAACTGCTCTGTATTTTGACCCAGATATTGTGGGTTCCATTCTTATGTGATGCAATCAGACTGATCACTGCACCCGACATGACAGATTAATAATATAACGTTGGAACTTTCTTCCTAGCGGCGTCGGTTTTGTAATCTGATCTTCGGTTACGGGAATGTGCCAAGTGGATATTTAAATCGAGCGGTTCAATCAAAGATCACAATCAGCGTCGTCAATCAACGTGACGATATCACATCATTGCTGAAAGTGTTTTCCTATTATAACAACCATTTGCACTTCCTTTAAAAGCAATTGTTTTATGTACTTTTCTTAGTATTATTGACTGGTTAACACATTTGAGTCACTGCAGATAATGTGACTATACAATTGCTGATCTGTATTAATTTTAACGCTTGTACCGCACATCATTCTAACAAAGAAAGTCCCAGGTAGAAGCTCTGGGTATTTTGCCTGATTGACCATATATATTTATATGCATCGATGACGAGACTCTCGTAACTATTGTAAGTCACGCCAGGTTACATATTCAGGTGGTATTGTAATTAAAAGTTACATAAGCAATGTAGGCGATTTACGTCTATTCTGCTACTGCTTTTATCTTCAAGGTGTCATTTGTTCCTAAATTTGTTGATAGATGTATGTCAAAGCGGGTAACACAAAATTAACATTATCAGAATAGTGCAATCAAATGTGATCTGTGGACAAGCATCATATATTATATAAGCATCTAATATTATATTATATTTCAGCCAATCCACTAATCTCAGAACTTTTGCAACATTACAGCCTCATTGATTCAGCGAACAAATGGCTACTGGGTAGCGTATTTAATCAACATGGTGGTGACGGCGGTAATAGAAATGAGGTCACAAGAGATATTCAATAGCCATTGCCTAAGTACAATACTTGCATATATAGACAGTCTCAAAATGTCAAATGACCAATGCTGATGTCACGATTACCATTCAAGAGCGATCTTTATTAAAATATTAATGCTCCTCGCCAGTAAATGATAAAATTGGCTCTGATGTTTTAGCGAGGAGCACACTGGCGTCCTCTTAGATTATATTTGTGAAAAATACTTTCGCATGAACATCTTTTCATTGGATCGGTTTCATAACTCTCCTTATATTTTCAAATTGTCTCTGCACGGCATCTACAGCTAGATCATTTTATAAAGCCACATTACACTGTCCTGATTTTGTTTCTTAATGTGGTGCTCTTGACGTCGGATGGCTAAGTAAGCTACTATAAGATTTACATAAAGGTACAAAACGACTACCATAGACCCCTGTATCCATAAATAATCGTTTAATACAATCGAGTTAAAATCCTACGTTTCCCGTATTTGTTTGGAAAAACTCGACAAAACCGTTTTCGGAATCTGTCAAGCAAGCTGACAATGACTGCGACTGGCAAATTGTGTTTTAGAAGCTATTTAGTCATGCTTTCGATCTTGACGGGATTTCAACGAAGGTATAGGTTTGCCCTGGGTAGTTTGAGGGCTTCTACTGCGATCCTGCAAATCAAATCAGCTCAAATACTATCTTGCTGAGTATCATGTATCCCACAATACGATATCTGTGGAGACGTTTTGTTTGTAGAGATGGCTGTGAAAACATGCTTCATATCAAAATAGCCTCGCAAGCCGTTATTATATATCTTTGTCGCACTGCGGGTTGGGTGGCCACGCCTATAATAAATATTCAAGATGAATCCTTACAAGTTAATGAAACCTATTTCAAATGAGGATGGCACGTGGTGCTATCGGTATCTGGCTGTGTCTATTAGTTAATTATTTGCAAAGATTTATTTACTCTTGATGTTCTAGAAATTCCAACTGTGCAAGGTATATTCGTTCTGAAGCACAGATTACTATTTTCAAAAACATTTTGTTAATGTTAAATATTGTTGAGGTTTGTTTGCTGTTTGCTTTGGTGCTTTTCGAGGCAAATGATAATGGAAAAGCATGATAACCACCCCAATACCTTAATATGTTATTATATTTCATTGGAGCAGCCACAGCATCAACCGGACAGATGCATCCCACTTTGTCTAAAACTTCCAATTTTTCATTGACCTTATCCAAAGAGGACAAAAAGGCCTATTTCCTCCTGCAACATCACCAATTCTTCATTTGATCCCCATAGCACAAACGTTTAAAATGTTAAACAATCATCAAAACCCGGAAATTATCACTTCCATTTCACTGCCGCGATATAAATATCTGAAATTGTGTTAAAGATGTTTGATCTGTTGGGTGCTCAGTAATGTTAGTGGCAAGATCTTTATACGTCCCCTAACGTAATATTCTCTTCAGTGTATAAAACACGCAAACGTGTCATACACTGTTGAAGCATGTATGTGATGCCCTATGTCTACCTATATCAATATTACAATCTTCCACTTTTGTCTATGGAACTCAATTTACACATATGGCAACCGAAAGCTGATTGTGGCATTATTTCGGAATATGTACATCCTATAGATTAGTCCTGGATAGGGATTATTTTCTAATTGGCGTGTTGTGGATTTACAAGGCACATGCTTAAATATTTGGTGGTGTTACTTATTTCCATGCTAGTCAAATTTCTGCTCAATATTTGAAAAAAACCTTTTATTTGTCACTGTTATGGCTTGTATTGACTTGATTCATGGATGGAGATGGTAGTATTAATTCTAATCGGTCTAATGTCCATTAGATGTATTGTGTCTATTTGGTTGACAGCTTAAACATAAAGTTAGTAAAATTTACACAAACTTAATGAATTAAAGATATCCACTCGCTCGTCAAAGGATCATAAAGATCACCCTGAATATTTCGGTACTTGTTGTAAGATCAGTCTACAGACTTATGTGACTCATGAAGCAGTTGATAAACGATAAATTGTGGGCGGGAACACGCTTTCAAGGTCGAGCGTATATTGCCTTGTGCATATTCTCTCGAATTATCGGCATGATTTCAAGTTGTGCACGCGAACACAACATTCAGATTTCAAGTCGTTGTCCTACGGTTTTGAAATCCGTCCCGCCCCAGTAACTTTTGTCGTCACCACCTCTTCCATTTGTCTTCTTGTTTGCTTTTCTTAACCAAATCTCATCTTCTTTGGCTCGAATTAGTATGTCGGTTCCGTTCAAACCGCAACGTTATGAATGATAAAAGTCTTTACCAAGCAAAGTTCTTACCGTTCGCAACGCACTTTACTGATGACGAAATTGCAAAAAAATGGGATCGCCTATGAAATCCGCCCCGGATAACAAAAGCCTTACTATAGTTTTCGATGTCTTTAGAATCCACAAATATTCAGTGAATTAGTTGATGTTATAATGATCACGTCCAGTTGGCCGGAGTATCAGTTTACGGTAAGTAGATGACTTATACGCAATTGTCATATATTTGTCGTGAATTGTGTGTCTAAAGATGTTGTTGTTTCACCTCATCGATTACGAAGTCGAGTCAAAGCAGTAGATTCGCACCAAGTGGTGCATTCAACGCACTGATGTGTGGTTCACCTCACACATTCTAGTTAAGCATGCTAATAGAATGACTGAGCTCGGATATTGGAACTATTTGCTACGACTCGGTGATGTAAGTGACGTGCTTATTGTGTGTTAACCGTTGCTAATGGCGTATATTTATGCCATATGAGAACACCTGTGTCACAGATTATTTATATTGTTCATTAACCAACACCAGGGCCATCCTTACGAGTAGAGGATAAAGGGACGAGCGTTTCATGCCTCTTCCGCTCCTTTTACGATGGTTGGTTGGTCATTTGGTGCTTAGCGATACTATAAACAAGACTTAATGACCGCCACATCAGCCGTGAATATGCCTCATATATGAGGATGTGTATTTGTCACACGCAATTAAACTCCGCTATCAATGTCTGGAGTGTCCACTACATTCATTGTCGTCCTTTATAAATAGCCATGAGTAGCATTCGCAGCTATGCAACAGCATGCAAGATCCTGCAACAATGAATATGGGTCGCCGCAATTTATGGTCCAGAGATAATTGGAGCAAATATATTGAGGAATATGACACTCGATCTTCGTCTCGCTCAATTCCAGTGTGATATATTACACAGGTTTAATGCACTCTAACAACGACAAATAGTGTTCAACAGATTCAGTTCTGCGAGGCATAAAGCATCATCTATGTTTTCAAATTGCTTTCCACAGGTTCTATTAAAAACAACACTCGGCAGACTGACTTTTCAGTATGTTTTTTATAGGAAAGGCATGAGGTAGTAGGGTCGTTGTTTCACACCATACGATTTGTTGCAATATAATGCACTCACATGTCTTTCTATATATTTAGACAACCGATTCTGCTCATGCAGAAATGTTCGCAATGTATTCATTGTTTACAGCTGCGTACTCCGAAATGTTTCCTATGTTTAATATGACTCATTTATTGAAGCAGACGCCCTTAGGAGTAATGCACATATGATTACGCATCAATGTTATCCATATTCATCTTTACACGTGTGGTTATATCAAATCAAATGGTAAATTGACCAACCCAGTTAACATGTACATACCGATCCATCCCAGAATAACTGTACTGTGGACAACTGCAGCACACAAATGCTCGCAATGATATAGGAAAGCTTGTTCGCTGAATCAATCCATCTATTTCGAATCGCAACATATTTGAATCTGAAACATACTTAAAGGTCCACAGGTTATGAACACCTATCAGCACGAAAATGCCTATTTCGTACACAGTTGTTGTTACAAAATAGCAATCATTAACTCGTAAAATAGACACTACAACCCTGACAGTATCTAAGAGATATTCATTAATCTCTTTTGAGGCAACAACGTCATTGCCAACTAACCGGAGATGATCAGGCATTTACATTTAGTGTGATATTTGACATTGATTTTATGCCCGCTGACACATTTCGTTACCTAATTATGTGGATCAGATATTTCTACCAATATAGTTAACACCATTGCCTACAAATCGATGTGCAGCTCATCTTTTATATCTTTTGATGCACGTCAATGTAAATGGAATCGTTCTAGTTAACTCCGACAATTCATCTCGGTACATGCCATAGCTGAAGGATGACTTAATTTACTGCATTTAGGTTGTTCGCGTTTCACTTTTTGATCAACCAGCATTAAATGTCTACGTAGCGGCCTTCGTGTGTAGTCAACGGACAACACTTGTCTTCTTATTTTGACCAGTTTACCAGTTTACCTATATATTTGGCCATTCACCAATATTTTATTTTCTCATAGAAACCATCAACTTCTCCAAATCCATTTCACATTCATCACAGGGTGTCAATAACGTCTTGGACGGAGCCGCGATGTGAATCAACTGGGAATGTTTGAAAATACAGGAGGTCATATCGGTTCCCGTTCATTTATACAGAATTACGGTTTTGTTTATGGTAGAGCGCAGCAATAGCTCCCCCTTAATCATCCTATGCAGTAGGTTCAAACAATAAGACATCTGTATATAAAGGATCCCTCGTTACTTCCAGTTAGTTTGTCCATGAAAACAAAGTACAGTGACGATGATTGCAATCGTCCTCGAGAATCCATAATTTTGACGTGTTTTACTATTTACAGTCGTTGCCGGGATGCACAATCTTCTCGTTTAAACACAGAAAAACTTTAAGGGCGGTTTATGCAGATGTTACTTAGCCATTCATCGCAATGTCTATACTATCGTAAATATAGCAATTCGTGAAGCCTTAGCATTCTTTAGTTATCATCTAAACAATAGATGGTACAAAATATAGCAAATGTCTGCAACCGCTCGGCTGTGACCATTATATCAGCACGGCGAGGCATTATTGCACCATTCGCATCAAGAGCACTTGGCCAAGGTCTCAACGACATGGTTGAATTACGAATCACAAGGGCCCTGAAATTATGATCCCTGATCAATCGGGCAGACAAATAAAACTTTACGTATAGAACATCAGGGAGTCGCATTTGTTTTGCCAGATTTATGGATAGAAGATTAGCAACTTATTATACAACGGACAATTGACAGCAGTGTGGTTAGTGATAGGTGACCTCGGGGGACCTATACAGACATATGACCATCAAATTCAGTTTTGTGTAATCAACGATTATGAATTAGATACGGAATCTCTCGTCGGCATATATTCATTAAAGTTATACTGTGCTTGAATAAGCATCTATTTGGCGCATCCATGTTATCTAGGACCAAACTGGGTCAATTCATAATACCCGTGAGTTATTACGCATACATCAATGGTATTCATGCAGTTGGATCGCTACGCATTAGACTGAGAATTCACGAGTACACGAGACTAATTCTGTCTTATAAGACCAAAACCCGAGTTTTCATTGCAAGAGTAAACTCCACCTTCCAGAGCTTTGTCGTTCATATAGCCAGCGCTGGATGAAATAACTGACATTTGACCGATAAAGCTTAATGCCTCATAAAAAGTTGCATATAAATTCCTTACTATGGAAGAAGGATAATGCATTAGGTGTTATCTACCATGCAATATGCAATGATAACTAGTCACCCGGTTCGGCTAGTATGGACTGGCAATAATGTGAATCTTGAATGTTGGCTAAAGGTTTACGATCTTCGCTTCATCACCATAACGCTTAGATTGGTAGCAGTTCTGACACAGAGTATTTGTGTAAAATACCCACCACTGAAACGCATTAACTAGCGTTGCCATACCAGTACCACCACAGCAAGGGAATGGGTCCGGCAAGGCCTCACCAAATGATCGTTTTGTATGGTTTTCGCAATGCTTTGTACCATTAGCCTTCGGGCATCGCTTTACAGAATTTGGGCGTTGCCTTTGAGCTCTAGCTGCAATGACCCTTTTTAACTATCATGAGTGATAGCCTCTATCTCATCGGTCTTATGTAAAGGAGTGGGTCCTTGGTGCCGAATTTAGTTCAGTGTGAGAGTAAAAAAATATCAACAAAATATGCAAGCACTGGATTGCTTTCCCTTACCACCTGAAGTAGCAGATGTTTTGTGCATTAGATATAGGAATAAAGAGATGATGACAATGACGAAAGTACAGCCCACTTCCCCACCACCCCTTAAAACACACACACACACACACACACACACACACACACACACACACACACACACACACACACACACACACACACACACACACACACACACACACACACACACACACACACACACACACACACACACACACACACACACACACACACACACAATCCATTATGAATCTCTGCGATTAAATACAATCAATAGCTAATATCCCGATGTTGAGTGCCTTCATAAAAGAAGATACTTATGGATGTAGACTCAATGTGTGAACAAAAAGTCGCGATTGGGGTAAAGACACGGAGAAGTACAATATATGTTGCAGTTGTTATTTATCGCTTAATTCTAAATGTTTGTGTCACAATCGACAACAAACTTAAGCTATGTCTGCCCTCGGTTTGGGTGTTTACCTCTGATTGCTTTAATTACAGATTAACAAAAAAATAATAAATGTACTCGATTCATATGGAGAATAAATATCTGTAACTTGAGGCAACTTTCCTCTAACGCAATTCTTGTCCCGTTCTATAGCTATGGTGCACTGTACAAACTTGCGTACTAAATGCAAAAAAGACAATTCCTTGTGAATAAGCCATAATCCTCATATAATTTGCCAGAATGTGTTGACATTCTCTCATATGCTAGGTGGTTCATGAATAACAAATGTATCTCTGCATTTATTGTCCCTATTTTTATGTATGCTGCTGGTTGATAAAACTTGGATAGTGCAAAATGTGTTGAAATGCAGGTAAGTTAATGTCATCTATAGAGAAATGTTGAGATATGTATTTAAGCCTCCATTGTTAGTTGCTAGGTAGTTGAGTATAATTCCAACAGGAAGACGTCATCTCGTCTTCAGTGCAGTATTACCTAAGCAATAGACGACTGCAATACCAGGTCATATGGCCAACAGCAACTAAAACCAGTATAAGCAATAACCAGTCTGTTAATATTGCAACACACATGCATTGAAGTCAACAAGATAACGGTAGTTCCTCTATAACAATCGTGTTTATGCTGCCATCACGTGTGATGAGAAATTGTACCAATCCCATTTAGCAAGTGTTGAAAGATATTTGCCATACGAACAGTGGCATTTGAGAAAACTGATATTTGCGCAATAAAATATAGACAATCAAATGCCGGTGATGTGCGTTTATAACGTATTGTCATCTACTCTTGTAACACCGTTATCAACTAAACAGATTTGTCTGTCTGCGTAGCATTTCAAAACATCGGGCAAAATTAATATTGCTGCGTCACAAACCAGGAATAGTTGAAATAGTGAATGCACATAAGGCTAGTTTTATACCTTCCTACCACTAATCGTGTCCATAGTATAATCTGGATATTTATTTTATTTGTATATGATATCGTAACCCACATATTGATGAAGGGTTCAAAGGATATGATCATAATATAATGTGCATTTACAGCCACCTTCAAAAAGACGGAAGAAAATAATTGCTACAATTTCAGCTATAACAAACAAGGCGCACTCACACAGTGTGCAAAACGGATGGAATACATTTACTACTCCTTCACAAACTTACTAAAGACCTTAGTTACTTCCATAAAAATACTGTTGATGCCGAATACGTTACTCAAATATGAAATGCATTTGCCTTGGTAAGTTTGGCCGTGTAAATCTTCTGATTATTGTACTCCTCCGCTAGCCATCTACCATGCATTATTCGCTTTTCTATTTCATTTGTTGCAGATTGTATTTTCCTACAATTGAATAAGATTTGCGGGTTTATTTGAAATCGTCCTAGGAAGAATTGCTTGCAATACTCGAGTTAAGTCTAGCAAAAAAACACCCATGAACGTTATGGGTTAGGCAAGTCTGATGATATCAGGTTATCGCTTTAAATAACAAGAGAAATGTGTGGACAAATATTCGAATGAAGATACAATGGTAATGTCCTGGCGAGCTGTCTTTTCTGGTAAATATCCGTAAACGACGCTTCGTAAATGCAGAATAACGGTATGGGTAAATAATTAATAATGCAAACAATTATTTCAAGCAGAATGCATGCTCGCGAAACAACGTTACAGCCGAGATTAAGGACGGCGTGCGTGTTTGCCTTGATCAGGTCATACACTACAGAATGTTGCTAAAAGTCACTAACTATGAAGAGGGAGGGGGGGTGTCGTAACGTTTAAAAACATAACCATTTTTTATTTAATTTGGAAGACAACGTCACCTTACATCGACGTCACGGGGAATAGACCCGTGCTATGTATGATGAAGAGAAGCTGTAGGAAAAACGCTCTCAGTTTATGACGAATCTTTTAATAGAGGACGAATGACACTGTAAGGTCTGCAAATTAGCAAATGGGATGATACCTGAAAAGAACACATTTATACAAGTCACCAATAAGCCATGGTATACGCGTTGATGGATCTTTCGATTAAGTTGGAGATAGGTAAGTTGCCATTAACTGATGCCACTAACAGCAATGATGTGTAGGAATAAACTGGATAATAATAGTCACAGAGAAGCCTTAGTCAATATCCATACATATGTTCGTCATACAACACAAATATTTATGAATTTGTAACGAAGAACAGTAATAGGTTAATCAATGTAACGTAAATATATATTAACTGGCGTTTACCAATAATAAGAGCATGGTGAGGTTAAGAATACATATGGATAACCATTGCCGGTTCTTTGATGACTTGGAAGACGCCATAGTCATTTTGCACGCGTAATCATCTCGTTTGAGGCATGCTGAGCAATATAACAACATGATTCAACAGCCATGTGAATGATGCATCAATACTCCCTTGTGTTTGGCGTGTATGCATTGATTTAATACAGATATGATGTTGGCCGCGTTAGAAATGTATGCTTCAATTTGTATTTATGCTGATCATTGGATACTTCTAGAGTAAACAATTGAAATTACCGTTTTTCCAATAATGCCTGATATAAAGGGATTAACGATAAAAGTAAAATATGTGACACTATGAAGTAAGTAATTAAATGATTTGGTGTTGCATCGTAAGTCTTAAGTCACAAACGGCTTTATGGGTTAGACTGGCATGGTATAGAAAAAAACCAATTGCATCACAAGATCCCCTTTTCTTCAAATCAATACGATGTCCCGATGGAGTGCAAAGCAAACCATGTTACTAATGTACTCTGTGTGACGGACTGCCTTGATCACACACTCCCTTAACACTTAAAGAGTCATGTGCACAACGTTTATTTTTCCCAGTGGACGTCTAATGCAAAATTTAAGTAATACTTTAATTACAGCACAAGTTGCAAGAGATGAGGAGCAGGATAATTCATATAGGCAGTTTATCACATAGAAGATAAGGCCTAGTAGTCTTCATCGGCAATAAATCTTTTCTATCTCCTCATCAAAAACTGTTCTGTTTTAAGATACTTTAGTAAATTGCATATATTGAGGCAAGTGTCTGGATTTAATCAACATTACTCATGATTGCTGCTTGTTTCTTGATTCTGACCACCTTTTCAGTCTCCTTTACTTCCTCTACTGCTGTCGCACTGTGCCCTGTATGCTCACCCACTGATGTTCTCTCGAGAGCATAGCAACTATCTTCATGGTTATATTAATTGCAAGTATATTAAAGGGTCAATGCAATGTGAGTACTAGTAAGTAATAGCTCAACCATTCGGGAATCAGTGAAAAACCAACCATCGACAACGTCGATAACTACCAAGCCATTCGTCAACTTTGGTCATGACTACGCTAAGACAAATAGTCACTTGGACATAACATCGGCTCCAACCTCTTACAAGAGAACGTGTGTTAATATCATGTTAATCATGAGTTAGGATAAGTTATCGTTGCTGACGGCGTTCATTTATGCCATGCTGAAAAGCCAATGGTGAATCGTGATTACATAAACCGTGTCGGCAACATACGTTGTCTTTTGTGAATCAGCCTGAGCATTTGCAGTACCACTGTGACGTAAAGTGAAATCCAGAATTGAATGTGAGTCGCAGTTATTACTGACCGGGGCATTTGGGATAAATATATTGAGAAATGTGACACTAGATTCGAGTATCTTCGTATCACTCCATTCTGATATGATCCATATTACATAGATCTATAACTCAGTAACGAAGACAAGCAAGGATGAAAGGAGAGGATTATTTTTGACTTAGCATTAATGCTTTAAATGACTGTGGGTGTTAATAACAGCGATATGTGTACTGCAGCTTGTCATAAACTACAGGGTGTGACAAGTTGTTTCAAAACAGACTATTTCTGGTCCTTGTTCGTTAGATGTGTAAAGAATCAAGACCACAAAATATTGAAACGTGTTATCGTTGCTGCTCAGTGTAAAGAATGACATGTCGCTTTGCGACAGGTTCCTGGCAACACGACCTCTGGTTACCCAGTTGTGATCATCACTGAGCTAGAAGTATACTTGGCGATTTGCTGAATGTCAGCGACAGGCATTTGAATTTGTTTATTGCCCGTCGGCCGCTCACAAGGGACATATGTTGTGTATTGTTCAACAAGCAACGTACGACTAATGCTGTAACGCGTTTTCGATTAAAGCGACCGATTGTATCTAATTTTTATGACCAGTTGAGGTCTACGACCAAAAACATTTAACGGAAACATAAATATTGTGACAATGATACGTTTAAAGGTGCAAAGACTTATATGTTACCGATCATAAAGGGAATTGCATTTCCGAGACCTGGTGTTGCTGCAAAATTATGTCTAAGTGATCACACCACTTCTGTAATAGCTCCCACAATCACGACAGTATCTTAGAGTTAATGGTTAATTTGTATATCATCTGATCGTACCATGCAAATGTCGTAGCAGAGTTGAATATGAACCAGAATGCAATTATACAATGGCTTAGTGCCCGCGGCTGAAGTTCATGTTGTGTACAATATTCGATATCGATATTGAATTTCACAACCCTAAAATGAATGTGGGGCTCATCGACAGGTGGCAGTTTATTTGACATATGCAAAGGGGTAAGGAAAGCGAAATGTAAGTATGCCGGTCAGTATATATACACCTTTCCTGATCACGGGACACATCCAAATGTGAGGTTACCCATTTCTCGGAAGATTTCCTTAGCTCACGAATTTGTTCGTTCTCAAAAAGACTCATTGTTGTTCCCACATGTTTCATTAACCAGACCATATTCCTATTCACACAACGCATTGATTTTCTCCCCTTTCAGTTATTAGGTACAGTGTGCGATTTTGCACGGAACAAGTTTGAGCTGATGTGACTTTTTTAACGCAATGTGACGATGACATAGGAGGTTGTCGCGGTAACCGGGTTGCAGACATTCACGTTTTTTGCTTATGGGCAGAGTGCAGTAGCGTTACATTTGCAAGGCGTCTCGTTAGGACACTAGTTACCATCCTACGCATGTAATCCCATCAACAAGACCACGATGTAAAAATGAATACTCGTTTCTTCCACTTAGTTTAACGGGGTGGAATCATCCATGAAAACAAAGCACGCCGACGATGATTGCAATCTCACTATGTTTAACCATGGGTAAGTCGTAGTGACAGTGAATTACCTCTGGAACACCGAAAAGCAGAGAAACTCTCGACAGCAGCAATGACAGCGCTACTAAATAATTGAGCCTTGTATGGCCATACCTATGCCATGGTAATAACGGTAGTGCGTTTGAAACCTAAACTAGCGGAAGTTTCCTCCACAGCAGAGGCCAGTCATGCCTAATACTCAATGAAAACACTCAGAGATGACGTTTTATGTATGTGTCTGCATGGCTTGATATAGTTGCACAATGCTCATCCAGATCATTTCGTATAACCATTAACTGCATTATTAACGCGTCACAAGTGTCCGCATATGTATGAATTCCATAACCGAAATAACATATATCTCCAATATCGGTCTTAAATCGGTAAATAATGTAAACGCTTCGTATGAGATATTTCGAGTTAGTGTTTACTTAGCAAGAACAATAGATGGAAGACTCTCAAGACATGCTGCAACGAATATTCAATCAGACACAAGATACTCTGAATGAATGCGAGGCTTTTACGGAGATTTCATGACTTTCACACATATACCATACGAATTTGCACAAATATAGTCAAAGAAAGTTTTTGGTCCGAAAGAATAACGTATTACAGATTAGTGAATATCTAAACAGATCGCTGACAAAATATAAAGAAAAACACCATTACCGCTACATAGCTGCGGTAATCGCCTACACTAGAAGCCGGCGTCCATTGACTAATTGGATATACAAAATCACATTAAATATACCATTGATAAGATGCCATATTTATGCAACTGATGCAGAAACTAAGCATTACAATACATCAACCGGACAACACTTTTAGAGCCACAATGAGGAGCATTGGTGATGCGTCATTGTTTATTTGTGGTGGCCAGAATTAGGGAATTCTATACATGACCGCATGTGGGTATGACCATCAATCTTCATCTATGAATTTATAGCAAAATGCACTTGAATCATACCTTAATTAGACAGATTTTACACCGGCATTAACTGGGATGTTTTAGGGACGTTGTCAATCGACACGGAATAGAATGACCCATGAATTCTTCAGTGAGTAATTTTACAAATGATAACACGGATAACGTTATACCGCAATATATACAGATAGCCATTTGTGCAAAAACAGAGCACTGTTCATGCTTTTGCAAGATATAACTGAGTTTGAAGACAAAAGAGTGGTAGTATATATATATATATATATATATATATATATATATATATATATATATATATATATATATATATATATATATATATATATATATATATATATATATATATATATGTTGTTACATCATTATTACACAGCATTGATATTTTATAGGTTTATTTGTTATATTGAAAATTGCAGCGACAAAAACAACCCACCACTTTTGCTGTATAGCGGTATGGGTGTTATGAATAGCGGTATGAGTGTTATGAATAATTGTTTGTGAACATTCGTTTGTATATCCAAACATTAATATTTGAAATGAGACAAATTATCATAAATGCACATTATCCAACCGAATTTGATATTTGTAGTGACTTGGGGTTGCAGATATAAGAACATAGGAGTATTTTGCGCAAGACCTGGGATTACAGGAGCACTCTGCACTGGGGGTTCATCTACTACCTTAATTACCTACTGAAACAAAGTTTTACCGGCTGATGTTGACCGCACGAGCACAAATGTATCATTTCATCGTTAATTTCCCTTGGACATATATTCACCGATGAAAAAAGCTTCAAATCTATCTTGCTTTATGTGGTACCATACAGCATCATTATTACTCCCGTCAGCTAAGTACAAAAACATACACATGAACATCTTTAATTAACTGAAGGCGTCTCGTTGCAGGAACGCAGTTCTGTCCGTTATACTAGTAGCCATGCTTATTTCTTGTTCAGCTCTTATCAATCACATTAAGATTTATCGATACTGCTACTGTGCTTTTTTTCTGTTACCACCTCTTTATGGTTTCTGATAACCATATTCGTACCGTTTAGAAACTATTTATCCTATAATTGAAATCGTTACATTGGAAGAGACGTCGTAGTTTCTGCATGAAAGACTACCCGTTATTAAACAGGACAACGTTTATTTCGTTATTTATAACAGGTTTACAAAATTGATTATCAGAATGAAATAAATACCCTCATTTGTTTGTGTCACTCGAGGCTTTTTTTTGTTACAAAAGCACAATCATTTCCTAACCATTCTATCATATACTAAGTTTCAAATTCATGTTTGCCGTTGTAAGCATTTATGGTGCTGTCAAGATTTCCTTACTCTTATACCTTTTGTCAAATAGCTTTCACATTTGTATAACCATTAACTATATAACTAGATTGCTGTATAGTCATTGTGATTGACCAGGTGCTATTATGTATCACATAGTATAATAGGATCTCTGCAGCACTAGGCATTTATCATACATTCGTTCCGCTGAAAATGTAGAATGAATGTGCTCATATGTTTTACACTTGGAACAGCGTGATGACAAATAATATATATAGGCATATAATATCCACCTATTATATTGCAGGCTTAAAGCTCAGCATAACCTTCTAGTTCTGGCACAATAAATTACGACAAACACATAGTAATAGGTATATCCCACGTTTCAAAGGCACTAAAGTTCATCAAGTACCTTGGAGCGATTTCAGAAAAGCTTCTCACCGAGCATCTTTTGCTCTGCCTTAATGTCACCATTGTTTATTTTCTCTTGAAGTATTGTTGTTCCGACGAAGTTTGATTGTAAACTTATGGACAACGATGATTGCAACGATAGCATGAAGGTGACCCGACCGTAGTGCTCAATCAGCACTAAAGCATCAGAACGCTGGCTACCTACGAAACACAATAGTCCCAATACGTGATCGCCAACAATCTAACCACAATAAGAATATTGTCACTGTGTTGAATCAACAAAAATCTGGAATTGTTTGCGTAATCTTTATGTATCGATGATGACTGTACTTTAATTATGGGTTTACATGCATTATTGTACAACTCTTTGTTAAGAGATTGCGACTGGTTCCAGGTCAACCCCAGCTACTCATCGGCAACTTCGTCAGGCGTTATTCTCTTCTTTTGCCTTTGGATTCACTCTTTATGCAATGCGATTAGAGCAATTAAATGACTGAAGCCAGACATAGCTTCAACAACTAAGCCATGTGATCGATGCATCGTTCCTCTGCTGAAGACAACCTGGCAGCGGACACCCTGTTTGCTCAGTCAAATCAATAACAACATAAATACACAGAGTTATAACACAGAGGTACATCAATCTATTTATCACATGAAAACAATAGTTACTAATATCCCCTGATGGAAACTACGCTGCTGCACTGAAACACAACCTGAAGCCTTTATTGCATCTATGATGGATCTTTACCACCACGATTTGCCATTATAATAACGTCTAGCAGACACATTGTGGCTTTGTGTGTGCTACAATACATCGCTGTAATCTTCCGTTGGTTTTTAGGAATATTAAAGCATAGAACATTGATAGATTCGGTCCCCTTCGAACCAGGCATTGAACCTGTTCAGTCATATCATATTTGCTTAAACGCCGCCCCCTTTTCGGCTGGGTTAATGAATATATTTGACATACAGGCGTTACCAATTAGACTATTTCGTTTACGGATATCCAATGTCAAGTGTTGAATCAGTAGGGACATTTGTATACCGAATTTAGATGAATTTTGGAGCAACTATTTACACACCGCCTGGCGTTTGTTGTAATATGAAATATGAAACGGCACGAATTACATACACGGCTTCATGGGCTGCTATTATAAGCGATCACTTCGGAACAAATACATCCATTTATCGTAAAGCAGTATGATTCTGTTGAATGATTTGATACAATATTCTTGTTCAACTGCGTTTGCAGTTTCTACATTGCCCAATATGAAATCAGGATCATGACTTACGAATGCAAAAACATCCGAATTTTAAGTAGAACGTTGCTTCCGTGTGATGTGATATATCCTCGCTTTCCTTAAGATACGAAACAAGAGAGCACGGACTTACTCTATTTATCGTCAAGTAATCATAAAATCGTTTATGTCCTCAATAAAGTGACAGAAGCACAGAAAGCATCCATCCAACATCCATTCATCGCAGTGAAGTAATTATTTTGCAAGCCTTATATGCAATCATTGTACTGCAACGATAAGTACGGATGTTTGTCCCACATCCTTTTCTGTTTGGAATTATACTGCCGCTGATGCCACCATATAAAAGCGCTGTTCGTCCATCATGGTGAAGAATCATGTCTCGCGCCAACACTGCTTACTAAATGCATTCTTAGCCCGCCGTACAAAGTACAATGTAATTTTTTGAGCTCATTACAGATGAATTTCATCACTGTCTGTTTCACTATAAGTTTTAGGAATAAAATCTGTTAAGTAAAAAGATGCCTTTTGTGTCAGTGCAAAATAATTTAAAATTTTTGGATGCATTGCTAGTCGATGTCAACTATAAATAACAAGATGCACCGGAATGCTATTGGGCAGATGACGTAGACTGTATCGAACACATTATTGCATCGAACAAAGCAGCAATTGCTCAACAGATTAAGAATAGAGAGTGAAATCATTAGAAGAGAATCCCGAGATAACTTAAAGTGGCGTTCGAACAACGGCATTTGTGTGGCTTGTGATATACACAAAGAACCTGAAGTAGTACCACCTGTTTTAAAGAAGATAGAGGGCAATGTAGTGATGGACAAGAATAGATTCACCATGTTTGTTTATCAAAACCGCACCATTTTGAGTCGTATACTAAAACAGCTGAGATATTTTGAACTGCACCATCATTGTGTAAAATACTCATCATAACGCCGAATTACAATACTCACGGCGCTGGCCCTCGCAACTATTTACGTTGTATGTGAACAAGCCAATAGCGAAGAAGATGAAAACTCACAATTATTGAACGAGGTCCAACGTTTCGATAATGGGGCATAATGGCGAGGGTCAGAGACACATAGGCCTTATTGCAGAGTTATAAAAATCACTAGCGTTCACCTTCCCTCTCCTGGACCGCGACAACTTCAACAGTCGGTGAGCATTCATCGACGCGAAATAGATTCATTTTCTCGCCAATTGCATAATTGTAAAACGCTACCTACTGTCGATTCTCGGCGTTTGCTATTGACCAATCACATGAATCAGAAAATGCAAAGGTTCGGTTGACCGCACAAAGAACTGATGCATTTTGGTCCTAGCAAGCCTGACTCATTAATAGCTGAAAAATGGGTAGTTGTTCTCCATTGATAAATTCAAAAATCACCGACATCACAAGAAATGGATCTCACCCAGAAGCCATTCCGATATCAAGTGACCAGCCTCACTGGGACAACGCGATGACAATTAATTCCTAGATGATTGTTCATAGCTTTGTGTTTCAATGCAAGAGCAGGTGCTGAACAATTTGTTCACTGATTGCAGTTTGGATAATATGTCAGATTCTAAGACTATAAGAAAAGAATACAGCTTATTAATGAAGAGACTTCTAGCTTGATACAAGAAGAAATCAGTGCAATATACCGACAGAGTGGTGAATGCCGATTATAGCCATATTGTAAATGGTGTTAAAGTTGTTACAGAACCTACTAACCCGAATATGACAGATTAATATGACAAGAAGGCTGATCCACTATTCGCGGTACTTGTGCAGACTGTTGACACTGGTAGGCTATGTTTCATCATAGCGATTCGTTTGTAGAAACTCTCAAAATGCTTCTATATTGAGCAACTCATCCATATGTGCGGGGCTCACTTGGGGACACACGTGTTGATATATAGCACTGTTTCTGTGGTGTTGATATTGATGATTAACTTAGCAGGTGTAAATTACACACATGCTCTGGGACAAAATTAAACGAAATGCTGTGATTCACTATGCGTCTTTAAAGAGCCTAACGGCAATTAAAAAATTTCACCGCGACTTTATTTCGAATCGAATGTATATGATAACAATGATATGTAGTATAAAATATGCTGTTAAAGTTGGGCAATTGTCATTGTTAGCAATGATAATTGGTGTATATGCCTGATAAACAGGCTGTACAAGAACATATATAGATATATATATATATATATATATATATATATATATATATATATATATATATATATATATATATATATATATATATATATATATATATATATATATATATATATATATATATATATATATATATATATATATATATATATATATATACATACCACGCTCTTGTTATGCTAATGAACCATTAAACCAAGAGGTAGTTGAATTCAGCAAGTAATGGTCGAGGATAAAAGCTTACGTGCTAAGGGGATTTACGGGGCATTTAATCTTGCGTCGATGGCTGCAGATTCCATTAATTTTACGACCTTACCCCACATAGGATGAACATTCGTTGCTGTTTCATGAATGATCGGAAACAATGAGTAATCGTTATAAATATGTCGGGCTGGGAAGCACATCCATACTAATAATTCTGGTAGCCAAACAGATTTGCAGCTAATGTATAGCGTTTCTTCTCCGACAACCTATAAAACTTACACCAATAAAGCCGCACGATATGCTCTCACATTCCGATACTTAATTGAGCGAGCGCTTTCTTCATCAGGGTGTCATTAACACCACAGGCAATATAGGTGCCTACAAAGTCAATAATATAAACAATTATGCTTGGATATGAAGAGGAAATTCCTTTTGCAAGCCATGCTTTGCAAGCCAAGTACAACTAAAGCAAGTTCATGAATGATAATTATGAGCGAGCAATACCCAAGACCTTTACGTAAGCGTAATCTCATTTGCGGACGGAACGTATTAATAAGTCACACAAGCCACGAACCTGGTATCCTTCGAGAGTAGGAGTGTGACTGATTAGTATGCTGGTTTTATATTTACAAGATTTATGATTCCATGATACATATAGGTAACACTGCGGAACAATAAGGAACCAAAGCTCTTACTCCTTCCACAATTTTGCTTTATTCGTGTGATTATTCAGTTATTGTCGTTTCATTGAGATATACATGTAAGGCACTGTATTCAACTTCATTTGATTAAAAAGACGGAAATGTGGTATGTGATATCGACCATACTATGCCTGCAACCAACCAATAAAGGAACAGAGAGGTCGTCGAATTTGGCATGAGGGTATCGCATCGAGCAATGTGTGGATTAAGGTTCAAATATGCCTAGTAATTTCATTAATTATCCGTATTTCCCGTATCAACGCATACATCTTCCCGAAATTATGAACCTTAAATATATCGATCTTTTGGGCAAATTTGATAGCTAAAATTGATTCTGTACACCTTTTGAATTGCTTTTATATGCGAAGAAAACGACAAGCAGACGTCTTATTGAAGACTATATGTGCCTACCTATAAGGTGGTTTCCAAACTTATTAATCTAATCATGATGGTTACAGTCGTTAGAGTGGTGAACTGTGATAAGGTATGAGGACATAAAATTGCATTGTTCTTTTGCTGAAATCTCATCTGGGCGAATACATGGTTAAATGTCATCAAAGTGTGACAGAAATCATCTCTAATGGCTCGAATTCGTCGTGATACTTTGGACAATATGTACTTACAACCGATGCCATACGGTCAAACTAGAAGGTAAAGTAAAACAAATATTTAGCTCATAAACAATTTCTACAATATTTTCATGGTAATAGATGGCTACTTTAATGTGTTGCGCGAATATACTGACCAATATGGTCACGTTATCGCTGTAGGCGTTGTTAACTCAACTATTGATATGAAATGGACCACAATTTTCTATCGGACGGATGCAAGCTTAACGTCCATTGATTTGAGAGCGAATCGCGTTGTTTAGTGAAAAACATAATCTATCGATGGTGCTACGGAGTGGAAAAACACTACCAAACTGCACGTGTAGTAGCAAAACCCTGTGATTAATCACTGTGACATTCTGTTGCACGAGGAAAGCAATTTGAAAACGAAATGGCTAATGTTTTATACCTCGAAGAAATTCAGTTATAACGGAGCAATAAATGCCTGAAATATAGATCGAGCTGCTCTTGGTACAGATTAAATTTTATCCACATGATATTTGAGACACAGCAATATCAGTGATGTTCTCTCATCCCTTTAAATCCTATTGTGTAACACAAGCGCAGCGCTACAGTGCGGTTTCAGTATGGTTTCAATATGGTTTCAACGGGTACCCTTAACCCTGCTTCCGGGGATGAAGTCAAAATAAGTGTTTATCACATGTTTATAAATGAATTTACAGATGCAATGATAAATGGTTTCTCCTACTAAATATAAAAGGCCTGTGTTATTCTAGACTTGTCTGACGTAAATAAATTTCAAGACTTGATAACAGCTATTGTTGTAGACGTTGCACGAAGCGTTATTACCACAAAGTTCAAGATTGTTCATCCTAATGAGTGACTCAATGCCCATTTATACACGACGTCGTTAGATTTTAGTGTGATGCGTCGATTGCCTCTTTGAGCTTGATCTACTTTGGTATTGTGCAGACCCGAGCATGATTTGACCCACATCCGCGGGAATATTATCAAAATTCTGCTTTGAAAATTAATCATTAGCCGATTCCCTACTACGTTTACAATGTAGGATAATTTGAAAAGGTTAGTCATTTAAATAAATAACCATAAGAAAATCAACTACATGGAAAAATTATTAGCTAAAATCGTTAGCACATTTAAAATACATTAGTCCAGCGAAAGCGCACCCAGACATTCACAATTTCAAAACATCACGATTGCCATCAAAAATGAAATACCCGTTTAGGCTTTAGGAACTCAATATACAATTCTACGGTACCCACTTCTGACTGGGACCAACATATTACTTGACACGCCTGAAACAGGATAATGAAACACGCCAGTACCAGGTAGACATGCTACAAGGGCAGGTAAAAAGACGTTCATACAACATAAGGTCACTTAATGACAACAACATATATCACGGCGATGGCGTTCAATAGCCGCAATACTAGCACCACAATCATCCTCATCCTCATTTGTCACAATATAACCTCGTTGCTATTCGGTTAGACTTGTATAAGACGTGAGGAAATTAGTCAACAATGTTTCGGCACCTAATCAAGCGAGTAATCATAATTTATAATACGGTCAATCTAGTATGATAGCTACTTTGAATACCTGATCAGTGAGGAAATGTTTATCTTTGAACGACCGATTATTTGTGTTTGCTCTTTTATTGTTCTACGACCGTGCGGGGGATGTATACCTCCAAGCAATCTGATTGTAAATCATGTGCTTGCAGATCAGATTAAATCCAATCAACATTCTATTAAAGAGATGGTTATAGAACACATGGTTTTACATTTAGTTATTAAAAATAACACCAACTGTTGTATATTTATTGATATTCCAAACTTTGTAGCGACCCACTGCAACTATCACCGTATTTTACCCTATTCAATTATTCCTCTCGTCATTACAGTTCTTTCACACTTCCGATGCCTCTGTGACACAGTGTGATGATATGGTAATTAAGGTGGTTCATACTGTAGGTGGATGCTCAACGACATAACGTCACGTAGCTCATGGCATTGACTGTTTATGTCCCCCCCCCCCCCCCCATTATCAATGTGTTTCCGTATGGCAGCTAAGTACCATGGATTGATCCACACCTTGAACTTGTGCACAGCTTAAACACTGTATATATATCATAATAAAACCCTGCTTTGATATCAAGCTCACACGCTATGGCCAACTAACGTTCAGTTGTGCAGTCTTATTACCTTTCCCTCATACCGTGGTATTAATAATATTGCTGCGATGAACCAAAGCAACCGAAGATCAATTCAACGTACACAACCTAATTAACTTGTGGCAATCGCAATTAATGTGAGGTAAGGTCCATTGTATAGTATTATCGACCCACAGTGTCCAACGAATCTCCGAACTAGCATGATACTTCTGTGTCGAGATAAATGGTACTTACCAAGGGATACTTGCTCACACAGATTGGCAGTATGCGTGTTAAGGTGGGTGTATCATTTTGAAACAAAAATGTGTCACAGCTATCCCGATATTAGCATATCCGTAAACAAACATTAATTTAACGGCCATTGCTCTGGTGGTGCTTTGTTGCACTATCGTGAGGGATAGACCGATTTTCGACACCGCGAGCCAACTCGCATATGGCACTTTATCCTCAATGTTTTGTCACAAATTCGCTGATGGATTCGTGAGTGGCTGAATGGTATAACCGCAGAGATTCGGATGAATATTTTATATCATGTCCAGAAAATCAATTTAGAGCCATACATTAGGTATGTTTAAGTACGTTAACTGTCTGAGCAGTATACTCTAGTAGCGGGGCAACAATGAACAATATTTCTGTAACAAAAGCTAACAATGACAGTACGCTCGGGATAAATATATCGATATCTGCAAGATTTGGATGCCAGTTGAACGAGTTCCGGATTAACGTTTAAAGGCGCAAATTACATTTTTATGCCGTTGATAAGTTTCAAGCATTTGTGAGCACTCGTGGTCAAGTGATTGATTCGATGACCTGCACTGTAACTGTAATGGCCTCTCAATCAGATACAATCCTTATTTATATAATTTTGAATTATTTAATAAAGTTGCTACTTATATAAGCTGTAGGGTTTTTCATGGGTGTTCAATTAGGGGTATATAGCAAAAAGTCATACCTTGGAATCTTGTGGTCGAACATATATGACAGCTTGTGCGCATTTACCTGTTGGTTTGCATCTACGATGAGTTCGATGGATGTAATTAACATAGCAAAAAAGGAAATCCATTAATGAAGGAATAGCAAGGAAACTTCACTTATTGCCTATATGGTGCTAATTAAAATTGTTTCGTGAACATTCCCGTTCTGTGTCAATAGTTTCAACGTGACCCTGTTATTTACTTTATATTCATGCAGATCAAATACAAGATGGACGACATTTTCTTTCTAATAATACTCTTAGCACCAGAATGTCATAGAAATATTGATGCACAACTTGTCACCCGCTACGTGTTTATTTGATAATGTCACATTTTGTTCAGGAATGCCCATATAATGTACATGGCGTGTGAGTGGTAACTGATTAAATCATGAAGCCTAGACAACGGATTTTCAGCCTTCGAAATGAAAAAGGCAGTAGAGAGGCACTATCTAAAATAGCACTCTGTGTATAGACTGTAACAGGGACATTGTCATTGTGACAAACACACATATGCACATACATATATAGATAGATAGATAAATAAATAGATAGACAGATCGATAGATACATCCATCAATAGCTAATGTTATGTGTAAATATAACTTATGTATCCGTATACGTGGACATGGAGTCGATTAGAACAAGTAATATGATAGAAATGAATGATTAAGACTTATTATTTATCTCCCTTTTCTAAAGCACATGAATAGTTATGGAGGTTAATCCTTTCATTTGTATGGGCTGCATTGATGTATTATAGAAAGTGTGTGTCACATTATACCTTCCTGTTTTACACTAGCCACCTATTTCTCTCATGCTCTAGCAACGCAATGCAAGCAACGAAGTGTCAGAGAGAGAGTGTTAGGAGAAACGGTATCCCTTTCCTCCCATCAGCTGATATAAACGTAGAGTGCAGTAAAATGTAGAAGGGAATGAACTATGGACAACAAACTTAACCATTGTTATATTGGTAAACTAGTTTTGATGGAACAGCAGTTATCGAAGTAACATCAATGGGCCACAATTATCAGTTTATGCTGTGTAGGAACAATTTGACTGCATCATTTTGCTGTGTACGCGCCATATATATGAGTGTTCAGGTGGCCAAAATCAATTGTTATTTTGCAGGTAATATCATCGTCATTAATGATGACACCGTTGAAACAACTGTCATACGCAATCGATGCATAACGGGAACTCAAAAGCGCTTTTGCGTTTTGTTAAGATCTATGGAGAATTTGTTCATTTCATTGACTGATCTACCGGTCCTCTTCACTAAAACTGCTACCCTTACAGAGTCACAGTGTTGATTTATATTAGCATGTGCCACTGGTAGGCACATACTCTGAATGTCTATCATAAAACGCCCGTGATGAATAATAATGTATTATCAGTGCGATGCAATTAGGGATGCACGCGACCGGGAACACGGTTTGGTAGCACATTTCGCTTTTAGACCATTTATGTGCACGCGTAAGACAAACGAATTACGCTTCAGCACGCAACAAAAGTAATAACTTTCACTTCGAAATAAGACTAGCGAAAAGAATTTGTTTTCGCAGTCTGGTGTGTTCTTGAAAACCGCATAGTCATTAAGTGTGACTCATGGCATCGTAACAATGCCACAATCAAATTCCATACCGTTGTGACCCTTGAGTTTTATGCGTTTATTTCTACATACGTTCTACTAAAGAATAACGTTATTCGAAGGTTAAAAAACGGCTGACATGAATTGAACCAGTCAACATACGGCGAATAACATTGAGGATAGTAAGTCAGGCGATCTACTATTCAACGCAGATGTAATTGTAGTTCCCCTCGAGCACGTAAACCATAGAATATCAAATATCTGTCCAGGCGTAGTGAAATTAACATGGGATTCTAAGACTCACTGCTGATTGGGACCAAATATCGTCAACACATGACTTCAATCACCTAAACCAGAATAAGATAAAACTGATTATTCCAGCCGATGTCGAAACACCAAGTAAACAAACTACAAAATCAATGAATAAGACGTATACTTGCCCAACGGTCAATGAAAAACAATGTTCGTCACAATAGCAAGAACGTGGACAGTCAGCATTCACAGTTCTAAAGTATCAAGTGTTGGAGGAACAAGGATTGCTGTGTTGACGGGGACTGCATTACAGGTATAAAACGACCATGACCAGCATAGAACTCAAAGTATATACATAAGTTGTATCATGCCTTTACTACTCATGACTACCACCTAGTGCTTTCCAATTTTATGGCTGATATTGTAACAAGCATGGTGTGTTACTTCTCAAACTCAGTTGCGTCCTCAAACGACCCTCCGGAAAGTGCCTCTATATGATACGTGGCATATCAAAACGATCCCACAGGCATGACATCAGCGTTCATATGGAAATATGTCAACGACATAATCGTGTTCCCGGAGCAATGGCTCAACGGGTCGATGTCGGGTTTTGTATGAGACAGCCTGCTTGAAAACAATTTACTAATGCATGTTTCTACAGTACAGAGACCAATAAACACATATATGTGGCGCAGAAGGTGTTCAACATTGGAGCAACGGTTGCAAACCAATTATCGGGCTCAACTCGCACATTAGTTTGTGAATACCATCACCAAGCCTTATTCCTAGATATCATACTACTCTATTTTCGGTTTTCTTTGATGACGCTGAATAGACTCCTGACCACCTATAAATGCAGTGTATCATTACCTCTTGTTGTTATATATATATATATATATATATATATATATATATATATATATATATATATATATATATATATATATATATATATATATATATATATATATATATATATATATATATATATATATATACATATACATATATATACATTACCTCTTGATATATATATATATATATATATGCTATATATATATACATATATATATATATATATATATATATATATATATATATATATATCTTATACATATATATATATATATATATATATATATATATATATATATATATATATATATATATATATATATATATATATATATATATATATATACATATATATATATATATATATATATATATATATATATATATATATATATATATATATATATATATATATATATATATATTATTTTAAGTTTGAGGCTGGATAATGGACATCGCAGAACGGACTTTATGATTTATCGAATGTTTAATTAGTGAAGCTTTTATTTTGCATTATTATAAATAACTTTTGCAGGAATAGTCTTATACAAGTAATATGATCAGTGGTAGGCAATGGATGTATGGCAACTTCGGCAGCTATCACACGCGATGACGAATGCTGAATCAGTGCCATATAAATCCAACAATTCCGATTCAGCTTAATTAAATATTGACGCTTACTGCATTGTCGTCCACGATAAACATTTTACAATCGACTTCTTGCCTTAGTCGTAGTTTTATGAATATGTGCGTTTTGCAATAAATAGCATAGATTATTCAAGGAATTCAAAACAAATATTAAACATGGCATTTGAAGCGCTCCACAGCCGCGGCCGCTTTTGTGTCTTCAGAGAACTGATAACTCGACAGCGAGGAATCAGAATCTCCATTATTTAAAACTCACACTGTATCATGTACAATTCTTATAGATGAAATAATGCAGTTGAATGTATCTGTTGCCACAAATTATAAGATCGAAAAATTGATGCGAACTGCTAGTACTGAATACAATGTGCTGAAATCTTATGCCTGCATTTTCTTCAGCGTGCTCCCTCTGTCTCGGATGTTTGTAAAGCCATGTGTAATTGCATGTAAACACGGATTACTTTGTGCGAATACGAAACGAAGCCTGACCCAAGGCACACTCTGTTTATGGTCGCGTAGTAATAAATATTCCTCATTGCAGCGGTGAATTTACAATACTCCTGAGAATACCCATCCACGGTCCATTCATAATAATTATAGTGTAAGCCTTTTAGACAATAAATGTACGGCCATGCATCTCATACTCCATCCTTCCCAATAGGGTTCGGCAGCCGACGCCGCCATGTAGCAATATTCGTCAATCATCATTGTCGGCAATACCAAGTACTAACTACATTGACAACATGCTCACTCACATAATAACATTATCCACATAGCATTGTATTGATATTATATATCAATAATATATTTATTTGCACAAGGTTTTTTTCACAACAGCTTTCGCAGATTATGGGCTGCAAATGTTACCGCCTATTGCTTTGTATACTAACAAATACACAACTTGTCGGGAATTTTTTTCCCCCATAATCGTTAATATACAATTTGAACGCATTCACGGATCAAGCAAATTTCACATTGATTATAAGAGAAAAGAAGCTTTCAATAACTAAAACATCTCTATTGTCGGAATATTTCAGATTCTATCAGCTCTGCAAAGCTCATTGATCGCAATCATTTCCAAAATTACGGTGATGTGTATTTATTATGTGGTTATCTTCTCCGAGAACGGCTGCCGAGGAATGCTACATAAAACAACGCTACTATGAAATCCTCGGCGTCTTCTAATCGGTCGCGTCGGCCCCTTAAGTAACCAAAGGATTCTATGTGGTTTTAAGAAACACAATGACAAATAAGCACGCTGCTCGCGAGTGGCGTTATCCAAGATTATCTTGTCGGGTGGAGGCGCGAGTGAACCCTCCCGGCGTAGTTATAAACTCATTGGTATCATCCTTAATGCATGTTCCAATATTACATTAAATCGTCCATAATATTAATAATAATAATAACACAATAAATATATATATATATATAGATTATATATATATATATATATATACATATATATATATATATATATATATATATATATATATGTATATATATATGTATATATATGTATATATATATGTATATATATAATATATATATATATATATATATATATTTATATGTATATATTTTTATATGTATATATACTTATATATATATATGTAAATAGACACATTTATATGTAAATAAACATACATACATACATATATATATATATATATATGTGTGTATATATGTACATAAATATATGTATATATATATATATGTGTGTATATATATGAATTTATACTTATAACATTTATATATAGTACATACACAAAATTATATATAAATTATGCATATATATATTTATTTAAATATATATATATATGTATGTGAATATATATATATGTATATAATATATATATATATAAATATATTTATATCATTATGTATATGTATTTCTATATATATTTATATGCATATATATTTGTACAAATATATGCATGTATCTGTACATATATATATATAGGCATATACATACATATATACGTTTCCATTTTATATTATTTATATATATATATATATATATATATATATATATATAGATACATCTCTCTCTCTATATATATATATATAGCAGTATATATATATATATATATATATATATATATATATCGATATATATATATATATATATATATATATATATATATATATATATATATATATATATATATATATATATATATATATATGCGTATATGTATAAACACTATTAATGCAGTCGTATGAACCGATGTTTACGCGTTACGAACATCCTATCCATCAACTGAAATTGTCTCGTGACAGGAAAATGCCTGGCATTTCATGTGGCTCTATTAGCGGTAAATGGGATTCATCATATCAGATTGATGATGTGCGAAATAGCCACACAGCCACCCAGTTGAGCCACACGAAGGAGGTTAATGTAATGTTGAATCTGCAACTTTTATGCAAGTAACTCAGGAAATTGTGTGAAAACGAATGTGGTTTGCAAACCGTTACATTCTACCCAGTAATTCCTCAGTTGAACATATGCGCGCAGTTCCTTTATCGTTTAACGATGCAATGTTTGTCTAGAAATGCGAATATGTTTCCAAGCGAAACATCCGCCCATGCCGATAGCCCGCTATATCTGAAATGATTTGCTAAACTCATGTTGGTTGTGGTATCATCTCAGATCTCATTCAGACTGTTGGAAAAGAGGAATGCAATGAACACGAATGTTACAACAGGTGCACTGTCTGTCACACTCATCGATTCCGTAATACGCCTTTGCTTATATTTGCATAAATAGAAAATGTCAACATACCTGTTTTTTTTATAATAGAAAACACACTTTATCTAATTACAGCAGTGTCAAATATAGCTATGTGTCAGATATAATGTATTTTTGTCCCGGCTGTCATGAACAACTTGACATGACCAAGCTGCACTCTGTCTGATCTCTATTTTATCACATACAAGAAAGTGCAATTTTAACCGATGTGCGTCTTTCATTACTTAATTGATATCAATTTTCTGCTATACACCAAATGTTAAAACTACATTAGCCAAGGTGTTTATTGCAATAACATGAAGAGAATGCCATGGTAATTACAGACACTCATGTTCTACTTAACATCTACTGTTGACACGACTGGACGTTGCTTTCAGGAAGTCTGGCATTACGTTTCATTTTATGCATTCATTGATTAAAGCAAACTAAAAGGCTTATATATATATATGTAAAAATTTATTTGTGCATATATATACATATGCAAATATTTATTCATATATGTATATATATAAATATGCATATATAAATAAATATGTATATATATATATAGAATATATATAATATATAATATATATATATAAACATATATATATATATATATATATATATATATATATATATATATATATATATATATATACTATATATATAGATATATATATATATATATATATATATATCTATATATATATATATATCTATATATATATATATATATATATATATATATCTATATACATATATATATATATATAACCATTATCTTCTTGTGCGTATTACCTTCGATGATGAGTTTAAAACTATATGTGAACCGTCAGCACAGCAATTCATGCGCTTAGGTCGTACTCGTGTGGAAGTAAATCCACTTCGCTCTGAGATGCATTGCACGTTGTACAACCAAACATGTGCATGTACCCTGACTATCGGCAAAACATTCTGTCGGATTTTTCTACCTCCTTATTTATTTGCGACTCTTGTATGGGCCTTCCCTTGTATTTCATATCTTATATCCACTGAATTTTCTCGGTTGACGTGTGTTATGCATATCAACTGATCATGATGCACAGACTGCCAAGATTTATGATCAAATCCTGAGTTATGAGGTCGAGCGGTGGAGCCGAAGTGTGATGGATTACATTTTGATCTGACTTGCCTCTGTATATTCCTTGACATATGTGATGCTGTGAAGTCACTCGGATAGCATGGACGGTAAATGGGTAATCAGTATTCACCACAAACGTGTGTGTGGAATCTTGTTTATTTGATGGCGATGACTGTATTGCTGCTATACATTAACCTTGGTATTCAATACTCATGTAGCGGCTGAACTTTACTGGTTATCCGCTACATGACCATAGCATATAAGAGGTCGTATCAGTTAAGTCATTACCTCCGCTACTGGTGCATTGTCGTTCATCATTTCCGTCCTCGCAGTCATTATCGCCATCGCAGCGCCAGCTGCTGCTGATGCATCGACCGTTGGAGCAATTGAATTGGACTCGCTCGTGTTATCCACGCATCAAACCGTAGTGGTCAGTTCAATTCAGGTATAGTTTATATTTGCTCTTATCGTGCCATTTAGAGTGTCATATGTTTTTTCATAAAAATTGCTGTAACAATTAAGAAAGGCGCATGCGTTTAGTAGTTGTATAATAGACCTTCATCGTCACAATTGTCTACGTCGCTGCCACCCCCACAGTCGTAGTCGTTATCACAGCGCCATGACGCTAAGATGCACCGCTGGTTAGTGCATTGGAAACGCCCAGCAGAGCAGCTTGTTAGCGAATACAAATACTTCTAAGGATATAGCGTCAACTATTGCCATCCGGTCACTTAAAGCATTTCAATGACACACGTAGTGAAAAGGCGTCATGGCCCTATGTACAATACATCCCTTACCCTCGGATTGACATTGCTGTTCGTCGCTGCTTTCTTCGCAATCATTGTCGCCGTCGCATCGCCACGAGTTGTTAATACATCTACCATTTGCACACTCGAATTCCCCGCGTGAACAACCTATGAACAACTTTTCAAAACTGATTGATAAACATCTACCTGACTATATGGTACCGTCACTACAGCCTTCGTATCCATGACATAGAAACCCTGAGTAGTAACAATCGCAAATGGCGCATGTCGAAAACCCCATCGCGCGATGGTTTAAACACCACGGAAAATACAAGTGGAATGCTAAACGCACGATTGTGCTCGTATGAATACATGTTTAATATTTGCATCAATGTTATGTGTATTTATGTACATTTCAGGGTAAAATAAAACTTATCCAGAAAACTTATATAGGGTATCAATTGAGATATATCGGTTTTATGCCGATAACATTCAGTATTTGGGTATTCTCGCTAACAGTAACCAGAGATGCCAAAAGCAGTACCAAACTTATCTTAAGCGCCTACATGGGTGTCACAGAGTGCAATTGAAGATAAAAACAACAAACACCGACTTAAATAGGCATAAAATTACATGGTCAAATGTGGGCTGGTGTCAACGCCTGTGGTGCAAAGCAATTTCAATGTTACCGTTCTTGATGAACAGCATATATCTCAAAGGGGACTGGATGCAGTTTGTTATGCATGTATGCATGTATGTATGTATGTATGTATGTATGTATGTATGTATGTATGTATGTATGTATGTATGTATGTATGTATGTATGTATGTATGTATGTATGTATGTATGTATGTATGTATGTATGTATGTATGTATGTATGTATGTATGTATGTATGTATGTATGTATGTATGTATGTATGTATGTATGTATGTATGTATGTATGTATGTATGTATGTATGTATGTATGTATGTATGTATGTATGTATATATGTATGTATGTATGTGTATATGTATGTAAGTATGTATGTATGTATATATATATATATATGTTATAATAAGCATAGAAAAAAGTGGTAATAATGAATGTTTTCTAAGGAAAGGGGGTGAACTTTCCAATTTTTCATAACCAATCTCGGGCAAGTTTTCTACGTTGTCATCCGATTCCTGTCTACTTGCTAAAAATTCTAATAGATAAGCAGGGCCATTGTGTGGTTCGGAATACCAGTGTGATCTCCTATTACTCTGAACGCCAGGTGTTTGCATTTGAAAAGATTGGGCTCAGATACACACATAAAGCTATGAACAACTTCAGAGATAAATGTCCTACAATAATATGGTCTTGTAATGGCTAGGAGCATAAAAGCTAATTGACAAAATGTTGGTATATTTATCTGATAGGCTTTATGTATCACAAAGAAATGTTCAGGAATCATCATTGTTTGTGATTGGCTTAAGTCACAGGATGTGTAAGCTAAGTTGTTTGGATTGTTGCCAGAAGAAGTCCACAGCAAATACATCCCAAACATATTACACTGAGTGACTCATTAATGCATATCTCTGACGAGGAATATGATGTCGGGTCACCATTAATGCAATAATATTAATGGCATTGAGCTAATTAATAAGCTCAATGTCTTTAATGCATTTCGTCCAGAATCTGTTGATAATTGTAATTCTTAGGATACAGCTACAGGATCTCTATTCTATTTGCTGGCAGATGCTGAACGTTAGTGTGGTGGTATTTGTGTGGTTTCTTGGCAACAAATAGTTTGCGGATATGCCATAGTGGTGTATTAGATACGTCCGGATCAGTCAGGCGGTGGTTAGGTTGGTGTCGCGTATGTTTATGACATAATGTGGTCAAGGACAACAAGAGTGAAATAATGGTAAATGTATATCATCGAATTGAATCTGAGACACAGACAATGACTGAGGTGATTGGACCGACGAGATGGACTGTGGTAAGGAGCAATGTTCTTCCGTTATCTGTTGTTCTAGATGTGATCAACACAGACCGCGCATTGATGCTTATGTTCATATGTGTTTCAGGCAGGAAGGTAGAGATGCGACGATGCAATGGCTGAAAGAAATGAACATTAATTTAAAAACAATATATCGCTATTATTTTTTGTAACATTCACCTCATATTCAACATTTGAAAACGTATCCACACAAACAAGTTCGAATTTGCGTGTGTACTGCATGATTGTATTGGGGATTTCGACTTTGAGCTTTGATGCTCCTTGAAAAAATATTCCGCTTAAGAACACCATGATTATTTACAATAAAAACGTCATGGAAACAGATTCGGGTTGGAATGTGTGTCGTACGTTGTTAAAGTGAATTGATTGAAAAGTCATCGGCTGGATTAGGTGTGATATGTTGGAGGAGTGTTAGATTTTAATTTGGATGAGCTGTCGAGGCTTTTTTTCTTTTTTTTCGCGGATCGGGATGGTGCGTGCGCTTATTATCATAGACTGGATGTGGCTTGGATGAGTTCCTTGGTGTGGAAAAAGTTGCATGGGTTGAGTAAAGATCATTTGGGTGGACAGAGGTGATGATTATCGTGGTTGAAAAGAACTGTAAGAGGGGAATAAATCTGCTTGGTATGATCAAAGCTGCTCGAAGAAAGAAGCTTTAATGTTTATGAAGAGATTCTTGGGATGAAAAGAGCTGTTGCCAGTGGTTAGAGGTGCGTTTAAATTTGAATACCAGATTCAGACGAGAAGAATAACGATGTAGTTTCCAAATGTTTCAATAAAATCTATGATGATCTCAAATAGATGGCGTGCGGGGGAAAACATACATAGGCTGGTCCCAATGCAATTTTATAAAATCGTGTTTTTGATGTTGCTGATGGGTATAGCTTATAGGAAGCTGAACCTGGTGTATTATAATATTGTTTGGGGGTGAACACCTGTTGTTCTATGCTGGACAATGGTTGAATATTGATTAGTATTCATCCAAAGTGGTCATTGCTGAGAATCCAGCATATCTTAAGACAATGATGCTATAAAATATGATGAATACATGGTATGTAACTCTGGAGGCAAGCACTATCAAAACACTGTTATAATGGGCCACACGATGTTACATTTCCCCCGGACAAAAATGGACATCACCCACTTACATAGCGAACAATGCTGATAATAATGTAACCCGGGAGGAGTAATTTGCCGGATCACATAACATAATATAAGAAACAAAGGGGATTTTGACCACCTGGGTCAAAAATCTGATATCGAGCTGTGGAATATATATATTCATTCATGCATCGGCAATTATGCGACAATTGCCCTGCACCATAGCGGTATTATGGCATTTATTGTAATATTCCGGCGCATGTTCATTAACCCAAATGGCTAGTTCAGTATGACATAATCAGATACTGCAGTGACGTGTTTTTCTCTTCGAGATTTGCTTATGTGCTATTAGACTTTCTACCGTCAGCTAGCACAGCGGTCAGAAAATAATTATATCAAGTTATGACCATATAATCGCCGATGACCGCCTTTCAATTGACTTCCACGACAAAGTTGCGCATTCATGCGTGACAGTCAACATGTTACTGAAAATGAGGCATAATCAAACTATGCTTGACATAAAATGATATAGCATCCAAAAACGTTCTAAGTACACTAACGGTAACATCCCCTAGACATTTATCTAAGCTGTTCTCAGGTTTGCCAGTTGATAAGGTCGACAGGCACTTAATATGCGGTGTCGGCACACGTTATATCGTACAATATCCTAATATCGTTGGATAGAGCGGCATATGCTAGTTTTTCATCGTACATTTTGTTGTTGACGCCACCAACCATGACGCCATGGTGCCTTTCCGTACCTGCGTTTTACAGCCAGACAGACGTCATCGGTTTTATGTTACTAGCCGTGCAGAAAGCCTTTAAGTCCGCCGGGAGATACTTAAACTGAATGCCGATATTTCCCACCCACTGCAAGTATAATCAGGCAATTGATGTACGCCATAGATAAGCTACTTTACTAGAGCGATATACATGACTATCATGAATCGCTTTCAAAGAAATTAAAAGTAGAAGTTTTCGACCCTGTGACTAATACTAGCAGTCTTTAGAAAGACTTGCTTCCGTCTCAGAAAGTTATTAACGTTAACGATGAAATCTTGGAATGTAATAACATTGTTGCAAAACAGAGCAACAAGCATTGTGCATCTATATCGCAGTCTGTCAATGGATTTTCTTATTGTTATGCTGTTGCAATTAACCAGGGTTTTATTCATCCGACCCAAAGCACTACAACATATGGTTAAAAATTACATCATGCCGTTACCAGGTAGATTTTGCATCTACCACATTTGTCTAATGTATATAATTATTGCAATGATTTCCTAAACTATGCACTAGATGTATCTAAATCTACAATTATCAACGGGCTGATTTGTATGATGATACGCTCGATTGCATCTAACGGCAAAATCTAACCCAGCGTTATTTTCCAACAAGTCCGCCGTAGAGCCTCTGTTTTAATAACTTCGCATAGATGTTACTGCGACATATGGGGAAAGGACATCACGGTAACTACATCAAGGATATGGTGCATGAAAATCGTTTAGAACAGAGATTGGATGCTGCAAACCCTTGTCATCTTGTTCTGCGTGATTGACTTCATCTCGGATATTTAATTATGTAGTGAAATGGAACAAAATCCGCTTTTCGTGACCCATTACACCTGAAGCATATTCGCAGTCATATAAATCTGGCAGTCATATAAATGATGTGCCTCATCTATTTGACACCAGACAGCTGCCTTAAAGCACAACCGAGCCGATCGATATAGCTTTTATAGATCAGCTTTATCGTCATTAACCCCAACATGACCGCAATGCTCGGATTGCTATCCGAATAATGCACCAGGCACATCAATTAAAGGTGATTTGTTGTCCAACGCATGATTTGTCGTCTAACGAACATAAGCTTTTTTGAGGACTTAATCCGACAATCCTGACAAGCAATATCTCTATCGTCATGTTTTGTTATACTACTGCGAGGCTGCTTAAACGACTTCATTCACACCTTAATCGACCGGCTTTTACATGCACACATGTATACAATAAATAGCAGTTTCGTATTTAGCTAACATTTATTCCATAAAATATAGAAAATTGGAATGCTATGTGATGACAGAGAATGTTGAACAAATGCAGGCCATCTTAAACGGTGTCGGTCGCAAAAATTGTTATGCTGTTGTGATGTACAGAAATGAGATCGCTAAAACGTTTCGATTCAGTGGCTAGTAATGAAGGCATTGGTAGCACGGTATATGCAATACCGTCTTAAAGAACTCTGACACAGCTAGTTTTGTACAGCATCTTCAAATTGGACTCTGTTAGTGGGTTATCATGTTCATGCATGTTGCTTATCCAAATAAATACCCATGTCCCGTCTTATATACTAGGTTAATGTCGACATATACTACACGTGTTATTAGCAACGCGAGCACATCCCTCCCTTGACGCTGGATAATGTTAAACAACCTTCTGTATCTCTAAACGTATGGCTAAAAAGGGTTGAAAACAATGATTTTTTGCAATATATCATCGCATTTATTTGTTTAAAATATTGTAACAAAACACATCTTATTACCTGGGTTAGAACCTATTGTAATGTTTGTATCGATGCAGCAACAAAATGTCGATGCAAATCATTTTTAAAACACCCAAATGAGTTTCAATCCCACCGGTATTGTTACACGGCTAAAGGTGCTCATATGAAGTAACGTAACCATATTTGGTGGCTCTCTGGAATTCATGCTACAAGATGTATATCATCATCATGACCGTAGTAGTCCATTGGACCACAACTATAGACACTAGCAGGTTTTCAAATGAGGCAATGAATCAAGAGAAACCTCTTAATCCCACAATAATTACTCTCTGAGAGGCCAGTGTACAGGTGTATTAGTTAATATAATGGCACGAAATGGGTGAGAGAGAGACAGGATTAACGCTAGGATAGAGAGGACTTGGCCTATCCTATTAATGGAGGTGCTACTCGAAACAAAGAAATATACAGGTCAGCATGACATGCCTTAAATGTATGGAGCTGTAGGTGTTAGCATAGGGTGTTAATAGAGTAGATAAATTCAAGGCGATGTTCATAATTAATAGTAGCGACGGTTACCGTGCATAATATAGCATATCAGCTTCTACGTTAGCTGTATTAACTTTGGTCCTGATATACACCAGACAGCTGGATATCACAAGACACAACCGATATGCAAACATTTAAAGTACCTTATGAGGAGGCCAATTTAGAGAATGTTAAGAGAAAGTGTTGTCACAGGAACATAACGTATATTGATTGTAGACTCAAATCAGTATTAGAATTATTCTGGCAAGTCAATGGTAATATTGGCAGGCATTTAGAGTTAAGATAAGATGAAAGTTGCTTGTTGCGTTTAATGAAATAGAATATTGTCAAATGATGTCTGTGAACCAATTGAGATCACCACAGAACCTCTCGGCAAACAGTGAAGGTAATACAAATCGAGGTTTAAAAAAGTATATAATGAAAATAATTGACCACTCTTGGCAGGCAGCGAGAAAAGGAAGGAAAATGTTACTATGTTTGCTATTACATCTCTCCAGATAGTCAATTGTTCTCGTCTGAGAATTTTGCTATTTATATCAATAAGGAACGGGAGACGTAAAATCGATTCGTTCATTTTGATGTGAAGCCTGATTCACAGACCACGATGTTGTTGATGATTTCATTTAAACTGCAGGGTCCGAGGGTGTCAGCTTCTGGAAGTAAAGTTATATATTGATCACAGGAACTTATTAATTCCGAGTTTTTCTATTTGCGTCTCTAATAATACCCTGCGGAATGTGTGTGCATGTAAATACCACTATGAAGTGAAAGCGGGGACTCGTGATCCAGTAACATCTACTCTTTTAAGATTTTGTAAAAAACCAGCTGCACCAGAATAGATACGCATGCAACTCACCTACTGATTTAATTAAGTTAGGACTATTTTGTTTCGCTGCATTGGTGCAAAGCTGTCTCAAAACAAACCGACCATTTGCTGGTAATTTCATTACCATCAGTTTTATAACGAAGACGGAACATCACGACAATGATGGCAATTAATTCCGCAGTTTATAAGCCTGCGGTTACATGTATTGTCAGCACGAAATAAATCTCAATGATCATCGCAGTGGCAAAGTTATCAACACGCACGACTAATATGATTCCTCATAAAGAGATAAGTATGCTGACAGAAATAATCGATGGCTAACTGATGATATTCTGGATACTTATCACTATAATTATTCTACATGAGCGTCAACGGATAGATGAAGCCAGATCTACTACTGCAAGTACTCGTGAGTCAAATAAGCACCTCTTTTACAAACTATGTTCAATATTAAATTAATATGATAGACCAGCATGATGTCACTAAAGTGTATGCAGATTTCAACAAATATACTACGCAAAAGTCATTTTGCCAACATCAGTTGGAATCATTTTAATTTGGCTTTGTAAACACATTAACTCTTACAATATATACGAGACTAATACGCGTCCATGTATGAACACAAAACGTTGGCGCATTATACTATTTGATGGTATGTGATGGAATAGTAGATTTGAACAGCATAGCATATCGCATATATTACATTCGGACTTCCCAATAGTTAAGACCTTAATATTGGACAGGTAAAGTGCTCTTTTCAATAGTACTTGTCATATTTGCAATCATTTTACGACAGTCAAAAGTATTCATGACAATATCAAGCGAGTGACAAGTGCATGGCTAATAAATTCTGACTGTCAGACGGCTCTATATTGGCGTTTCCGGCGCATACAGGGGCCTTACTTATACCCAAGTCACAATGAGCTTACGATGGGTTTGCGAGTAATTTGTGACCGGTTTCTAGAAATTTTAGGCAGGGGCGCAACGGTTCTTCTTGCGGCCGCCGGGTAATTTTTGGGCCATCGGGCGGGCATCGAGTTACTTTTAATTTGGACTACAAACCTGGTGCGGCGTTTCACGTCGCAAACTGATCGCCAATAAACCGGGTTTACTCTGCAAAGATTATTTCACGCTGAGGGTCACGAAGCAGAAAGGGAAGTCTGGCAAGAGAGCAATGTGCATAGCATATGATGAAGATTGGTTTCTCCTTGTTCCATTCTGTCTCTTTGCGCTCTTAAATATACACGTTTTACATTGTTTCCTTCCCATTTACTTAAACTTACTTTTGCTTCAGATCGCGCAGCCAGAGCCCATCTTCGACGAGGCAGATGAAGAATGGTAACATCCATCGGTGTTTGGGAGGACTTTCAGTCTGGTGGGTTGGGGGTGGGGAGCAAACGCCAGGACAGCGACTCGTTCCCTGCCAAACCCAAGAAGAGCACCAAGAAGGAGCCCAAGAAGGATCTGACAAAGGTGGTGGCGGAGTGACTCGATGAAGGACCTGAGACTGTGGCAAGTTGTTGTGGCAGAGCCATTATAAATATGTTTTCATTGTGCTGTTATTTAAGTGATATAATATTCCAGCAGGAGACATACATCGTGGTCATGCGCTTCTCAGGTCACCCAGCAGCAGAAGCCTCGACAGCAGCACATCCAGTCCAGGAGTGATGAACGTAAGCAACCTGCTTGGTTCGGCCTCCCTGTCAGAGACTCCTGCAGACATTTGTGCGACAGACTCGTTCTCAGAGGTCCTGGCTGGTCTCACAGCAGCCCAACACCGGCCGATAATCAGACCAAAAAATCGACCCCATTTCCATGAAAGTTAGCCGATCGCCGGCCGGTGATCCTACGGGCCCCGTAATGCCATCGTGCAGGGCACTGTTTATTGTGACGGTGACCGCCCTATAGCATGATCTTTCGCCGACCTCTACACCCAGTAATCGCACTGCTTTAATTGTGACTTGCTAAACTAGCAACATAATTACTCCACTGTGACCCTGAGGTTATAAAGATCTACTGTTTATTACTGTGAGTTATCGAAACGTTAGGCCATGTTGTGCAAATATGCGCATCAGCCCCATATACCGTGTTTTGGCAATACAATTGGCACTGCTGATATGTGAAATGGTATCATATTGTGGCCGGAATAGACATGGTGACCATTGATAAGGACAAACAATTCAATGCTTAATACTCTCTGAGAGGCCAGTGTACAGGTGTATTAGTTAATATAATGGCACGAAATGGGTGAGAGAGAGACAGGATTAACGCTAGGATATAGAGGACTTGGCCAATCCTATTAATGGAGGTGCTACACGAAACAAAGAAATATACAGGTCAGCATGACATGCCTTAAATGTATGGAGCTGTGTGTGTTAGCATAGGGTGTTAATAGAGTAGATAAATTCAAGGCTATGTTCATAATTAATAGTAGCGACGGTTACCGTGCATAATATAGCATATCAGCTTCTACGTGTGCTGTATTAACTTTGGTCCTGATATACACCAGACAGCTGGATATCACAAGACACAACCGATATGCAGAGGAGGCCAATTAAGAGAATGTTAAGAGAAAGTGTTGTCACAGGAACATAACGTATATTGATTGTAGACTCAAATCAGTATTAGAATTATTCTGGCAAGTCAATGGTAATATTGGCAGGCATTTAGAGTTAAGATAAGATGAAAGTTGCTTGTTGCGTTTAATGAAATAGAATATTGTCAAATGATGTCTGTGAACCAATTGAGATCACCACAGAACCTCTCGGCAAACAGTGAAGGTAATACAAATCGAGGTAAAAAGTATATAATGAAAATAATTGACCACTCTTGGCAGGCAGCGAGAAAAGGAAGGAAAATGTTACTATGTTTGCTATTACATCTCTCCAGATAGTCAATTGTTCTCGTCTGAGAATTTTGCTATTTATATCAATAAGGAACGGGAGACGTAAAATCGATTCGTTCATTTTGATGTGAAGCCACAGACCACGATGTTGTTGATGATTTCATTAAACTGCAGGGTCCGAGGGTGTCAGCTTCTGGAAGTAAAGTTATATATTGATCACAGGAACTTATTAATTCCGAGTTTTTCTATTTACGTCTCTAATATTACCCTGCGGAATGTGTGTGCATGTAAATACCACTATGAAGTGAAAGCGGGGCTCGTGATCCAGTAACATCTACTCTTTTTAGATGTTGTAAACAACCAGCTGCACCAGAATAGATACGCATGCAACTCACCTACTGATTTAATTAAGTTAGGACTATTTTGTTTCGCTGCATTGGTGCAAAGCTGTCTCAAAACAAACCGACCATTTGCTGGTAATTTCATTACCATCAGTTTTATAACGAAGACGGAACATCACGACCAGTGATGGCAATTAATTCCGCAGTTTATAAGCCTGCGGTTACATGTATTGTCAGCACGAAATAAATCTCAATGATCATCGCAGTGGCAAAGTTATCAACACGCACGACTAATATGATTCCTCATAAAGAGATAAGTATGCTGACAGAAATAATCGATGGCTAACTGATGATATTCTGGATACTTATCACTATAATTATTCTACATGAGCGTCAACAGATAGATGAAGCCAGAGCTACTACGGCAAGTACTCGTCAAATAAACACCTCTTTTACCAACTATATACATGTTCAATATTAAATTAATATGATAGACCAGCATGATGTCACTAAAGTGTATGCAGATTTCAACAAATATACTACGCAAAAGTCATTTTGCCAACATCAGTTGGAATCATTTTAATTTGGCTTTGTAAACACATTAACTCTTACAATATATACGAGACTAATACGCGTCCATGTATGAACACAAAACGTTGGCGCATTATACTATTTGATGGTATGTGATGGAATAGTAGATTTGAACAGCATAGCATATCGCATATATTACATTCGGACTTCCCAATAGTTAAGACCTTAATATTGGACAGGTAAAGTGCTCTTTTCAATAGTACTTGTCATATTTGCAATCATTTTACGACAGTCAAAAGTATTCATGACAATATCAAGCGAGTGACAAGTGCATGGCTAATAAATTCTGACTGTCAGACGGCTCTATATTGGCGTTTCCGGCGCATACAGGGGCCTTACTTATACCCAAGTCACAATGAGCTTACGATGGGTTTGCGAGTAATTTGTGTGACCGGTTTCTAGAAATTTTAGGCAGGGGCGCAACGGTTCTTCTTGCGGCGCCGCCGGGTAATTTTTGGGCCATCGGGCGGGCATCGAGTTACTTTTAATTTGGACTACAAACCTGGTGCGGCGTTTCACGTCGCAAACTGATCGCCAATAAACCGGGTTTACTCTGCAAAGATTATTTCACGCTGAGGGTCACGAAGCAGAAAGGGAAGTCTGGCAAGAGAGCAATGTGCATAGCATATGATGAAGATTGGTTTCTCCTTGTTCCATTCTGTCTCTTTGCGCTCTTAAATATACACGTTTTACATTGTTTCCTTCCCATTTACTTAAACTTACTTTTGCTTCAGATCGCGCAGCCAGAGCCCATCTTCGACGAGGCAGATGAAGAATGGTAACATCCATCGGTGTTTGGGAGGACTTTCAGTCTGGTGGGTTGGGGGTGGGGAGCAAACGCCAGGACAGCGACTCGTTCCCTTCCAAACCCAAGAAGAGCACCAAGAAGGAGCCCAAGAAGGATCTGACAAAGGTGGTGGCGGAGTGACTCGATGAAGGACCTGAGACTGTGGCAAGTTGTTGTGGCAGAGCCATTATAAATATGTTTTCATTGTGCTGTTATTTAAGTGATATAATATTCCAGCAGGAGACATACATCGTGGTCATGCGCTTCTCAGGCCACCCAGCAGCAGAAGCCTCGACAGCAGCACATCCAGTCCAGGAGTGATGAACGTAAGCAACCTGCTTGGTTCGGCCTCCCTGTCAGAGACTCCTGCAGACATTTGTGCGACAGACTCGTTCTCAGAGGTCCTGGCTGGTCTCACAGCAGCCCAACACCGGCCGATAATCAGACCAAAAAATCGACCCCATTTCCATGAAAGTTAGCCGATCGCCGGCCGGTGATCCTACGGGCCCCGTAATGCCATCGTGCAGGGCACTGTTTATTGTGACGGTGACCGCCCTATAGCATGATCTTTCGCCGACCTCTACACCCAGTAATCGCACTGCTTTAATTGTGACTTGCTAAACTAGCAACATAATTACTCCACTGTGACCCTGAGGTTATAAAGATCTACTGTTTATTACTGTGAGTTATCGAAACGTTAGGCCATGTTGTGCAAATATGCGCATCAGCCCCATATACCGTGTTTTGGCAATACAATTGGCACTGCTGATATGTGAAATGGTATCATATTGTGGCCGGAATAGACATGGTGACCATTGATAAGGACAAACAATTCAATGCTTAATACTCTCTGAGAGGCCAGTGTACAGGTGTATTAGTTAATATAATGGCACGAAATGGGTGAGAGAGAGACAGGATTAACGCTAGGATATAGAGGACTTGGCCTATCCTATTAATGGAGGTGCTACTCGAAACAAAGAAATATACAGGTCAGCATGACATGCCTTAAATGTATGGAGCTGTGTGTGTTAGCATAGGGTGTTAATAGAGTAGATAAATTCAAGGCTATGTTCATAATTAATAGTAGCGACGGTTACCGTGCATAATATAGCATATCAGCTTCTACGTGTGCTGTATTAACTTTGGACATGATATGCACCAGACAGCTGGATATCACAAGACACAACCGATATGCAAACATTTAAAGTACCTTATGAGGAGGCCAATTTAGAGAATGTTAAGAGAAAGTGTTGTCACAGGAACATAACGTATATTGATTGTAGACTCAAATCAGTATTAGAATTATTCTGGCAAGTCAATGGTAATATTGGCAGGCATTTAGAGTTAAGATAAGATGAAAGTTGCTTGTTGCGTTTAATGAAATAGAATATTGTCAAATGATGTCTGTGAACCAATTGAGATCACCACAGAACCTCTCGGCAAACAGTGAAGGTAATACAAATCGAGGTAAAAAGTATATAATGAAAATAATTGACCACTCTTGGCAGGCAGCGAGAAAAGGAAGGAAAATGTTACTATGTTTGCTATTACATCTCTCCAGATAGTCAATTGTTCTCGTCTGAGAATTTTGCTATTTATATCAATAAGGAACGGGAGACGTAAAATCGATTCGTTCATTTTGATGTGAAGCCACAGACCACGATGTTGTTGATGATTTCATTTAAACTGCAGGGTCCGAGGGTGTCAGCTTCTGGAAGTAAAGTTATATATTGATCACAGGAACTTATTAATTCCGAGTTTTTCTATTTACGTCTCTAATATTACCCTGCGGAATGTGTGTGCATGTAAATACCACTATGAAGTGAAAGCGGGGCTCGTGATCCAGTAACATCTACTCTTTTTAGATGTTGTAAACAACCAGCTGCACCAGAATAGATACGCATGCAACTCACCTACTGATTTAATTAAGTTAGGACTATTTTGTTTCGCTGCATTGGTGCAAAGCTGTCTCAAAACAAACCGACCATTTGCTGGTAATTTCATTACCATCAGTTTTATAACGAAGACGGAACATCACGACCAGTGATGGCAATTAATTCCGCAGTTTATAAGCCTGCGGTTACATGTATTGTCAGCACGAAATAAATCTCAATGATCATCGCAGTGGCAAAGTTATCAACACGCACGACTAATATGATTCCTCATAAAGAGATAAGTATGCTGACAGAAATAATCGATGGCTAACTGATGATATTCTGGATACTTATCACTATAATTATTCTACATGAGCGTCAACAGATAGATGAAGCCAGAGCTACTACGGCAAGTACTCGTCAAATAAACACCTCTTTTACCAACTATATACATGTTCAATATTAAATTAATATGATAGACCAGCATGATGTCACTAAAGTGTATGCAGATTTCAACAAATATACTACGCAAAAGTCATTTTGCCAACATCAGTTGGAATCATTTTAATTTGGCTTTGTAAACACATTAACTCTTACAATATATACGAGACTAATACGCGTCCATGTATGAACACAAAACGTTGGCGCATTATACTATTTGATGGTATGTGATGGAATAGTAGATTTGAACAGCATAGCATATCGCATATATTACATTCGGACTTCCCAATAGTTAAGACCTTAATATTGGACAGGTAAAGTGCTCTTTTCAATAGTACTTGTCATATTTGCAATCATTTTACGACAGTCAAAAGTATTCATGACAATATCAAGCGAGTGACAAGTGCATGGCTAATAAATTCTGACTGTCAGACGGCTCTATATTGGCGTTTCCGGCGCATACAGGGGCCTTACTTATACCCAAGTCACAATGAGCTTACGATGGGTTTGCGAGTAATTTGTGACCGGTTTCTAGAAATTTTAGGCAGGGGGCGCAACGGTTCTTCTTGCGGCCGCCGGGTAATTTTTGGGCCATCGGGCGGGCATCGAGTTACTTTTAATTTGGACTACAAACCTGGTGCGGCGTTTCACGTCGCAAACTGATCGCCAATAAACCGGGTTTACTCTGCAAAGATTATTTCACGCTGAGGGTCACGAAGCAGAAAGGGAAGTCTGGCAAGAGAGCAATGTGCATAGCATATGATGAAGATTGGTTTCTCCTTGTTCCATTCTGTCTCTTTGCGCTCTTAAATATACACGTTTTACATTGTTTCCTTCCCATTTACTTAAACTTACTTTTGCTTCAGATCGCGCAGCCAGAGCCCATCTTCGACGAGGCAGATGAAGAATGGTAACATCCATCGGTGTTTGGGAGGACTTTCAGTCTGGTGGGTTGGGGGTGGGGAGCAAACGCCAGGACAGCGACTCGTTCCCTTCCAAACCCAAGAAGAGCACCAAGAAGGAGCCCAAGAAGGATCTGACAAAGGTGGTGGCGGAGTGACTCGATGAAGGACCTGAGACTGTGGCAAGTTGTTGTGGCAGAGCCATTATAAATATGTTTTCATTGTGCTGTTATTTAAGTGATATAATATTCCAGCAGGAGACATACATCGTGGTCATGCGCTTCTCAGGCCACCCAGCAGCAGAAGCCTCGACAGCAGCACATCCAGTCCAGGAGTGATGAACGTAAGCAACCTGCTTGGTTCGGCCTCCCTGTCAGAGACTCCTGCAGACATTTGTGCGACAGACTCGTTCTCAGAGGTCCTGGCTGGTCTCACAGCAGCCCAACACCGGCCGATAATCAGACCAAAAAATCGACCCCATTTCCATGAAAGTTAGCCGATCGCCGGCCGGTGATCCTACGGGCCCCGTAATGCCATCGTGCAGGGCACTGTTTATTGTGACGGTGACCGCCCTATAGCATGATCTTTCGCCGACCTCTACACCCAGTAATCGCACTGCTTTAATTGTGACTTGCTAAACTAGCAACATAATTACTCCACTGTGACCCTGAGGTTATAAAGATCTACTGTTTATTACTGTGAGTTATCGAAACGTTAGGCCATGTTGTGCAAATATGCGCATCAGCCCCATATACCGTGTTTTGGCAATACAATTGGCACTGCTGATATGTGAAATGGTATCATATTGTGGCCGGAATAGACATGGTGACCATTGATAAGGACAAACAATTCAATGCTTAATACTCTCTGAGAGGCCAGTGTACAGGTGTATTAGTTAATATAATGGCACGAAATGGGTGAGAGAGAGACAGGATTAACGCTAGGATATAGAGGACTTGGCCTATCCTATTAATGGAGGTGCTACTCGAAACAAAGAAATATACAGGTCAGCATGACATGCCTTAAATGTATGGAGCTGTGTGTGTTAGCATAGGGTGTTAATAGAGTAGATAAATTCAAGGCTATGTTCATAATTAATAGTAGCGACGGTTACCGTGCATAATATAGCATATCAGCTTCTACGTGTGCTGTATTAACTTTGGACATGATATGCACCAGACAGCTGGATATCACAAGACACAACCGATATGCAAACATTTAAAGTACCTTATGAGGAGGCCAATTTAGAGAATGTTAAGAGAAAGTGTTGTCACAGGAACATAACGTATATTGATTGTAGACTCAAATCAGTATTAGAATTATTCTGGCAAGTCAATGGTAATATTGGCAGGCATTTAGAGTTAAGATAAGATGAAAGTTGCTTGTTGCGTTTAATGAAATAGAATATTGTCAAATGATGTCTGTGAACCAATTGAGATCACCACAGAACCTCTCGGCAAACAGTGAAGGTAATACAAATCGAGGTAAAAAGTATATAATGAAAATAATTGACCACTCTTGGCAGGCAGCGAGAAAAGGAAGGAAAATGTTACTATGTTTGCTATTACATCTCTCCAGATAGTCAATTGTTCTCGTCTGAGAATTTTGCTATTTATATCAATAAGGAACGGGAGACGTAAAATCGATTCGTTCATTTTGATGTGAAGCCACAGACCACGATGTTGTTGATGATTTCATTTAAACTGCAGGGTCCGAGGGTGTCAGCTTCTGGAAGTAAAGTTATATATTGATCACAGGAACTTATTAATTCCGAGTTTTTCTATTTACGTCTCTAATATTACCCTGCGGAATGTGTGTGCATGTAAATACCACTATGAAGTGAAAGCGGGGCTCGTGATCCAGTAACATCTACTCTTTTTAGATGTTGTAAACAACCAGCTGCACCAGAATAGATACGCATGCAACTCACCTACTGATTTAATTAAGTTAGGACTATTTTGTTTCGCTGCATTGGTGCAAAGCTGTCTCAAAACAAACCGACCATTTGCTGGTAATTTCATTACCATCAGTTTTATAACGAAGACGGAACATCACGACCAGTGATGGCAATTAATTCCGCAGTTTATAAGCCTGCGGTTACATGTATTGTCAGCACGAAATAAATCTCAATGATCATCGCAGTGGCAAAGTTATCAACACGCACGACTAATATGATTCCTCATAAAGAGATAAGTATGCTGACAGAAATAATCGATGGCTAACTGATGATATTCTGGATACTTATCACTATAATTATTCTACATGAGCGTCAACAGATAGATGAAGCCAGAGCTACTACGGCAAGTACTCGTCAAATAAACACCTCTTTTACCAACTATATACATGTTCAATATTAAATTAATATGATAGACCAGCATGATGTCACTAAAGTGTATGCAGATTTCAACAAATATACTACGCAAAAGTCATTTTGCCAACATCAGTTGGAATCATTTTAATTTGGCTTTGTAAACACATTAACTCTTACAATATATACGAGACTAATACGCGTCCATGTATGAACACAAAACGTTGGCGCATTATACTATTTGATGGTATGTGATGGAATAGTAGATTTGAACAGCATAGCATATCGCATATATTACATTCGGACTTCCCAATAGTTAAGACCTTAATATTGGACAGGTAAAGTGCTCTTTTCAATAGTACTTGTCATATTTGCAATCATTTTACGACAGTCAAAAGTATTCATGACAATATCAAAGCGAGTGACAAGTGCATGGCTAATAAATTCTGACTGTCAGACGGCTCTATATTGGCGTTTCCGGCGCATACAGGGGCCTTACTTATACCCAAGTCACAATGAGCTTACGATGGGTTTGCGAGTAATTTGTGACCGGTTTCTAGAAATTTTAGGCAGGGGCGCAACGGTTCTTCTAGCGGCCGCCGGGTAATTTTTGGGCCATCGGGCGGGCATCGAGTTACTTTTAACTTGGACTACAAACATGGTGCGGCGTTTCACGTCGCAAACTGATCGCCAATAAACCGGGTTTACTCTGCAAAGATTATTTCACGCTGAGGGTCACGAAGCAGAAAGGGAAGTCTGGCAAGAGAGCAATGTGCATAGCATATGATGAAGATTGGTTTCTCCTTGTTCCATTCTGTCTCTTTGCGCTCTTAAATATACACGTTTTACATTGTTTCCTTCCCATTTACTTAAACTTACTTTTGCTTCAGATCGCGCAGCCAGAGCCCATCTTCGACGAGGCAGATGAAGAAATGGTAACATCCATCGGTGTTTGGGAGGACTTTCAGTCTGGTGGGTTGGGGGTGGGGAGCAAACGCCAGGACAGCGACTCGTTCCCTTCCAAACCCAAGAAGAGCACCAAGAAGGAGCCCAAGAAGGATCTGACAAAGGTGGTGGCGGAGTGACTCGATGAAGGACCTGAGACTGTGGCAAGTTGTTGTGGCAGAGCCATTATAAATATGTTTTCATTGTGCTGTTATTTAAGTGATATAATATTCCAGCAGGAGACATACATCGTGGTCATGCGCTTCTCAGGCCACCCAGCAGCAGAAGCCTCGACAGCAGCACATCCAGTCCAGGAGTGATGAACGTAAGCAACCTGCTTGGTTCGGCCTCCCTGTCAGAGACTCCTGCAGACATTTGTGCGACAGACTCGTTCTCAGAGGTCCTGGCTGGTCTCACAGCAGCCCAACACCGGCCGATAATCAGACCAAAAAATCGACCCCATTTCCATGAAAGTTAGCCGATCGCCGGCCGGTGATCCTACGGGCCCCGTAATGCCATCGTGCAGGGCACTGTTTATTGTGACGGTGACCGCCCTATAGCATGATCTTTTCGCCGACCTCTACACCCAGTAATCGCACTGCTTTAATTGTGACTTGCTAAACTAGCAACATAATTACTCCACTGTGACCCTGAGGTTATAAAGATCTACTGTTTATTACTGTGAGTTATCGAAACGTTAGGCCATGTTGTGCAAATATGCGCATCAGCCCCATATACCGTGTTTTGGCAATACAATTGGCACTGCTGATATGTGAAATGGTATCATATTGTGGCCGGAATAGACATGGTGACCATTGATAAGGACAAACAATTCAATGCTTAATACTCTCTGAGAGGCCAGTGTACAGGTGTATTAGTTAATATAATGGCACGAAATGGGTGAGAGAGAGACAGGATTAACGCTAGGATAGAGAGGACTTGGCCTATCCTATTAATGGAGGTGCTACTCGAAACAAAGAAATATACAGGTCAGCATGACATGCCTTAAATGTATGGAGCTGTGTGTGTTAGCATAGGGTGTTAATAGAGTAGATAAATTCAAGGCTATGTTGATAATTAATAGTAGCGACGGTTACCGTGCGTAATATAGCATATCAGCTTCTACGTGTGCTGTATTAACTTTGGACATGATATGCACCAGACAGCTGGATATCACAAGACACAACCGATATGCAAACATTTAAAGTACCTTATGAGGAGGCCAATTTAGAGAATGTTAAGAGAAAGTGTTGTCACAGGAACATAACGTATATTGATTGTAGACTCAAATCAGTATTAGAATTATTCTGGCAAGTCAATGGTAATATTGGCAGGCATTTAGAGTTAGGATAAGATGAAAGTTGCTTGTTGCGTTTAATGAAATAGAATATTGTCAAATGATGTCTGTGAACCAATTGAGATCACCACAGAACCTCTCGGCAAACAGTGAAGGTAATACAAATCGAGGTAAAAAGTATATAATGAAAATAATTGACCACTCTTGGCAGGCAGCGAGAAAAGGAAGGAAAATGTTACTATGTTTGCTATTACATCTCTCCAGATAGTCAATTGTTCTCGTCTGAGAATTTTGCTATTTATATCAATAAGGAACGGGAGACGTAAAATCGATTCGTGGCCGGAATAGACATGGTGACCATTGATAAGGACAAACAATTCAATGCTTAATATTTTCCTCAGTATGCTTAGACACATCAAGTAAATATCAGTCCCGAAAATTGAACCTAACATCAGTTTTTACGAGAACGAGGCAGGAGTGAGATTGGCTATTATGGTACACATTACGCTGATAACTTTTATATTCAATGCTTATTTTTCGATCCTCTTGTTCTGGTTCGACCAATGTAATGACGACCACACGGTGTTTTACTGCAATGATTATGCAGGCATAATTCTCCCCAAAATAGCAGGGAAACGGTCAGTGAAGAAATGCACTCCTAGCACCCTCAACTAATTGCAGTGTAGATAATACTGCTTTATTCATAAGCATGTTGACGACATTGTAGGCGCGTGGTATGGTTGTTAATCCTGATTGATGGTCGCTGTTTTACGGCGGCCTCAGCTGCAGTATCATTCCAAACAGAAAAGGCGGTAAGTCTGGCAGCCGTACTTACCGTTGACGTACGTTTATGGTGTACAGGGCTGGCAATGAATAGAGGATGTATGGGTACTTTCTGGGGTGATGTCAAATTACTGCGGACATACAGAA
>CM067344.1:38430536-38518036 GCA_034190875.2 Urechis unicinctus | reverse complement strand
CATCCCGGGAATTTACTTTGAATTACTTGCTCGTGATTACACGCAAAATACTAGCCGTTCGAAAGTCGATCATCTATGGCGGACTGCTTGATTGTCGAAAAGATTCGGTAGAGCTTCAGAAAAAGTAATGGCAATGCACGATGTGGACTATTAATTGCACCTGGTTTTGGTTTGAGGTTGTAACAAAGTTATGTTTGTATTGAATTGTTTGTCGTGATTTGCAATCTGACCATGGAGATTATGCTTATTGAGAAATCATACTAATGAAGAAAAATGTATTGAAAATCATACAATTCATATATAGACCTCTTGAATGTATTCATTATACACCTTGTGCCCGGTTATAAAAACAATTCCCCACAATATCTATTAAAAAATTCAACAATAAAGCTACCACGGAGAGAGTATTGTGTCATTTTGTACATCATAGACCATATATATGCAGAGCAATTCATTATTTAGCTTGCTTGAAATGTGAAATGAAAAACATTTTAAAACATTCAACTATCAAGCAACCACGGAGAGAGTATGTTGTCATTTTGTACATAATAGACCATATAAATGTAGAGCAAATAGTTATTTACTTACTTGAAATGTGTAATGAAACAAACATAATTTCTATAAAATAACAATAAAACTATAAAGTAACAGTCAATCGTGATTTCGGCCATTTTATTTCCTTGCTGTCGTGAAAACAAAAGAAAATTTCAATTTAAAATGGTATCCTCAAGATTCGTGTTTATGCCACGTGTGTTAAAGAGACTGCTGAGCCTCATATTTGGAACGAGGTTGCCTAGCAAGCTGCTTGGCAACCGCACCTTGGAAACCAAAAGTGTTAAGTTTCCAGACTTTCCGTCGCTACGCGGCGCTGTGGTCTCAGAAAATAAGATCCTTACTTCGGCTGTCGCCCTCTATATTGTCGGGCATTAACCTTCATGCTTGTCGGTCTAATGTGTGCGCAAAGATGCCCACAACTTGAGTGAGGGAAGATTTGAATACACATCGATAGCGAGGTAAATTCAGAGCGCGTTATGATGGAACGACATAGCTGAATAAAACAGATTTCCACAGTAGATCATGAATATTTCAAGTCAAATAATAATGTTAAAAACTGATCAACATAATTTTCCATCATGTAAACTTTGCGGCACAAATTAGAAGATGGCAATACTTACGTCTGCGTTAAACGTAGTAAAGTAATAACAAAATGATCCTTGATTGTCTTATATGGGACTGAACAGTCTCTTTAACATTTATCATTGCTAAGCTACTCAACTAACCGTACCAAGGGGTCTCAGTTATAGGTATCCGTAGTATCAATAACAAGGACGACTAGAGGAGGACTTCAATGGCATGTCTTCGTTAATAATCAGTGTACATAACTGTGAAACACGATAAGCACTTAACATGCAAATACGCATGTAGATAATGTATATAATCTTGATAATTGTCACATGACAGGAAATACACAACCTTCCCCGTTCTGTAAGCGTTTTAAAGCAGTTTTAAAGCAATACTCCAGACTTGGTGTGCAAGGCGAAACCGTGATAACAATGCTAACACAGCCTTAAAACACATTGCAAAATATTAACAGCCTGCAAATCTCTTAGGAGGTTTGTCACAAGTCTAAGCTTGTGATGGGCAGTGTACCTGGTAAAACATCCGGGTCAATTGCCGATGATTGGCATTTCTCATTTGCAACTTCCTGATTGGGACCAGAGAGCCTACCACAACCAGCATGATAATAGCAAATCATTCCCTGTGACGCAGACATTTGGGCTACATAGTCAACTAGTGTAATTAATAATGCCGTTTTTATGGCACATTATCATTAATGTAAGTCACATACGTATACCTAGTGATTAGCTCAGAGCGCGTGGGGGATAAAATTCTAGAAAGACCATGGATTTGTTTTATTGAAAAATTATTAACGTTTGATGCATAAACATGTGATATACAGCTTCATTTAACAGTGAATCTCACTTGCTATTTCACACACAAATATAGATGAATCCCAGTTGCTGATAGTGATAGCATGTAATATGCCTACTAAGAATGTATATCCGGTGTTTATTTCTGTCAGGAATCAATCTTATTCGGAAGATAGGGTATTCATGTCGAGTACACACAGGTCAGTCATGCCCTCTTAATTTGTCATTATGCAACAAAAATAGAGATCAGATTAGTCAATCGTTGTTTGCGTGCTCATCACTCGATGCTATACTGACCTGTTAAAATATTTGATATTTTATTAGCCTTTAGCAAATACACCAGGTATGTGATTTGTGACATATGTAAATTAACCGATCCACGATATGTGTCTTTTGAGAGTTCACTCTTATAATAAAACCGGACATAGCAATAAGCTCTGCTTTCTGGTGTTTCTTGTGCCACAGGCAACAACGATATGTATGTAATGAGCTGATAAAAATGTGAAGGTTTTGCACCACCCTGGTGGACACGATACACTATCACGAGACACGATCTTGTTAATAGTGCCACTTATTGGCATCGATTGGGAGAGAGGGAATAGGACATACATAATGTGAACTAATTATGCGTATGCTTATACATAATACCGAATTTAATAGTAAACATTCTAGAAATTGCTGACTTGAATTAGCAGTATGATGTGGCACTGCTATTACATCTAGGGCAAAAGGGACATTTCGATGGCGGATAAAAATAGGCATAGAATACGTTTATATTATGGGTTTTAAATTGCTAGATGATAACCAAGCGTAAATGACACTTGGCAGGTCACTGTCAATAAAGAGCAATATAGAGTAACTGCATGTGCCAAATTAACAATTGGCTCTATTTTCCGAGAAAAAATACTTCTCATCGGTTGTGACAAATCCGAGATGCTATTTACTCATTCGAGGTGAAAACATCGGCTCAAGAATCAATGCCTTTAATGAAAATTTTTCTAATGTCATGAAAATCAACATAATTGCTAAAAAAGAAACAACTGTAAATGGGGCTGGACATTCTGCTCAGTTAAAATGCCATATATCATCATATATATATATATATATTCACCGGGAAGTCACGGTATTATCCCATATCCCCGGAATCATGCTAGGGCGCGAAATTCTAACACCTGCCGAGCCGTGTCCACTGCGCTACACTAGCATCAAACAACGACTAATATTTACAGGTCCCAGGCAGATTACATAACATAGGTTCACGCTAATTATCATTATTTTCAGACAGCGTCGTGTTTGAGTATCGCGTGTAGGTGCCATCGCGATAAGTATGTTATCGTATGGTCACGCGAATGAAACCTTTCCCCATATCACCTACGTGACCATGCGATTCCCCATATCACATATATGATATACAAATAATAAACATATATATATATATCATATATAAATATATATATATATATATATATAATATATATATATATAGATATATTTATATATATATATATATATATATATATATATATATATATATATATATATATATATATATATATATATATATATATATATATCTATATATATATATATATATATATATATATATATACTTATCCAGTGCATGATTTTAACAGAAATATTGGTATCAATAGCCAAACACTTGACGCAAAACGACTTCGTTAACGTAGCCAATGTCGTATGAATTGTCGTGTAAGCAAAAGCTTGCATTGATAGCAATCAATACACTCGTTTCATGAACGAGAGATAAATATTCCAAATTTGGTGATTAATATGAAATTCGGCCGTTACCGCATCGAGCCAAACAGATCCGTGTATGCCAGCAAATAATTTTTCTATAAGTAGATAGTTGCATAGCATATAAATGATATATATTGTTAATGGCTGCTGCTGGACCTAAACCTTTGCGATGCAGGAGTAGCGGCTGCCAAAAACTCACCCCCATAAAATGGCTTGCAAAATGTGACCATGAGCTAAACCAGAAAAATGCAGTGAATCGACAACGTTCGATATTTTAACATCCTAGCTGGATTCGCGTAAAAGGGCTTATTGGAAAAAGTCGGCAATGTGTATTTGTACGTCATTGGAAGCTACTGTCATGTTCAACGGAATGCCATTAAGCTTTCCATTCATGGCATCGACTAAGTATGATAAATGTAATGATTATTGTTGATGCAACACACGATATTATTATTTACATCGCATTTATGAATCACCCTGAAAGCTTTAGTCATGAATATTGGCATTGCATTTACAATGCACTCAAAGATTTATGCTGTAGATTCGATTAATTATTATTTGCCTATGCATCACAGCACCACATTAAAATAACATTGACTGACAACACACAATTTGGATACATGAGGGTTGTGTTGCCATGGCCCATAATATTACGGTGGTTTTGTCAACTGGCTTAGTGAATCATTACCTTGTAGCAGACATGGACACATTTTGTTTGCCTCCCTCCACATTAGTTAATGGTCTCTCTTGGATGTGGAAAAGAACAAACACTAAAAACGCCATTAGACGATATAAGATTTATTTTTTGATTAGGTTTTTTAGATTGGAACTAGACAAAGTCGGAAGCCCTGTCACTCTGATTTAAATGCTTGAAAGGTATGATATGACGCTTGTCAAATACATTCAAACATGGACCAAATTAGTAAACATTCTTGTTTGTTAATTATGTGCACATTTCATGTTTTTAATGTATAGTTTTAATTTGCATGGGGACTTGAGACTGCGACTTAAACAACACGCCCAAGCTTTGTTTTAATAAATTATTCCCTTTGAGGCAACTGTTTACAGCACTGTCCAGTTATATCCGTTGAGTTACGTGATTGTAGCTTCTCAATCTTAACAAAGACGTTTTATGGTTAGCATTTTGTTGGGAAATCGCTTTATGGGAAGCGTGAGAGGAATTGTATGCTCTGTGATTGACGTCGAACTGGAATGTACCTTGTGATACGCAAAAGTAAAATATTTTATGACGGTTTTTATAAAATGCGGCGTATTCATTGACACAAGCAGCAAAGGTCGTCATCGTTATCATTATCATCATCATCATCATCATCATCATCAGTAACAGCTGGGATATGAACTGCAGCAATTACAGCAGTAGCAGCGTCAGCGTAAGATTGATCGTTTTATCGTTTGAAATGAAACCTTTGAGAATTGCTGTATAACCCTTGGCTTTGCTGTATTATGACGTGCTGGCTAATTATTCGTGATATATGTGATTAAGAATCTATGTATTGCATGGGTGATCACAATCAAGCGAACACATAACCCTTTGCTTGGATGTAGCAGTTGAAGGTGCTGTCCTCTTTTACCTATTTTGAATCCATTATCATAAGTTTGGATTTCATTATCGCGGGACATCGTAACATTTATCCCATGGTATGAGTTAGAGCCAGATAAATATGGGTTCTAAAATTTCACTACAGAGTATATGCCGTTATATGGCGCAATAAAATACATCTTAAAGCATCCATTGTACCCATAACGGAATGAAGTGACACGGCAATAACGCAAAAGAGGATGACGCTCAAGCTCTACAGGAATGTAAAATACGAAGCTTGAAGAAAGCCAGGGATGAGGACTAATTAATTCGTTTCACTGTTCAAGCAGCAAATGTTATTTTTTTGAAAACATAAATGTAAACATAATTATATGTTTATCTGTATGCACATATATATATATATATATATATATATATATATATATATATATATATATATATATATATATATATATATATATATGTGTGTGTGTGTGTATTTATATATGTATACATAATATAGAGCTACATACAATAAAGCTCCCGCTGTCCTTAAAATAAACTGCTGCTACCCGTCACCCAAAGCAATCTCGACACCCTCGCGACACCGCATGATATATTGGATTACAAATATGGAACACACTTGTATCGTGATCTGTGGTGTAGAGAGAAGCACACGATACGCATTGATAATGAAGTAAGACTCGAACTCCAGGTGAAGGGTTAATAAGAACTTGAACCGTATTATCTTACTTCAACTTCCGAATTGTAGATGGAACACTGCCTAAATTTCAGAGAGAGATGTGTTAAGCTCGGAGGCCTGGAGAGAACTCATTTCAAAATGTAAAGTGCTTCCCTCAAAGACTATGGCGCACTAATCCAAATTATCATGGGACGTGCAGTAGCCAGGTCAGTGCCGGCTGGGGCATTCGGGCGTTGCCTTGGCAGGATAGCTATGTGGCTCAGAAATAAAGGGTATGTATGAAGAGAGGGGGGAAGTGGCAGGAAACATGTAGGTCATTCGTGGATCTGGGAATCTGAGGTTTATAATCAAAACTAGCTGTAGGGGTTACTCCATCAACTGATGACTGTGAATGAATGAATTACGTTGCACCAAATGTAATTACAATAATCTGCGGACCCATATGTGTTATGAGGTCAATTTTGTGCGTAAGTCCACCGAGATTCGTCGGCTTGAAGCTACTCAACATAAAAGTTTCTGTTTTATTGTAAGGATGCAATTGTAACAAGACAAACACATAGGTGTGTGAAAACCGTGTCGAAAATAAGCATGATGCTTGTAACATCGAATATTTTGTTCCGTGCTGTCGACTCCATCTCGGATATTAAAGCACATTGTAAAGGTTAACCGAATCCATGGTTTGGCTTTGCCAAGCAATAGTATTAAAACCATGTTATTGTTTCTTCGATAGTGCCTACTGACGATAGAGACACATGTGTGCTGAAGCAAATATTATACAAAAACATCAATAATACATCTGATCAAGTTGATAACTATATATAAATAATCTGTATTATGCTGGAGCAATTGTTATGAAATGTATATTGTTACCACAAACGCATAGCACCCATTCGCCTCTAGAAAGTTAAAACATAGTGATAAAATGGTTGTATTTATCAACAGACACGCGTACGTGAACATCATCAAATTACACCGGGATATATGTCAACATGATTATTTGTTCTATGAGCTGCGCAAATGAAGTCGAGCGCAATTTGGCACGGGCAGGTCCCTGCCTAAACGTAACACCTACTTGCAGAATATTGAGAATGGGGTCCCAATATAAACATTATCGACGTCAGTGAAGTCTTGCAGCATTTAAAAAGACTTGTCTCTGCAAATTCACCTCGGCCATAGCCGATCTAACTCATACATTGATAGCTGGTCAAATAATGCGCTCAATAGAAGTACTTGATATATCATGCGTGAACTATTTCGAAGACGAAACATTTGTCAACTACGTTCAGTAACACATGTTGGTAATATTGTTTTGAAGCAAAAGCGTTAAACAACTGGAATCATAAGATACGTGTCACAATCTAACAAACCGAATAAATAAATATATTTGATTTATTGTCATGCTTTGAAGCAGCTGCAACTATAGCATTCGGTTTTCAATATATAATTTCAATACATATGAAAACGTTTCATGGCATATAATGACAGAACACATTCAACAAATGTTGATGTCTACAAGCTGTCTGTATGGTTGATATGCAAGAAGATGGGATCGCTAAAACGGCTGCACTTGGTTCATGGTTAGTAATAAAGGCAATGTCGCCATGGCCTAAGCCGTGCTTACTGAAGAAGAATGACTATCTGACCGCCTGATGTAATATCTGATAAACATACGGTTATTCTAGAAAACTATGTTATGAGTGACATGAGCACATCTTCTGAAGAAACAAACAGTCTGTTCGACGCTGCTGCTTTACGTTAATGTGCTCGGGTTTGAGTGACAAGAACCCCAAAAAAGCGTGTTGATTCAAACTAAAAATTAAACTTCTGGCAAATGGCTGATGGCCAGGATATAATTCAATAAACATCCTGTGCGATTGTACATAATATATAAGCAAAGCACACGGAATGTTTACAACCTACTTGTGAAGTAGCATTATTTGAACTTAAAAACCAAACAACCTGACAAATTATATTAGTCGCACGATTTGTGAGTGGGAGGCATGATGTTAAACTCATTTCAATGACAAAATCTATTCATGCTACAGTCTAGCGTGTCATTCATGAGTTACCCTTACCATTGATCCACTGCGTCTGCATTGTATCATTCTATCGCTGAATGCGGGCACTGCTTTTTGCCAAATATAAACTTTGGTTTATTGATTGCAATACAAGGAAAAGCCTATGCCTCTTAACACGAGGATTCTACACCATGCTGTTTTTAACGATAAAGGGACTTTTGGGGCTGAGTACCTTGGCATCACTGCGCAAAATTGCCAACTATGAAAATCAAATTGAAAGAGGTCAGCTTCTGAGATGAAATGGAAACCTACCTTAAACGAAGCATTCTACCTATCCTAAGTGAAGTTGCGTAGATCCGATTCGGGGGTATAACTCACGTCTACAATGCGTCGCACATTTAATTCACTGTGACAGTTATGATTGAGAGTGATTGCAATGGTAGAGCAGCGTACATTGCCCCATTGACAAATCCGTTTCCTGCATTGACTTGCGTAGCACCTACTGCTCGCACCCATGCGCTCTACAATACCGTTTAGCAACCGGGTCAGATGAATTCCCTTTGAACAGGCCAGATCATATAAAAAACGTGTCCAGAAATATGGTCGACCTCGAACACGGACGGGTTCATTTCTGCTGGCATAAACGTCTTGTGGACCATAGCTATAAGCGACACTGTTAGGTCCGCAGATAACCCTGGGATATCAGCACAAGAAACGACGTCCGATGTAAGCAGGAATCGGGGCACCAATTATCCTATGCGGTGATTACATTGCCCTGAGAGCTTCGAACAATACTTGCTTGAACCAGACTTTAGCATACAAACGTCACCTACATTACACAACGTTCATTACTTTCAGCCAGGTGACCACATATCTCGTAAATATATATATATACGAACATTTTATTAATAATAAAAATATCATATATTTTGAATCTGCTCTAAGAAGGGTATCAGTCAATGTTACAATACATTGACAGTTCATGATCAATGGATACCGTTGCTGTAGGCAATTTACATGGGTTATCATGTTTTCAAATTGCTTTGGTCGAGTCTGTAACAATTGTTTTGCTGCAAGGGTAGTAGAAGGGGTGAAACTTAGTTTGCCTGCATGCAAGTTACATAGCATATATGTTTATGACGCAATGCCACGTGAAAGCGAATGTTCATGAAATTCTTAATAACCATTTATACGCTCAAGTGGCCAAACATATCTCTACGTATCTGCGTCTATCGGTGAAACAATACTCGCTATCTATGTTAGATTCTGAACTCTGAATCAAACCGACGTTCACCTAATGAGTGCCACTACACTTCCTTTGTTATATTTGCTTTCACGTGTTTGACAGAGGAAACACAATTTCAAACGTTTTAATGGTCGTTTGACGTTTCTGCTTTACCCTTTTTTGCTAGTGATATGGTTAGGAAAGTAGCAATGAATTTGAGTTATAGATCATTTGGACTGAACTCTATATATCTTATGACAGGGTTCTGTGCAAGGTATATTAATCGTCGATTAGTTATCATTTACTAAATACTCAATACCTGAGAGGCAATGATTCCAATTTACAAATTTAATTTGTTTATAATATAAAAGTTCATATCCTTAATGAGCCATGCGTCTATTTTTTATGCTTTCAGAGGCAATGTAAACGCCTGATAAGCTTCGATACAAACAAACAATTCCCAATAGGCACGAGCTGCAATGCAACTTCAACCTGACATTAATTCATGGTAATCATGCCCCTGATACTAAAGGATATATGAAGCTAAACCGTATTATAACAATATTAAAATGGAGCAGGCAATGCATCAACCGGTATGGTGCACCCAACTCCGCCACAATTTAGTTTTTCCTTGAATATAACCAATGACAACTAAAAGACCAATATATAAAATATATATATATATATATATATATATATATATATATATATATATATATATATATATATATATATATATATATATATATATATATATATATATATATATATATATATATATATATATATTATATATATTCATCTATCGATATATGTACATTAGATCGTATGTGTGTTTGTGTGTATCAGCGTGTCTGTTTTTGTGTTGTTGGGTGGGGATTTGTAGATAACCGGACGGTGTCAATTCGGTGCCCCGGCTCTATGCATCGCCCATTGGGTTGGTGTCACGCCACATAATATGCGCAGGATTGCAATGTTCTTTAGCTCCCGATCTCAATCACATTTGTTAATCTGTATGCAACAGTAACGAAGTATGAACGCTACAATTTGCGTAACTTGGTCCCATACAATAATAATCCTGCACGACCAATGCATTCACGATGAATATAATAATGTAACAAATGTTACACCTGCTTGCTGAATATTGAAAATTTGTTCCCGATATATACATTATCTGTGTCAGTGAAGACTTGTAGCATTATAAAAGATTTGCCTCAGCAAATTCATCCTAGACAGCCACCGTCATGCTCTTTATACATTTTGTTGACCTGCTGAACCATCAATGATCCACACACCGTAGTTATGCTCCGATTGCTGGTCAAATCATGTGTAAAATAGAAGTACTGTATATAACGTGCGACAAGCGTGAACTCTTTCGAAGGCGAAACATCTGTCGTCTATGTTTAGTTACACATGTTAGGAATATTGCTTTGAAACGTATGCGTTTAGACAAATGGTTCCGTTGCACTACCTCGAGGCCACTTAGACGACGTCAATTATAGCATTGACAAATTTAGATTGGGAAGCAAATTTTGTGTTGAGTACTGTATCAATTTGATACATATGAATGCGTTTTATAACATATATTGACAAAACACGTTTAACAAATGTTGACCTCAACAGCTGTTTATCCGGAAAATTGTCTGTATTGTTTAAATATAAAGGAAATTAAATCACCAGTATGGCTGCTCTTGGTTCTGCGGTGAACAATTACGGCATCGTCAGCATGGCTTAAGCAGCACTAGATGAACAAGTATAACTATATGGCCGTCCGATATCAAATGTTACTGACATATAGTTTGATGTATGCAGCTTATTTATACTAATACCCCCTCATCTGTACGAGTGGGGCTATTTCGGAAAACCACTGCACTTATTATGAGTTACACGATGAAGCAAATAGTATTTAAAAAGCTGCATCACGCCAATATGCATGGGTTTATTGGCAAGAAGCCCCCAAAAAGGCGTTTTGAGCATCACTTATATGGCTGCGTTAGGGCAAGGGTGATATGTATGATGTTGGTTATAGCAATTGGTCAACGTATTCTCAGTTCGTTCAACAGCGATTCGATCAATATTTCAGATATTCATTGTGCCATTAAACATAACGAACTGTGCACAAAGCCTGGTTTGTTCGAGACATAACACATTATTGATCGTTTTTCATGGGTTTATTTCTCTTTTTGAAACAATGTTCTGTGCATGATATTGGTTACAACATTTTGTAATAACACGCGTGTATGGGTATATTGAAATGTTGTCGCGTTGCAGACGACTAGTGTTTTTTAAAACACAAAACAACATTATACAACGTAGCACAGTTTTCTTATGGCTTATGTCACAAGGGTCAACATAGAGGCAATATCCTTGATCAATTCCACCGTTATCACACTGTAGTGATGCGTATTTCATCTGACAAAGTAATTGTAATCCATGTAACACCCTTTAATACAAATGCAAAGATTCAGTGTTGTATTTTCATAATGAGAAGAATACCGACCAATGTCACGATCAACTTTTATAATTTTCAATTTTGATGTTTTTTTCGGATGGCATCCCTTTTGTAATAATTGTTGCAAGTTAAATCAAATTACACAAAAACACCCTGTCTTACATCAATTTCTTAAATTGCTCAACTTTAGGTGCCTCAATAGAACCCAGGTCATATCAGCATAATTAGGGGGGGGGATGTCACGTGATTCAATGCATTAGTCTTAAGCAACATAATATGCCACAACAGCATGGCTCAGTGACGCGTTCAGTGATTACACAGCCCTTATAAACGCCGATTCCCGATATCTTTTCATATGTCCATCACATAATTGAATGTCATATCTTATCATTAATCAAGCACAGTGTGGGCTACGAGGTTCTTCATTTACTTAACACATTGATTCACCTCAAAAGTACGATTATAACCATCTAATATATGTAGCAATAACGGCATCATGTTGGTACATATGATATTATGAGGCACATAGGGACAGTGCTCAGTGACATGATTCTATAAACCGACTACACTGACATCATATAGATCAGATACAAGGCCATTCATCGCAGTGTTATATATTAGGTTACGCAAACAATCAGCATGATTTAGTTGTTCTGTTGATAATTCAATGGACAATTGTAAACAATACGCTTGGATGTAGATACGATCACCGTTTTGTAATTTCTTCGCCAATAGTCATGCAGTAAGGCCGCACCGCTTTGTATTTTGTCCCAGATATTGTGGGTTCTATTCCTATTTGATACAACCTGACTGGTAACATCACCCGACATGACACTTCAATTGTATAACGTTGGAACTTTCTTCCCAGCGGCGTCGGTTCTATTATCTGATCCCGGGTAATGGGAATGTGCCAAGTGGGTATTTAAATGGAGCTGTTCTATCAAAGATAACAATCGACGTCGTCAATCAACGTGACAATACCACATCATTGTTGAAAGTGTTTTCCTATTATAACAAACATTTGCACTTACTTTTACAACAATTGCATTATGTTATTTTGCGCATAGGTAATCATATGTTGTTTCTTAGCTGCTTTATATATTTTGTATCGTGTAGAAAGTTGGGCACCTGGTGTAAAGTGTCATCTGAGAGCTTAATTGAAATTTTAACGCGGCTTTGGACATAACACGCACAAACTTACATGCATTTCATTATCTTTACCTATCGCTACAACTTAAAACACGTGCTGATATTGCAGCTTACACCATTCATACTGTGAACATTGGTTTTATTTAACAGCAACGATTATCATTTTCATTTAATACAAATGGTACGTTGTTAATGCTAAGGTAATTTTAGGCGTTGCAGGTAATATCTGGTGACTCACTCCGACAAAGAAATACTGTTCAATGTTTTAAATTCAGGCCCTACTTTTACATCAAATAATATATAATCTAGCAATCGAATGTGAGCGTATCAAATCATACGGTAGTAGCAATAGCACACTCTGTTTCACGGGTGTTCACGAAGAACCCTATCAACACAATACACACATTTCGAATAAGTGTGTATCAGGCAATGCGGAATAATCAATCAATATAATATATATATATATATATATATATATATATATATATATATATATATATATATATATATATATATATATATATATATATATATATATATATATATATATATATATATATATATATATATCGCATATGCATCGATGACGAGACTCTCGTCACTATGGTAAGTCATGTCAGGTTTCAAATTCAGGGAGTATTGTAATTATAGAAATGTAGGCGATTCATGTCCATTCTGCTACTGCTTTTATCTTTACGGTGTTATTTGTCTCTAAATTTGCAGAGCGAGGTACAGCAAAGCAAATAACACGAAATGAACATAATTAGATTTGTGCAATCAAAGCTCAAAATATTAGCATCAAATATTATACAATATTTCAGCGATTCCGCACATATAAGACACTACGCCTTCGAGGGTTAAACGACGGTAATTGAAATGAGGACATAAGAGGTATTTATTAGCCATTGTCTCAGCATATTACTTGCATATAAAGACAGTCGCGAAAGTTTAAATGACCAATGCTGATGTCACAATCACCATACAAGAGTGATTTATGTTAAACCTATACTGATGTGAAGTAGATGTTGCTGCGTTTAAATACTTATGTCGTTTCATTTCGCTGATCTGAATGTTGCTCGCCAGTAAATCAATGAATTGACTGTGATATTTTAGAGAAGAGCACGCTGGTTCCCCCTAAGATTATGTTGGTGACAAATACTTTCGCATGAATATCTTTCCATTGGATCGTTTTCCTAACTCTCCTTATATTTCCAAATTGTCTCTGCACAGCATGTACAGCCGGATCATTTTGTATACAGCCACATTACTCTATCCTCAACTTGTTTCTTAATGTGGTGCGCTTGACGTCTGGTGGCTAAGTCAGTTATAATAAGATTTACAGGGACGTACAAAACGACCATCAAAGACCGCTGTATCCATGAATTGTCGCTAAATAAAATCAAGTCAAAATTCTGAATTTTCCGTATTTGTCCTTCCCAAAATCATAAAGCCGTTTTTTGAATCTGACTGTAAATTGTGTTACGAGTTCACGGCTTGAGTTGAGAAGCTAATTAGTCTTACATTCGACTTATCTAGATTTCACCGAAGGTATATGTTTGCCTTAAGTGGCTTGAGGTCTTTCTACTGCGATCCTGCTAATCAAATTATCACCAGTATAATCTTATTTCTTGAGTATCATGTATCCCACAATACCGTTGAGACGCTTTGTTTAAAATGATGCATCTAACCTCGTAATCCGTTGTTTTATGTATCTTTGTCGCACTGCAGGCTGGGTGACCACGCTTTAAATAAGTATTCAAGATGTGGCCTAGCAAGTAGATTAAACTTATTTTGAATGAGTATAGCACGTGGTGTCATAGATGTCTGGTTATGTCTGTTAGTTAAAGATTTGCCGAGAACTATCAACTCTTGATGATCTAGAAATTCCAACATGTCAGTGATGACTATTGAGAACACAAAGAAAATTGTCCAAGCAAGATTTCTTGTATAGTAACACATGATGAGATTTAAACAGGCTTATGTTTACCAAGTAAGTGACACTATATATTCTTATTTGCTTTATGTGTTTGAAAGAGCAAACATAATTTTTAATTGTCTATTTGACCTCCACACAATACTCTATTAGGCTAGTTCAATGGTTTTGGAATTGGCAATGAATTACATTGAATAACCATTTGGACTGAACTTTAGAAGCCTATTTACTGAGATATTCGATAGAGGGAAAAAAAGACAGATATTTGGTTTCGACGTTTTCCAATGAGCAAGAGCCAGATATATATTCGTCTGGACAAACCGAAATGCTAAGACAGGTCGGATAATTGGTAGTTCCTCGTGTTTCTTCAGACGAGGTTGCGTTGCTGGTGGGGAATATCTTTTGATTTGAAAAGAAAAATGTTTTTTAATTTGTTATGTCCCAAAATAGATTGCTTTTTACATATCCCTTTTACCCAAACTAATTTGGAACACCCTTCTTGGCATACAAAATACATAAGTTAAATAACACAATCGCGCAGGAAACAATGAAAAAATTGGAAATTTATGAAACCGAAACATGTTACTAACAGACCAACAGTTAAGAAAACAAGAAATGATCATCATAATGAAACAGATATATATTTCGTCGCCTCCAATGTCCCCAAAATAATTTTTTTGTGTGATATGTCCATAATAGTCGCATGGCGTGATTTAAAAAGAAAAAATGTTTTTTATATGTTATGTATAGTTGGCTTTTTACATATCCCTTTTATATATATATTGGCATATACATAGTTAAATAACACAATATAAATATAAATTTATGAAACCGAAACATATAGACATACATGATATCATAATATATAGAGATATGTCCATATAGTCGCATTCGTATATAGAGATATATATATATATATATATATATATATATATATATATATATATATATATATATATATATATATATATATATATATATATATATATATATATATATATATATATATATATATATTATATATATATGTATAAATATATAGACAGAAGGGCCGATTTCCTCCTGCAGCATCACCATTTCTTCATTTGACACTTATTGCACAAGCGTTTAAAATGTCTAACAACCATCAAAACCCAGAAATGTGTACTTCCACTTCACTTAAGTGCCTAATAAATATTTATAATTGTGTTAAGATGTTTGATCTCCTTGGCAAGATATTAAAACATTCTCCATAATTTCGTTCAGTAATATTCCCGACTTGGTGTTAAGTATTCAAGGCGAAACAGTGATAAAAATGTTAACAAAGTCTAAAGACCCGTTTCAAAATGTTAACTAATCCTTGAAATGCACCTTTTATTTAGTTGACTTGAGTTATTGAACAGTGAGCGCATAATGAAATGTATAAAGACTATTCTATTGTATAAATCCCTCTTGTTATTTTAACATGTCTTTTTACTTGTAAAACGATAGGACTGTATATAAGCTTTTGACTGCAAATCTCTTAGCAGGCTGGGCTGAGCTTGTGATAGGCACTGCGCAGGTTAAACATCCGGGTCAATTGCCGGTGTTTGGCATTTCTCATTCCAACAACCGGATTGGGACCAGAGAGACCACCACCATCAACATGATATTAGCAAATCATCCCCCGTACAGTAGACATTTGGGCCTCATAGTCCTATAAGTAATAGAGGCCGTTTTTATTTCAAAATATTGTTCATTAATATAAGTCACATTCGTATACGTTATGATTAGTTCAGAGCGTGTGAGGGATAAATTTCTGGGCTGCTCATGGCGAGTTCACGAAGATCAGTCTGTCTGTAATTCATTATGCAACAAAAGTATAGATCAGGTCAGTCAAACGTTGTTAGCGTGCTTAGCACCAGTTGCTATTCTTACCTGTTATAACTACCGAAAATTAGATATCTTATTTGCCTTTAGCATTTACATCTTTAGTGCTCAGATATGTGATTTGTAACACATGTTGTTTAACCGATCCACCTTGTGTCTTTTGAGCTATCGCTCTCATAATAAAACCGGACATAGCAATACGTTCTGCTTTATGGTGTTTCTTGTGCCACAGGCAACGATAGGTATTAACGAGCTGATAAACAATGTGAAGGTTTTACTCCACCTTGGTGGTCACGATACACTATCACGAGACACGATCTTGTTAATAGTACCACTTATTGGCATAGAGGGAACATGCTACAAATTACGTGCATAAATTGTGCGTATGCATATATATAATACCGACTACAATATTAAGCGTTCTAGAAAATACAGAAATAAGTTTAGCATCGGCGACAATGGATTCCACATTGCAGTGTGATGTTCTTGTTGTTGTTCTGCTTCATGGAGGCATCGCGATCTCAATGGTTCAGTGTTTAAGTTTCGCAGTATTGTTTTGGTGATTTGTATACCCTGCAATTGTAACGCAATGTTTGTAATATACCACGTACGTGAACTCTTCCCAGCATTCCTGAGTGCTCTCCAGTTTCACAAACCAGCCTATTTCTGGTAAGTAACAATATGAGGTGGCACTGCTTTTACATCTAGAGTGAAAGAGCTATTTCGATGCCAGATAAAATAGGCATAAAATTCTTTTTTATTATGGGGATTAAAGTGCCAGATGGTAACTTAGCGAAAATGACAGTGGACCGGTCACAATCAATATGATTCATGTGGTAGATTTAATATTTGTTCTTATTTCCGGGAACAAATACTGCTGATGGGTTGGGACACATCCGAGTCATATATACTCATCCAAACGCAAAAACATCGTTCGAGAATCTGGAGAAGTTCCTAATGTCATGAAGGTCAACATAAAAAGCTATTGTCAAAAGTGAGTTAAATGCACTGTTACAACAATAAATACTGATGAATGCGAAGATCCGAAATTTGTCATGAACAAATCGCTTATAATGACATGCATAATTGCATGTTACAGATCATGTCATGCGTTGCAGTAAATGTACCGTGTGTGAGTACGTGTTTGTGTATGTGTGCGTATGCGTGTGTGTATATGTGTGCGTGCATAAGTAGTTACAACGACTTAAAAATGCTCTGCATAGAAATCCGGTATTAAAGATAATCGTCAATAATTGATCATTAGCTTCTATATCAATAAAGACGTGTCAAATCGGCAACGCCTGTTTTATCTAAAGTAAATAAGTGATATGTATTGTTAATGGCTGCTGCTTGACTGCTTGACCTAAACATTTGCGATACATGAATAGCGGCTGCCAAAAATGCGAATGATTACATTTGCTTAACCAGATAAATGCGGTGAATCATTAATACTATTCGTTTGTAAAACCTAGATGGATTAGTAAATGTATATTTATACGTCATTGAAAGCTACTGTCATGTGCAACGGAATGCAATTTAGCTTGCCGTTCATGACGTCGACTAAGTAGGATTAATGTAGTGATTATTGTTCATGCAACACGTTAATACCTTACAATATGAGTTATAAATCAGCTAAAGAGTCGTTTTGGGTTTTCTCACTCCTTATTATGCACCAATATCATTGTTTACATCGCATTTATGAATCACAATGGAAGCTTTAGTCATGAATATTAGCATTATATTCACAATGTACTCAAAGATTTATGCTGTAGATTCGTATGATTATTGTTTGCCTGTGCATCACCACTTTGATTTAAACGATTGAAAGCTATGATGTGACAGATAGATCGCGCATAGCAAGCACATTCAAACATTGCCTTAATTCGTAAATATTGTATAGAATAGTTTTACAATGCATTAGGACTTGAGACTGCGTCTTTAAAAACACGCCCAAAGTTGATTTTAATAGATTATTCTCTTTTATGTAACTGTCGAAAGTTTTATCATTTTAGAGCACTGTCTTGTTATGTGTGCTGAGCAAAGTGATTATTACTTCTCGAGCTTAACCAACTCGTTTCATGGTTGGCATTTTGTTGGGGAATCGCTTAATGCTGTGCTTGACGTCGAACTGGAATGCACATTGTGTTACGCAAACAGTAAAATATTTCGATACGGTTCCAATAAAATGTGGTGTAATCATAGACGCAAGTAGCCACTGTTGGGAGCTGAAAACTGAGAATAAAAATCATAGCATGTGTTGGAACATTGAGATATTTTTGACAATCATCAACATCATCATCATCATCATCATCATCATCATCATCATCATCATCATCATCATCATCATCATTATCATTATCACTTTAATATCATCATCATCATCATCATCATAATCATCATCATTATCATCATCACTATCATCATCATCATTAACAGCAACAGCTGAGACAGCAAGTGCGGAAATTACAACAGCAGCAGCAGCAACAGCGTAAGATTCATTGCTTGATCGTTTGAAGCTTTAATATTTTACCCTTGGCTAGTTTGTATTATGACGTGCTGGCATATAATGTGTGATACATGTGATTAAACGTTTACATATTGCATGGACGATCACAATTAAGTGAACAAATAACCCCACGCTTGGATGTAACAGTTGAAGATGCCGTCTTCTTTTACCAATTTTGAACCCATTATTATAAGCTTGGATTTCCCTATCGCAATAATTTGTTCATAGGCTCATAGAAAATGCAAATAATACCGAGGTTTTAATTACCCGTTCGTTGCCTGTTTGTTCAAGTGATAAACAGGAAAATTGAATGCTTTGGTATATAAATTGTTCTATGCTCTATGTTCATAAATATGTTTGTATTATAGTTGGAGGGATGTCATAGACTGACGCAGGACACGGGAGAGATCAGTTTCTGAGCCACGCGTGGCAACAATTATTGCATGGTATGAGCAGGATTCAGATAAATAAAGGTAGTAAATCTTCACTATAGAGTATATGGCTGTTATATAGAGCAATAAAATACATCTTATGAACCCTTTATACCCATAACGGAATGAAGTGACACTGCACTGCAATAGGACGCTTACGCTTTACAGGAATGTAAAATACCGACCTTGAAGAAAGCCATAAAGGAAAAATGAATTAGGGTTCACTTGCATATATATATAATATATATATATATATATATATATATATATATATATATATCTATATATATATATATATATATATATATATATATATATATATATATATATATATATATATATATATATATATATATATAATATATATATATATATATATATATGAGAGAGAGAGAGAGCTACGAATAATAAAACTCCGGCTGTCCTTATAATGAGCCGCTGCTACCATTGACCCAAAGCACCCTTTTGACAGCGCATGATATATTGGGTTACAAATATGGAATACACTCACTCACGTTTACGCAACCCACCACTTCAGGTGCGTAGAACTTTAACACAAATTCACATAATCAAATTTACCGAGTCATTCTCGCTCGTTCACATAATTTTTAATGGTTTGCGTTGCACTAGATGTATTTACAATAATCTGCGGACCTATTTATCCAGATATCTGATCATGTGGTTTTTTCGTACAGGTTACGCAATCCTAGTTAGGGATTTGCCAATCAATAGTATTGAAGCAACGTTATTTTCTTTTTCTTCTGTGGGGCATACTGTCGATAGTATTACATGTGTGCTGAAGCCAATATTATACAAAAGCATGCATATTACGTCTATATCATTTAAACAGAAAACGTTGATAAGAACATAAAATAAATCTGCATGATCCTGGTGAAATTGTTATTATACGTACATTTTTTTTCCGGTGGTGCCTACTGACGATAGGGTTACATGCGTGCTGAAGCCAATATAATAAAAAATAAATAAACTGTATGTCTGTATGCTTTAAACAGATAACTTTGATACGAACATAAAATTAATCTGCTTGATCCTGAAGTAATTTTTATGAAACGTACATTGTTATTACAAACGCGTAGGAGCCATTTGTCTCAAGAAAGCTCACACAACCTAGCATTTAAATATATTGTATTTATCTATCGACACGCGTAGGTGAATATCATCAAATTGCACCAAAACATATGTCATTATAGTTATTTGTTCTATGAGCTGCGCAATTGAAGTTTGGCGCGAGCAGGTTCCTGCCTAAACGTAACACCTACTTGCTGAATATTGGGAATTCGGTCCCGATATCAATATTATCTGGTCAATGAAGTCAGCATTGTCAAAGCGCGCTGTCATCATGATCGGCCGAGCCGATCTATACAACAATGTTGACCCGCTTAAACGTCAAATAATGTGCAAAATAGAAGTACCTGATACATCGTGACATTTGTCAACCAAATTCAGTTACACATGTCTGTGACATTGCTTTGAAGCATATGCGTTGAACAAACACGTGCAACAATCTAACAAACTGAATGAACAAACATATTTGCTTTATCACCATGCTTTGTTGCAGCTTCAATTATAGCATTCGGCTTTCCATCGAGCCATGTATAATATCAATGCACATGAAAACGCTACATGTCACATAATGACAGAACACCTTTAACAAATGTTCATGTCTACAAGCTGTATAGAAAAGTGGCTGCATAGTTGCAATGCAAGAAGATGGGATCTCTAATACAGCTGCTTCGGGTTCAGTGGTTAGCAATCAAGCAACGTCAGCATGGCGGAAGCAATGCTAGCTGATGAAGTATGACTATCTGACCGACCGATGTAATATTTGAAGAACATATGGTTCGCTTTCACCTTGGGGCTTATTCCTTATTGATGCAAACTAAAAATTGCACTTCTTGCGATTGACTGATAGCAAAACATATATTTCAATAAACATCCTGTACCATTGCATATATTATATGAGCAAAGCAAACAGCTTTATTTGTACTTACAAAACAGACAACTTGACCAACTAAATCAGTCGCAAGGTTTGAGTGTGTGAATCATGGTGCTAAACGCATTTCAACGAGCAATTCATTCATGCTACAGTCTAGCGTGTCAGTCATGCGTTACCCGTATCATTGATCCACTGCGTCTGCATTTTATCATTCTATCGCTGAATGCAGGCACTGCTTTCTGACAAATATAAACTTATTATTGACTTAAATACAATAAAAAGCCTATGCCTTGTAACACGAGGATTCTACACCATCCTGTTTTGGGGCTGGGTACCCTGCCTTTACTGCACAGATTTGACAACTATGAAGATCAGATTGAAAGAGGTCAGCATCGGAGGTGGAACGGAGACCTGCCTTTTGTTAAGCATTCGTCATGTTTTAAGTGACGCATCGCATATCCAATACGTGGGTACGACGCACGCCGACAATGCGTCACCCATGTAAATCACTAGTAACGCTAACGTGTGTGTGTTGAATTCCTATCCCAGAAACGCAGTATGCATATGTCATAAAACTGATGATTAATAATTGAGAGTTTGAAAATCTGACACAGAAAAAACAACTGCGATGTCACAAAAACTGCTGGTATGGTAGCCGAGGTGTGAGCAGTAGATCACTGTCTGGCGGAACAACAAGAGCACATGTTCTACCAAGTCTACCGCAGTTTTATTCATCATTATCAGCAGCGAAATTGGATTGTGGTAATTATGATTGAGGGTGATTGCTATGGTAGAGCAGCGTCCATTGCCCCTTTGCCATGAATCTTTTTCCTGCATTGAGCTGCATAGCACCTACTGCTCGTACACAGGCGCTCTACTTTACCATTTAGCCATTATAAAAACGCGTCCAGAAACATGATCGACTTTGAACACGGACGGGCCCATATCTATTGCATATGTGTCTTCTTGTCCATAGCCATAAACGACGTCGTTATGTCCGTAGACAAACATGTGACGCAAATTCAACGGGGATATCGTTTAAATGAAACGACGTCCGATGTAAGCAGTCGAGAGTAGGGTACCAACTATCCTTGGCTAAGCGGTAATCACATTGCCTTGAAAGCCTATAACAATACTAACTTTAACTGAACCTTAAATATGCAAACGTCGTCTTGACGCATCGTTCATTACTTTCAGCCAGGCTCAGATTACTACATTTCTCTTTAATACATATAAGAATATTTTATATTTATAATAAAAAACATATAGATTGAATCTTCTCTTAAAAGAATGTTTTCATTAATCCCAGAGCATAATTATAGATTTACATAGATCTTTGTTATCGTCCCGTCGTTTATGGCAAATTTGTACCTGGGATTGAATTGTCCTGCGACATATATAATACGGGCAATTCGTCTAGGTATTCACTGTTCGTCCCAACAGCGATTTGATCAATATATCAGGTATTTATTGGACCGTTATAACATAACTTACAGTGCACAAAGCCTGGGAAGTGTTTCGCAATAATACGCGTTCGAAATGTAATTGCTTTGCAGACGACTAGTGTTTTTTTCAAACGCAAAACAACATAATACAACGTGGCATAGTTTTCGAATGACTTCCGCACAAGGGTATATATAAAGGCAGTGTCACTGATCAATACTACCGTTATCAATGCCCATTTCAACACACAAAGTTGTTATTGTCGACCGCTTGGTAAATATGCAACGTTTGACGTATTAAGTGTTATGACAGATGTTTTTCGGACGCTATTTTCTCTGCTATTGCAGGTTGATGTTTATAGATGGCATCATATTCTTGCGATTCTTGCTTTTACACGTTAGCTCTGTGGAAATATTTATTTCAGTGCAAGCTTTACTATTTAACATATATAAATCCGATAAACAAATCACACCAACAACACCGTGCCTTACATCAAATCCGTAAATTGCTGAATTGTAAGTGCCTTAATCAGTCTCAAAATATTACTTGACACCGCGCAGCTATTTGTCAAGTGTCTACTGATAAACCATATAACATGCCACAACAGAATGGCCCAGTGACGCGTTTGTTGCATATCACCTATAAGCACCAATTCCCTAAATATTTTCATATGTCCATCACAAAATCTTATATCATATCTAACACCATGTGCTATGAAGTGCTGCATTGTCTAAGCTACTTAATATACGATATAGTAATACAGCCATAGTGTAGTATCCTATGGGATTATGACGCACATCGGGGCATGTGGTTCAACTGCTCTGTGACATGACTCCATGCAACAACCCCATTGACGTCAGAAAAATCAGCTACAAGCTCTGCTTGCTCAGAAGAACATCATTGAATTTTGACCCACATGTTGTGGGTTTGATTCCTAGGTGTCACTGCCAAACTGGTAAAAATCGGAACTTTCTTCCCAGCAACGTTGGTTTTATAGGCTGGTCATGGGGCATCGAAAAGTGGGTTTTTAAAAAGAGCTGTTCAATGAAAGTTCACAAGAGCCTCATCAATCAAAGTGGCAGTATCACATTATTGTTCAAAGGGTTTTCCTATGATAACAACAATTTGCCCTTAGTTTTACAGCCATGGCGTTGTATAAACGTCTGTTCTTTCTGTACTGCTTTTTATAACTTGTGTCCTGTTGATTGTCGAGCACCTTCTGTTGTCATCTAATAGGCTTAATTAAGTCTTTTACGCGGCTTGGATAATCAAACGCAGAACCTTACACACAAGACATTATTATTACTTTTCGCAATTACTTCATGCACGTGATTATATTGTGACAAATGAAATGTTCTCTGTCAATATTGGTTACATTTAAAGCCATGATAAGCATGCATATATTTTATTATTTAGTACAAATGGCACTTTGTAAATGCGCTGGCATTTTCTCTGCTCATACTTTGACGATTCGGGTCATATCGGGTGACTCGCTCTCTCATAAAGAATACAGTTTAATCGTATAAATTCAGGCCCTACTCTTACATCAAGTACTATATAATCTAGCCATCAAGGGAGTGTATCACATCTGACGGTCGTAGAAAATGTACACTCCGAATCGCGGGTGCGAACGAATAACCCTATCAACACACTACACACATGGAATAATCAATCATTGGATGATGCGGATGTGGTATGGTTGTATTAGGCGAAGACACAGCGATCCTTTAGTGTTATTAACTAAATAGCACATTTCAGTTAACATCTGCACGGCAGATAATGTGATTGCGCAATTACTTACTCTTGTTATTATGTTAAGTCACCACAGATTGCATTTTCAGGGCTATTGTAATTATAGTTTACATAGGCAATTAACGTCTAATCTGCTTTTATTTTTGTGTTACATGTAACAAGCGTTAACACGAGAGGTTTGGAAAAGCAAGTAACACTTAATTAATATAGTACGTATTGTGCAATCAATTTAGATCTGTGGACAAGCCCAAATTATAATCATCAAATATTATATTATATTTCAGCCAATCCATATATCTAAGAAATGTCTAAACACTTAACAATCAGTGATTCAACGAATAAATGGCTTCTTGGTAATCTATCTAATCAGCATGGTGGTAACGTCGGTGATTGAAATGAGGTCATAAGAGGTTTTTATTAGCCATTGCCTTGGCACAATACTTACATATATAGACTGTCAAATGACTTACGCGGATGCCATAATTACCGAACAAGAGCGATTTATTTCAAGCGTATGCTAAAATGAAAATGAAGATGTCGCTAGGGGAAAATACTTATGTCGATTCTTTCCTCTGGTCTTAATGGTGCTTGCCAGTACATCAATGAATTGCATGGAGGGTCGGCATAGGAAACTGATGTTCAATCGACACAGAACACAAAGGCATATTAATTATAGCAGAAGTGTGATTAAAACGATTGTTGGTTTAACCATTGTTTAAGAACCCAATCTTACGCCCAATGCCTCAAAATTCCATGAGAGGAGCATACTGTCGTACCCTTAGGTTATTTAGATTGGATTGGAAAGAATACTTTCTCATGAACGTCTTTCCATATGATCGTTTTCCTAACTCTTGTCATATTTTGTCTCTGAATAGCATTTTCAACTAGAACACCTTGTATATAGCCACATTACGCTGTGCACGTATTGTTTCTTAAAGCGGTGTAATTGACGTATGGCGGCTAAGTCAGTTAGTAATCAATTCATACAAAACCATCATCTAGGACCTCTGTATCCATGAATTGTCTCTAAACGCAGTCGAGCTAAAAATCTGTTTCCCGTATTTGTCCTTGAAAAAGTAACCAAGTCGGTTCGGAAACGGTCCAATGAGCTGCCAATGATTGCGACTGGTAAATTGTGTCATAAGGTCACAACTTGAAGTGAGAAGCTATTCAGTCATTTCTTGATTTCAAAGAAGGTATATACATTCTTGCAAAACTAATCATGGAGACGTCTTGCTTTCGAAGATGCATGTTTTTATATATCTTTGTCGCACTGTAGCTGGGTCGACCACTCCTAAAATGAATGTTTAAGATGTAACCTAACAAGAATATAGAATTCATTTGAAATGAGTTCAGCACGTGATGCTATATCTGGCTATGTCTGTTAGTTAAAGATTTGCAAAGATTTATTAACTCTTGTAGTCAAACTTGTCAGTGAAAGATTGGTATGGTCAGATTGTTTGTTTAGTGAAACATGATGAGATTTGTTCAGTAAGCTATGCTTGAACTACGTTTCCTTCATTCTATCGTTAACTAGATTCCAGTATTTTATTCAAAGCGGCTATGAGGCTGACAAATCGTGGGTTGGTGAATAATGGCATTAGTTTAGCACATTTCCAGTCACAGAGGAGCTATTTGGCGAAAGGGCCACTGTTCTGCCTCTTAATGTCGCAGATGCGGCGCAACAATAATCAATTTCTACACTACATTTATGCGCAGCCGTAATGAGTAAGCCCCTTAAGATATGAAATTGCAGATTCATAGTTATTTAATGCAGCTTTTTTTTCTTTTTCGTGGGACCTAAAAACAGGTTATATTCATTTATAGATCAAACTGGCCGTAGAGAAGTCAGCGCTGAAACCACGCAACATCATCAGTAATGTGAGTCTCTGAGGTTAATTGGGTGCCAAAAACAAGTCATAGTGCTGGGGTATTTTCACTGAGGAAAACCAAACATGCCACGATATGTTGCGTGTCATTCGTGAGTCAATTATGCTACTGATTCGGCATTGTATCTATCTATCATAGGATGCTGCCATCATGATATCTCTCATTCAATGTGGTATTGAACGATGCCACGAGACGTGTCGGTAACATCAAATGATATCCCCTCTGTAATAAGATATATTGTAACAATACATAGCACTTTTCTCCTGTGCCATTACAAAACTAGGGACAGCGTGCAAACATGTTGTATAACAACGTCATTCCGGGTATTTGTTATCCGTTGAAGACCTAATGGTTTGTTTGAACTCTTGCTTTACCTTGTGGCTGTCCATCTGGCCGCTATAGATTCCATCTATATGACTTCGTCCATCTGTCGTGTAAAGAACAGAATACCTCCGAATGTTTCAACATGGTATGATAGAAACCGTTATTAATCTCTTACCCAACTTTCCAAGAACTACAAAAAAACTGCAACCGTCAGCCAATCACTGGTGAATCTCTTTTAAACCAATCGCTCAGAGGGATATCAATGCAACATCGTTATAAATGAAGCTTGCCCGGGCGGAATTGCTCGGCATCGTCGGACAAGATATTGATTCTCTTATACGCGCTGTCATTTGATGTGCACAAACTCTAGAGTCAAATTGTTTTCGAGCGTGGAAGCCAGCGAACAAAGATTGCTTTTAACCTCAGATGGCAGCAATAAAACGCCAGCCACTGCGCTATATTATCTGTCGATACTAAGGTCATTGCTATCGTTCGCTGCGATATATCATCAGTCCCCAAACACTGAGCACAAAGCGTTCCACTGTGATACATTAAGAGTTCATAATCAATGTTTTGCAACTCAAGAGTTAGCCCGGATCATGACAACGTGAAATGATGCTTCGCTTGATTGCATGCTAAAAATAACATAAATTATAGGTTATGTGGAAATGTATATATACATATGTATATATACGTATATATATAGATAGATATATATATATATATATATATATATATATATATATATATATATATATATATATATATATATATATATGTATATATATAAATATAAGTATATACATATAAATATATACATAAATATATATATATATATGCATATATATATATATATATATATTTACACATATATATATATATATATATATATATATATATATATATACATAAACATAGACTTATAAATACATATATACGTTAACATCTATACATATAGATATATATCAATATCAATATATATATATGTATATATAAATATATAGGCTTATATATACATATATACGCTTTGATATATATATATATATATATATATATATATATATATATATATATAAATATTTATATCAATATGTATATATGCATATATTATATTAATGTGTGTATTTATAAATGTACAAGTAAATACATACATATATATATCGATATATATGTATATATATTTATATATATACATACTTATATACATATATGTAAAAATATATATATATACATATATTGTACATATATATAAAGGTGTATATATATAAAGGTGTACATATATATATATAAATATAAATATATAAATAGATATATATATATATATATATATATATATATATATATATATATATATATATATATATATATATATATATATATATATATGTGTGTGTGTGTGTGTGTGTGTGTGTGTGTGTGTGTGTGTGTGTATGTTCTTATTAGTGCGTCTGTCTGTTTATGTGTATCAGCGTGTCTGTTTGTGTTGCGGATAGAAGAAGTGTAGATAACCTGTCCGTGTCAGTTAGGCGCCTTGGCTTAGTGAATTGCCCATGAGGTTGGTCTCACACCACATGATAAGTAAAGGAATGAAGTGTTCTTTAGCTCTTAATATCAATAACATTGGTTACTGTGCATGCATAAAAAATTGTCGACGTCCTATACGATCTAGGCATTCACGATGAATATAATAATCAACCTGTTTTTGTGACATTGTCGCCTGAGAGTGACGTATTATCCTAGACATGGCGCCATAAAAATAATATTATATTCATCAGTATAAATCCCGCTCGCTATTACATATCCCATACATTCAAACTCGAATATAACACTGTGCGCTTCGTATTCGAATCGATACGGTTCGAATGGTTTTTCATCAGTGTATAAGTGATAACATGCGGATTTAAGCACTGTTTTCATTGGAGCTATGGAATTTTACAACTAAATCTGCAGTATGACGCGCACTGGTGGCTGTGATATTCGGCTGTCTATGATATATTTTCTAAACCACGAAATACAACTGAACGACTCGTTTGGGATTGTGAAGCGTGGGAAGGCAGATAGGTCGGATAGCGACTGGCTGTGCATTTTTGGTTTAAAGTCATGCGCATAATTACCACGACATAGGAGCGCAACCAATAGCTGTTAATCATGGTCAACATGGGTCTCGTAAAAACTGCAAAAGAAGATGCTGCGCTGCAGAGATAGTTAAAATGGAGTCCATTCAGTGACATAAAGGGAACAGTAAATAGGTTATATCGGTATCTAAGGATGGGTTTGGTGCGATAATTTTTGCCTTAGAGAATAAGCATTATGTAATGGGTAGGCACTACCCACAATAAATTAGTTATAATATCCCTGCCATCAGTAGGGACTACTGACAACAAATAAATTTCAATATCCATATCTTCAATAGGCACCACCTACGATGAATTAGTTTCAATGTCCCTATCGTCAGTAGGTACTAGCCAAAATAAATTAGTTTCATTGTCGCTATTGTCAGTAGGCAATACTGACAATAAATAAGTTTCAATGTCCCGATCGTCAGTAGGCATTACCGACAATAAATAAGTTTCGTTTTCCCTATCGTCAATGGGCACTACTGACAATAAATTAATTTCAATTTCCTTATATTCAGAAGCCACCACCAACAATGAATTAGTTTCAATGTCCCTAATGTCAGTAGGCACTTCCGACAAACAAATAGTTTCAGTGTTCCTTTCGCCAATAGTGATCGTTTTTGATGATTATATTTCTCTGTTCTGAACAATGTTCTGTACATGTGATTGGTTACAAAGTTTTGTAATAACACGCTTTTATATCTATAGTGAAATGTAGTAGCTTTGCAGACGACTAATATTTTGTTTAAACGCACAATAACATTATACAACTTGCACAGTTTTCATATGCTGTCATCGGGTTTAATATAGCGGCAGTATCTTTTCCGTTATCACTCTGTATTGATGCGCATTTCAACTGACAAAGTCGTAATCCATGTAACATAAATTAATACAAATGCATCGTTGGACGAATGTCGAGAGAGGTATTACGGGCCTTAATGTCTCTACTGCTGCCGATAAATTACGCAACACAAATTGAACTAAGTGCATATAATCACAAGGGGGGTTATCACTTGACTACACGTAGTTAGTCATCTTGTGTTTACTGATAAGCCAAATAATATGCCATAACATGATAGTTCAGTAACGCTTTGTTTGTTGCCAATCACTTATAGTCCCTCAATCTTTTTATATGTCCATCACAGAATCTGACGTCATATCTTACATCAATTAAGCCCACAATGGGCCATGAAGTGCTTCATTTTCTAAGCACATTGAACCACTCCATAAGAACCATCTTGATTAACTACATGATGTAGTAATAAAGGCATCATGTTGTTTCATATGCGATTATTGTTCACCTGCTCATGGATATGTCTCTATTCACTAACCACACTGACATCACAAACATCAGCTGCAATGTGTAAACAGTACGTTTGGATGCACTTACGAGCATTGTTCTTTAACTTATTCGCCGATTGTCCTGGGGTATGGCTTAGCTGGTCTGTATTTAGACCAACACATTGTGGGTTCCATTCCTTGGGGTTACAACGGACTGGTTACTGCACCCGACCTGGCGGTCCAGCAGCTTAATGCACTAGATATTGTAGCTTACAACATTTCTACTTGAAATATCGCTTTGATTCAGCAGCAATGATCAGCATTTATATTATCATTTGGTGCAAATGACACTTTGTAAATGCTTTTGTAATTTCCCTGCTTAATCTTCGACGATGCAGATCATATTTTGTTACTCACTCTGGCTTAACGATACAGTTTCATGTTGTAAATTAAGGGATTTCGCTCACATTAAATAATATATTATCTAGTGATCGAAGGGGCGTATCATACCTGACGGTCATAGCACTTGTACACTGTGTATCACGGGTGAGCACGAATAGTCCTGTCAACACAATGCACACATTTAGAATAAGGATGACTCACGGCATGGCGGTAATAATCAATCGCCGGAAGATGTGGATGTTGGAGGGTAGTATTCGGTAAAGACACAGCGATCCTTTAGTATTATTAACTGGATAACACATTTCAGTTAACATATGCACCGTAGATAATTATACTGTACAAGTTCTTACTCTTGTAACTATGGTGAGTTCCCTCTGCTTGCATTTTCAAGTAGTATTGTAATCATAGTTTTCATAAGAAATGTAAGCGATTGATTATGCAATCAAATGGGATCTGTGGAGAAGCCCAAATTAATAGCATCAAATATCATATTTCAGCCGATCCCCATATCTAAGAAATGTCTCAACACTATGCCCTCAATGATTAAACGAACAAATGGCTCCTGAGTAATGTATTTAGTCAACATGGTGGCAAAGACGGTAATTAAAATGAGGTCATAAAGAGATATTCATTATCCATTGCCTCAACATAATACATATACCGACAGTCGCGAAAAGGTCAAATGACCAATGCAGATGTCACGATTACCACACAAGAGCGATTAACATTAAGATGATACTAATGTGAAGATGAATGAGTTACAACGGGGAAAAATTAATATCACGTCATTCCACTGATCTTAATGATGATCGCTATTAAATGTATAAATTGCATAGAAAATGACTGCGACTGGTATATTGTTTTCACCCATGGTCACGAGGCACCGCGAAAACCAGCTAATAATGATTGTTTTTAACTTCAGATGGCACCAATACATTGAGAGTTCATGATAAATATTATGGCATTCAAGAGTTAGCACCGATCATGACAACATAAGAATCATGCTACGCTTGATTGCATGTCCCGAAACATCAATTATGAGTTTGTCGGTACCTATCATTATTGAACGAAGCACGATGTTTGAAATAAATATTTTTGTGGCACAGGTGAATTTATATCCTTCCAAAACACATTATAAATGCATAAGTATTTTTGAGACTAGAACGTCTAACCATTTATTTGATATCTGCATAAACAGGTAAATCGAATAATCTAACGAGACAATTTTCTATGAATGAAAATGCAACAAATATTTAATGCAATTTGATCTTGCCACCATATATTTATAAGCAGTCTCTCTCTAATGTTTCTAGGGCGGAAACGTCCTATTGCTATGAAAGATGTGTGTTCCTTTGTGCATATGTCAAATCGACCAAGGAAGTTAATTTTTAATTGTTGGATAAGGTATGTCGATCCATATTCGACGTCGTTATTGTTCTATAATTACCGGGCAAGCATTGCACAAAAGATTTCGTTGCTGCAAGCATTTTACAAGGGTCACCATGTTGTCAAATTGCTTTGGTCATGACAATAGTTTGCTGCAAGGGTAGTAGCAGGAGCGAAACTTGGTTTCCTTGCAGACAAATTATACAATATCAATGATTATGACGCAATACCACGTAGGAGCGAATGCTCATGAAAATCTTAATAACCATTTATGTTCAAGGTGATGCACAATCAAGTGGCCAAGCGTATTACTACTTGTCTACATCCATCGGTGAAAAAATGCTCGCTATTTATGGTCTTAATTGCTTTGACAGATCGAGCACAATTACAAACGTTTTATTGGCCGAATGACCTTTCCACAATACTCTTTTATGCTAGTGCTATGGTTATGGAAATGGCAATGAATTGCAGTTATCGATAATCTAAACTGTAGATGCCTTTAGACGGGGATCAGTCCAATGTATATTAATCGTCGAGCAGTTGTTATCTATTGTATACTTATTACCTGATGAGGCAAATATTCCGATTTACAAAATCCATTTGGTATTGTTTATGAAATAAAAGTTTATATTTATAAAACGCCATGCGTCCATTTTCTTTTATGTTTTCAGACGCAAATAACTAGCTAAAAGCCTGATAACCTTCGATACAGGATCTACCCCTATATCCGCAGTATTGCTAACACTGGTGGCTGTGATATTCGGCTGTCTATGAGATATTTTCTGAATGCACGCCTGTTACGGAAGATAACTGATTGTCTAGTTTGAGATCGCAAAACGTGAGAAAACAGATAGGTCGGATGCTGAGAGTCTGTGTATCCCTTGGTTTAAAGTCATACACATCATCACCACGAGAGAGTGAAGATTATGCGCTAAAGAGATAGTTAACAAGGAATCCATTCAGCGGCATGTAGGGATCAGTCAATATGTGAGATCGATATATAAGGATGGGCTTGGTATGTGAATGTTACCGGCTAATTACTCAAATGCCTTAGAGAATAAGCATTACGTGGAAGGGATGATAGTGAGATAATGGTTTCGTATCTAGTGTTGTATTTGGCGATTGCTGAGTGTTTATCAATTAATATATACACCTGATATATATTGTGCAACATTTCAATAAGTGTGCGCTATTATAGGGTGCATTTGTATGCTTCGTTAAGGAACATGTATTATCAAATTGCACTTATATTTACCTGGTAAACGGATCCCCTGTTTTCTTTGAACACTGGTGGCATCTCTGCTATGCCTCTCCTTTACCCCAGCAGACTTACAAGGGTCTGCAATCGCAGCTGAGGAGCTCCCGATGTCCTATTTATAAGCAATACTCCTGCTAACCTTGACCACAAGCAATCTCGAGCCCCTCTTGAATGATAGATTGTGTAACAAATATAGAATACACTAACGCGCAACCTTACCCTTTCAGGTATGTAGACCTTAAACGTTCACATAATATTGAATGAGATAATAATTTATCATACATCGCACCATATGTCGAATGATGTGCATTTTTTGTATTGCATTTTAAGGTGAAATCTTAATGGGTGCTATTTCCCAACAAGATCGCCGACATTCATCACCTTGAAGCACTTCAGTATAAATTTGTCTGCTTAATTGTTCATGGAAGGATATAATTGCAACAGTAAAAAATAGAACCGCGTCGAAAAGAAATTTGATTCTTGGAACCTCGCATATCTTGTTCTGTGCGGTCGACTTCATCTCGGATATTAAAATACGTTGCAATGGTAAGCGCAATCCTTGGTTTGCATTTGCCAAACAATAGTATTGAAACTAATTTATTATTATTATTGTGTACTGACAAACGGGACACATGACATTCTTTCACTGAATCCAACAGACAAACAAACGTGAATAATACGTCTGTATCATTAAAACGGATCACGTTGATAGAAACATAACATTAATCTGCATGATCATGGAGCAACTGTTTTGAAACGTACATTGTTATCTCAAAGGCATAGCTATCAGCTGTCACCAGAAAGCTCCAAACATATAGCCCGCCATGACAGTTCAATTGTATAACGTTGGCACTTTCTTCCCAGCGGCGTCGGTTATATAATCTGATCACGGGTAATGGGAATGTGTCAAGTGGGTATTTAAATGGAGCTGTTCAGTCAAAGATCACAATCAACGTCATCAATCAACGTGATGATATCACATCATTTTTGAAAGGGTTTTCTTATTATAACAACCATTTGCACTTCCTTTTACAAGAATTGGGCAAAGGCAATTATCCGTTGTTTCTGAGCTGCTTTATATACATTGTAGCTTGCAGATTGCTGGGCACCTGATGTAAACTGTCATCTGAAAGCTTAGAGGTGGATTCTTTCTCAAAAAAGGGTTATGCTTCGAGGAGCCGATTCATTAGCAGGATAATTTATAATATGCAACGAAATAACTTATTGTTACATGTCCAGCAAAAACTTCGCAGCTTCTTGATTGGTTCAATTCCTTACTTTCCTGGATGCTTCCCATCTGGCAAACTGGGCCCCTAAAGAGACCCTTGAGTTAGACCGCAGCTGGTCTCGCTCACGCTTCCTTCTCTTGGTTGTTCAGTCTGTTCATTGCTTTGTTCTCTTTTAACCTTTCCTTCGTTGCTTGCTTTGGTCTATTGTCGCAATGAAAATAGTTCAAACTAAACATCCGCCGGCGGCAAACGGCACAGATATGACGTCTCTGCGCTCTCGGAATGAATTATTCATGAGCTTCCAAATAAGGGTTATTTTTGACTGAACGTGAATAATAAGGTATTGATAGTTAATTTACGAACGACAAGAAATATATAGGGCATTTCAAATCCGGATATCAGCACAATTTAAGATACTCTTTCAGTTAGCAAATCCATATTTGGTTTACAAATCGAGTGATTTTTGATGAAATGAACCTTTACTTGAAGTTTTTACGCGGCTCTAGACATAACACGCGCAAATTTACATGAATTTAATTATTATTACCCATCGCAACAACATAATGCACGTGCCGATATGGTAGCTTACATCATTTCGAATATGAACATTGCTTTTAATTGACAGCCATGATTAGCATGGGTATTATTATTTTGTACAATGGCGCTTTGTTAATGCTATGGTAAGTTTTCTGCTTAACCTTTAGCGATGCAGGTCATATCTGGTGACACATTCTGGCATAACCAATACAGTTAAATGATTTGTGATTTCAAATACTATGTGATTTCACGGGTATGCACGAACAGTTTTATTTACACAATACACACATTTGAAATAAGGGCCAGACGGGAATATTCAATCACCAGGTGATGTGGATGTTGTATGGTAGTATTAGGCGGGGACACCGTGATCCTTAAGTATTATTGACGGAATAACACATTTCGTCACTTCTGATATTGTCACTGTACCATTGCTGATCCGTGTTAAGATGATCCTTTTTAACGTACAACATTCTAACAAAGAAAGTCATTGGTAGAAGTTGTGGTTTGCATAAAGTGAACATTACTAGAATTTTGCAATCAAAGCCCAAATTATTTAAATATGTTATATTTCAGTCATTCCACACATCTAAGAAATTTCTCGTCACTGACCTCTCAAGGATTCAACGAACAAATAGCTTCTGGGTAATGTATTTTATCAAGAGTACGACTATAATTGAAATAACGAAATTAGAGGTATTCATTAGCCATTGCCTCAGCATAAAACCTGCATATAAATACAGTCGTGAAAGGTTTAATGTCCAATTCTAATGTCATGATCGCCATTCAAGAGCGTTTTATGTTAAAATAATGCAAATGTGAATAGGCAGGTGTTGCTACGGGGAAATACTAATGTCGTTTCATTTCACTGATCTTAATGGTGTTCGCAAGTAAATCGTTTCATTGGCTCTGATATTTTAGAGAAGAACACACTGGCGGCCCCTAAGATTAGATTGGTGACGAAAATCTTTCCATTGGATCGATTTCATAACTGTCCTTATATTTCCAAATTGTCTCTGCACATCGCTACAGCTAGATCATTTAGTATACAGCCTTATTCCACTGTCCTCATTTCGTTTCTTAATGTGGTGCTTCGGGCGTCTAGTGGCTAAGTAAGCTACTATGAGATTTACAAAAAGGTACAAAACGACCGCCATAGACCGCTGTATCCATGAATTGTTGCTAACTACAATGCAGTTAAAATTCAAATTGGTAAATTGTGTTACGAGGTCACAGCTTGAGTTGAGAAGCTATTCAGTCATGCTTTCGACCTTGACTAGATTTTAAGGACGGAATATGGGTAGCTGGAGGACTATCCAGCAATTCTGCTAATCAACTCATCACAAATATAATCTTATTAATTGACTATCGTGTATCCCACAATGACAATTTATGTCGACGTTTTTTTAGGGATGCCTGTGAAAACATGTGTAATATTAAACTAGCCTCGCAGGCCGTTTAAAAATATCTTTTTTGCGCTGCGGTTTGCGTGACCACGCCTTAAATTAATATTCAAGATGTGGCCTTGTAACCCTAATTCTGAATGAGTATAGCACGTGGTGCCATCAGCGTCTGGCTGGGTCGGTTAGTTAATTATATGCAAAGATTTATACCTTTGGATAATCTAGAAATTCCAACGTGTCAGTGAAGACTTCTGAGAACGCCAAAAGGTTGGCAAAGCCAGACTGCTTGTGTCGTGACACATGTTTAGATTTTTTTAGTAAGCAATGCTTGAAACAATCCGATGTTCACCTAGTAAGCATCATTCCTATTTGATTTGACGTATTTGATATGGCAAACACATTGTCAAACGTTTTATTGTCCATTTAACCTATCCACAATATTCTTTGAGGCTAGTTTTTGGCTTGGAAATTGACAATGAATTACATTTATTTGTCATTTGGGACGACCCTCTAGACGCCTATGGACTGGGTGAAAGGTACATTAATCGTTGAGCACTGATGCCTAGCTTAAAAACCATTTTTTGATGTTTATATACTCCAGATTCATTTATATATATATATATAATTAGCAATGCTTCTATTTCCTTTGGTGCTTTTCGAGGTAAATGCATGATAACCACCCCATACTGTATTATGATAACATTACAAGGGAGCAGCCTGAGCATTAACCATGATGCATCCCACTCATGCTAAAATTTACAATTTATCATTGACTTTATCCATAGAGGACAAACAAGTCCATTTCCTCCTGCAGCATCACCAATTATTCATCTGATCCGCATTGCACAAACGTTTAAAATGTCTAACAACCACCAAAACCCGGAAGTTTGCACTTCCACTTCACTAAAGCTCCTTATTAATATCTATAACTGTGTTAGGTTGTTTGATCTCTTGGGAAAGATCTTAAGTGCAAAACATCCCCCCATCATTTCGTTCAGTAACACTCACAACTTGGTATTAGGCATTCAGGGCGAAATAGTGATAGCAATGTTAACAAAGCCTCAAAACCCATTGCAAAATGTTAACTCATCCTTGAAATACACCTTGGGTAGTCTATATAGTTTCTGAACAGTAAGCACATGATGAAAGGTATAAAGACTATTTTATTGCATAAATCCCTCGTGTTATGTAAACAGATGTTTTCCTTGTTAAACTAGAGGACTGTATACAAGCTTTTCGCCTGCAAATCACTAAGGCGGCTTGTCACAAGTCTGAGCTTGTGATGGGCAGTGCACCTGGTAAAACATCCGGGTCCATTGCCGATGATTGACATTTCTCATTTCCAGCATCCGGATTGGGACCAGAGAGCCTACCACCACCAGCATGATAATAGCAAATCATTCCCCGTGCACAAAGTCCTATTGCGAATTATTGTTCATGAATGTAAGCCACATACGTACATCTTATGATTAGATCAGAGTTCGGGATGAATGCTAGAAAGACCATGGACTGTTTAACTGAAAAAATGGTCGGTGCATAAACATGTGGTATGCAGCTTTATTTATGTAGCTCATCTGTGAATATGACGGGCTATTTCCTATGCAAATATAGATGAATCTAACTAAGCATGTATACCCAGTGTTTATCTCTGTCAGGAAGCAAACGTATTCGGTAGATAGGTTGTTCATGGCGAGCACACAAAGATCAGTCTGACTGTACTAACAGTGCATGCCGCCTTAATTTGTCACTATGCAACAAAAATAGAGATCATATTAGTCAACCGTTGTTTTTGTGCTAATCACCAGATGCTATGCTTACCTGTTAAAACCACCACAATATTCGATATATTATTAGCCTTCAACATAGCCATCTTTGGTGCTCATGGATGTGATTTGTGACACATGTTGTTTAACAGATCCCCGATATGTGTCGTTTAAGCGATCACTCCAATAACAAAAACAGGCCGGCAATAATAATATGTAGGAATATATTACACGTATTCTTATACATGATACCGACTATGATAGTAAACGTTCTAGAAATTACTGACTAAAATTAGTTTAACATCCACGACGATGGATTCCACATTGTAGTGTGATGTGTCTAGTTGTCGTTCTGCTTCATGGAGGCATCGCGATCTCAATGGTTTGTATATCCTGTGATTGTAACGCAATGTGTGAAATATATCACGTACGTGAGCTCTTCCAAGCATCCCTGTGCGTATCACCGGCGAGTAACACTATTATGTAGCACTGCTGTTATATCTAAAGAGAAGGGTTTATTTCGATGGCAGAGAAAAATAAGCTTAAATAAGACTGGGTCGGTCACAATTAATATGGATCAATATAGAGTAACTGCATGTGCAAAAATTTATATTTGCTCTAATTTCTGAGAATAAATACTTGTGACACATCCGAGATGCATAAACATCGGTTCAAGAATTTGTGCAGTCAACGTCATGTTCTCTTGTGTCGTGAAAGTCAACATAAAAAGCTAATATCAAAATTTAGTTTAATGTACTGTCACAATAAGAAATGCTGATCCATGCGGAGATCAAAACTCTGTCATGATCTAATCGCTTAAAATAACATGCATAACTGCATGCCACGGATCATATCATCGCAGTAAATATACGAAATGTGAATGCATGTGTATGTGAGTGTGTGAGTGAGTGTGTGTGTGTGTGAGTGTGCATGTGTGTATTTGTGCGTATGTGAATAGCTACGGCGACTTAAAAATGCACTGTGTAGAAATCAGGTATAAACGATAAGCGCCAATGATTCGATCATTGACATTGATATCCGTAAAAACGTGTCCAACTGGCAACGCTTGTTTTAACAATATGCAAACTTTATCCACAAGCGTTTTTACTCGTATGTTGCGCCTAAAATGTGGCTGTACTCACTGTGCCCAAAATAAACAATGATCGTAATTCGCTGCCTGTGGAAACAAAAATCGTACCAGTAAATGAAGAATATACTTCTCATGTATTGCTATGATGGTACGCAATTTTTCAACGATTTGATAGCGACATTATTTACGCAACGATCTTATGAAGCATCTTGCGGCAAACAGTTTTAATCACTTATTTTAATTCCTCTTCATAACAGGTAATATATGCTTGTTTTTTGTTGAATCTCATTGAACGCTTATTTTATTTCAAGTCGAAGTTGAAACGTATTCACAGTCGATCAATAGAGTCGTATATTTCTTTCCCCATACGTTTTTCTCAACACTGAAGTAAAATTGTATGTTATTTGTATTTGCTTGGCGCGCTAGCATTGTGACAAACCGAATAAACTTGATTAATATATTTGTATATGTTAGTGACCCTGTGGTTTTTATTATTTATAAATGATGATCGGTATGTAATGAAACCTTGGCAACCGAACTGGAAATTACGTCATACACCAGAAACGACACACAACTAAAGCATTGTTGATGATTAAAATATCTGTCAGCCATTCAAGATTTATTTAAGATTTACTCATTTGGTCAGATTATTCCTTACAGTAACGCTTGAACTATTGTAGGTTTTAGATTATAATATTTATATCTTATTGCATGCTTTCAACAGTTATCTCGTGTATGATTTTCCTCGAAAAGGAAATAAGGGAATAACGGCCCACCTCCTAGCGCAAAACGTAGTGTTGACTGCCTTAACCCGACGAATGTCAGATGAATTGTCTTGTTGTGAAACATGTGGAATTGATAGCAATCAATACGCTCGTTTCATGTACGAAATATTAATATCCCAAATTCGTTGATTAATATGAAATTCAGCCGGTACCGCCTGAAGCCAGATAGATCAGTGTACGCCAACAAGTAATTCTTATATATTTATTCATAGATTTAAGGGCTACCCTCACCTCTTTACAAGATAGTTGCAAAGCAGATATGTGATATATATTGTAAATGGCTGCTGCTTCACCTAAACCTTTGCAATGCATGAATAGCTACTGCCAAAACTCCGCCCCTAAAACGGGCTCGGTAAATGTGACTGATTACATGAGCTACACCAGAAACATGCTGTGAATCGACGGCTCATTTTAACAATCTTGCTGGATTTGGGAAAAAGGGCGCAATGGAGATAGGTCGGAAATGTGTATTTGTACGTCATCGGAAGCTATTGTCATGTGCAACGGAATGCAATTAAGCTCTCCATTTGTGACGTCGAGCAATCTTATAAGTGTGATGAATGTAGTGATTATTGTTGATGTTACACGTTAATACCCAATAATATGGGCACTGAGAAAAGTTATACTTTGAGAAAGTTATAGTTTTCTCCTTCATTATTATGTATACTTTGTTCACATCTTATTTATGAAACACTATGAAAGCATTAATCATAAATATTGGCATTTATTCCAATTGCATTCAAAGGATTTATGCTGAAGATTTGTATGATAATTGTTTTGCGTTAGTACCACATTACAATGGCACTGAATGACATCACACCAACGCATTGTGTTCATTATGCTTTTATATTTTTATATGTATTATTCATGACACGTAATAAATTCTGCGTTGAAACAGGTGATTATGTGTGTTTTGACTAGATTCAGAGACCAAAGAAAGCGATCATTTAGACTGCCATGTTGAAGCTATAACGCTTCTGTCGTCTTGTTTTGTGTGTGATGTTTGCTAGAATGTGCTGGTTGCTGCAGTTTAAATGCCAACCCATAGTTTCTTATTGTTTTCACTGTGATTTCAGTTAGTCTTGTAAACGTGAAATGCATATATGTGCCATGAATAATTTCTATGATTAGTGAGTTGTCCGAAATATAAGCAGTTAGTACTTCGCATCTGCTGATGTACCTGTGTGTACTATCTATGAGTTAAGATGAAATGAGAGTTTCTGTTTCATTGTTTATAACGGTGGCTCGATCCTTTATAAAAGAGGTGCCTGCGTTAAAAAATCATCCGTGCAACACAATGTAAGAAGACCAATATCGGCCAGCCCTACATCATCGCATGCACATATTTGTCGGTTGATGACATAAAAAGCACTGTGCTGACAATTCACTGACACTGGATTGCCAAAGAAGATTTCGCACCACGCGTGTAAAAACATCGTTGACTGTATATGTATTCCGTTTGAGGTTAAATTGTGGTTATGAGCCGCTCGTAAGCAGAATAACATGCAACAAATGTAGAATTTCATAGTATTCATCATCCTTCAAATAAAATTTAATCTCCTAACTGCACACGGCCTACTTTTTGAAAAGGTCTAATAAATAATGCATGGAATAATTTGAGACATCTGTCTTCAAGAATTACCCTTGACAGGTTGTTGCATGGTATAAATGCTTTACCGTATACACCATTGTCACTCTCGATCGCAACTTTTAAGGCTGTAGTCTATTCTAGGCAACCAGCAGCTGTGATTAGGTTTATATGTGATATTTAAGGCATACTTGGAGCAAAAAAGCTGGAAAAATAGTACTTCTAATCACCAAGTGCAATACGGTGTTTATGGCATAAATGACTTGCGCAACTAACCCGCATCATAGTGTCGAAGAAAACGTATACGAATCGATTAACCAACTGTGAATACGTTTCATCTTCGATTTGAGCGGTCGTGTATTAAGCTGCACTCATGCAAATTCAGAACAAGTAACAATGAATGACGATGCCTAGGGAATTATGGATCTGTTGGAGCGATCTGACTTTGAGATAGCACAAACATTTTAGGCACGATGTTATATCACAACTTGACGTACAATTCTGCCTACATAGGTTTGTGCATACTATTTGCACATATATAATTTGTTTGTAACTAGCAAGCTGCACCAAGTTACATCTGGAACACCGAAATTGGTTAAAGTTGACGATAGAGACCAGGCATTCCCCGTTTTAATAAAACGACATTGGTGGTACAGAATGCGCTATATATATATATATATATATATATATATATATATATATATATATATATATATATATATATATATATATATATATATAGAGATATATAGATATATATATATATATATATATATATATATATATATATATATATATATATATATATATATATATATATATATATATATATCTATATATATATATATATATATATATATCTCTATATATATCTATATATATATCTATATATATATATATATATATATATATATATATATATATGCAATCAAACGTTGCCCTAATTCGTAAACATTCTGTTTAGCTGGTTATGTGATTTATGTTGTAACGAATATTTTTAAAATGAATAGGGATGCGAGACTGCGACTGTAACAACACGCCATAGCATTGTCTTAATAAATTATTCCCTTTTATGCAGCTGTTGAAAGTTTTATCATTTAACAGCACTGTCCAGTTTTATCAGTTGAGCTTCTCAAGCTTATCCAAGTCGTTTTATGTTTGGCATTTTGTTGGGAAATCGCTTTATGTAAAGCGTGTGAGGAATTGCTTACTCTGTGTTTGACGTCGAACTGGAATGCACATTGTGATACGCAAAAGTAAAATATGTCAATGCGGTTCCTATAAAATGTGGTGTATTCATCGACACAAGCAGCAAAAGTTGGGAGCTAAAAACTGAGAATATAAGTCATTGCATGCGTTGGAAAATTTAATTATTTCTGTCAATCATCATCATCAGCAGCAGCGGCAGAAGCAGCAGGAGCAACAGCAGCAGTAGCAACATCAACAACATCAGTAGCTAGGACAGCAACTGCAGCAATTACAGCAGCAGCATAAGATTGATCACTTTATACTTTGAAATGAAGCCGTTCCGCTTTGCAAGCAAGTAAACAAATAACCCGACGCTTGGATGTAGCAGTTGAATATGCAGTCCTCTTTTACCTAATCTAAACCCATTATTATAATCTTGGATTTCATTATCGCAAAACTTTGTTCTTTTGCTCACAGTAAATGATAAATAATACCGAGATGTTATTAACCAATTATCTGTTTATTCGAGTAATAAACAGCAAAATTGAATGCTTAAGTATAGAAGAGATTCAATATGTTCACAAATATGTTTGTATTATAGCGGGAGGGATATCAGAGGTGTTCATAAATTAAACGACTGACGCAGGACACCAGAGAGATTAGTTTTTGTGCCACGTATGGCGTTAATCATAACATATATCCCATGGTATGAGTAGGAGCCATATAAATATGCGTTGTAAATCTTCACTATAGAGTTTATGACCGTTATATGGCGCAATAAAATACATCTTTATGCAACCATTATACCCATAACAGAATGTAGAGACACTGCAAACGTGGATATCGCTTAAGCTCTACGGACCTAGATAGTCAGGTATAAGGACTAACGAATTCGTTTCACTGGTCATGCAGCAAATGTTTTTTTGTTGCACATCTTATGAAGAAACGAACAGTCTGCTCTACGCTGCTGCTTAACGTTAATGTGCGCGGGTTTCAGTGGCTAGAAGCACCCATAACAGCATGTTGACTCAAACTCAAACTAAACTTATGGCAAGTGGCTGATAGCAAAGATAGATTTCAATAAACACCATGTGCTATTGTATATAATATATAAGCAAAGAAAACGGTTAGTTTAAAAGCTGTGGAGTAGCTTTATTTGTACTGAAGTCTATTAATATGTTTTGTGCTGTGAAAGCCTAAGCGCCTAACGCCAACCCATATTATTGCCAGGAGACGCCGACAATATACGCCATCAGCGAAACCAGACAACCTGACAAATTATATTAGCTGCAAGATTTGTGGACCGTGGACTTTTTCTGCATTGATCTGCTTAGCACCTACTGCTCGTACAAAGGCGCTGTACGATACCATTTTAGCGACCGGGCCAGATTCATTGCCTTTGAACAGGCCAGACCATGATAAAAACGAGTCGACTTCGAACACAGACGGGCTTATATCTACTGATATAAACGTCTTGTTGACTATAGCTATCAACGACGCCGTTAGGTCCGTAGATAACTCTGTGATATCAACACAAATCGCTTAAATGAAACGACTTCCGATGTAAGCAGTCGAGAATAGGGGCACCAATTGTACTGGGCAATGCGGTAATTACATTGCATTGAGAGCTTCCAACATTACTGGCTTGAACCGAACCTTAAAAATACAACCTTCACACAACGTTCATTACTTTTAGCTAGGTTACCTTACCACACATCTCGTTAATATATATAAGAACATTTCATATCAATAATCGAAAACCATATAGCTCGAATCTGACAATTGTGTTTTACATTGAACTAGCTTCATAGGCCGTATGTATATATCTTTGTCGCACTGTGGGTCGACCACGCCTATAATGAATAGTCAAGATGTAACCTAACGAGGATATTAAATTTGAAATGACAACAGCACGTAGTGTCTTATCTGGCTATGTCCGTTAGTTAAAATTTTTCAAAGATTTATTAGCTCTGGTAGATCTTCTAAATCCTACTTGTCATTGAACGATTCGTATGGCCAGATTGTGTGTTTAGTGAAACATGATGAGATTTGTTCAGTAAGCAATGTTTGAAACAACTTTCCTTCATTCTATCGTTAGAATTGATTCCAGTATTTATTCAAAGCGACATTAGGTCAGCACATTTCCTGTCACAGGGGAACTGTTTGGTAAACGGTCCACAATTTCGCCTCTCAATGCCGCAGATGCAGTGCAAAGTAGCAACAATAATCACGTTCTACACTACATTCATGCGAAAAGGCCGCAATAGCTCTAATGGGTAACCCCCTTAAGATATGAAATTGCAGATCCATAGTTTTTTAATGCAGTGGTATTTTTTTCGTGGGACCTAAAAACACCTTCCATGCAAAATATCTTAACAGATCATAAACATTTTTAGATTAAACTGGCCGGAGACAAGTCAGCACTGAACACCCAAGCATTAACAGTTATGCGAGTCTCAGAGGTCAAGTGGGTGCCAAAAACAAGCAAGTCATATTGCTCGGATATTTTCATGGAGGAAAACCAAACATGCCACGATATGTGGCGCGTCATTCGTGCGTCTATCCCGCCACTGTTTCGGCACTGTATCTTTCTATCACAGGATGTCATATATTCTACATTGGTTGAATGTCAAAACTCAGCAAGTGACACGTGTCATTCAATGTGGCATGATGCAACGAAACTTGTCGGTAACATCAAATGATATCCACCCTGTAATAAGATATATTTTTACAATACACAACACTGTTCTCCAGTGTAATTAAAGAATTCGGAACAGCGTGCACACACGTAGTATATCGACGTCATTTAGAAGAAAAAGAACATCTCGGTTATTTCTTATCCGTTGAAGAGCTATTGCTTTGTTTGAACTTTAGCTTTACCTCATGGCTGTCCATCTGGCCTATATAGATTCCATCTATCTGACCTCTAATCTCTCTCGAGTAAAAGACTCCAAGTGTTTCACCACGTTATGATTGAAACCGTAATTGATCTCATGCTCTACCTTTCAAGAACTGCAATATACCGATGTAACTGTCAGCCAATCACTGGTGAATTTCTTCAATGGAACATCGTTATCAATGAAGCTTGCCCGGGCGAAATTGCTCGGCATCGTCGGACAACATATTGATCATCTAATACGTGCTGTCATTTGATCTGCATAAACTCTGCTTTTAATCTCAGATGGCAGCAATACATCGCCAGCCACTGCGCTGTGATATCTGTCGATACCAAGGTCATAGCTATCGTTCGCTGTGATATATTATCAGCCCCCACAACAGAGCACAAAGCGTTCCATTGAGAGTTCATAATCAATGTTTTGTAACAGAAGAGTTAGCCCCGATCATGACAACGTGAACATGATGCTTCGCTTGATTGCATGTCACGAATCACAAACTATGGGTTATATGGAAACAAAGTGTTAACATCGCACAACTGTTTTGAAACATATATTTTCGTGGCACTGGTGCATTTACATCTCTACAAAATACATTATTTACACATAAGTATTATTTAATACATTTGATCAACGTGCAGTAATTATTCGGGTGAAATGATGGAGAAGTTACCTTTTTAATCTGGGCAGAGTATCCACTCAATCCCGTAGTAGGCCATCAAAATATGTCATGTGACAAAATATGCAAAAACCTCTATCGGGATTTTATATAACTGTATTGTTGTAAATATGGTTAAGAAAGATTTTTTTTCAATGGCAAGCAATAGATTAACCCATAGACTGTTTTGCATTTTAAAAGACTCAAAGTCACGGAACCAAAATAAGCACACACGCGACTATATACGTTAAGCGCGCGTTTTTGAGTCACGAAGATTAAACCATTCATTTGATATCTGAATCAACAGGTACATCGTTTAATTTAACGAGGCAGTTTTCTACAAATGGCAATGCAAGGTTAAGTGAATTCAACTTGAGCACCATAAGACCATAAAGTCTCTCTTTAATGTTCATTGGGCAGAATTTTCAATTCCTATACAAGGTGTGTGTTTGCATAAGTAAGTCAAACCGACTACGGTAGTTTGAAAATTAAATGGTGAGAAGAGGTCACCCGTTCATCCGAATATATCCCCATAGTCAGTCGATTCATATAACTCGTATTTATTGTTCCATGATTACTGAGCAAACAGTGTACAAAAGATTACGCTGCTGCAGGTATTTTACATGGGTCATCATGTTTCCAAAATACTTTGGTCGCGACTTGTCCCAATGTTTTGTTTATTAAGCAATACCAGGTGGGAGCGAATGGTCATAAAATCTTTTATACATAAGCTGATGCATAATCAAGGGACAAAACGTGCATTGCGTATTAACATCCATCGGTAATACAATGCTCGCTATTGATGTAAGTTGATTCTTAGCTCAGAATCGAACAGATGTTCACCAAGAGAGTGCAACGATACATTCTTGGTTTTTTTTGCTTAAACAGTTCAAACACAATAACAAACGTTTTATTGGTCGTGTTAGGTTACATCTAATTATTGTAGAATATTTATTATCTCATTTATATTCATTACGAGAGACAGAAAGTTAATTTTTCAAAATCCATTTGTTCATGTTTATACTATCAGGAGTTATTCTCAGAATTCACTATGATTCTATTTAGTTTGCTGCATTCAGTGGCAAATGACCATGCGAAAGCATGACGAGCTTCGACACAGATACGTACCTCTCAAGACGCAAGAGCTGCAATGAAAAACCAATCTGACATAAATTCATGTTAATCATGTCCATGTAGTCTGAGGATGAATGATCTCACAGCGCAATTTAACAACATAACGTTGAAACAGGCAGAGTATCAGCCAATGGCAAACTATTATATATATATATATATATATATATATATATATATATATATATATATATATAATATATATAATATATATATATATATAATATATATATATATATATATATATATCATATACATATATATATGTATATATATATATATATATATATATGTGTGTATATATATACATATATATATATATACATATATATATATCTATATATATATATGCAGCAGTCGCGCCTCATGTCGGAACGCCTAAACTACGTTACTAGTTCCCATACGATAATAGTCAGTCCTCCACGATCACTGCATTCACGATGAATATACAAATCAACCAGTTTCTTTTACATTTTTGCCTGAGAGTGCCGTATTGTCCGAGAGATGGCGCCATAGAATAACATTCTATTCCAAAGTAAGAATGCCGCTCGGCGTCACCTATCCCACATATTCAAACTCTGTTATAACACTGTGCGCCTCGTATCCGAATCGATAAGGTTCGAATGGTTTTTTCATCGCTGTTAAAAAGAGATATCATGCGGCTGTAATCATTGTTTTCATTAGAGCTATGAAATATAACCCCACAATTTGCAGTATACCGCGCCCTGCGGGCTGTAATATTCGGCTGTCTATGGGGTATTATCTAAATCGATCGATTAGTTTGGGATTGCGAAAAGTGTGAAGGCAGATAAGTCGGATCCTGTCAGGCTGGATATAAATTCGTTTAAAGCCAAGCACGTAATCACCACGAGTGGGGAGCGCAACCAATAGCTGTTAATCATGGTCAACATGGGTCTCGTAAAAAATGCAAGAGAAGATGCTGTGCTGCAGAGATAGTTAACATGGAGTCCATTCAGTCCCATAAAGCGTACCGAAAAAAGATTAGGTCGGTATCTAAGGATGGGTTTGGTGTTTGAATTGTGCGGGTTGATTACACAAATGCCTTAGAGAATTAGTAATACGTAAAACTCATGATAGTAAGAGAATGCATTCATGTCACGAGTTGCATTCGGTGATAGTTAAGAATGAATTAATTAAGATAGATACCTGATATATGTTGTGTGACATTTCATCAAGTGTGCGCTACTAGGGAGCAGTTGTAAAAAACATGCATTATTACATTACTCTTCAGCCTAACTGATAAGCGGCTCCCATGTTTTTGTAGAATACAGGTGGCATCTATGCGATGTATCTCATTTACCCCAGCAGACTTATAAGAGGTGGCTATACTGCTTCAACACTTCACCCAAAGAAATGGCGACACCCTCTAGACAGCCAACGATAGATTGTGATTCACATATGGAATACATTTACACACAGCCTAATCTTTTAGGTGCGTCGGTCTTAAACACTGTGTTACCATCTCATTTATCATGGTCTATGAACGCGCACATGTTATTGAATAATATGATTATTTATCATACTTTGATCACATGTTTTTACAATAATTTGCCGAACCATATGTCTGATGATGTGTATTTTCTGTATTCCATTCTACTGGGAAATCTTACTGGGTGAAATTTTCTAACAAGAGAATCATTGGCTTGAAACACCTAAACATAAATGTTTCTGTTTTATTGTTCAGGGATGTGAGAACATAAAAGAACAGGCTCATGTAAACCGTCTTGAATAACGCTGAGAAATGTTGATTCTCGGAACATCTGATATCATGTTCTGTGCGGTTAACTTCATCTCGGGTGCATTAGAAAATTGCCATTGATATGGATTTATTGACGGTGATGCCTGCTGACGATAGGATATTGTAACTAATGTATTGTCAGTAGTGCCTACTGACGAAAGGGACATTGAAACTAATTTATTGTCAGTGGTGCCTACTGACGAAAGGGACATTGAAACTAATTTATTATCAGTGGTGCCTACTGACGAAAGGGACATTTAGACTAATTTATTGTGGGTAGTGCCTACTGGCTATAGGGACATTGAGACTAATTTATTGTCGGTTGTACCTTCTGACAAAAGGGACATATGATATATGTCTGCTGAAGCCAATAGAACACAAAACCGTAAATGATATGTATGTATCATTGAAACGGATGAAGTCGATATCAGCATATCATTAATCTGCATGATCCTGGAGTAATTGCTATGAGACATACTCACTCGCCAAAGAAAAGCTTCAAAATATTGCGATAAAATAATTTAGTTAATCTACAGAAACGGGATAATGTCAAATAGATTGAAATATCGCAAAATCTTTATTTGTTCTATGAGCGCAATTTGGCATATGCAGGTCTCTGCGTAAACGTTACACCTACTTGCTGAATATTGAGAATTATGTGGAAGTGAAGTCTTGCAGCATCAGAAAGGATTTGCCTCAGCACACTCAACCTAGACATCAATCTTTATGATCGGCGGAGTTTTACTCTAATAGCTCGCCAAATCATGCGTAACATAGTGCTCGATATATCGTGCGATGATATGTTTGTTAAATATATTCAGTAACACATGTTGGTAACATTGCTTTGAAGAATACGCGTGTAAACAAATGGAAATTGCAAGTAAGTGCCACAGTCAAACTATCCGAACTGACACATGTTTTCTTAGTTGTTACGTTTTTTTCGTACTACCAAGAGGCTATTTAGACGGCGTTTTTGACTTTATATTTGGATTTTTAATGGTTTTGAATGGAGAAATATGTAATTTCAATACCCATGAATACTCCTTGTGTCATAATATGACAGAACACGTTTAACAAATGTCGACCTCTACAAGTTTTTTGTCTTAAACATTGTCTGTTCTTTTGAAATGCAAGGAGATGGTATCGTAAATATAGCTGCCTGATATAAAATCTTTTTAGCTCACTCATATAAATGACCATTAACTGGATGGGGCTGATATCGGAAAACCAGTGATTGTGAGTCATGGTGTGAAACTCATTTCAAAGAGAAAATCCATTCATGCTACAGTCTAGCGTGTCATTCTACACCACCCTGTATTCAGTAATAAAAGGAGTTTTGTGGCTGGGTACTATGCTTTAACGGCGCAAAATTTACAAATATCCATACCAAATTGAAAGAGTTCAGCTTCTGAGGTGGGAGGGAGACCAGCTTTTTGTGAAGAATTTTATGTGTCTTAAATGGAGATGCGTAGATCCAATTTATGGGTACCACGCGCGACGACAATGCGTCGCACGTGTATATAACTAAGAAACACAATATGGTTATGGAGTAACTGAAACAGAAAAAGACAACTGCAAAGTTGTCAAACCTGGCCGTATGGTAGCCGAAGCGTGGGCAGTAGATCACGGCCTGCCGGAACAACATGAACACATGTTCTACCAAGACTACCGTAGTTTTATCCATCATTATCAGCAGCAAGATTGGATTGTGTATAGCAATTTGGTCGGCTTAGAACACTGACGGGCTAATATCTACTGGCATATATGTCCTGTAGATATAGTTATGAACGACTCCTTTAGGTTCGCAGATAACCCTGGGAAGCAAGTTCAACGGGGGTATCAGCACAAATCGACGAAGCGACGTCCGATGTAATCAGCAATACATTATCTTGGACTATTTGGTAATTACATTGCATAGAATGCCTCCAATAATACTAGCTTGAACCGAACCTTCAATGCACAGTTTTCATATGACCACTAGCACTGTCCACATAGAACATCGGTAAAATAAATTGCTCAATGCCTGTATCGTATAGGTATCAGCAAAAGGAGGGATTATATTAAGTAAGCAACATAATATGCCACAACAGCATAGCTCAGTGATGCGTTCGGTGATTACCCAGCCTTTATAAACACCAATTCCCACAATCTTCTCATATATCCATCCTATGATCTAATGTCATATTTTACATTAATCAGGCACAATGTGGGCTATGAGGCGCTTCATTTTCTAAGTACATTGATCCACTTATCCACTTCATAAGAACGATTATAACCATCTAATATATCTAGTAATAACGGCATCATATTGGTTTATATGATATTATGACGCACATAGGGACATGTGGTTCAACTGCTCAGTGACCTGGCTCTATCCACAAACTACACTAGCATTTGATACATCCCGATACGGCCCTGTCAGCTCCGAAGAACAATCATCGCTGTGTTATATGTTAGGTTACGCAAACATTTGCTCGGCATGATTTGATAATTCAATTAACAATTGTAACCGGTACGTTTAGATGTAGGTACGAACACTGTTTCGAAACGTCTTTGCCAGTTGTCGAGGTGTAAGGCTGAACTGCTCTGTATTGTGACCAAGATATTGTGGGTTCCATTCTTATGTGTAACAATCGGACTGAACACTGCACCCGACATGACAGATTAATTATATAACATTGGAACTTTCTTCCTGGCGGCGTCGGTTTTGTAATCTGATCTTCGGTTACGGGAATGTGCCAAGTGGGCATTTAAATTTTATATATTTATATGCATCGATGACGAGACTCTCGTAACTACTGTAAGTCACGCCAGGTAACATATTCAGGTGGTATTGTAATTCAAATTTACATAAGCAATGTAGGCGATTTACGTCTATTCTGCTACTGCTTTTATCTTCAAGGTGTCATTTGTCCCTAAATTTGTTGAGAGATGTATGTCTAAGCGGGTAACACAAAATTAACATTATCAGAATAGTGCAATCAAATGTGATCTGTGGACAAGCATCATATATTATATAAAGATCTAATATTATATTATATTTCAGCCAATCCACTTATCTCAGAACTTTTGCAACATTACACCCTCATTGATTCAGCGAACAAATGGCTACTGGGTAGCGTATTTAATCAACATGGTGGTGACGGCGGTAATAGAAATGAGGTCACAAGAGGTATTCAATAGCCATTGCCTCAGTACAATTCTTGCATATACAGACAGTCTCAAAATGTCAAATGACCAATGCTGATGTCACGATTACCATACAAGAGCGATCTTTATTAAAATGCAACTAATGTGAATATGTAGGTGTTGCCAGCGGATATCACCAATGTCGTTTCATTCTTCTGATCTTAATGTTCCTCGCCAGTAAATGATAAAATTGGCTCTGATGTTTTAGTGAGGAGCACACTGGCGTCCCCTTAGATTATATTGGTGAAAAATGGAAAATTAAACGAGACTTACCTGTAATGTGTAGTTTGATTAATATTCTACCTATCTCATCTAGCATGAGAGATCAAGTGAGAGAGCGCGGTAGAGCCAGGAGATCATACTTTAAATAGTGACCATGTGGAAACTTAGTAAACAAGAACGAGAAGAGAGGGAGAGGCTTGGCACTTGATCTCTCATGCTAGATGAAATAGGTAGAATATTAATCAAACTTCACCTTACAGGTAAGTCTCGTTTAATTTTCCATTCTACCTATCTCATCTGCATATCGACATCACGTGAGAATTCAAAGCCACATGGGCACTACAAATGAACATCGAGGGTTCTAGAAAAAGAACCATTATATTCATGGCTTATCTATGCATACAACCACATTGATAACAGAGTTTTAAAAATCACTGATCAAGTCATTAAGTACACTGATAATCCAGTGTGTAGAGGAACGCATGGCGAAAACGTTACCGTTTCGTGGAGAGAATAATTGTACTGTAGTTTTTGCACTTTCTATGTGTTTGTTGTAAAAAAAACAAAATCCGAGAGTACATTGAGACTGCCATCCTGCAGTTTTGAGAATCGTACTTAGTGGTGTGGCAGAGGCCAATGTCGCACTTGATGAAGCAATGCGTGTGCTATGCGGCTTGAAGATGGTTGCGTCCACCCCAGAGGCGGCCAGTGTTGACTTAATTAACCCAGCGTGAGACCGTCGCCCGACTGATAGGCGAATATGCCTTTTGAAAGGATATTTGCATCTGAGATGAATTGAGAAGACGTAAGGTTGCAGTTCTTTTGATGTATTTGGACTGTCATCGGGATAAGCGGTCAGCTCTATGGTTTGCTGGGGTTATCCAGCCTTGGATTGTTTGATGAGTTTATTGATGATAAAGGTATATGATGATTCCGTGCTCATCATTGATTTGATGTCTAACAAATGAACGGTTTGACCTCTGCATCCTGTCACCAGCACGCAGAGCATGACCAGATTGAACGACAACAGTTTGAGCGAGATTTCCTCGGTGGGTGGTAGGACCTTTACGTAGTCCAGTACCAAAGTAACATTCCATGTTGAGGAATATCGCGGAAGGCTGGGACGCGTCCGATACACGCCTTTAACAAAGCGAATTATCAGAGGATGCGAGGCTATGGTGTGGTTTGAGTTGGACAGCTCATAGATGATAAGGCTGATCTTGCCGTATTGATGCCGCTATATCCCAGGCCGGCGTTGTATAAAAGAGTGAGGAAATCCAAAATAACAGAGACTGTTGCGTGGTGAGGGTTGTCGTGGATCATTTATCTAAATTATGCGGCCGCAGAGAAAATCTTAAAGCCCTATCTCCTTTACACCCTACAACCTTCATATCATGAGGAACGCGCTACGCGTGCCCTCATTGGTCAACTAATCAAAGGCTTTAAGCCTCAACACTAACAACATAGGGGCTGCCCGCCAACATGGACAGTCCCGAGCAAGCCCTCAAACAAGCAGCATCTCCTGGTACCTCCTCCTACAATAGTATTCAGGCACACCTTTGCGGATGTCATCAAAAGAACCTTAAACTGAATAAAGATAAGTTTATATTTCGGCCCCCGACAACGTCGTTGACTTGTTTCTACAACTACACATAGCCATCAAGAGATAATAGCCACAACAGGGTCTATATTGTGACCTGCAGCAAATGTGTTCCATTTATTGAGGTATACTCTAAATTGCTTTCTTGTGCCTAGTCTCCATGATGTGATTATAATATCCTGTGTTAGTTTGTTAATGCATTTCGTCCTCTAGTCTCTCCCTGACAATAGGTAAGCTACTAAACGTAACTAGGGATACAATGGATGAATACGGCTCGGGTCGGCTGGCAATAGCAGAAGGGTCTTGTTGCGTTTGAAAAAATAAAGGTACTCCTTTTTTGTCGTCCGTCTGAGCATCGGGTACCAGGTCTGCGTTGGTCATTGAGGAGCAATGGGGATCGCTTTTTTGCCCCATCGTCCTACAGCTTCCGCGTGGAATGACGCTGAAAGGCGGAAACAGGTATAGGAATTTATTGTTCCGTTAAACGCGAAGCGAACATATCAATGTCGGGCTGTCCCCACTGTTCTACAAAGTGCATAAAAGCGCAAGGGCTTAACTTCCACTCAGACTTATCGTCAAAGAGCCTGCTTTCTTTGTCAGCTTCCACATTGGCTATCCCAGGGATATGCGTAGCACTTATCCCAAATTGATTTGATATACACCAAGTCCATATGTCATGTGCTATGCTGTTACATTGTACCGAGTGACTGGCTTCCATCTCTCTCATATACGATACAGTTGTCATGCTGTCTAACTGTATAAGCAAGTGGGTTTTATTGGTAGTCTTACATAGCGCTTGCAGACCGAGTAAGTCTGCTTTAAGTTCAAGTACGTTGATGTGGTCTTGTTGTTCAGCCGTCGACCATCTTCCCCCAGTGGAGGGTCCATTAATTAACTTAGCACTCCAACCGTGAGAGGAAGCATCAGTTCGCAAAATGAGGTCAGCATTGCCATATGAAATACGATTGGGACAACAACCTGCATTGTCGTCTCACCATCTGACTTCGCGCATGCGCAGAGGTTCATACTACCCTCAACGTTACCACGACATTTACTCAATCCAACAGTTTTATGTTTTTTCCAAAGCCCTAAAATATAGAGGCCCATATTCCACGCCGGGGAACATGACACGAATGTGCCTATGAGCTGATGGTAAAATGGGTACCCGTCAAGAAGCTCTGCCCCATAGTTTTGATTTTATCATTCTTTTCGTTGCCGATGTTCTCTGTCCTACTAGTTGAATCGAGTATGAAACCCAAATGCTGCAGTTCCTGGGTGGGAGTTGGTACGGATTTAGAGTCATTTACATAAAACCCCAAATCTCTCATGAAACTCCTGGTTGCCTGTATATTGGCAACACAATCGGAAACACGCGATGCTTGTACATAGAAGTCATCAAGGTAGCCACTGGAGAAATGCCCCAATTGTCTTAGCTTTGAAAACACTGGCTTCATAAGCTTGGTTAATATCCTAGGCCCCGAGCCTAGTCCATTTGGCAGACAAGTGTATTTGTAGAGCTGACCGTTAACACGGAACTTGAGATATTTCTTGTCACTTTCTGTCACTGGCACGGAGTAATACTAATTGGCGTCCGTTTAAACAAGGGGACCCATATAACAGTCACGAGTCATAAGATTCAGGCAGTGTTTAAGAGTATCCATCTTAAAGTGGCGGTAAACAACCAATACATTCAATTCTTTCAAGTTCAAAATCAGCCTTAAAGTACCCTGCTTCTTGGGTCTCGGAAAAACTGAATAAATAAATTAGTCGGGCACATGCATCGACTTAACAATGACACCTTTACCCAATAAATGATAAATTTCTGCGTTAAGAAACACTGCTTCTATCAGTGTGTAACATGAACGCCATAGTTCATACCTTTGCGCTGGTTTTAGAAGCAAATTCAATAGATAGACCTCGTACAATGTTCAAAATGTTCGGGTCACTGGTGACAGCCTTCCAGCTATGAAAGTGGTTTTTAATGTTGCCGGCCCGAGTAAAATTCAAAGGAATCTCCTCTCTCACCTCAGCTTTTGCAAGCACAGTGTTAACACATTGTTGTGCTTTGAGATTTGTCCCACCTGGTCGTGGGTTGGCGCTTCCTTCGATAACGGCGACTGGATAGCTGGGTACGGCTGCTGCCGCTGTCGTAAGGTCGAGGTCGCCACTGACCCCGCTGGTTTGACCCTAAAAAAAGGAAGCGGTTGTGTGACGAAGTGAAGGTGCGATCACGTGCCCCGCCTCGCGAATGTCTGATGTATCTAGTCAGCTGGCGGGTAATCTTTGTGGTTTCACTAAGGCTTTTGACATTATTTCCCAGCTCTTCTCCGAAAAGCAGGGTAGTGGCAGGCTCTGACTCACTGCACAAAGTCTTGAAGTCCTCTTTCAACTCAGGTCGGAATGATGCTCTACGTCTTAAATCCAGTGCATGAGAACCATCACATAGCAGACTTATGGCTTCTGATAGTCCCGACATGGTTTGCTGAGGAGTGGGACAATTACCACCCTCTCTCTCTGCTGCAACGATGTCGTTCCGGACGGTGACTGTAGCAGTGATACCAGCGAGCAAAAGTTCTGGACACGCTGAATCAATGCGTCCTCGTGGCGGGACTCTTCTTGGTGCTGTTATAAATCTCAGGGTTCACGCGCAGCGGCTCCAATTTGTCACAGTTAATTGGCTTTGGAAATTTGTCCAGCGCAAGAGATTTATTGTCTTACGACATCCCTTGTGTAAGCAGTTTGTCCACAACAGTGGCCAACTGGTCGTCTACTCGAGGCCCAGTGACATTCTTGTTGCTTACCACAGCTGTCCAGCTTATCTAGGAAGATGAGCGAAGTTTGTTGAGTGGGTGGGGCACTAGTGCTTTCTTGGTCACTATCGCTAAATTCACCTCCCTCCTGCTGTGCACACACATGGGACGCATCGTCTTCCACGGGTTCGTTGGAGGCAAACGGACCTATGCTTATGTCATCTTGATAGCAGTCATACGCTGCCTTGAGCTCAGTGACCACGGGGTTAAGGGCGTTAACTGATACAGTTAGCGCAGCCAGCGAGCCCCTGATGAAAGCCATCTCATCTTGCGAAGCAACAGGTTTGGCGCCCTTACCGGAAGGGTTGGTCAAAAGCTCCTTTGACTGTGTATTCTTTATAGAGGCAGTTTTTTGACGAGCAGAATCTGCAGACAGTACAGATTCTGCCTTTGAGCTCTTATACGTGCACTTGCCAGAAACTGGCTTGGCACTATGTTCGGGCTTAGCATTAACTAACTCTTGCTCATCCGAGGCGGTCATGGCCGCAAATATGCTGCCAACAAGGTCAGCACCCGATTACTGCGAGAAGTTTTTTAATCTACGCGCCAAAGTTCAAATCACACCAAAGTCCTGCTAAAAGTACACAAGACAAAACCCAACACACAAAAGAAGCAAACAAAAACACAAAGCTAATGGTCACAGAACATGGTAATCCAGAGACGTGCGAGAGCACGTGCGAACTGCTTGAGTGAAAACACGCTAATGATCTCCTGGCTCTGCCGCGCTCTCTCACGTGATCTCGATATGCACATGAGATAGGTAGAATACTTTCGCATGAACATCTTTTCATTGGATCGGTTTCATAACTCTCCTTATATTTTCAAATTGTCTCTGCACAGCATCTACAGCTAGATCTATTTATACAGCCACATTACACTGTCCTGATTCTGTTTCTTAATGTGGTGCTCTTGACGTCGGATGGCTAAGTAAGCTACTATAAGATTTACATAAAGGTACAAAACGACGGCCGTAGACCCCTGTATCAATAAATAATCTTTAAATACAATCATGTTAAAATCCTACGTTTCCCGTATTTGTCCTAGAAAAACTCACAAAGCCGTGTTCGGAATCTGTCTAGCAAGCTGACAATGCCTGCGACTGGCAAATTGTGTTACGAGGTCACAGCTTGGTTTGAGAAGCTATTTAGTCATGCTTTCGACCTTGACTGGATTTCAACGAAGGTATATGTTTGCTCTTGGTAGCTTGAGGGCTTCTACTGCGATTCTGCGAATCAAATCAGCACAAATACTGTCTTGCTGAGTATCATGTATCCTACAATACGATATCTGTGGAGAGGTTTGGCCTGTAGAGATGCCTGTGAAAACAAGCTTCATATCACAATAGCCTCGTTAGCCGTTTTTATATATCTTCGTCGCAGTGTGGGTTGGGTGACGCCTATAATAAATATTCAAGATGAAGCCTTACAAGTAAATAAAACCTATTTTGAATAGGGATGGCACGTGGTGCCATCGGTGTCAGGCAGTGTCTGTTAGTTAATTATTTGCAGAGATTTATTAAGATTTATTGTTCGAGAAATTTCAACGTGTCAGTGATGACTTCTGAGAACGCCAAAAGGTTAGCAAAGCCAGATTGCTTGTACAGTGAAACATGATGAGATTTACACAGTAAACAACTCTTGAAACAAGCCGATGTTTAAGTAAGTGCCACTATACATCCTTATTTGCTTTGAAAGAGCAAACACAATTTCAAACGTTTTATTGTCCTTATGACCTTTCCAAAATACTCTTTGAGGCTAGTTTTATGGTTTGGAAATTGGCAATGAATTATATTTATTGACCATTTGGACTGCATTCTAGATGCCTATTGACTGGGAACAGTGCAAGGTATATTCGTCCTGAAGCACAGATTCCTATTTTTAAAAACATTTTGTTAATGTTTGATATTGTTGAGGTTTATATATATAATTTGCCAAGCGTCTGTTTGATTTGGTGTTTTTCGAGGCAAATGCATGCTAAGCATGATAACCACCCCATACTGTAATATGATAAAATAACATTGGAGCAGCCAGAGCATCAACCGGCATGATGTATCCCACTTTGGCTAAAACTTCATTTTTCATTGACTTTATCCAAACAGGACAATAAGGCCTATTTCCTCCTACAGCATAATCAATTCTTCATTTCACCCTCATAGCACAAACGTTTAAAAGTCTAACAATCATCAAAACCCGGATATTGTCACTTCCATTTCACTGACGCGCCTCATTAATATCTGAAATAGTGTTAAAGATGTTTGATCTGTTGGGTGCTCAGTAATATTAGTGGTAAGATCTTTATACGTCCCCTAACGTAATAATCTCTTCAATGTATAAAACACGCAAACGTGTCATACTCTGTTGTAGCATGTATGTGATGCCCTATGTCTACCTATATCAATATTACATTCTTCCACTTTTGTCTATGGAACTCAATTTACACATATGGCAACCGAAAGCTGATTGTGGCATTACTTCGGAATGTGTACATCCTATAGATTAGTCCTGGATAAGGATTATTTCCTAATTGGCGTGTTGTGGATTTCCAAGTCACATCGTTGCCCTACCGTTATGAAATCCGTCCCTTCCCAGTAGCTTTTGTCGTCACCACCTCTTCCATTCGTCTTCTTGTTTACTTTGCTTAACCAAATCTCATCTTCTTTGGCTCGAATTAGTAAGTCGGTTCCGCAACGTTGTGAATGATAATACTCTTTACCAAGCAAAATTCTTAATTCACAAAAATTGGGTCGCCTATGAAAAAGCCTTACTACAGTTTTCGATGTCTTTAGAATCCACAAATATTTAATGAATTAGTTAATGGTATAATGATCTCGTCCAGTTGGCCGGAGTATCAGTTTACGGTACGTAGATGACTTATACGCAATTGTCATATATTTGTCTTGCCTTGTGTGTCTAAAGATGTTGTTGTTTCACCTCATCGAATACGAAGTCGAGTCCAAGCAGTAGATTCTCACCAAGTGGTGTATTCAATGCACTGGTGTGTGGTTCACCTCACACATTCTAGTTAAGCATGCTAATAGAATGACTGAGCTCGGATATTAGAACTATTTGCTATGCCACGGTGATGTAAGTGACGTGCTTATTGTGTGTTAACCGTTGCTAATGGCGTATATTTATGCCATATGAGAACACAAATGTCACAGGTTATTTAGATTGTTCATTAACCAACACCAGGGCCATCCTTACGAGTAGAGGATAAAGGGACGAGCGTTTCATGCCTCTTCCGCTTCATTTACGATGGTTGGGTGGTCATTTGGTGCTTAGTGATACTATAAACAAGACTTAATGACCGCCACATCAGCCGTGAATATGCCTCATATATGAGGATGTGTATTTGTCACATGCAATTAAACTCCGCCTTCAATGTCTGGAGTGTCCATTACATTCGTTGTCGTCCTTTATAAATAGCCATGAGTAGCATTCGCAGCTATGCAACAGCATGCAAGATCCTGCAACAATGAATGTGGATCGCTGCAATTTATGGTCCACATACAATTAGAGCAAATTTATTGAGGAATAAGACACCCGATCAGGGCATTTTCGTCTCACTCCATTCCAGTGTGATATATTACACAGGTTTAATGCACTCTGACAACGACCAATAGAGTTCAACTGATTGGGTTCTACGAGGCATAAAGCATCATCTATGTTTTCAAATTGCTTTACACAGGTTCTATTTGAAACAACACTCGGCAGACTGACTTTTCACTGTGTTTGTTATAGAAAAGGCATGAGGCAGTAGGGTCGTTGTTTTATACCATACGATTTGTTGCTAAGTTAATGTACTTACATGTCTTTCTATATGTTTAGACAACCGATTCTGCTCGTGCAGAAATATTCGTAATGTAATAATCGTTTACAGCTGCGTACTCCGAAACGTTTCCTAAGTTTCAGCAGCTTAGGCGTATAACTAATTCCATGCGATACCATCAAGAAAGCCATCATAAAAACATACTAACACCTTAATCTCCTACTTAATATAATAGAGGTCGTGTGACTTGATACTTCATATACGCATGCATTAATTATGTTTGGCCTTGTGTGTGGATCGTATTAACGTTTTTTTATGCCACAAAGAAACACCGCCATGCATTCACAGTACGGGCGAATAGATTTATTATGAATTTCATAGTCTAGACGGTAATAAAATGAACATTATTCAGTGGAACATGCATGCACGAGGAAGTTGCAATGCGCTAGCTGAGCCGTGACTACGGCTAGAATTTTAAAACAGATCCCTACACATTTTTGTTTAAGACACAAAACAGTTGAATATGACTCACTTATTGAAGCAGACGCCCTTAGGAGTAATGCACAAATGATTCCGCATCAATGCTGTCCATATTCATCTTTATACGTGTGGATATATCAAGTCCAATGGTAAATTGCCCGCTGATACATTTCGTAACCTAACTATGTGGTTCAGATATTTCTTACGAATATAGTTAACACCATTGCCTACAAATTAATGTGCGGCTCATCTTTTAATGTCAATGTAAATGGAACCGTTCTAGTTCCATCTCGATTCATGCCATAGCTGAAGGATGACTTAATTTACTGCACTAAGGTTGCAATAGATGGTACAAAATATATCAAATGTCTGCAACCACTCGGCTGTTACCATTATATCAGCACGGCGAGGCATTATTGCAACATTCGCATCAAAAGCACCTCGCCAAGGTTTCAACTGCATCGTTGAATTATGAATCACAAGGGCCCGGAAATTATGATCAGGCAGATAGTTACGTTTAGAACATCAGGGAGTCGCCTTTGTTTTACCTGATTTAAGGATAGAATATAAGCATTTTTTTATACAACGGACTTGTGACAGCAGTGTGGGTAGTGATATGAGCCCTCGGGGCCTATATAGACATATGACCATCAACTTCAGTTTTGTGTAATCAACGTTTATGAATTAAGATACGGAATCTCTCGACGGCATATATTCATTAAAGCTTGCATTACTCGAGTTAAGCCTAGCAAAAAATCACCCATGAACGTTATGGGTTAGGCAAGTCTGATGATATCAGGTTATCGCTTTAAATAACAAGAGAAATGTGTGGACAAATATTCGAATGAGGATACAATGGTAATGTCCTGGCGAGAGGCTGTCTTTTCTGGAGAATATCCGTAAACGTCGATTCTCAAATGTAAAATAACGGTATGGGTAAATAATTAATAATACAAACAGTTAATTCAAGCAGAATGCATGCTCGCGAAACAACGTTGCAGCCGAGATAAGTATGTCAATCACATGCGTGTTCGTCATACACTACAGAATGTTGCTAAAAGTCAATAAATATGGAGAGAGAGTTGGGGGGTGGGGCGGCGGTCGTGACGTTTAGAAGCATAACCATTTTTTATTTAATTTGGAAGAACACGTCTCTTTATATCTACGTCACGGCGAATAGAACTATGCTATGTATAATGAGGAGAAGCTGTAAGAAAAACGCTCTCAGTTTATGACGGATCTTTTAACAAAGGACGAATGACACTGTTGGGTCTGCAAATTAATAAATGACATGATACCTGAAAAGAACACATTTATAAAAGTCACCAATAAGCCATGGCATAAGCGATGATGGATCTTTCGATTAAGTCGGAGATAGGTAAGTTGGCATAAACTGATGCCACTAACAGCAATGATGTGTAGGAATAAACTGGATAATAATAGTCACAGAGTAGCCTTAGTCAACATCCATGCATAGTTTGCATCATACAAAACAAATATTTATGAATTTGTAACAAAGATCAGTAATAGGTTAATCAATGTAACGTAAATATATAGTAACTGGCGTTTACCAATAATAAGAGCATTTTGAGGTTAAGAATACATATGGATAACCATTGCCAGTTCTTTGGTGACTTGGAAGACGCAATAATCCTTTTGCACGCGTAATCATCTCGTTTGAGACATGCTGAGTGATATTACAACATGCTTCAATAGCCATGTGAATGATGCGTCAATACTCCCTTGTGTTGAGCGTGTTGACACATTTCGTATGCATTGACTTAATTAAGATACAATGTTGGACTCTCCGCGTTAGAGGTGTATGCTTCAATTTGTATTTATGCTGACCAGTGGATCCTTCTAGAGTAAAAAATTTAAGTCAACGTTTTTCCGACAATGCCTGATATAAAGGGAAATCTATGAGGAGCGGATTAACGCTAGACTGGCATGGTATTAATACTAAAGTGTGCGCAACGTTTATTTTGCTTTTTATTCCCTTGCTCGTATGGCATTTTCCCCGAATTTCCCAGTAGACGTCAAATGTGAAATTTAAGTAATACTTTAATTACAGCACAAGTTGCAAGGGGTGAGGAGCGGGATATTTCATATAGACAATTTATTACGTAGTCATAGAAGTTCTATCGGCAATATATCCTTTTTATCTCCTCACCATGAACTGTTCTGAATTAACTTCCTTTAGTAAATTATATATATTGAGGCAAGTGACCAAAATTTAATCAACATTACCCATGATACAAAGTACACGTGCTGCCTCTTTCTTGATTCTGACCTCCTTTGAAGTCCCCTTTACTTTTGGGATATAACATCGGCTCCAACATCTGATCAGAGAACGTGTGTTAATATCATGTTAATCAAGGGATAGGATAAGTTATTGCAACAATGGTACAAAGCAGTGAGTGATTCCACGTTGCATTAACAAATCAAAACTGCGCGACTTAAGTGGTTATGTACTATCATGAGAACACTACTTGGGGCCATGCAAACTCGGTTGCCTTGCAGACGACTAGAAGTATGTCGTTAAATACACTGAAGACACAATATAATCGGTATGCGACACAGACGAAATTGTTCGTACAAATGTACATAACGCCCTCATCAATTCAATAGAAGCCTTAGAGTCTTTAAAACATAATATTTGTCAAATTGTAAATAAATAACAAAAGAAAACAGGCTTTTGCAAGCTTTTATATCAATGAGCTGTTCATCGCTGGAGAGTTCCGAACCAGTCTATGGCTTTTATAAAGTATTGTGGAACCACGCGATCGCAGTTGGTTCAAATAATCACAATTTAAATGTTGCTTACCATTCCAGGTTCAAATTGTTCTGATCGGCATATCAGCTGTGAACATCAGTGTTTTGTAAAATTGCTCATCAAGACAGGATTGCCTCTAAATGTGTACTTGCCACATTTTCAGCAACGACTTTACTAATTGTTTATTTGAAACTCCAATTCGCATGGAAATATCAAAGTTACATCGCTTTTAATAAATTTAAGATTCCATGCTAATTATTGCAACCTGACATGTTATGATATCATCATCGTCATTGTGGCGTAACATTAAGCCTGTTTGCTTCTGATGACCCATGGACAGAGAGTTGCGGATTCCTCACTTAAGCTTTCATCATGATGTTCATTCTCTTGTAGTGATCGGTTCCTGTATTCAAGCATAGACCGTTCCTAAACAAGTAACCCTCATCTTGCTGTGTGCCTCGCTTCACGCACAGCTTCAACTAACGCATATGTTTTAACTTGGCCCCCCTTTCTCTGTCCCGCAATGGTCGAGCTCCTGGGCGGTTTCTTTGATTACACTATCTACATTCTCTTCTTGTCCTTCCCAATTTGTTTTACATTTTTCTCTTTTTCTGACCTGCCATTCATTGACAAAACCCAGCTTACCTTTTCAACTGATTCCCAGATCAATAATTTTATCCACGTCGCAGATAGCCTAGTCCGGTGATGTAATTTTGTAATGCAGGCTTGCTGCAGATAAACCACACAGGAAACCTTACCCATTATGCGATTGACGTAATGCTCATGCGCCCACCTCATACTGGACGTTTTTTACTGTAGAAAACCATACATGAACGCGTGTCATAACCATGCCCCTGATCTATCATGTTTATTTCAATACTGTCACTGCCTCGTGGCTTTTATCAGCGGAGGATTAAATTTCATTATTGACAAAGCCTGTGTGATACAGTTTGATTATGTGGCATAGTTTTCACGTGTCTACTAGCTGATGCTATATTTGGGCACTCAGTGTAGCATGCAATTATTCATTAAGGTATGTATAGCGCCCCAGAATAACGTAGAAAACTACACTCGTGTTTGTAAAGGTTTCGAGCGCATGGACCCATGTACGAGGTTAAAAGAAATACTTTCAAAATATATTAAGGTAATATTGATTTGATTGATAGATTTGGTAAATTCGTGTCTCTTTCAACTCGTCGATATTATAGGCAATTATCCCTAGGTATGGATTCAGCACTTTGTTTGATGTGTTGAACATTCGTAATGATTAACCAATATTAATGGAATAATATGAAAGTTCCACTTTTCCGGACATCATTTCCGTGCAATTGTTTGTCATTACTCCTATATGTTCTCGCCATGGCCATGCTGTATCCCGGTAATGAGAGCATCAATACGCAACAACAAAGTATTTGTCACAGATTAGTTGTCAACAGAATGCAATGATGTTCCAGCCTCACCTCCTCGTTAACCAGGTTGTCTCAAAGGTTTCCCTCACATCCCTGTTGAAAATGATACTGACAGGACAGAATGAATTCGAAAATTTTGATCTGTACCCCAAAGATGTCAGTGGCAAGCTACTCGATTGGTTTTTGCTCATCGTTGCCGACGGCGTTCATTTATGCCATGCTAAAAAGCCAATGGCGAATCGTGATTATATAAACCGTGTCGGCAACATACGTTGTGTTTTGTGAATCAGCCTGAGCGGCATTTGCAGTACCACTGTGACGTAAAGTGATATCCAGAATTGAATGTGAGTTGCAATTATTACTGACCGGGGCTTTTGGGATAAATATATTGAGAAATATGACACTAGATTCGTGTATCTTCGTCTCACTCCATTCTGATATGATCCGTATTACCGAGATGTATAAATCAGTAACGACAACAAGCAAGGATGAAAGGAGAGGATTTTTTTTGACTTAGTATTAATGCTTTAAATGGCTCTGGCAGATTCTTGTTAGTAACAGCGATATGTGTACTGCGACTTGTCATAAACTACAGGCTACTGAAGGGTGTGACAAGTCGTTTCAAAACAGACTATTTTTGTTTTGCTCGTTAGATGTGCATAGAATTAAGCCCACCAAATATTGAAACGCGGTATCGTTGCTGCTGAATGTAAAGAATGACACGTCGCTTTGCGACAGGTTCTTGGCAACGCGACCTCTGGTTACCCAGTTGTGATCATCGCTGAGCTAGAAGTATACTTGGCGATTTGCTGAATGTCAGCGACAGGCATTTGAATTTGTTTATTACCCTTCGGCCGCTCACTAGCGACATATGTTGTGTATTGTTCAAAGAGTAACGTACGACTAATGCTGTAACGCGTTTTCGATTAAAGCAACCGATTGTATCTAATTATTATGACCCCAGTTGAGATTTGCGACCAAAACATTTAGCGGAAAGATAATTATTTTGACCATGATTCGTTAAAGGTGCAAGGACGGTTAAGCTTATCTGTTACAGATCATAAAAGAAATTGCATTTCCGAGCTCTAGTGTTGCTGCAAAATTATGAGATCACACCACTCATGTAATAGCTTCCGCAATCATGACAGTATCTTAGAGTTTATGATTAATTTGTATATCATTTGATCGTACCATGCAAATGTCATTGAAGAGTTGAATGCGAGTATACACTGGCTTAGTGCCCGCGGCTGAAGTTCATGTTGTGTACAATATTCGATATCTATATTGAACTTCACAACCCTCAAATGAATATGGGGCTCATTGACAGGTGGCCGTTTATTTGACAAATGCAAAGGGGAAAGGAAAGCGAAATTTAAGTATGACGGTCAGTATATATACACCTTTCCTGATCACGGGACTCATTGGAATATATGAGGTTGCCCATTTCTTGGAAGAGTTTTTATCTCATGAATTTGTTCGTTCTCACAAAGACTCGCTTTGATGTTCCCACATGTTTCATTCACCAGACCATGTTTTCATTCACATGACGCACCGATTTTCCTCTCTCAATTATCACAGGTACATTGTATGGGTTTTGCACGGAACAAGTTGAAGCTGTTATGACTTTTTTAACGCAATGTGACGATATCATAGAAGGCTACCGGTATGCAGGCATTCACGTTTTTGCTTATGGGCAGAGTGCAGTAGCGTGACATTTGCAATGCGTCTCGTTAGGACAATAGTTACCATCCTACGCATTTAATCCCATCAACAAGCCCACGATGTAAAAATGAATACTCGTTTCTTCCACTTAGTTCAACGGGGTTGAATCATCCATGAAATCAAAGCACGCCAACGATGATTGCACTCTCACTATGTTTAACCATGGGTAAGTCGTAGCGACAGTGAATTACCTTTGGAACACCGAAAAGCAGAGTGTGTCTCGACCGAAGTACTGACAACACTACTAAATAATTTACCAACGCCATGGTAAAAATGGCAGAGCGCTTGAAACTTTAACTAGCGGAAGTTTCATCCATTGCTAAAGCCCATCATGCCAAATACTCTATGAAAACATTCAGAGATGACGTTTGATGTATGTGTCTGCATGGCGTGATATAGTTGCACAAAGCTCATCCAGATCATTTCGTATAATCATTAACTGCATTGTTAACTCGTCGCAAGTGTTCGCATATGTATGAATTCCATAACTGAAATAACATATATCTCCAATATCGGGCTTTAAATAAAGAGTAAATAATTTGAACGCTTCTTTTGAGATATCTTGATGTAGTGTTTACTTAACAAGAACAATAGATGGAAGACTCTCAAGACATGCTGCAACGATCAATATACTTGTATGTGGTTGCTTAGATGCCCTTTCATTCATATCATCATTCATTATGCAACGCATATTCAATCTGACACAAGATACTCGCACCATTGTGCTAACTCTGAATGAATGCGAGGCTTTTACGGAGATTACATGGCTTTCATACATATACAATAAGGAATTTGCACAAATTTAGTCAAAGTTTTTGGTCCGAAAGATTAATGTATAACACCTTCACCTTTGGAGCCACAACGAGGAACATTGGTGATGGGTCATTGTTTACTCGTGTAGGCCAGATAATTCAGGGAATTCTATATATGACCGCATGTGGGTATGACCATTTATCTTCATCCATGAATTTATACCATAATGCCCTTGAATCATACCTTCAATAGGCAGAGTTTACACCGGCATTAACTGGGACATTGTCAATCGACACCGAATAGAGTGACCCAAATTACAAATGGATAACACGGATAACGTTATACCGTCATATATGCAGCAAGCCATTTGTGCCCAAACAGAGCACTGTTCATGGTTTTGCAAGATATAATTAAGTTTGAAGACAAAAGATCTGTAAGCTAATATTTCGATGCCAAAAGGTAACGATATTAACAGATTTATTTTGCAAGCAATGATATTCAGAAGAAGCCTAACCATTTCAGGGCGCTGCCATATACGTCTACTTGCTAGAAACACCGTTTGCGAGGAAACAGCTTTCTACGTAATGCATGATGAGATGATGTTAGACCTTGGTTATCTTTATGGTATCGTTATAGGTTATAAATGATTAAGGATGAATACGGCGATAATAATGAAAGATGTCTTGGCGGTTTTAGAAAAAATTTTGAATTTCTTTCCATCTACTTCTATATTTCGGTTGGAGTTTTTACTAACTTCGCTGAACTTGCCCTGAAGCCTCTAGAGACATGACAGCCATGTAATCAACCATATGGTTAATAGATGCCTACTTATATATCGCATTGGCACCTCCTAATTCCGGTATTCGCTGCTGCCATCCACTGTGGTGTTTTAATCGAATTGGAAAATAGCATTGCAGAACAAATTTTACAAGTAGCCCTTGTAAACATTTCAGTCACCAACCAACTCATTTGTTTTCAGCCTCAAGACAGCAGAAGAAAATAATTTTAAACTGTCAGTAATGATTACTTTAATGCTTTGACACTCCAACGGATCACTTTTGGCAAAGAATGGGAAGCATACGCACACATTCCATATACGTAGTTCGAGTTAACTGACTTTCGTACATATGCGTAAGATGCAGAGTAATTTAGCTAATCAGTACAATGCGTATACCTTTGTAAATATAACAGTCAGATTTCTCCGTTTACTTGATACCTAGCTACATATACATGGAACACAATGCTATTGCAAAGCGATTCACATTATTGGTACATTTCGGTATGCAAAGTGGGTCTCCCAGAAATATAATTTAAGGTCGCTGTTTTTTTAAATTTGAAAACAAAAACTATCGGAAGATGATACAACAGGCAATAAAATGCGTATGACTGCATTTTATATTCCTGGATCTGTAAAGATAGGAACGTTGCAATCCTGACTAAACCCGATTAAACACCTATTTGGACACAATAATAGTATCACATTGCAAGGTATAACCTTGCATTTGCTGTGGCATTGTAGACCATTAACAACTACCCATTTCTTCTATGCATTCAGATTATTGACGTTGTGAGTGGTGAGAGTGATTTGGCGAGTTTGTCATCTCAGGAAATAAAATTAATGGAAAGCATTGTAGCCAAAACATGTTGACACATTAGGAGAACAGTACCAGGTTGCGTTGCTGTACGATATAATAAACAAAACTTGTAAGGACGCTACGTTACTGACAATCAATAGTATATGTGACGAACAATGCGCGTACACAACAGTGACATTGTCCCAAAGTCACATCACCATACAATAACGTCACAACTATGTTCTCTTTAGCATTCCATTACTTTTACAACACTTATTCTTGTAAACGATACTGCATTCTTCCTCTCAACTACAACAACCTACCCCCCTCCCCTCAACAAAAAGAAGTCACTTTCTAATGTCTTTTTTTCAATCTTCATAAATATTATTACTAACTTACTTATTAACAAGCTACATCACTAGTAATGTAACACTATTTATGCGATTGACTGGCGCCATTTCACATCTAATTAGTTATTCATGCCCTTGCAACGAATGCCATCTAGACGTTTCACATGACACGTCTGGACCAATCACAGTGTGGCAAGCTACAGCGCTTTCCCGCTCGCTGTAGCATCGAGCCTTTTCCTGTGTTGCCTCCATCGCGCCAGCATCTCAAAAGTTTTCTCAGCATCTCAGACGTTTTCTCTCTCCAAAGTTCTTACTTAAGTTTCTACTCAAGTTTTCAACGATTTTTATTCACAGCAAACTATCGGTTTCCCTGACGTTCGATCAGAAGAAGATCTCATTCGATCAAACTTACAAGATATTTAACTTTGTTTTCATTATCAATAGTTGTACTTAGCGTTGTAGGATCACCCGTCGGTGGCAATAATTGGCCATTCTTTTGTTCGACGATTAGGCAATTACGTCAACTCACATAGGCCAGCAACTATTAATTTACGACTGTCACAGGAAAAAGTAGTTTTCCATGGATTGGATGGCGCTTGGTTGTGGCCAGAGCTGTTAAAAGTTATTTATCTTATGCTCCACAGGTTCTAGCCCAAGACATTATGGCAATAGCAAAGTACATTTCTCTAGGTTACTCTGTCTCACAAGTGGTGATTGGTCTCATAAATTATCGTATAACAGCGGACTCTAAGTACAACGACCGATTTTTGGAGACCAATAAGCACATCCGTTTCCTGGTTGCCGACCATGCTGGAACCTCTATCCAATTTGCCTCCATTAGGGGCTTGGCTCATGCTGACCCTAGTCATTTCTCAAAAGATGGAGTGCATTTTAACACTTTCGGCAACAAAAAAATATTTCAATGCCGTTTGGGGGGCCATACTTAGAGCGCTTAAAACATCATGCTAAGCATCCGATTTATAACTGATACCGCCTAAATCTGTAGACTGATGGCTGGTTGACACAAAGGTTGCACGCTGATGTGCTCACACATATCTGTTTTATCGACGCTTACACCGGTTTGCCCCCCCCCCCCCTCCCCCTTTTTTCTTTCGGCCCAATTTTTTCTTTCATTAGTAATCATAATGTTGTGTTACACTTGACGATGAGCATTAGTTCAGTTGAAGGGTAACTCCTCAGCTTATTCTGCATTACACTCGTCCGTTTTTTTGAGAGAGAATGCCTCGCACTTATGGGTACCCCGGTACTCTGCATTACACTGGTCGCAGTGAGAATGCACACAAATGATCGTCACTTATGGGTACCTCGACACTCTGCATTACACTGGTCGCAGTGAGAATGCACAAATATTTCATCACTTATGGGTACCCCGGTGCTTTGCAATACACTGGTCGCAGTGAGAATGCACACAAATGATCGTTACTTATGGGTACCACGGTACTCTGCATTACACTGGTCGCAGTGAGAATGCACACAAATGATCGTCACTTATGGGTACCTCGGTACTCTGCATTACAATGGTCGCAGTGAGAATGCACACAAATGATCGTCACTTATGGGTACCTCGACACTCTGCATTACACTGGTCGCAGTGAGAATGCACAAATATTTCATCACTTATGGGTACCCCGGTGCTTTGCAATACACTGGTCGCAGTGAGAATGCACACAAATGATCGTTACTTACGGGTACCACGGTACTCTGCATTACACTGGTCGCAGTGAGAATGCACACAAATGATCGTCACTTATGGGTACCTCGACACTCTGCATTACACTGGTCGCAGTGAGAATGCACACAAATGATCGTCACTTATGGGTACCTCGACACTCTGCATTACACTGGTCGCAGTGAGAATGCACAAATATTTCATCACTTATGGGTACCCCGGTGCTTTGCAATACACTGGTCGCAGTGAGAATGCACACAAATGATCGTTACTTACGGGTACCACGGTACTCTGCATTACACTGGTCGCAGTGAGAATGCACACAAATGATCGTCACTTATGGGTACCTCGGTACTCTGCATTACAATGGTCGCAGTGAGAATGCACACAAATGATCGTCACTTATGGGTACCTCGGTACTCTGCATTACACTGGTCGCAGTGACAATACACACAAATTATTATAAAATCACTTATGGGTACCTCGGCACTCTGCATTACGCTGGCCGCTGTGAGAATGCACACAAAATTAATTATTCCAATAGAGAGAATGCATCACACTTGTGTGCAATTATTTTTTACGCAGTTGCAAATGCACTATTTTGTTATAATGGTAATGTATGTTCAAAGGAATAAGACTTCACTCAAGTCAACAACATTTTTGTGGTTATATCTGTACTACCAAGCACTATTTGTTGCAATCTGAAATAACTTATTGCAACTAACTACCACAATATTGCTGCTTTAGTTGAATTTGTCCACAGCATGCCACCTCTTAGACGTTCCAAAAGAGGCCGTGCCGCTGCTGAACCTCAGTCTCAACCAACCACAGATGATGCCCCTGCTGCCTTCTCCTTTCCTCCTTTCCCAGTTATACCAGACAATCCTCCACCACCCTTCCAGTTGGATACCAAAACTATTATAGATGGACTTTATGATCGTATGAAACAAGATGGTCTCTTGCCTATAACGCATCAAGTGGCCTCTCAACAGCCCGTCATCACCAATACTGCAACTGAAACAGCCACCCCGGCTTCATCAACAGTGCTGCAGCCTACCCCAGGGACTCCCAGGAACTGTCACCAAGTGAAGCACAGCTGCACTTGGTCAACCAATCATTGGCTAACATGGTCAATCCAGGTGAGTCACCCGTGACTGAGCTACCACCACTACCGCTACTACAAATGCCAGGGATTTCACAAAACTGAGTCCTGTCGCGGCAATCAGTTCAACAAAAAATTCAACAATGTCCCAAAGCGTAACACACCTAATTTACGAGGTGGTCACTCCAGTCAAAGTAAATAAATTGGCATTATTTCTTTCCGGCTATCCATATCCCTTGCCCAATTACTTGTTGAAGGGTTTTACTTCTGGTTTCAGAATAGAATTTGAGGGGCAATTAAAATTTGATATTTTCTCCTCTAGGTGTAATTCCCAAAAACGAACGTGACAAGTTCCGACTTATTCACGACCCTTCGGCCCCCCAAAAAATCATCAGTCAATGATTTCATCGATCCAAATAATGCTACTGTCCAATATAAAACCCTCGATAATATTGTGGCATTGATCCAGACTTTTGGAAAAAAACTGTCTAATGGCGAAATGCGATATCCAGGAAGCATTTCGTATCATTCCAGTTTCTCCTGTAGACAGACATCTTCTGGGGTTTTACTTCGAAGGCTCTTTCTTTTTTGACAAGTGTCTACCCATGGGATGCCGCACTTCATGTAGCATTTATGAAACATTCAGCTGTACTCTTCAATGGATTGCTATAAACAAATTAAAAGTGTCAGGAATTAGTCACATCTTGGATGATTTCATGTTTGTGGGTCCTCCAAATTCTGATCAAACTCTCAAAAATTTAAATGCATTCATTGACATGTGTACACAATGTTCAATACCCATAAAACAGGAAAAAAACCGTCCTCCCATCCACATGCATTGTGACTCATGGTATCGAGTTGGATTCGGATGCTATGTAGGCCAGGCTGCCTCATGATAAATTAGAAAAATGTGTCATCTTACTTTCCCAGTTCAAGCATAGAAGAAAATGTCACTAGAAGAAGTTCAGTCCCTAGTTGGTGTGCTTAACTTTGCCTGTAAGGCCATCCGCCCGGGCCGGGCTTTTCTTAGACGACTCATTGATCTGACCTCCAAGGCAAAGAGTCAGCACCACAAAGTTCCTATAAATGCCCAGGCAAGAGCAGACATGAATACATGTCTACAATTTTTGGAACATTTCAATGGCATTTCGATCTTCTTGCCCCATTGTTGGTCGGACTCTCAAAACATAAAACTTTTCTCTGATGCCTCTGGTTCAATAGGATACGCTGCAGTTTGTGGTTCACATTGGATCTGTGGAAATTGGCCAACATTCTGGTCATCACTGCACATAACGTTTAAAGAACTTTTCCCAATAGTTCTCTGTCTCGAAATTTTGGGAGACGTCTTAAAAAACCAAAAATGTTTGTTTAAAACGGACAACTCTGCTGTAGTTGCTATAATCAACAAGCAATCATCCAAAGACACCACCATAATGGTTTTAGTTCGTCGTCTGGTGATAGCAGCGCTGCGGTACAATATTCTTTTTACGTCTGAACATGTTCCTGGATTTTCCAACGTAGTTCCTGACAGGCTTTCCTGCTTTAAGTTTCAGGAAGCCAGAAAACTGGCACCATGGCTGAACAAAGAGCCTACGCTAGTTCCAAATCAACTCCTCTCGATGTCTTAAGGAAAAACCTTATTCGGTGCGGAATCCAATTCATCTGTCTTTGTTGCACAGGCTTGTTGACTCCCTTTTTTTTAATTCACCAGTGTCACAATCTGTCCCGGCTATTTAGGAGCATGTTTCTCCTCGCTTTTCATGTTTTTTTACGTATTGGGGAGATAACAGTACGTAACCTTTCTCAAAAACATCAATGCATTCAATTTTCCGACTGCAAATTTATACCACTTGAATCAGCAAATTCTTCTGCTGTTCTGCCGTCAGCTGTCGAAATTACACTGCGTCACTTCAAAGGCAATGTATCGAGACCACCAGTTGTCATCTTAATTAGGCCGCTGGAAATCTGATGCTTACAAACAATACATTTGAATCCCCCAGTTCCAAGCTATAACAGCCCAAATCAATCCTAATAAGGCCAAGTAAAATTATCAAAATCAAAGCTGAAATTGTACATTCGCACAAAACATAGTTGTAGCCTGGTGGCTAGCTATGTGATACAACCAAATTAAACATAGTTGTAGCCTGGTGACTAGCTATGTGATACAACCAAATTAAACATAGTTGTAGCCTGGTGGCTAGCTATGATTAGTGTCTTATCTTCATCAGTCAAAATTTCATTAGTTACAGCAATTATATTCCCACGCAAGTTGTAGCCTGGTGGCTAGCTAGGCTGTGTGTCTCCATACCAAATCGTACTACCTAAACATCGTTGTAGCCTGTTAGCTAACGACTTTTACAATTACACCTCTTCTACCCAGCTGCGGTTTTAGCTTGGTGGCTAACCACAGTTGAGTCAAATTACATTCAAAACCTCCTCATCAATATCTATCCCAGCGACTAGCTACACATTGTTTAAATCAGCTTAAGGTGCTCAGTTTCCAAGTGACTCACTTGCGTCTGCACTCATACTACCATCTACGAAGGAGGCTCCTTTGGGTGGGGGTCGGCTTACAATTGTATAGTAGCCTTGTTAGCCTTTCTGGCAGGTTTTGGCCCCCACCTTGCTGCCAACCTTATTCAGCATTAATTGCATCTACTATAGCTCTGGTTATCGAATCATTAAATTAGGTATTTGGCTTTGTTTTTTATGTAAATAATTGTATGTGTTCATATTGTATTTCCATATCATAAAAAAACTTGTTTATCAAATAGTCATCCCTTATGCATGTTTGTATGTTTTACTTAGTATGTTGTTTAATGTATTTCAATAAAACGTCATTACCTGGATGGACTGGGGAATGACCATATATGGCAGCACAGTGTTAAAATTATACATCTAAGGTTTTCAGCAACTAGCTACAGTCACCTCCTCAAGAGGGTTGCAGTGTTCCTTTCTTTCAGGGGCTTAAACAATTTTGCAGAAATTATTTGCATTCACCTCCTTAAGAGCTGGCTAACAATAAGGTATGCAGCAGGACCTGAGCATAATTCTGTCAATGCAACGTAAAATCTAAAGAATTTGTACACAAAAAGAAGGACATGTAAGAAAATGGCTCTTATCAAAAACCCATATAATATTTGGACTATTTACAGCCGATTAGTGGTACTGCGGGGTATGCTTGGTAGTATAGTAAAGTATAGCACAACGGTTTACATTTATCAAAGCCAAAAATAAGCTGTGCTGTAAGCTATGATGGATATTTAAGTCTTGAGGTTTTGTGTGTAGTATTTGATGTCACTAATACCAGTGATACGAATGGATGATAGTTAGGATTATTGATAATGGTCATTGAATCCCATATACAACAATGCAACTACATTTGGCATCGTAATGTTCTGATGTCACTAACACCAGTGATATGAATGGATGATAGTTAAGATTGATAATAATGGTCATTGAATCCCTTATGCCCATTGCAACCACATTTGGCACCCTAAAAGACCCATCTAAATAGTTTTGTAACAAACAAAGCTATCTTCCTCGAATTGATGAAATAACAGGTTAAATAACTATGAGTATGTACAGAAAAGGATGGTGTATACCGATAATAAACAAATGGTTAGGTTCAAGTTGCATGGATAGCAATCACCATTTTTTAATATTCTTGGGAGATGGCATTGCCATTTTGAGAGAGCGGTTATCGCTTTGGACATTTGCTAGGTGCAATGAATAACGCAAGCTGCTCTTAAAACATATTCACACATACAGCCTAGTTTTTATTGCAGCAAGATGACAATTTCATAAATACTGTGTTGTTTTAGGAGTGTGGGCACATTTGGTATATAACAACGCACATCATCCGCGCTATGAGTCCCTAATCACAAACCAATGTCTTCAATAAGACTTGCGTGTAGTTTAAACACATGGCGATACAAAGTACCCTATTTGGCTCTGATGTACACTATCTCATCAAGCAAAACAATGCCTTGGGGGCATAGCTTTTCTGTGAAAGATATGGTTCACGCAAACTTGTAATGGTATTATTCACAATGTACAAAAAGTGTCCGGTTGAGTATTATTTTCTTGGTTGTATGGATTTCATGCTCAGAACCCCAGTGGGCGATCAACTTGACATATACAGCTAATATTCCCCCAAGCTATGATTGTCATCAAGGCTATTAGTACTTTAAATGCAATGGAGGCCATAAGCATCAAGGTTATCACTTAGAAGGGATCACTATGAAAGCGCTTTGACGCATTTTATTAGGTGAAATGAAAGGAAGATATGTCCCATCATAAAAACTAATTCATGTGAAGGTACTTCCGGCTATTTTGCAACAATTAGGCAGGTGTAGCATACAGTCGGACGCATTGAATCAACTTGAACTGACGACACTATGAAGACATGCACACCTAAGTTTAGCAACACAGTCTTGATGATTGTGTGTGGAACGGATGGAATTCGAAGTAAGAGTCTTGACGGCCATACGTAAAAACACTCATTATTGATGGAATTGGGGTGTAATCTAGTGGCTGTCAATTTGCGGCCCTATAAATATCCCCTGTCTCACTGCTATGCACCCCCGAGAACAAAGCATGATTATATATACGACCATTATAATTGTGGTTAAGGTAACGCGAGCATATTCGTGTCATATTTTAACCATGTAACACAATACGATGCCTAAATAGCAAACCCTCTGCTTTGGCAGTGGCTACGCCTAGACAAAAATATGTATATACATATATAAAATGTGAAAATATATTTATATCTTTATATATACATATATATGAATATTTGTATATATACATGTATATATATATACATATATATATGTATATACACTCGTATAAATATATGTATATGTATATATAAAATATATATATATATATATATATATGTATATTATATATATGTACATCATATATATATATATATATAATATATATATATATATATATGTATATATATATATATATATATATATATATGTATAAATGAATATATTTATATACGTATGAATATATTTAAATATGTTGATAGTATATGTTTATATGTATATAGCATATTTATATACATACATATATAAAAAAACCATGTATATATATAAATATATATATAGATACAAATATATTGATATATGAATATATATTTATATCAATTCGATTCCAATATAATATATCAGTTTGTACCATGCCACAGGTATGAATTCATTCACAGCTTTTAAGTGCTCTCTCTCAGCATCTTGTACGTAACGAGTCTCGGATAGGCTACATAGCCTCCCTAAAAAATCAAAATCAACGTTTTTGGAAATATTTACAAACGCCTACGAATTCGTTTGATAAAAAGCGTAATATTGAAAATGCGACAAGTACAGAATTGGTGCGCATTCGAGTTAAAGAGACAATTGGCACCGAACTTTCCGGAATTCGAAGCAATTCTGATGAAATACTCCAAGCCATTATGCCTCATCCAGTCTCTAAAGGCCTACCGCTTGACGTCATTTCGGCTAAATAGGGCAGCAGGGGTTTTTCCGCTGGTGTGCGTTTGGATGGAGATAAATATACACTTTTCAAGTTGCACTGAATCATACAGCTATGAATAATGGGCTTTCATGTTTCAAAAAAACATAGTATATCAACATACATTGGTAATGGCTGTAGGCATACGGGCTATGACTTATTATTTATTTCATATCAAAGCCTTTGTCTTTATTTCGGGGCACTGTAAAACAAATCTGTTTGCTTGCTTCAATTAAATAACACATGAAAAAAGGTATGATTGTTGAGCAACATTTCTTTCACTTTATTCTTACAGAAGCTATTCGTTATGCGGTAAATATTCATATGTTTTTATTATAAGCGTAATAGATGAATAGTATTCCGTTCAGAGTCTTCCGCATTCTTGGATACAGAAGATTTGTATATGTGATTTGGCATAAGTTAGGCAAGAAAAACAGGAAAGTTCTCCGTTCATCTGTTTTCACCAAATTTGAAGGGCCCTTACTGGCCTCCCTGATCATTATAGTGGCTTTAAAGTGGCTTCATGACCGTCTAGTGCTAATAACGCTTAGTAGAATAATAACGCTAGGTGCTTGAAATGCCATGGGTCAATCATTGAAGGTCAATGCTAGAGGGTCTCAGTTGAACAAAGAAATACCACACACGTCACACCAGAATAGTTGGTTAGCTTGTAACTACATGCTTATGAATAATGAGCGTGTCTGTATGCAAAATATATAGCTTAAATACTGTTTGTCAGTTTTCAAGATTTCCCCGTGTTATTTTGATTTTAGTTTTGCACAATAAACCATCATTGAAAGGAACACATACGCTTCATGATAGCAAGGAGTGTAATACTGCGGAATTTGGAGAGATATTACACATGTATTCAATATTGTTGCAGTTGTGCTTATATTTCAAAGAAAAAATTATTGGAAAGCATAATATTTGCTAGAAATGTAAGCCAATACGCTATATTTATTTTGAAAGTGAGGCTGGTCAGATGTTTACTTAACCATACTACCCATGGTTTTTTGTACCCCAATATAAATGGCACTGCATTCATTCTGTTGCGAGCCGCTTACGAAGGTCGAATGACTATCTGTCTCAATGATGCTATTCAATCATAAAAAAACAAATGCATTTTGCCAAGGGTGCATGGTAGTATTTCCGTAATGATTTGTCAACTGCTGGATTGCAGTGCGTATTATTTTATCGATATACTTCTACGGCTGCAAATAACATCTTTATACAGAGATCAACTGTTATTTGAGATATATGGCACAACCCATTTTCTGACATATCTATTGTGATTGCATTCGGAACTCAAATCGCATCATTAATTCGCAATTATACATTCCGTGAAATTGATTGCAGACAGACTGTACTGCAGTCCCAATTTCTCCATTTCTTTCGTCTACATAGCACCCCGTGGGTTGGATAAGTCTGAGAGTATAAGTGTATGCATCCATGCGACGTCGTTTACTTTGATAATCATGTGACATGTTTCATATTGTTTTTCATATATTTGCCAAACATAATTGAAAACACTTTTGGGACGCAAACAAGGCTAAATAACACACTAGTGTGGGGGTCTAGCTTATATAGTAAATACGTGTGCGGAGCGTATTGTTCTCGTTAGCACGCGACAAACACATAATTTTCGTAAATAGAGCTGACTGTAATGATATTAAGAACAATGGAAAAACAGGTAAATTAAAGCCACAAATGAAAATACGTAACACTATGCGATTGGCCGTTCGTTTAAAATTGCCGGGTGTTGAGTTATAAGCTCCAATTTTACACGACTAAGCAACATGGTACCCCGGGGGAATCTTCAAAGCACACTATCAAACGATAAGGGTTCCGTTAATGAATCAAGCAAGCGGGGAGTGATATGCGCAAAACGGATTCGTTTGTGTTTGATTTTCCAGCTTAAATGGGTTCTAAGTATAATATCCCCTGGGGCGTCTATCTTAAAATATGTTTTAAGGTAAAGCCGCTCAATGAAAGCAATTAATAAATTAGCATTAGGAGCATATAATGTTCCACTGACTAAATTCCTATTTCTCTCCACGCCATCAACCCCACTTGATGGTTTTACCAGATAACCGCAAGTTGTAACGGCAGGAGATTTATATTTACCGCAAATTGGCGGCTGAGGTCACCTAACATGGAATTAAGAAATTAAACTGTAAACTTCAATGCAACCGGATTAACAAAGAAAGATATTGTTGCAAAGTCATGTAATGGTCATTGATGATGAGTACAAGACAGTAAAATCAAAAAGTGTGAAGCTTTACTAAGAGGGTTCACTCTCGACAAAATATGTGAAACCTACACCAATGCCAGAACGAAGTGTTCCATAACGACTATCATGGTTATTTGGAGGCGCAGTCGCCTTGGCCAAATCAATGACTTAATTACTTCAGCATGAACAATAGTCGGCCTGCTAGAAACGCTCACCACATACCTCTGCTAAAGGGAACACTCTTAGCGTAACTATAAGCTTTTTGGCATAATCCTATGGTTTCTAGCCTGTTTTTTATGAATGCCCAACACATTACACATCTGTTTGTTCGTAATTTGAAACCGGCTCAGGCCCTCGAATCATATGTCTAAATTTAGAATCCTTAAGGTACAACAATGCATGCGTGCTTCTGATCGACTGACTATGTTTTATAACCACAACACTGAACCTACATAACGATTAAAGTAGATCGTAATCGTAATGCGCATCATAGTATGAAAGCCATCAAAATGATTGCCAATTTAAACAAATAACCGAAATAATACCAAGGGACAGATGGAGTATATAAATACATAGAGAGAATATAAATATAACACATATATATATATTTGTACATAGAGATATAGAATATATATATAGAGAGAGATATAGAGATATATATATACAGATATAGAAAGAGAGGAGATAGAGATAGAGATAGATAGAGATATATAGATATATATATATATAGATATGTATATAAAATATATATATATAGATATAAATATATATATATATATATTTATATATATAGATATAAATATGGATATATGTCTATATATTTATGTATATATATATATTTATATATGCATATAAATATATATATATATATATACCTATATATATAAATAAATGTATATGCATATATATATTTTTTTATATATATATTATATATGTATATCTATATATATATATGTAAATATATATATATATGTATATTTACATATGTATATACATATATATATATATATATAAATATATATTTATAGATATAGATATATATATATATATATATATATATATATATATGTTTATTTATATATATGTATAAATATATATAAATAAATATATATATATATGTATATATAAACATATATATTCATATTGATGTATATGTGTTAAAACAATTTTGGAATGTAGGTAAGGAGGCATAAATGAGGGTAGGGAGTATAATATATAAAAAAATCAGCGTTAAATATATAGATATATATATATTATATATGTATAGATATATATATATAGACAGAGAGGATATATATATATATAGATAGAGCATATATATATATATATATATATATATATATATAAATATATATATATATATATATATATATATATATATATATATATATATATATATATATATATATATATAATATATATATATATATACATATAGTGGAAGGTTACTGCAGAACACACCAATGCCTCTTATGGCATTTTTCACCGGGAAGCATTTTAGGACAGTGGTGCAAAGTGTGAAAAGTGTTTCAATGGAAGCTGACTCCCCACAATTGGCCCTCACGCTGGGGCATTACGTTAAACAGGCTAATTTGTTGAAAATCAGCATTGGAATCGAAAATGTTGACGAGGTAATGAAAAAGGAGGGGGAAGATTTTAAGAGCTTGTACACCTCTCATTGGAACAATAAAGTGGCGTGTATTGCCAACAGGCGACAGAAGTTGCGACAAATCAATAAACCGTACCATCTACCAACTACGGAAGATCTAGTTTCGAAAATGGCTTAGAGAAAAACTGGCAAGCGGTATGAAAAAGAACAGGCTGACGGAAAATGAATGGGTGCACTTTGCTCACGCATGCTTAGCTCGCATCCTGCTCTTCGATTAAAGGCGAGTTGCTGAGGTTGAATAAATAAAAGTGAATGACTTCAAGGAGCGTGCAGCTATGTCACACACCAATGATGAAATCATGCACTCGCTGGATGTTGCTGAAAGGGCTCTGGTGAAAAGGTACATGTGATGGCTGAATTACACAATTTTATAAACTAAAGAAGTGTAGAATATCAATATTGCATGATTTTGTTACGTGCGTTTGATTTTGGGCAGAGTGGATCTAATCGAGGTCCGCGGAAAAAGCACAAGAGGAATACGAAAGGTGTGTTGTGCTACTTTCGGATTATATGGTGGTAGCAATTGAACATCTGCTTCGAACACGAATGTTTGCAAGCCATTTTGTATTTGGAAGGTAAAGATATCGTAATCCTATTTCGGTTAACCGCACATTCCTGTTCAAATATTTTCGTCTCCGTTTTGTCTACATTTAGAACAAATGTCTACGAATTCGTAAGAGTTGTCGATAAGACATTACCAAGTGTTGATTGCATCTTTGTCTTGCTTGAAGGACAAGCAACACACCCATGGATGGCTGCGCTGCAATGCGACGGTTGACAGCACTATGCCCGGGTCTGAAAGACCCCACAACTATAAGGAGTAGCTCACTTAGGAAGTACATGGCAACATGCACATAGGTATCCCATAACGATTAGTAAATATCAGGATTATGCGACAGCTGCAACGTATGTATTAATGACTAAAGTCCTTGTTTGCTCTCATTTGGCTTTGCAGATCCTGGATATGAATCAGTCTGAATTGAAGATGGCTGCTGACCATCTTGTTCACAACATCGACATCTACACGGACATATATCGTCTTCAAGATTCAGCTCTGAAAGTTGCTCGGGTTTTGCTGGCTGTCGAAAATGGTAACATCGGCAATTTCAGTGGCAAAACACTGCAAGGCATCAATCCAGACGGTGAGAAGGCCTGTTTGTTAGGCATTAACCATCCATTTCAGCAGGAGTTCATACGTTGTCTTGGAAGCGCGGACACCAAAAGACTGCATTAGAATGAAGAGTAGTTGTAAACATTGACTAAATGCAACGATAAGCTTCTGAAAACGTAACTGTTTTCCGATATAATCTATGAAATATGTAAGTGTTTCCAAATAAATAAGCAACCTTCATATCCTATTTCCTCTGTCTACTTGACCTTTTGTGTAATGTTACTGGGGGCTCAAATTAATTAGGTGTTTGCAGATCTTGCTGTTCCTGTCATCTGCGACGACGAATGGGCCTTGGGTTAGTGTTATGCCATGAATATAATTTAGTGATTGGTTCATATAAAGACTTATATCTATTGATAGTACATGTACCATGAATAATCGGGTCAAATACTGCATTACAGAAGCACCTGACCAGCATGCAATGGAAGACATCAGAAAACTTGACAGAATAAATGACAATGGTAGATCTTAACTGTATTAGACATCTGAAATAAAAATACAACATGTACGCAAATCAGTGAACCCCGTTTCCATAATCATTATTATTGATGGAAATTGACAAACGTACATAAGTTACTCGGGCAAGCAACTGCCACCATTCATATAACTACTCAGTAAAACCACATTACCGAATAAGTATTCCATGACAATTTAAATGTACAGGGAACTGACAGATAGATGTAAAGTGCTGTATTTGTGTATAGCACAGACACATTTGAAGTACACAATTGTGGTACCGGTGACTTCGAAATACATGCCAGAAAAGATGCGAGTTATGAAAAAGATATGGATTCCGGCAGACGTACGTTTTATATTACTTATATAGTTGATGTCATTTGTCAGATCAAATGCTTGCCCGCTGCTTCAGTGTATTGATCCTTTGGTTTGTTGTTACAATTAGGTAATGGCTGAGGTGCATAGAATATCCCTTAGTTCTTGCGCCATAACTATACTTTAAATATATAGATGCTGGTGTGAAAGAGAAATGGACAAAGCGTTAGCAATGCTCTTCATATTAGAAAAAGATTGATGATTGACGCAACATTATGACCTGATGTGTTAACAGCAGTATTATGCAGCATATCATCTATGGACACAAATTTACAACTACTTCTGTAATATGTTGAATGAATCATACTAAAACGTATATCTTAGTTATCCCATATCTGAGGCAACTGCATGATATTGATATGATTTCAGGCCTGGTAAAGAAAACATGGACACAGATGGAAAATAAAGCCCTCTATGCCTCGTTTAAGAACCTCATTGTCAACAAACGCTCGGTTAAAGCCGAGGTCATCAGGCAAGCAAAGGAGAAATTATCATGCTTGTCCGACAGAACAGACGCCCAAATAAGGGCAAAGATTCACAACATTACTTCTGACAAAGAAAAAATAAAATGCAACTTTTAGAAGCAGTGGAACGTCGTACGGTGTGTTGAATTTGTATATGGCTGTGAATGTTCGTATTCAAGTTAAGAAATATTTTCGGCAATAGTTGCTTATTGAATTGTTCTGACTCTGCAGTTCATTCAGCTAAGAGTATATGTATCATTGAATATCTAGTTAAATCCCTACGTTTTGAATATAAAATAGAGTTACGCGTTGCCTTATTGGTATGATCATCCTTCCCATGTGAGTAACCAAGTCGGCAATTTTATTGTATATATCAAACTTGTGTGTGACTTTTGACTGTGGTTCATATTTCAAACTGATTCTGCAATTGCCCTATATTATGTTTAATGATCTGTAACTTTATTATCTATGTAACGTTGTAGCATGAAATAAATGGTCTTTCCAGTTTGTCTTTTGTTAAAGTAGCTAGGGACATATTATGAAATATGCCTTTTAACAGTTATATTAAATTAACTATGCACGTCTTGTTAATCCATAGGTGTTTTCTAAAGACGTCTTGAGCGTCTATTAAGTACACCAAACCTGTTCTTGTAATACACAACGATGTAATCCTCCCATTACATTTTCATCTCTATGACCAGGATAACATGAGATTCATTAATATTATTTTGGAAATTATGGCACGGCATGACGGTGAATTATAGAAGCCACTAAGCATATTATCAGACGAGTTTTTTTATCGAATGATATAATGGTACACCAGCGAAGTGAGGGGCAGGAGGTGATATTTAGAGATTAATGATAAACAAGCAATGTTTGTTTGAAACAATTTTCGATATTCGCTGCCCAAGTTGGACCGGAACTCATTTAACACGCCTTGAGGATCAATCAGCACCAACCTAGCCCGATTCCAAAAGCGCCCTACCTCAATTTTCCATTTCCAGATTTAAGCTTGTATCCCAAAACTGCCATCTATTTTTGACCCCCATGGTGAAGCGTGAGCACGCGCGTGCACCAAAGAGCTGTTTCGGTTGATTAAACAGAGGAATTAAAAGAATGATCCACATAATTTAGGAATCGATCCTTTAATTAAAGGAAAATAGGCATTACGGAATCCGTGCAACAGAATGATACCTTTTCAAACAGGAAAGGCAGGCATTACATCCAAATAGATTGCATACCCGAAACAATCCACAGACATGACTCCACTATCAAAGATACCCTCACACATACACAGCACATTAAACTAAAAGAATATAATAAAGTCGTCACCATCGTCACCATTAATTGTTTATGTATTCGGGCAATCAGTGCATTGGTATATAAGCTCAATAATAACCATCAGGTGATATATTGGCTCAGATAACATACTATCGGGTCTTGCGTGACAGGTGAAACTAAGGTAGAGAGTCAAAAATGTGTAATGTAGATAAAAATATGTTTATATATATATATATATATATATATATATATATATATATATATATATATATATATATATATATATATATATATATATATATATATATATATATATTATATATATATAAATAATTATATATGCATATAAATATGTATATATATATATATATATATGTATATATATATATGCATATATATATATATATATATGTATATATGTATATATATATATATATATATATAAATATATACATATATGTATATATATTTACATATATATATATATATATATATGAATATATATATATTGATATATATATATACATATATATATATTTATAGATATATATACATATATGTATGTATGTATATCTATATATATATGTTTTATTTATATATAGATATATATACTTACACACACACACACACATATATATATATATATATGTATATGTATATATATATATATATATTTATTTATATATATATATATATATATATATATATATATATATATATATATATATATATATATATATATATATATATATATATATATATATATATATATATTTACGTATATGACACCTATCAGCTCAGTAGTAATGAGGCATATTTCGTTATGCAGGGTAAATTCTGTGATCAGAAGTGTTCAGGGCCTTGCATTGGTTAAGATTGTCCGGTACGCCTCTTGCGACGAAGTACCGAAGCAGTACTATGTCATTGTCTCACAGAGTCGCCTTCTATTGATGAGTTACTAGTATCGAAGCAATGAACAAATATAAATTAACACCAGCTACGTCAAATGATAAATTCATTTATAGTGTTAGGGTTATGTTGCTGCTCTTATGTTGGAATTGTATACGTCATGGCCATGGATATTGCAACTTTGGAAATATATATTGCCTTCACCTATACAAATATAACGTATCCAAACTTATGATTCTACTAACTATTGAGAGACCATAACACAACTGATTTGCGCCTTTCCTCAAGCGCATATTCCCGGTCTGTCCTATTTCGGTATCACACCCTGGTACCTTTGGACTTTATACCTTGATCCCCCTTACGGCCTCAACTATCTTACTACTGTCACCGGTTCCTCGGAGCTGACCTTTATCTTCGAGTGCTTTAATACGTCATCATTGGGCGGATATCTATAGCGGATTGGAAATGTGACGATTATTTGAATAATCTTTCGTTCCAAATCACATACTGATGTCTTCCTTTAGACTTGCGTGTAGTTAAAATACATGGCGATACAAAATACCCTATTTGGCCTGTTTCTGATGTAAATTATCTCATCAAGCAAAACAATGCCGCTGGGGTATACTTTTTTTTGCGAAAGGCATGATT
>CM067344.1:38405536-38425536 GCA_034190875.2 Urechis unicinctus | reverse complement strand
CTTTCAGCATTAAAATTGTACGCTTTTTCGATCATTTTCTTACTTTGGCATATTAAAATACAAAATGATATTATTGAGCCTGATCTACTCGCTTTTATGGACAACTGGATAAGATCATGACCTTCCTTATAATGTCATTTCGGAATTAATCCTAGTTAGGTTTGCCCTTGTACACATATAATGTTTGGGTAATCTAGTGATTTCACTGTTAGTAACTCTACAAACTAACATCTAACAGACTTTTACCCTGAAATTCACAAACATTTTATTCTGAATTTCCGCACTAACTTTCTCCACTAGCAAACAAGTGCGAAATGGCGGCACGCTTCTCCTCGACTATGTTTGTGTTCCTGTACTAAAATCACAACAAACAATAAATGGCGGCGTGCTATTTTCGACCGGATGCTTAAGCTTGTGGAAATAAATAACGGTGACACAGTTATGAACAGGCGAATGTGGTTAAAATTGTTTCGGGGTTCGTTCTATTATAATTCTGTCGTTAATAGGACAGAAGTTATGGTCATAATGCCCTCGAATAGCCTCAATCTTTTATTCCCAAGCGAACACATCCATAACTTTTCAAAAATCACCTGACTGTTATTCACTTGTGGCTAGAATATGTATACTTCAATAAACGTAAATGTTTTGGAATTTCTCCTCGCATATGGTAACGGTCTTGCTGATGTGGCCGCACAACTTCACGGAAGAGCCGAGGGCAGCCGATAATGAGCATATTTTCATAATAGGTGTCATAAGCTGCAGACGCATTGCACGCAGCAAACATTGTAAGCTCGAACATCTAGCCATTTATTGTTCAATGGGATACTGAGATCAGGATTGATAATATAAAAGCTACGTTTTACCTTGCTCTTGTCAACCGTAGTAAACCAAGTGTAAGCACATCGTACCATCCGTATCATATGGCAACATAGTCAGGAAAGCCCTTGCAGCTATCGAGCTAGTGCCATGTTTTCAGTAACCTTGAAGAGAGGTCAATGTCACTCTTGTGTAAAAATATTTGTAACTACAGCAAATATAACAATCGTGTAAAATACCGTCCAGTCGTAGATTTTGAAAATGTAGTAATTCCCAAAACGTTTGGCGCATTCGCAGCTAGACCTGACGTAATGAACATCGGACTTTTCAAGTAGTATATCCGTTTGCTCTATAGTAGTTACTACCCAAATTTGGTGAAGTTGGTGCAAATATTAACGACTGCATAAGTGATCGAGAATTGCATGCAAATGCCACTGTATGTCCAATTTTTATCCTCCTGCTGTTGAGCAAACGTAGCATAATGAATACTAACATGCGCCAATAAATGTTTGCCAATTTAGTTGCTACCTGGAAATGTAAACATCAAATGGATGCGCGGGTCCACGGAAATATCCTTTATGAGATGTCCCTGTCAACGGCACGCCAGCTAGTCGATTCCAACAATAAATATCAGTCTGTACCATGCACAATGGAGAATTTAATTCACAGCATTCAAATCCTTTCCCTCAGCTTCACGGCGTAACGAGCCTCGGACAGGCTACATAGCCTTCCTTAAGCAGTTTACTGACTCTCATCTATTGGACGTCAGTGCATATATGAGCACAGATACTAGGAACAATGCAATTGAGTCACATAATAGACTTGCGATTATGGCTCGTATGTATGTGAACTCATTGCGGAAAATGTTACTACTGCAAAGGGACATTCATTACCCGGTTGTTTGCGTAAATACGTATTATATGTACACTCGACAAACCCATTTACAACACTTGCAGCGCCATATTGGAGACGAAGTCATATTAATGTGACTGTTTTCCCAGATGATGACCAATATTCACAGAGCGATGTTACCCTTTCTCCTCATGCTGCCCAGATAGAATGGGGATTGACAACGCCTGACGTCGGCTTGCATGTGGAGATACGGTATGAAAGCGACATCGCTACATGATTCATGGCGACGGCTTTTATACATTTACACTAATATGCATTTGAATATGCATCTACCAGGTATATTAAATTAACCCCATACTTCAAAGGATGAATATAATCATCCTAGGTAACACATGGAAAACTGATCAATTGACTTACAGATAGTAAGACGTTTGTTTACATCAATGAGTAACTGCATCGTTTTGGATAACATGAAGGAGTCACGGGCGCAAGTAAACATTTGTAAGTAACCAAGTGTAATGGCGCATGAATAGTTGCCTCCGTCTTTGACTTAAAGGAAGATGGATTGTGTTGATGCACCATATCATGCAAAATAATAGCACCTTAACCGTGGTTTGGCGGTGAAATGAGGCTTTGTTGAGGCTTACGGTTAGAATCCGACCCAGCGCAGAGCTCCCATAAACAACTGCATTTTTTTAGGTGAGTATTGAGGTGAAATGCTCACCACAAAAACCCCTCACCACGATCACCTCATCATCTCTATGTGTTATGCCGATGTACTGGAGCAGATAGGATGAGTTGCCATAATGCACTGTCGGCGGTACCATACTGAACAATTACGTGAAAAAGCCTATATCTCCTGCATTTAGGTTGTTCTGTCCCGTTTATATTAGCCCTTGGAATATGGGTCCAGTATGCGGAATACATTCATTCGTGAACCTATAAATACATATTAACCTGCAGCAGAGGAAGCATTACTTTCAGTTACACCTCTACACCTCCTTAAACCTTCTTTGCAATTGTGAGATTGCGTGATAATGCTTAAGACATAGCACAATATCCATTTGCAAAGCTTATAGGACAGGACAAAAACACACTGAAACGAAGATGGCAAGTACGCTTAACTCAAACGAACCTGGTGATCTTGTGCATACTTAGATTAAACTGTACATGGGACAATGAAAAGCAACAATAGAATAATAAGGCTAGGTGCTGAAAACGCTATGGGTTGATCATCGAAGGTCAATGCTAGAGGGTTTGTGTTGAACAAAAAAATATCACGCCCGTCACACCAGAATAGTCGGTTAGCATGCATATGAATAATGAGCGTGTCTGGGTGCAAAATTAACATCTTAAATATTGTGTGTTATTTTGAGTTTAGTTTTGCACCATAAACCACCATTGAAAGGAACAAATAAGTTTCATGATAGCAAGGAGTTTAATACTGTGGAATTCGGATAGATGTTACACATGTATTCAATTTTGTTGCAGTTGTGTTTATATTTCAAAGAAATGATTTTTGGAAAGCATAATAGTCACTAATAATGTAAGCCAATACGCTATATTTACTTGAAAATGAGGCAGCTGAAAATAGCCAACTCAGGAGTTCATGTCCACTGCCAGTTGATATTGCTGACATTTGTGGGGCTTTCTTGCAGCCAACCTAAATGCTTTTAACGAATATACAATCGATTGAATTAAATTATGTCGCATAAAATGTCAGGTCGTTCGCAGTCGAGGACATGAAATAATTATTGTTAATGCACTTTATTAAATCATCAAAGGTCGTTTTGGTGCAACCTATTATACTAATTTGACTCGCATAATATATATCAGATGCAATTAATAACTAATGATTTTTAATGCGGTTGTTGATGAAAATTTGTACCAATGCACTGTGTCTTTAGTAAACATACATTGTCATAATTAATGTGGTATGCTCAATTATATTGGCAGTAAGCTTACATTGCATTAACGAAATTTCTTTCAGCCATAATCACTGGACCCATTCCCATCCTGCCCCCATATCTGCTTCTATTGCATCTATCGTGAATATAAGTGCTCAGAATGTCCCTTTTGGTTATGCCAATGCTAATGGTTATATACCCTGCTACCTCCAACTTATCAATAAGCGAGCCCGACATCAATGTTTGGTCATTGCCCGATAGTGCTCTTATTATCTCGCTCAACTACCTAGCAATAACACTTAGAGCAGCGCATTAGTGAATACATCGCATCTAGGAAACACAATCGACTGCGTTCCTTGTACATCTAACAAGTGGACCAAAAGTAAATGGAATGCGTGAATCCAGCGGCTTGTCGCTTTGGGCTGCCCTTTACCATGTTGGTAACAACAGCACTGTTATTATAACTGAATTTGAAGTATACCCACTGCAAGGGAATCACGATTGACGGAGTATTAACACTGCCTCTATGTGCATATGATACAACATATTTGGGCACGTACAAGTACGCTGTTGTATCCAGTGCCCAGGTTTCAAAGAAGTATCATGATTAACTGTACACTGGTCAGGTGTTTACTTAACCAAATTACCCATGATTTCTGTATGACAATATGAATGGCATTGCATTCATTCTGTTTGCGAGCCGCTTACGAATGTCGAATGACTATCTGTCTCAATGGAGCATTCAACCCATGAAAAATGCATGCATTGTGCAAGGGTGCATGTTAGTATTTCCGTAATGATTTGTCAACTGCTGGATTGATGTCCGGATTATTTTATCGATATACTTCTACGGCTGCATATAATATCTTTATACATGGATTTATGCAGAGTTCCACTGTTATTTGAGATATGTAAATACAAGGCGAGCCGCGTGTTTCAAGGTTATGGCACGCAATGTCAAAATAATAATTCATTGAAAGCAACGAATCAATTAGCATTAGGGGCATAATGGACTAAATTCCTATTTCTCTCCTCGCTATCAACCCCACCTGGAGGTACTTCCAGATAACCGTAAATTATGCGGCTGGTGCCCTAGGTCAACAGCAAATTGGCAGTAGAGGTCACTTTACCTTGAATGTAGAAATTTAACAGTAAACTAAAGAGAAATCGTATTAACGCTGGAGGATATTGTTGAAAAGGTATGGTCATTGTTGATGAGTCAGCGTAATCAAAAAGCGTGTAGCTTCGCTAAACGTTCGCTCGGGACAAAAATACGTGAAACCACAACTATGAAACCGCATTGTTATTTGGATGCGCAATGGCCAAAACAATGACCTCAACATAAACAAACAATATGCATGCTAGAAACGCTAGAAACGCTCACCACATACGTCAGCTAGAGTGAACCCTCTCGATAGACCGGTGATGGTATGCCTGTTTATTTCTTAATTGGTCAGAAGTAACACAATTACCCAAAAGCCCTATCATGAAATACGTTTGCATGATGGTTATTTGTTAATGAACTACTGAACAAATTAGTATTTGGTATGCCCTTATTTGAATGGAGAGCCTGCATTTGATTTTGGTGTCCTTGGTCCGTGAGATAATTTGAAAGGGTTTATACGATATGAATCCGGACAGAATCGCATTGTGATAATGTCGGATATTTTTGGGGAACTATATTGTTTTTGATTAGTCAATCATACGTATAGGTACCGGGCCAACAAGATTAAGTCAAATACATTTTAAATACCGTATTGATGGTTGTTTGGCTGGTTTGGCCACACAGACGTAAGCCTTTGCTATATTTAACACCCCTCCTAACCTTCCACCTATTTGGCAATCAGGTATGTTCTGCCCGATCTACATTGTAAAGTTATGTATCGTACCCCACCCTGACCATATATAAACGTCCATACTTCTAATTTTATTGACATATTTTACAGCATATGTGTGCAGTCAACATATATAGGAACCACAATTTTCTTCTTGCACTGCCAAGCCTTGTGAGTGTCTATTTGATATTCGTCATGGCACATTCCAGTGCTTCTATGGATGGCGAATAGACAATGCGCGCAGAGAGTGAGGTTCAAGGCTCGAACAGCGGAGCAACGTCTTTCAGGCACCATCGCCATCCGGTTTTCTTAAATAACCCGAAATACAGCTAATATTCGGAAGGGGGGGTGAATTATTTTCGAACTGTTTTTGACAGTTACATAGGCTTAGATACAATACAAATTTTGCAAAACTACATGTAATATATTGACCCAAAATGGACTTGGGCTTCGTCAGTTACTCTTTCCCACTGTTAGGACATAAGACAATCTCTACCATTTGGCATATCCAGACATCAAGACGTCTTCACTGTTTTCCCATTCTAGACAACTTCGCTTGCAGAAGGTGATAATTATGCATGAGTTGTTACATGACAAATACCTGCAATGATGTAGCTATGCTGCTCTATAGTATATAATTAATTATGTATTTAAAGTAACCAACTTGCAACATCATCATTAGATTTTATAAATAGTTATTGTCATTATCTTCCCAGTGGATTTGACGAGTGGCATGTTGAGTTCATTTGTAACCATATCCCAATGCCTTGTGTGCTTTGTTCATTTTCCTTTCCTATTATCAATTTAAAATGCTCTGATTTTCCGTTCATCATTGAAATTGTAAGTTCAGATGCAGCATAATATACACGTTTATATTTCAAATCAAATAATCATTATAAATGCTGTTCTTCTCAAAACCATACATTTCGATTACAACATACTATAACAGCAAATATATCAGTTGCATGGCGAAACGTGGTGGCATGCATCCTGATTGTCATCGGCGGTAAATTAATATTACAATATAACACATCTCATGTTGCCATAACCAAGTGGCCTTGGTATGTGATCAGCCTATTATACGGAATGGCTTTGTCAAATTGCAGGTCATAAAACACTCGAATTCAATTAAAATTTTCTAAATCAATGATTACCTTAGTCTACAAGAAACAGCTGTCGGGGAATGATGTAATTTCTGCATTGGGCTATTTGTAAATTCACAATGGGCTTGTCGCGTATGTGATAGAAATTGAATTGTTTAGCACGTATTGCGTAATGACCACCAATACCTTTGTTAACGCTTTGGAGAGCTATTAATAACGCGCTGTAATCAGTGTGGTGAAACTTGATATCATTGTTCCAGAAAGTGCGAATAAAATGAAAGATTTGACAATTCACAACTACAGCTGTTTGAAAATAAAATTCATGAAAGGAAATTACCTGATGGAGAGAAAACTGAATGCAGCAACAATACCATGACAAAATCGACAGCATGCAGGTGACAACCATGAGATTTGGATGGTACATACGCCCATTTGTTAGTGTCCGAATTTCAGTCAGAGAATGTTTAGATCAAAGAATAATGTAAGCTGCGACAAAGCTATGTTGACGCAGAGCTGAGACGTTAACCAGACCGCCTAAAATGAAATATATAAGCAATATATTATTGATGTATGGCTTAGTCAAAAAAAAATTTGGCTGGTATTATAAATCACTCGAATTAACATGCGTGAATGATACTGTGCAGCTAATTGGCTTAACTCTTGCTGTTGCTATCAACCTCAGCGAGCCACTAGACACAAGAATCTATGGCGTAAGAGTTGCAATAATAAAATGGCACAACAGCAGATTGCATCTAGTTTAGCACACAACTGTTGCCTCGCGTGCCTGATGTTTTTTCACCAATTACCAATACATTAATACAGCTCTTTCATTTACAACCAAATACTGTTATAGATGCACTGGCTGCCACAAAATGGTTCCGTCCCCACGAAGTCTTATTGGCAATTTACCCTTGATTACTGTTTTCTTCTTTACTATTGACTGTGCATTGAAGCGTCAGTATGCTTAGTTCGTAATCTCACCAGGGTAATAACTGCATCATTCCGTAATTATCCGTATAACATTCATACCATCCTTGTATAAATGTTTGACAGTGCCGGAAGTCTAAAAGCAAAATGCTTATCAGAGGAATGGATCGGCTCGCCTGGTGGTCATTTTTGCATATGCGATATCAGGTTGACAGTTTTCTGAGTAAGCAAATGAGTGAAAGACTACAGGCCTATGATAAAACAGGTGATATACTGGCACACGAGTGTCGCGTTCGTGCAACGCCTACGCACATAAATCGCATCACTCTCTTTATGCGCAAAAGATATATATTCGAACGCACTAGTCAATGTCATGGTTAATATATTGGTCAATTGGTAACATTTGTCATGGGAAATACACAATAGTTGTCAGAGAACACCTAGATACAATGTCGAAAACATAATACTACTAGAAAGGTGTCAAGAGAATGCAAATAGTCGCATATACTCTATATCTGGCTTTTGGACATTTGAACGAATTCCTGTTATATCACCTGGTGCTTCCTGGCTACATTTTGCTTTCAAGAATAATAATACAAGGATTGATGGGATAGGGTGCAGAAACGAAGTACACAGTATGAATCACTGTTGAGCGAGTTATTGGAAGAGTGGCTGTTACGTTGTCCATTCAAAATCATGCGCCTGCTTTGGAAGGAAAACTGGCGTGGTGCTTAAGAAACCTCAGTACACTAGAGTACACTAGAGACACTAGAGTACACTAGAGACCCGGCCATTTTATTCTGTAAGTTACACCAACTGTAGAGCGCGAAGCCCCGAGTAATTGTAGAAAGCTAACCATCTCACAAGATGTGTCCTTGTTGTTAATGTTCTGTATTGCGTAAACCTGTAATGCTTGAAGCGATATGGAGAATGCGAAGTGACTTTGTGTTTGATGTTCTAGCAATGATTAATTCACCAACCGCGTCACTGTGACAAAACAGCAGTCTAAAAATGCTGCGAATTATTGCAAAGTATTTAATGATCAAATTGACCGAATTGACCCACCTGCTAAAATGTATTATATGACAAGGTTATTTGTTCTAGGCGCATATGTGGCTGTTGCCACCAATTTGCATGTGTCAATCAATCATTGCCTTAAATGTGTACTGATAAGTTACTTGAAAGAAGAACGAGAGTGTATTAAACAAGTATTGCTGATCCAAATTTATATTCATCTAGAGCTGCAAACCATATCCAAGCCATGCTTTAACGACAGCGGTCTTACTTTAATGATTGACCTGTGGAAATATCCGAGTATAATTGTGTTTGATTTTCTGATCAAACTTTTGAGGTTTTGACATTGGCTAATAAGTTGATTCATGGAGACTTACCTCAATCGCACTGCATCATCAAACCACTTGTGTTGATCTAGCCCTACAAGACATCTGAGCAGACGTCTTACTTTCTCTTGAGCCGACGCAATGTAAAAAATTTGAGATCGATTCAGACAACTACAAAACACCAAACATACCCAAGTGATGGAGTTTAAGAATGCAATGATATTCACGGACTATTTTATCCCTTTGCGGCGGGGAATTTCATCCATGGTAATTAATCATAGTTCGATCAATTTGGAAGCGGTAAAAAGTCCGAAACTCAGCACCATGTTTGTTTTCAAGTTCAAGCCCACGTGCATCGCGCATGCTCAGAATGATGTGACCCATTGACGACTAACGTTAAGCCCGTGTTGGGGGGGGGGGGGGCACTTAAGTGTATAGCGGTAGTATACATGTGCCGCGCGACGGGGTCTGTTTTTTCGGCCTCTCGACTTGTGCGATGGGTTATACATTTGCATAATACCTTGTACGACGGGGTATACTTTTAGCCATTCCCAACAACAGGTTAGGGTTTTCGAGGTCCCGAGGCACATCCCTATCACACCCCCATCCCCTGACCCCCCCCCCCCACCCACTACCCCCTCCCCCTCCCTGCCAACTCGCGCGGTTTATCACGTGATCTTGGTGTGGGCATTTGTTGCAGGATAGGGAGGCTGCACAAGTGCTACTGTAGCTAATTAATATGGGGATAGTCATTGAGTCAAGAAGGTCCATTTCAATTCGATTACAGCAACTACTCACGCGGCAACATAATCAATAGTTCATTCTAAACAATACATCTATGGTGATGACATCTCAGTCACTCACTTAAGCCCCCGATTACAACAGGACACTAATGAACTAATCGTGCGTACTGTACACGTGTCCCATATATCGTTCGATGCTGCTTCAGTTTGCGATAGATTATTTTACGAAAAAATATATATAACATTAATTATGTTTGACGTTGAATGAACCATGCCGTAGCAGTACAGCAAGATTTTTGCCCACGTTTTTCATTATTACTTGTTGTTGCACGCAACCCGTATAATCTGTCACATCGTCTATGGCAAACAGTGGCAAGTATTGCCAAGAATGCCATTCCTGCGTCGATTCCTTAGACAAATCAATTGCTTCAGAACAACCATCCTAGCGCCGTCCTTAGAAAAACTACAAATACTAATGCTGCTATCCTGGTTATAGTCAAACACCACAGCTGGTATGGTGACATATACCATGGCCGTCAAACAGTTCTAGGCACAATTCATAACCGGAAACAAATATCTAGCCATGATACTCCATTGCCTGGCCTGTTGAGACACTGGGGACTATCTACGGTGTATGATGAAATGGAAGCTGAAACAATAACTAATCCTCCTGGAGAGTATTAACCATTATAATTTTTTCCCGTTATATGCTGCTGGTTACAATGAACTTTTGCCTGTTTGTGATACTGCTCTCTTTAACAGTGTTTTCAATGAAATAATCGGTAGTATCAGACTGAGAGAGACAACATTGCTTGTGCGGGCATGTTTAATTCAGCCTCTCATTTACATATATATATATATATATATATATATATATATATAGAGAGATATATATATATATATATATATATATAGAGATAATAGATCTATAGATCTATATATATATATCTAGAGAGATATATATATATATATATGTAGAGATAATATATATATATCTCACATATATAGATACCACAGATATATATATAGAGAGAGATATATATATCTATATATAGAGATATATATATATATATATATATATATATATATATATATATATATATATATATATATATATATATATATATATATATATATATATATATATATATATATATATATCTCATATATATATGTATATATATCCATTCGACCAGAGTTATCAGGCATCGCAGCGAGAGACAAATGATCATGACAAGGCAACTACATTGTTTCCGTGTTATTGGATTACATGGAGGCCTGAATATCTTCCATATTGATGCCAACTCACATATAAATGGTGAAGCTAATATTAGCATTTGTAATATTTGGGCATTATAATTAAAATCTATGTCGTTGTAAGCATAGTGATGCGTTACGAATATTGCAACGTGAAAGTAAGTTGCCTGGTATGTATAAATGATTGATGATGTTAATGCCTAAATATAAAGAAATTAGCGACATTGTTAGTCTCAATTAGTCAGATTAGATAAGACCATATGTAGGCATCTGTTAGAAAATCGTTTATGTACGTCAACCTGCCTCAGATGCCGCATCATGTTTATATAATTGTAGACATTATCTTCGTTGTATAAATGATATCCGGCACAATGCTCTGGCAAAAACATCTGTGACGACCAGACGAACGAGTGAAAGCAGAAATCCGCCTTCCAATTTCCGACGATATCTAAGCTCCTAAATATGATCTGCGCCAACAGGCCTTTGAAATTAATTTCGCACTTGTATTGATATGTTGTGCATCCGTGTTCATGGTGAAAATAAAGCAACTCATCTAGACACGGCACTATCCGCAAATTACTGGCCCGGAGGTGTTTGTGTGCGGAGATTCTACAAGTCTGAGCATGTAAGTAACAACGACATAAGTTCGCTTTAATGCTGTCAACTATCATCGTCCATACTTTGTTACTGGGGTTCACAAGTAAACCTTTGCTCATATGAAAATCTATAGGACGATAAGCCCGGTAACCCACCCGACCTAAATATCAGTTTGATAGGTCAGGCGATAGGCCTAGTCAAAATGTGGTGGACAAGCTGCGATAAATATCACTGCCTTTTATAGCAAAACAAATCCAAAGATTAACCATATCTGGTTATTCTTAAACTTCTTATCGTGTTCAATGAAAAATACAGACCGTCATCAAGCTTCATCATATGCACTAATTAACCAAAAACATGTCGCAAACATTAACGCTGCTCCTTTTATCGCCATTTTTGTTTCGGAAAACCAAGAGCGCTATGATGAAATTGCTTCATTTCCCCTTAGTCTTTAGTTTTGTTTTGTTTTCCACGTATATTTACAAGTGCTATGAATTGCAGCGAAAAAGGCAAGCAAGTATAGATACCTATTGTAGGTCTATTGGACGATGTTAACTGCGATAGGCGTATCAGGGGTCAATGAGGGACAATTATTGAGCGGACGATCATATGGCCTGTGTGTGCCATCGCTTTTAAAAAGTCGTTTGATTGTACAATAGAGCAACAGACGTCTGATTGTAACAAACTTAGTGCTTGCGTGAAAGCAGTACTTAACCACACTGAAATGCTTCTTATTTCTGTATACATGCCGTGCTACTGTTATAGTAATATAGCATTGAATCGGGATGTGTTGAGCGAAATAAGGACATTAATTGCGCTAAAGAATGACGTGGAATATGTTGTCATTCGTTGTGATCTTAATATTGACCTAAGCAGAGATATATGATGACACACAACACTGCTTACGACATTTTGTGAGGACTAAAATTTCGTTTATTGAGTGCATTTTCAACTGTAGATTTTACATAAGAAAGTTCATTTTCGTATGTTTATGATAATTTATTTCACTATATTACCGATTATCATTACTTACATGGAATATTTTTAGAATATGTGCCCCTGCAGAGCAAAGCATTGCATACTATGCTTTCTTGGAAATGTGCTAATGCATCTAACATTGAGGCGTTTAAAGATCAACTTAATTATTTACTTGCTATTATAGAGTTGCTCTGCAATGTAATGACGCAAACTGTACTGACCATACCGTCGCTATTATTTTTTTCACTATAAAGCAACCCTTAATGCATGTATAGTAGCAGCGCAAAAAACAATTCCTGCTGTAAGACGAAAGTCATAGACATGTTGAAAACCCTAGTCAATCCTTATAAGAAGCAGCCAAAATTTTGGCATCGTTTATGGATCGACAACGGAAGGCCAATTGTGGGTTGGGTGTAGGAGATGATGATACATACCAAACGCGAATATAAGAGGATTTCGAGATGAGTTGTCAGAAATCAGGACATGATGTTGATAGAACGCATGGCAAAAGCTATAACAACCGATAGAAGCCGTGATTTCTGGTTCGAGTTTAAGAAGAGATTGGTATTCGAAAATTAAGTGAGAGTTGCTCTCTACCAAATACAAAGAATTGTATAATAGTGTGTCGTATAACGTTGATCAATAAGAGCGCATAAAAGTAGATCTGAATGACCAAGTTATGCAAAGATGCAATCAAGGCAAATACGAATCTGATCATTTTGTTTTAGTTAGTGACGTCATGGTAACTGTGGCGAAATTAAGGCCCATTAGACTGACGTTAATGAAAAAGTTAATTCGGACAATATTTAAAATGGCACTCCTGAATTGTTTATTCCGTTATCTTTGCTGTTTAATTCTATGACTATGCATTCATTTACCCCAATTGAAATAACTAGATCGGTGTTTGTTCCATTACTGAAAAACAAAAAGAAATAGGCAAGTGATAGCAATAACTATCGACAGATAGAGTAGTGTTGTAGACAAGGTTTTAGATAATGTTTTTTTTGTCAAAGTATTCTGATGTTCTGGGCAACCGTCATCTCCAGTTTGGTTTTAAACCAGACCATTCCGCCTCTCAGTGTACTTATGTGGTTTAAGAAGTTATCAATTTCTATGTCTATTAAAAATAGCCATGTTATGTTGTGACGCTAGACGCAGCAAAGGCAATCGATAGGGTAAATTATGTTAAATTGTTTAAATTATTGATACGAAGAGGTTTGTGTCCTACTATTGTAAAGCTACTCAACCATTCGCTGATAGTTAAGTAAGGCTCGAGTGTTTCTGAGGCATTCCAATGCAATAAAGGCATAACGCAGAACGGGGTGTTATCACCAATTCTTTTCTGTATTTATATGGACGAGCTTCTTAATCGTCTTTGACGTAGTAATGTTCGGTGGTATGTCAGTCATCAGTTTATGGGTGCATTTGGATGTGCTGACGACTTAACATTCCTTGCTCCCTCAGTCGTTGCTGCCGAGCTTTTCATTTCAATATATGAGAAATACGCACAAGAATATGATGTAATGTTCAACACTGAAAATGGTATGTTGCTGTGCTACAATATTCCACACCGGTATACCGGTCTTGAATCACGGCAACATGGAGCCATTTTAAAAAAAAGTACTCCTAGGTTGTCCACCTTGGGAGTCATACTGGTCATGCAAATAATGATGCGAATATCAAAAGGCTGTAATAGAATAATTGTACCGTACGAACAGTTAACTGTCACGATTGGACTTATGTTGCACCGACGTTTGACCAAAGTTATTAGGTACCTTGATAGGGCGCCACGCGCGAATGTAATGCAACTCAAGAGCCTTGTTTGGCCAGCGATAGAACCACGGAAAATACCCAGCATTATTTTATTTGGAAAGCGGGTTATTCCGGTTGGAGCACTTGGCCACATGTATTGCATGCAGACTCTGAGGCGGTGGAGAGTAGCGAACCTCAAGATTCGAGGGATGTTGACTCTGGCAGCCAATACCATTTGTATGCATGAGTAACAAAGGCGCCAATTAACATATGTATTCACACCCGAGAAGTCAATATTATTCGGGACATGTATTCCGTTGCTTCACCGGGAGTGCAAATTGTGCGTCAGCTAAATGGAGCGCGTTCGGTTGGTTCATAAGCTATATAGCAGTACGTATCTACATGCTTGGGTGCACATTCGAAGCTGTTTTGCCTAAATGTGCAATTAACATGCACAAATTATTTGCAGCTGAACAGATTGCAGCATTCGAATCAATGGTTGTGTGTCAGTGTGGGTCTCGGAATTATTGTGGCAATGCAAAGAGAGATAATTGACTGATTAGTTGATAGACTTGTTCAGAGGGAATCGAGAAATGACCCCTCTTCCCCTTGACATGAGAGTCATCAATGTTGCTCATGTAATCAATGTGGTAAAGACAGAAGAATTTAATGGTAACAGCTGTAGGGAGTTTACATCAATTGTTGTAGAATTATCAATGGAAGAAAAATGATGCATCAGTAACAGTACAGAGGAAGCATCAGTGCGCTGGAGGAAAGCATTAGGTGGACACATACTTCTTTTGTTACATGCCAGAACCCTGTCAGAGTACAGCGAGTTTATTAAATAATGCAAGCTTCTCCTAAGCTAGCTCCCAGCAGAGATAAAAACAAATCCACTGTCCACAATATGTTAAGGATACCCCATACATTCTCATTTTTTTCTGTATCATAGTTCAGTGACTATTAAAGGCAAAAGTGTACATAAAATCAAAAATAGATATATTTCTGGCCTAGTAGCGACGAATGTTGTTTCGCTAATGTGGACATCCGATGTTGTCACAGAATATTATTTCTCGGCGTTGAAGTTTGTGACTGATGTAAGATATGGCAACCATTAACATTTGAATTATGAGCAACAACGGGCTCGCAGTTCAAACGGAAGAATGTGCGTGGACCAAAATGCGTTGCATTTATTCATGCACACAATCCGTGCGAATCTCGGCCGGTGCAAACTTAGCCCTTGCATTTAAATCATTTAAGGAATCATCAGTACTCGAAGCTGTGAGCACAAATGCATATTGAGAGAGCATTGCGAATCCAAAGCGGCTTCAGTGAACCGATGCAAATTATATGTAGTTATATCAAATATGCTACTACCAAAGTGTATATCTGCGGCGCAGGACGGTTGTGCCCCGTGTAGAATCGTTCGCACACACTTTCACCCGAAAAGCACCAATGGAAGCCTAGATCTCCTACCTATGACTGCTGCATATTACTATGGATTATAATATTCAACAAACTTGATCGATACTTATCCTAAAGGCTAAGATTGGTATCAGAGATAGTATGGTGCACCTTGAATTTAACGACGGTTTCTGATTCAATTCGCCAATAAATTCACGCTACAGCATGAACATCATCATTTTTGATTTATAGCTTATTTGTGGTGTACCTGCATATAAGAAGGTATCATTCAAAAGGTAAGAATCTCCAAGAATGAACGAAAGGTATACCGCAAAATGGGCTGATTTGATTAACGTTCCTCCATATTGCATAAGCCAATGGAGCATGGGGTTATGCTATTTCTTGAAAAGCCATTGTTGTCGCTAAAACCTGTAGATAGGGGACCAAGGAATCATCACCTTAAAAGCGCTCTTCTCGTTATATCATAACACCGGCTGACGTTTATTGATTCATAATTTTCGTTCGCCTTTAATATAAGGGAGTGAACAATTTAGATAATCATCTGTCAAATGATCTTCAATTTGTATTCAATCAAGGATGTCGTGATATTGCTCTCTAAAAACGCATGGTCCATACTTAATGCAGCACACGATCCCAGTCAATCTTCCTTTTCTTTGTTCCATTTTGTGACAGAATTCCTATATTCTATTGACTTGTTCGATGAAAGAGAGCACGAACCTGATGAGGAGACATAATGCACAAAAAATGTGGACCCAAAGCTTGCGTTAATAGCAAAAACTCTGGATGGTGGTGGGTATTGTAAAGCGCTAATAGGATGGGCTTGAATGGAAGCTCCGGGATGCTAAGCTTTGCATTGTTTGTTATACAAGATAAGGGAATAGTGTAATAAAACCAAAGGTCTAACCAAAATACAGAAACATCACCGGCCCAGTGTAAAAGGTGTCGAACCAAAGTAAACGAGATACCAAATGATTCGAATGTGTGCATGACGCATGGGTTTTTTTTTATATATATATATATATATATATATATATATATATATAGATATATATATATATATAGATATATATAGATATATATATATATATATATATATATATATATAGATATATATAGATATAATTTATTTTAGACTATATTCATATATATATATTAATAAACATATATATATATACACACACACATATATATGTATATATATATGTATATAATATACAAATATATTATATAAATATACATGTATATATACATATATTTGATTTGAATACATCAAGTGTATTCGACCGTCAAACGTCGATGTATACATATATATATATATATATATATATATATATATATATAATGCTATATACATAAGCAGGCAGTTAATTGTAGCACTGACTAAAAAAAAGAAAAGTCCTGAGTTTTGATTTGAATATATCAAGTGTATTCGACCGACAAATGTCGATGTATATATATATATATATATATAATTATATATATATACATATATATATATAATATTTATATATATATATATAAATATATATTCATTATATTATATATATACATATATTTATAGAAATATATATATACATATATGTAAATATATATATATATATATATATATATGTATATATATATATATATATATATTGATATGTAAATTCATATGCATATATATTTAGATATGTATATTTCGAAGTTTGCATATATGCACACATATATATACCTATGTATAAACATATTCATATATATATATGTATATATATATATAAATATATATATATATATATATATAAATATATATATATTTATATATCTATATTTATATATATATATAAATAAATATATATATATAGGTATATATATATATATGAATATATATTTATTTGTTTTATATATATAAATATATATATGTATTCAGATAATCATTTATATTTTTGTGTGTATGCATATATACATGCTTGTATAAGCAAATATAAATATATATATATATATATATATATATATATATATATATATATATATATGTATGTATATATATATGTATATATATATATATATATTTATATATATATATATATATATATATATATATATATATATATATATATATATATATATGTATATATATATATATCTATTATATATATATATATCTATATATATATATATATATATATATATATATATATATATATCTCTTTGTACATGCGCCGTAGACAACAGTGAATGCATGTGATATCCCAATGGTTCGTGTGATGATTATCCGCTATCGATTCAAAGCTGTCGGTCATGTTTACCATGTAGTAAATATACGAAGCACATCACCATTGAGGCAAACGATATGATTGACTTGCCCATTGTAATTTAATGAGTTACTCGTTGCTCTGAATTCTTCCAAATTTAACCCTTGCACTAGGGATAACTTGTCACAGTCAGTAACAGTCCAATAGTTCCCATACATACGCTCAGATTGACGTTTCGAAAGACACTTGCGTAATGTGGCGTCGAAGCTTCGGACTTGTAAGTTAATATAGCCACGAGAGAGCTTGGAGCTGTCTCATGAGGCGATTACCTTCATTTATTGATTGCAATGCATTCCTGAATTAGTACACACTACAACTGGCCTGCATTATCCACCGCGACTTTGCCGCATTAGTCAACTGCCTCGGTTAACAGCTGGCGCTCCATTTCGTCACGAGCCTTGACATCTAATAAGCTGCGACGCAGCCTATTGATCTCGGATCAATGGTAGGCTAGGACTAGGCATGTTTTATTTAACCATGAGACCATCTCCCGTTCGCTAGGCCGCTCGCTTGTCCACCGTTTGATATCTTTTTTCATTAATAAAGACCAACACAGCCATTGGTTAAAATGCCACACTCTCCACCGTGTAGTATATTTCCGGGCATTAGAAGATCCCAACGACGGGAGACCCTTACCTCACATTTGAAATGCTTTAGTCATTTAATCAATCCGTCCATTTTATTAATATTTATTTACTCTTAGTATGTGTCTAATTATTTATATCGTACGTTCAAACGGGAAATAGTCTACCAATATCAATTTCGCTTTTAATCAACGGTTGCTATCTATTATCGTAACACATATATTCAATGGTTGTTTTTCATAACGTCACAAATAGAGCGCTGCTTAATTGCGCTGTCTCGGCATGTCGGATGATTGAGTTTGGCTTACTACTTGTCTCTTATTTTAATTGATTCTATTGTATCAAATGATCATTACTCAGAAGGGTGAATATCGAATATCAATTATTTTATTACGCGTGTAGTTTAAGTAGATTAACATTATCAATAATATCATACGTGCGGCTATGAAAAGGAATAGCATCAAGTTGCCGCCATGCATGGTTAAAGGTGAAGGATATCATCAATGGTAGCCAAAGACTGAAGTTGGTGAATACGCATCGATGTTAGCGTTTACCGCTGGTGGATAGCGGTTCGCAGGCCACGACAGCAAAGTGGCTTAAACAGATGGCTAACGTCATCGAAACACATAAGGAATAGAGAGTTTCGATAAAATATGCCCGATCAATATTAGGTCAATGAAAGTGCAATATTTAGAGTATTGACACAATATGCGGATGACATGTTTATCCATGGGCTATATGTACTGATCAACGATTGAATATGCATTGGTTTAGTCACTGTACTAGGCATCAGATGCTGTTCCAACTTAACACCTCGCACCAATAACCATGAAAAAAAATCGATAATTACGCTGGTGAAATGTGGATCAAATTATTGATTAGCTGATATGTAAGCGTACTGCTGTGTTGCACGTATGTATATATATAATTATCGTCTTCCATCTGGCTGTTTTACTAACCTATATTTTCAAAATGTGGGTATTTTAAGATTAAGTAGGGTTCAAAAACGGATTTCTTTATTTTCGAAAGTGATAGCATGATATTGGCCATAAACGGGGGGTTCGCATTATGTAAGCTGCACACGGTAGATGACAATGCATAGAGTTAAAACTGTAACAATCAATTAACTCCGCCTCGACCAATATTAGTGTCGCCCTCAAACTTTACCCGTCGGATGCCTTGCTTCTTGTTGTGGGGATTGCCTATTTCCGTGTCTGCAGAGAGTGACCTACGTTACCATCATCAGCTATAATCGCGCGACACAAGAAAGTAAACTTTTGGCTTGAACAAGGAAACCAGGCAATTATCCCATATATTAGTGGAAATTGTTCGTGCATATCACAATATATCGATATATATATATATATATATATATATATATATATATATATATATATATATATATATATATATATATATATATACATATATATATATATTTATTTATATATATGCATATATATACATGTATAAAATAATATCTTTATATACACATATATAAAACATACATATATATTTATCTATGTATCTATGTATATGTATATATATATATATATATATATATATATATATATACATATATATATATATATA
>CM067344.1:38390536-38400536 GCA_034190875.2 Urechis unicinctus | reverse complement strand
GTTAGATGGCAGCTTCACTTGTCCGACGGCTTCACCTACTTGCCAGGGACAATCGGGCGATCACTAATATATTTCTCTGCATGTGGAATTTTGCAATAACCATACTCGGTGATAACATGTGCATTGTGGCAGACGACACGAATCACCTTGCCCAGCAATCCTCAACTTCATGACAATTTACGGGCTTTAATCTAGTAGCTTATGTGGATGAAATGTGCATGATTATTGCAGTGTCATAAAAACGTTGTGGACATCTAAGCGTTGAAAGATTCGTCAAGTATTGATTTTTGACATGACTGCCTCGGCGGAATTCCTCAATCACGAGCGGTAGTGAGGAGTCATCAAAAGACCCAGTGCCTGTTGTTCTTGTTACGCTTCAGCTGATCTTACAACATTGCTTGGATTCGAAGTACTCCTTCTTACTATAAGTTCATTGGTTCCGACTACACGTATTGTTTTGGAACAAAATGGGTAAAAAGCATCGATCCATAGGTCTAATAGTTCACGAGCGTTATTTGTTCGAGTCGAACGGTGATGCAGCCATGCTAACGTCTGCATTCGCAATCTAGGCGCAGTAGTTGTTTTTATATTGACCTCGGTGAAAGCATACGACCGCTGTGATGAGCGAATACCTCAATATGGAATAAACGAGATATATAATAGTCTTCAACAACCGTTGGAATTTACCAATAGGGCATTATTCTGCATATTTGTCACTGTCCGTTCCTCTGATAACATCGCTGTGTTGATTTAAACACACTTCGATCCCATTGCTTGTTTGATAAATAAGAAAACTTGATACATGCCATTGTGCCGGGAGTACGTAAAAGCCTCGAGGGTGTGCTCCGGCCAATTATTGCCTCGCACATATCTTTTGTGCTGTTTGAAGCAATATCAAGTCGCAATTGCGTGTCCGTCCCGTCAACACAGAAAGTTTAACCAGACATGTACAAGATTAGACCAAACTGGTACCCTGGGGTTTTGCTCCAAAACTCATTACTTATTTAGGCCGAACTACAATAACGATTCAGCGGCAGAGGTAAGCAAAGTATGGATTTGTTTTATAAGCAGTGATAAGTCCCTTATTTCACAGAACGAAGGGATCTTGTTCGATTACCTTGCTTCATGAGGGTATTGTCATGCAACGATGTTATCAATCTAGTCCTCAGACTGTGAAACGATGATTATTCAAGGTATTCAATTGTAGGAAAACAGTCAATATTCCGTGGATTAGTTTCTGAGACCTGGTTTGTGCGGGATTTATGCTTATTCGTGTTATAGTCAGTGTCATGAACTCAGCCTAGGTGAAGGATCTGATGAGATCCCTAAACACGATGAGCATAGACCACAACGAAGATATCTCGGTGGTATATATACCCATATATATATACACACTTACACACAAACACACTAACAAACACACACACACACACACACACACACACACACACACACACACACACACACACATATATATATATATATATATATATATATATATATATATATATATATATATATATATATATATATGTGTGTATGTATATATATGTATATATATATATATGCATTTATATATATTGTATATATACATATATATTTTATATATATATATTTATAATATATTTATGTGATATATGATTTTTTCGATATATTATCGTACCGATTTTTTTCACTATCATTATCTTTTTATACTTTTTCATCATCATTATCACTATCATCATCACCATCATCATTATCACTATCATCATCACCACCATCATGATCGTCACTATCCTTCTCGTCAAACGCAGGGGCAGTACAGCCTGCTATGTATGGTGTGGGATTGAATGGATGACATACACACCGCCATTAATCTTGAGGAAAGTGTGCAGCTGGCTCAGGCAACGCTGTCGTCAGTTTCATTTCCAGGGACAGTTAAAGGTTACTACTGTTGGCGTCCCGACATTGACATTCGAGTTGTACAATTCTAGCTCGCTGCCTGGCCATACATTATATATATATATATCGTAATTTCAATTCCAGCGACATTTATCACGTACTCATGTGTACATCGCTGTCGACGTGACTGTCATTCGTATATACAGAATGAAGCGAATTCTAATATAGTATATAAGGATTGAATTGTCATGAGTACTTTTCATTAATCTTAAGATAATATATGTGCATATATTATATATATAGGCAATATATATCATCATGAACGTCATTTGTCATCATCATAAATATGATTATATCGTTCTGAATATTTCATCTCGTATTAAATGGCACAGTAATATACATATGTATTGAGTGGATTGTAGTAATATATCTATGCATTGTACCACACCGCCATTCATTTGACTTACTTATTTGTGTGCACTCTGGCAGTCCACTAATGTTTTTCATGATAATGTGTCATGTTGCCATCATGGTCACTATACATTATATGGGACATCATCGAACATCATCTCGTCATCGCAGGGACAGTATGCACCATTATTGTACACCTATGACTGGATGACATACACGTGAAGAGGATCCTGTGTGGCAGCTGGACAGGGGCAGTACAGCTTCTCGTCAGTATGGTCATTTCCAGGGATTGAATGGATGGTTACATACACACCGCCATTAACTTGAGGAGTTGTGCAGCTGGCTCAGGCTCAAGCTGTCGTCAGTTTTCATTGAGGAGGGACAGTTAAAGGTTACTACTGTTGGCGTCCCGACATTGACATTCGAGTTGTACAATTCTAGCTCGCTGCCTGGCTCATTGAGGATGAAGAGGAGTGACTGCAGTCGTAATTTACAGTCATGCGACCATTTATCACGTATGGACGTGTACATCGCTGTCGACGTGACTTGTTTTTGGTGACGGGAGAATGAAGCCGAATTCTAATAAGTATATAAAGGCAAGACTGATGGGTTATTTATGATTTGTTAAGATGACTCTGGCATCCACGACCGGGTTTCTCAATGGCTGCCGAGTGATGTCGTCATAATCACACATGATACCTCGTGGTGCATGCCAAACGATACGAAGTACACCAGGGGACTTAAACGCCTGCGAGCGGGGACCCGTACGGTGCTACTACTCAACATAATGGTTAATTGCGACAGCATTACTGCCTTCTTGGAGGTGCAAATTCAGTATTTATCGTATTCGTGGTCAACGACATTTTACATCACCGAACAGCAGTGTGTCAGTGAGATGCTGACCATGGCTCCATTTGTCAGGCAGTCTCAGCTTGTTTTGTGCTCGCATATTGAATTTGGTTAAATCGAATGAAAACGTGGTTATTATCTTACCCCTAATATTATTAGGCAACATAACAGTGGTCTCAGCGTCGATCTCGACGGGGCAAGCTGTGGCGCAAGTCGGTTTAGTCAGACTGTAACCTCTCCCAATTCCTTTATCGTGATATATCTTGTGCGCACGGCTCTTTGATATGATGACGTAATGTGACGAATAGCAGCCCGTCCGCTGGCCAGCTGCGTCTCACACATTGGATAACATTGCAACGCTGTTCATTTTGTAACGATCACATCGCAGCAACACGATCCTGCTTCACGCAGCGAACGTTTGGTTACAATTCGACGTGAATGACGACTTATGCTTTTCATAATAATTACTTCGCGTTAGCATGAAGTCCGCTAACGATCAACAGCATGATCAATATTTCCATTCCTCAGACGCATCTACTGAAACTGATTAGCGTGACAGCCGTCTTATATAGAATGGTCAACCGTCCATTGGATTGTAAGATAGTGTGCACGTGGCTGTCACAGACGTAACTATAGCAATCAGCCTTAATATGAAAGTTCATTTGGTGCATTTTTATTCACAGTTCAACCATGATAAAATGCCACCTGCTGATCTGGATCCTCAATGAAAAGTGGCAAGTTACATTCATTGGTAGGGCTGACAAGAGCAAACTATGTAACGCCGGTGTTGCTTTACCCAGAGCTGTAAACGGGGTCACAGATCACTACACTATCGTCTTGTCTCTTATTAGTCAAGTGGAAGCACAACGAATATAATTTGTCAAGGAGTATGGTTTTGTGTGGCCCGCTACAATATAGCTGCGAAAATGGCTACGGAAATACTACGGACCGTACTCCGCATTTCCAAATAAAGACATGACCATATTTGCAAACTGACCATATTTGGTTATGCCCAAGTACGGCGAGTGCTCTATGCGACAAGCACACCTTTACAGCCGCTGAATTTCAAAGAGCCACCCCTCGACAGCCACCCAGAGGCCGCACGGGAGCAACGGATCACACGTGGACAGCTGGAGTCTTGGAATTCAAATATCTAGCCCTCTGCAAGGGTTGCTTGAATTTGGCGAGATATACCTCGATGCGATTGGATTAAGTACCAAGACGATGCATTGCAAGTTACGACCGGCTCACTATTTGTAGCAACACCGTACTGAACACCTGATAAATTGACAATATCCCGTTCAGCTCTGGAGACCGCGATCCTCGGTTAAATACAGTCTCTAAATACGATGGGATGCATATTATTCTATAGGGTTCGACTCGTCGCTCAACTATTGCGTGTGGATCGCAGTACTGGCGGATACCACAAGGCTAGTAAAGCGTGGCTACAAGGTGACCCAAGTCAAGAGTTATGCAGGGCTAGCCTGTATGAGTCGATGATGGAAGATAGTGCGTACGGTATAGTAACGACGGTGACTTTGTCTCCACAACCAGCAACGCCGCCACCATCACCACCTTCCGCTCACAAGCCCACATCGTTACGACACTTTCTGTTACCAATCCGGCGGGATTTCTTGACACCGCCATGTCAAACAACACCGCAACTCCTCTCACATTGCGCTTCTTTAGAAATCCATCGCTTAATGACAACTAACCGCTTCGTTGAATTGTTTGCTGAGTTGACCATTGAGTATTACCGCGAAATAGAGATCGTTAACCAAAGACTCTGGCATGACTTTGACGCCATTGACCGACACAGCACCTAGATACAATTGACAACGACATCTTGACCGCTGACTTCGATCGGATCTCCACGCTACTAAGCCCATTAGAGTTTTCATGAGACCAGATCTAAACCAACTTTCCACGAAGAACATCTTCAAAAGCAGAGTACTGTATTCTCTTCCTATTCAGACTGCGACTAAACATCAGTTTTACCACAGTACTACTTTTGGCCTAGCATAATTGGACTATGTAAAACTTCCTCCAGCCTCCATCGCAAAATGGATATGTCGTATTTCGTTTGTGTCCTAGTTAAACTTTCCAATGCACGAGTTGAGTGACAATTCTGCGCTACATGCGCATGGGGTCCTGCAGCGGCTTGCTTCGCATGAAATATGTCCTCGAAACTGTCGCTGTAGATCCAGTTTCAAATAGATCAGGAATATGTGTCACTTTCCAACAATTGCAAATTAGGTTCCAAATGTCACTGCAATGTATAAATCGCGCAAAATATTAAATAATTTATGTAAAATAATTGTCATCTCTATCAACACCAGCACACACTGACACTAAACAATACCACTCACCGATACTTGTCATTTTGGCCATAGTTACATGAGCTATGATCGGTTTTCTTTAGAAGGGGTCACAAACATTCTCAAGGACATATGTCATCATCTTTACATCTGCATTACTCATCAAGGTAACCTCGGCACACAGCAACACGTTCACATTTACACTAACATATTGGTCTATCAATGTTACAACTAACAGCAAACAAAGTATACATTATATATATATATATATATATATATATATATATATATATATATATATATATATATATATATATATATATATATATATATATATATATATATATATATATATATATAAGACAAGTTCTGGGTATACTAGTATGAGCAAATATCACCAGATGATGCATAAACACCGTGATCTTATCAAGTACAAACTTCAACACATTGTGCGCAGCAATAAGAAAATATTCTCGGAAGCAAGCGCCTGGATGAAACTAATCTTGAGTTCTATGGAAGAACTGTTGCGCAGGAGTTCAAGTCCATCCTTCCGTAGGTTATTCTGCTTACTGGTGAATGGCACCCCATGAACAACATTAAATGGCAGTTTTCCGAAAACGTCCTTGCCCACCAATGATATCGATTCGCTCTGAGGACGCCAATCGTCCTCAGGGAATTTTTGGGCACAGCATACTAAATAGGTACCCGGATGCATTGCGGTAGTCTGTGTGTTTTTAGTGTTTGTAGTGTAGAATTAAAAAGATCACAGCAGATCTGTGTTCATAAGCCCCTCTAAACCTCGATGACAACTAGATATAAACTGTGTTGAATGACTGAATCAAGCTTTGAGAGCATGTGTAAACGGCTGCCACATACTGTTGGAGTGTTGTATAAGAACTATGAACCCCTAACCCCTGACGATTTTGTACTGATTGGTCTAAACGCGTCTGTCGTGTGGATCGCTCCAGGTGATAGACGAAGTATTGCTTCATCGCGGCCAGCATATAACGAGGCTTTGAAATTTCATTAGCTTAGCGAGATATATAATCACTTTTACGGCGGCAGCAGTTCACGCACACCTGTTAATCACCACAACTAGAACGCATCTGTGCGCATGGGTATTGTCGCATAGGCTGATCAACTGGCGGTGTCCTCAAAGGTACCGCGCACATTGTATTGCTCCGCTCCGGCTGGCTTTTTATAACGGAATATCGACGTGTGTTCTTGTACTTACACCCCGTCTTTCGCGTTGTGAGCAGAGGTGAGTAACGGTAATACAGCTTAAGGTATACACCTCGCCAATCATGAATATTCTCGGCCAGACAGCTCTGGGAGGAGCGCGCTTGAAAATGTTTTTTTTTTTCTGCATGATCAGTTATTCTTGAATATGACTAGATAACGATCTGCATTGGCACATAATAAAAGAAACACCGCCGTCCATAATGAGTATCTCGCTTTGCTTTGCGGGAACAAAAATTCATGATAACGCCTTTAGACTGAGATTTGCAATGATTTAAAGTAAAATACCCAATGGGTACATCGCTCTTTGCTGGCTGTCTACCAGGACTGTCTATGTATAAACGTTACTTATATTTGTATTCATAGCCAATCCTATTACTCTGATCAAGAAGCCGCGGATGCATGCTAATATGTTAATACATAGATATCAAACTTAACACGGACTGTCGAACCCTGTTCCCTTCACACACTGTGGTTTGAAAATCCCTCATGATATGTTAAGAACGGCACAGATATATCGATCTGCTTTCTGCTTCAGAAAATCAATTTTCGAAAACATAAGGACTCGCAGTGAGGCGCTGCAAACAGCCCGCTGGTTGGGGAGAACACTGCTCGGTTGACGACTACCTAGGGAACTTTGAGACATTGACGTGGACGACCCCAAACAGGACGGTTACTCTTCCTTGCAGATTCTACATTCCATAATAGCGATTGTCAGCATCGCTGGTTTTCAACAGACTTGATAGCATTATACTTCATAAGGCCGCGATGACACACCATAACTTATCGAACAGTGTGTCACGGAAGGATGAAGAGCTTCACGAGCGCTATTCCACAGTACACAGCGTCCTGCAGGATTTTGCTAATGGCACCTCTATGCATGGAATTCCCCGGATTATCAATGCCCGGTCGATTCTCGGGCGAATCTTTTGGTCGGGCATCTGCATGGGAGCATTCTCGATATTCATCTGGCAATGCACTATCCTTCTTCAGCGCTACTATTCCTACCCAAAGAAAGTATGCATACATTTATATCTTATAAAAATTGGAGGCGATTAACTCATAAGGCATTCGTTAAGTTACAGATATATGCTGTTATGCCCGTACAAAACATTACGAATGTGATCGAGGACGATTTGGCATGAAATGCAACCTTATGTGTGTACGTTTTCTGGTATGTTGTGCAGGTCAACATGGAGTTAGTACAGAAGCCAGTCCCGTTTCCAGCTGTGACTGTGTGCAACACTGACTTCCTTCATATGGTAGCAGCCAACAAACTGAGCAGTGATCTGCAGTTCGACCCTGACGAGGATGTTTCATCTATGCCCAACGCTACAGAATTTATTCATCGACGGAAACGCAGATCATCAGAACATTTTATTGACCCAACCGACAACTCCACTCGTGACTTCTCTGAATTTGTCACAAAATACTTTCATTTCTGGGAATTAACCACTAAAATGACGTTTGTATATCAAAGGGACATTGAAAGAGGAGAAAAGAGGAGAGCGGATTTGTTCAACATGTACTCAAGATTGGCACTTGTTGCTAACGTGGGTCCTGAGGTTGCGGCAACGGCAGGGATACAGCTCGAAGACTTTGTTGCCAGCTGTCGTTTTATGGACAACAAATGCAAAGCTGAACATTCATTCAAAAAGGCCTTCGATCCTTACTATTTCAACTGTTTTACTTTTCGCCCCGAGTCCATTCTGGAGAATACTCGTCTGCAAGGTGTTGAATACGGCTTGAATTTACTGCTGTTTTCCGGAAGTGCCGGTGCAATTACTCCTCCAGAAAATATGAGTGAAGACTTTGCGTTCCCCGGTACTCAGGAGACGTACCTTGCATTAGCTAGTGGCCGAGGATCGCGACTGATCATTCATTCTCCAGGAACACGACCTCATCCTACCGCCAACGGCTATGATATACGCCCGGGATCATCAGTTTCTGTTGGTGTCAAAGCACGTGAAAACGTACGTATCAACAATCCGCACGGCAACTGCTCCTCAGAGTCAGCTTTGATAAAGAACGCTTTTAGCTACACACTTGGAGACTGTCAGAATGCCTGCATTCAGAAAGCCATCATGGAAGGATGTGGTTGTGTGGACAACCGCATCATGACTGATGTGCCAAATCCTCGTAACCTGCCTTTCTGTTTGAAGTTGCCCAACTTTACACAAAAGTGTCCGCCAGACATGACCGATGAATGTATGGATAAATTAGCTGCGTCGTATGAGTTGACCGTTCAATGTCATAAGGAGGTTTACGAAAATATGACTATCAAGGACCCAGAAGCTATGGCCCGTTGTGAATGCTACCCACCCTGTCGTGACCTCACGTATGAGGCATCTTACAGCTTGTCCATTATGCCAGAACAGTCTCAAGCACACAATACATTCTATGCCGAGATCAACGAATTTTTTGACAAATTCCCTGAAGACAAAAAAAAAATACTCATAGACAAATATGGATCTTTGAAAAGTCCAGAATTATTGCAAAATATTTCTCGACTGAATGTGCATATATCTGATGGCAATATCATCAAAACAACAGAAGCTCCAGATTATGAGGCTATTCGACTCGTGTCCGATATCGGTGGCCAGCTAGGATTATGGATCGGAATATCATTAATGACAATATTTGAGGTAATCCAGTTGGGTGCTGATATTTTGCGTTACCTTACCACGAAGGGCCGTCACTTAAGCGGAAGGATAGCCCACCCAGAGAATAATGTCCGAAACAGTCGCAATGCTAATGGACAGCGATATATTCGCCCTTCGAACCTTGATATGGATAGCTGCGAGATCGATAAATTGACTACTGTCTAAACCTTACATAAGCCGTTCACCTAAGCCAAGGCATGGTTAGAGGATAAGAAATAAATTTATCAACAGGAAAATGTGAATCTTATAACAATTGAGTGAAGTGGAAACGACATTTATTTGGGAACTACAGAAGAGGCAAACATAAGCCAAGCTACACCTAGGTGATGCATCTGTTCGTATCGGCGTAACGTCATCACCAACCACCCGCGCTAGGTCTGGAAGAACATTCGTGAAATAATGCAAGGTCTATGCCTTGCGCTGTGTCACATATAGCAAGACATATATTTTTATTGGCCGGCAATGGGATACAAATGTAAAAGAAAGTTTTCAAACCGTTCCATTTCAGCAATCAAGAAAGGTACCATTATCAAAACTGATCATCAATCATTGTTTGTATGTAGCGTAGCTCCGATATAACAGTGTAGGTAATTTAGACTTACATACATATACTATATATAGGCTATGTATTGTATTGAT
>CM067344.1:38378036-38383036 GCA_034190875.2 Urechis unicinctus | reverse complement strand
GTTAGTGAATTAAATTTGTGTCACTTTTTGTATGCTATCTAGTGCTTACGTGAATGATATAGATATGATCTTGAGGTTATGTATAATGGCTGTCTGCCTGGGGTGGCATGTAAGCTGTGAAGCGACGAGTTGATTGTGCCAATGCACCAACCTAGCTCAAAAATGCGTTGCTGTAGCTGTGTAAGAGAGCTAGCATGATATTGCCAGAAACGGGATCTTATCACTACTCATGATGCTAATAACGTTCTTCATTAAATGAATTGTCTTCGGAAATCTTAGTGCGCTTCTCTATCCTAGTGCCTGTTAGGGTTAAGGGTTGGTATTTCCGCGATAAGGCAAGTCTACGCATGAATAAGTACAGGCATATTTAGTTTTCATGAATAATAACATCACATCGAATTATAGAAGGACTTCTTTCATATCATAACACTAAATTCGCTTTGTTCGCGCGCAATCGGTTTCAACCTGGGTAAAAGGGTAAAAAGTAATTGGATAGCAAGTAGGTTAGTAGATGGTGTATCAGGCAGCATCCATAGACTTTGGGAGGACATAATCTACTAATTAAATGACTATTATAGCTGTCGCGCTAGTCATGGCCGAGTGTACATCACGATTTAATGGCCCATATGGGCCTATTGCTTTGGGCAAAATGTTGAAATAACAATATCCCATATCTTCGGGCGTTTATGGTGGTTCACTCCAGCTAGAATGTGTAAGTTGGATCCAACTTCATCGTTTTTGTAAGTTAGACCCCGTCTCATCCAGCTTAACAGTATGTATATGGTGAGATTCTGCTTCATCGTATGTATATTGTGGATCAAGCTTCATCGTATGTGTAGGATGGATCCAGCTTCATCGCATGTGAAAGTTGAATCCCGCCTCATCCTATGTGTAAGATGGATCCAGCCTAATCGTTTGTGTATGGTAGATCCAGCTTCGTCGTATGTGGAGGGTGGATCTAGCTTAAAAGTATGTGTATGGTGGATCCAGCTTCATCTTGTGTGTAATTTGGATCTAGCTTCATCGCAACTGTATACTTGATCCAGCTTCATCGTATGTGTAAGTTGGATCCAGCTTCATCGTATGTGTAAGTTGGATCCAGCTTCATCGTATGTGCAGGGTGGATCCAGGTTCATCGTAAGTGCATTGTGGATACCACCCCATTCTGCGTACGATAGGCCCCGCCCACTCAGGCAAGAACGTTTGCTATGGCGCCACCTGATGTGTGTGATGGGCCTTGTGACATCATACATGTACAGTAGATCCCACTCATTGTACATCTGGCTTCGATACCCGCCCATCAAACGTGTACAATGGAGTCTGCCTCAACCAACCCATACCAAGGGCTCCTCCTTATTTTCCGTTTACGGTGAATCCCTGAGTCGAATGGAACACTGAATTCTGACTAATAATACATAAACGTTCGATCCGGTCACATCCAACATGCACCGTTGATCCCGCTTCATTGTACTCGCACGGTAGATTCCCCCTCATTCTTTGTGTACTGTGGATCCATCCTAATCTTACTTTAACAGCGTATCCAACCTCACTGTGCGTATGCGATGGATTCAGTCCCCATTGTACGTGTAAGATATACCTCGCCATATCCTCTGTATCCTCTGTGCATGCGCTGTAGGAGCCGCCGTGTGTCACTCATTATTCATGCGTAGTGGATCCGCATGTCACCATGTCGCACCTTATGTGTATGGATCCTTGCGTTGTGTAATAAATACTGCCTCAGCACGTATGTACAGTGTACATTTGATTGTATGTGTTGCACTGATTCATCCGTGGAGGTACCAGGTTGGTATACTCAGCCCATGGACAAATATAACATGTATTTGATGGAAATAGTCTAAACCCATTTAGGGTAATGTTATTAAGTTCCGAAAATCCTTTATGATTGCATCGAATGAGTGAATATATTGTTAGTTCCGATATCACCAACAAGAGGATAGGCTTTCCTATCAATTGCATCCCAATGTAGGCACCGACGATACCCACTGACAACATCTCCTAAGAGACTCAACTTTTACCACACTATCGTAGCAGCTTTACATGCATTTACTGCGGTTAGTCAGGAACCCTCATCTCCTCGTATGTACAGTGGATACCGCCTTTTCGCAGCGGCGCAGTTTGTCCCTGTCATCGCATTTATATAGTGGAACTCCTATTATACATGTACAGGTGATCCTTTTATTAACGGCGCTTCTAGGTATATTGCTGTTATATACTTCAGCAACGGAATATCATTTGATGACGATGGCTATGAATTCAGGTTTTTTAACATCTAATGCCTTTTCTCGGTCATTACTGAGTGGCGGCAGTAATTCTTCCATCAATGATGTAAGAGTCCTGAAAGGGAAAGCTACAGCTACTGTTAAAGCATACAATGTTCACACCTCGTTCACCTTTTGACGTCCGTTTGAAATAAATCAATTCCTTTACATTTTGATTGAAAAAATGTGTCGTGCGAATAGTAGAACCTGTTCTAGCCAGTTATTGATTGTATGCCCTCCTTGTTTTTTGTCAACATAAGTGTGATACATTGTAACGTTTCCTGTAGATCGATATGATAATAATGCCAGTCTATTCTGCTAACGGTAACTCGGAAGTTGATATATCTGGATTATGCGTCATATTACCGTCATATCTCCATCTGATCTTCTTCATCTCATGTTTGACAAATATGCACCTGAAATCTGAATTGCAGTGTGTTGTCATTCAGCACGCTTGGCATTAACCTGACAATTAACCCCTGCAGTATTCGATGTTTCTCCCAGTTAGTCGCCGCTTCTGCCATATCTGCCGACCCATGGAATCACGACCATTTGAGTGCTTTGATATCTGTAAGAAATGTATCCTAGTGCTTTGCCCTATACTTTTAACTTTATACCATTGCAATTTTCCCTGTCTGTTATACAGCTCATTTAACAATTTCTTGCAAATTACATTCACTTTCATGGTTGGGTGAACAATTTTGTCAAAAGTAATGACTAAAAATGCTTTCTTGCTATTAATGAGATCTGCAACACCATCTTTGATGTGTATAGAATAAGCGAACAATCTTATGTAAACATAGGTAGCTATACGTGTAGCTGTAGGCTCTACAGAGTTGGTGAATGGAGGGGGATTATTGTTGTTAAATGTGAAAATGCGCTATTTTTAAATGAAATACAGCATACTATAACCAAAGCTACCAGTCATGCCATACACCGATTGAGCTTACTTGTTAAGTGTTGGCTGTCTGCACTCCGCCAGCGCGCGGGCGGACGAAAACACACACACACACACACACACACACACACACACACACACACACACACACACACACACACACACACACACACACACACACACACACACACACACACACACACACACACACACACACACACACACACACACACACACACACACACACACACACACACACACACACACACACACGCAAACACACACAAACGTTCACACATTAAAAACACTTTGGTTTTGGCCAATTGCTCTCAGGAGTGTTGTGATCGAGGTGGATCAACGTTGGTTCGCAACCTATTCAGCAGCAACCATTAAGGCACTTTACCTTAGTGACCCCAATATAACTGATATTAACGCGTTTCAGAGCTGCTTCTATATGAAAGCTACCACAGTCGGTAATGATGTAGGTTCAATGGTAAAGACATCAAATCCTTGTGTTTAACTAGACCAGCTATACAAGGTTTGCTACGCTCTTAATCCAGAGAAAACGGAACATTTGACTGTGTGAGCAGAACCACAAAATTCGTTATGGCAACAGCCACGTGGGCGTTGAAGGAGGGGATCGAATAACACCTAAAATGAGTGACATACATGACAAGTGCATGTTTGTCATGTTATGGACCTAAGACAAACTCACGCTGCAACTTCCAGCGTGTTTTCTATTGCACCAAAGAATTATCTTATGTTCTACAGACTCTATGACATATACTGCCACTTCATCTAAATTGGTGGTATAACCATCTGTATAGATCTGTCTGGTAAATGAACACTGTGGTGGATAAGGCACAAGTTACTTCAAATTGACTTTCCACATTCAATGGCTTGACGATAGTCTCGCAACTAATACGGATGGAATTTTTCTCTCCGTTTAAACATTCAATTATGAACAGCAAACCGACAGACCTATTCATGAACATATTTGACAACATTTGTCAAGCTTGATGTTTAAATACAAGCAGGTCGAATTCACTTAGATGCGTGGCACAGAATATTCCATGTGATTCTTATTTGTCACTAACGAAGTCATTACCGATAGATAGCGCTATCGGCGTGGCCACAAAGCAGACAGGCGCGAGTTGACCTTGCCGTCGTTACTGTCATGCATGCGGAGTGAACTTCGATTGCTGTAGCTGTTTACATCTACAATGCATCAAGTAGGGCCCAAAAGCCACCAAGGCCAACTTGCATGCGCCGTGCATTGTGTATAGTCGTCATTAATGAGTTTTGGGTGTAAGCTTTTATTTTTCAATATGCAGAAAAACTGTAAGGGAAATTACTAACACCTGGTCCTGTATAACCGAATGCACCTCCAATTCAAGACTCGTTAATATCCGTTAGCATGGTTGTCCGAGGGGATATGCATACGGGCCTTACTAACAGTCCGACCTATACATTTCATGGAACAAAAAGAGATCAAACGGGGACCGTCCGGCTTCCCAATAAATCATATTATCAGACTCTACTTATGATCGGCTGGGGTTTTTTTTAGGTGTAGTAGCTTTGTTGGTTTGTAAACCTATCGCCATGATTCTTGCACACTTGCAAACTTGGCCCCCGTATTCTCAAATGTCTAAAGTTCCTATACAAAAATCTTACAAAACATAGCTTCGTGTTAGTTGCCAATCTTACATTTAATAAACAACGACTTGATTATTGTATGTAGCAGCAGGACAATCCTGCGATAAGTATGTTAATCCAAAGTGCCATGGATGAAATGATGAAACCCACTTACAAGCGTGGTGTTT
>CM067344.1:38278036-38373036 GCA_034190875.2 Urechis unicinctus | reverse complement strand
GGTACTTGAGAAGCTACTTTCCTGTCTAATTGAGAGGCACAGCTTGCATCTCACTCTAGTCTTAACTAATCAGGCCGAAAGTAAGTAAGTGAATAAGCATGTTGATAACGATAGACACGTTTTTGAAAAAGAGTAGAGTCTGCATGACATCAGTAGTAGACAATTTGCCCCGACGAGAATACACATAATATAACCTCAGGGCTCCTAAATAAGCTCCCCCGCACCCAACACCCCAAAAAAGGTCACACGTTAAAACGTGGGTGTCGTATTAAACTGAGTGAACAAATCACCAAACCTTGGTGATTCCAATTGGTCAAGGAAACCATGCTGGTTACACATATTACACTCGCCCACGTGGGTGTTGATGCAACTCGAAGACGTTGTAATTGTACGGGGTTTTTTTACTGTGAATTTAATCAGGGAGCCAAAAGGCAGAATATTTTGTGAGTAACAGCAGCGTAATTCGTCAGAAATAATTTCGTCACTCCGCATGTTCATAGTCTATGCCTAGAATAATTTTTGTGAGCACTAGTTTATCATGTAAATGTCATCCATTCCCTTTTATACTCTAGACGGATCAATCATAATAAGGATATTGCACATTCCTTAACAATGTACAGAACGCCAGTGTGGTGTGTAAAAAAAAAAGTCAGTTATTTTTACGCATCAATAAAGGTGTTTTTTCGGACGTGCTTTAATTTATAACATCTGACTACCCTACCCTACCCCCCCCCTCTAACACACACACACAGGACACTTTGGTTCATTAACATGCGTTAAACATTTGTGCCATGTGTTACATTAACACCGAAGATCTCATCAGTGCAGCTGTTGCTAGGTAGGATGTATGTATCAGGTAACCAATTCCACATGGCCAAAACGGGCTCAATATTTTGGTACCATAGCATCAAAATGCTACTGTTCGTATCTGGTTTTTGATTGAGGGTAGTGTTTTTGTGTTTGGAAAATAGCTATGAAATCTTGGCTAATTGTATAAAAATTGTCCGAAATTACATCTGATAGATGGGGTTGTCCCATCAATGCTTTCGACTGCACCCATTAACACTGCCAATCCCTGAAAAACAAGAAAAGGACAGAAGCTTCAGAATCAAGATCTTTATCAACTTCTGCATTTGTTCAAGATCGCACGGAATACCACCTAACAGTGGACCCATCCTCGTTATATCGTAATAGTGGATATGTGACTCGTGTTTGTGCAGTAGAGCGTGTCTCATCTCACGCGCATCAGCAAGTTTCATCTTTATTATTACTATTTGTTTGGTTGATCTTTTCTCATTTAATAGTTACTTTTATACGGAGGTTCAGTATTTGTTTGGTGCATCCCTGTGGTTGCGTTAGGATGACGGATCCCTAATTCCTCATTCGTATATTGGATCCCTCTTATCGCGTTTGCACGTTATACCGCTCTTATCATTTTTGAACAGTGGATATCTTATATTATATTTATCCAATAGATTCTTCTCATCACTTTAATACTGGCCCTCTCTCTCTGAAGTAGAGCCCTCCGCGAAACAAGTATATTGTGAATTGCTCAAATTGAGCAATCTATCAGTAGTTTATGCAAGCCCACCAAGAAAACTCAGTTCACTTGTACCCGCCTGTTCCAAGAAACCACTCCAATATGCTCAAACTGTCTGAATAGCTCTCATCAATCAGGCGTCGTAAAAGCTTTTGTTCCCCATAGAAGAATAACAGTGACTGGTCATTAGTCATGAACCAATGTTAACGTGGCTCGAATATATGTTTTACATATTAGAACTATTCCCTTTTTTATGACAATGTGTATGGGTACATATATTTAGCTTTGAGCTTCATCGATTTTGCCAGAAGAGCACCCTGCCCAGTTCACTTAGGCTTTCATTGGTTGGTTTATATGATCATCATCCACCTGCACTTTCTGCATACTCCTGCGACTTATAAACGCTGCTGTTCTTACTACATCAGTAATAACCATTCCAGATGCACGCGTGATTATAGGGATTTAGATGCTAAATACATTTGACAGTTATCGAGAGCAGCAACACTATAAGTGTGCCTTTGATCCTTCGAGGTTGACGCGCTTCCCGTGCTTGTTACGGCATACCCATGAAAAATTCCCATGTCAATATTGCGTAGCAAGCAAACCACGTGGCAAAAGTGGTTCATTAAGCAACTTGCTAAGATAGCGTTATTGTTGTATTACATAACGGAAGCGAGTGACCGGTGGTTACCAACTGATGGTTTAATGGACAGTGTCATAGAATGAAGCCTGTTATGTAGTACATCATTGACGTCAATGGGGGATGCTAACGATGGTCACAATCACTCGGCGAGGCAATTATTTCTCCCGAGTGCTGCTTATATTTCATCATCATCGGTTTGTGCAAACACTAATTCAGTGAGGGTTGCTTAGAACGCCGAATGCATCTGGGACGCATAGTACCTTGGGAAGATGGACGAACTAATAATATACAGATTTATATCATTATTCCATCTTAGTGATGCTCAAGCCTTAGAATTACTTTGAGCACTTTTGAATTGTCTTTTTGCAAGGTGTTTCGATCTTTGTTTAATCGGTATTGGCTGCGCTTTTGATTAAACAATACTTTTTGCTTGCACACATTCATTGGACTTGCAATAAATATTTGAGTTTGATCTAATGCTATTTTTGTTGCGCAATGAACACTGCATGTGCAAATGGATAAAAATATACTCCAGAGGGTTGATTGTATATAACGTTAATCTGTTCGTTCAACCTCAATGGAGTGCCATGGTTGTAGAAACCAAAGAAAACTCAACAAAACAGTTTAATGGGTCCCAGAGTAATACACTGGAATATTAATGCAGCGATTCAGAGCTATTTTTGTTTACAAAAGCTGAATGTTGAACGGCATTAGCGCTAAAGTCTAAGTCCAAACAGACTAAGCAGCAAAACGATATACGTTAGCGGGGTTCTGCAATTCAGCCAATACTTGACCAGTCGCATAATTCGGAGCAGCACAAGCACAGCCTAACATTATGTGTCTCTAGTGTTTCGCTGATTCACGTCGATTGCTCATCCAAACCATCGTAACTTCCGCACACGTCCCTTTACGGTATTTCACATATACTGCTCTTCATTAAATAATTTCCTTCACACAATATCATGTTAGTACACATATGCAGTTAAACGTGTTAACAATGCCCAATATGATATCGTTATATGAATGGCCGTATAAACCACAGTGATTTTGCCTCAACATATCGCGTTATCTATAGAAGATGATGAATGTCGTCTGAGTCGTGTACATAATCTCTAATGAAGCCAAATCATTCGGATAATTCCGTTAGTCACCCCCGATAGTTATTCATCAGTAATGGTTAAATTTGATGCTAATATATGTATGCAGCGTGCGTGAGAACGTTCACGTAATATATACGCATGGTGCTGTGTTGTTCATGTTTCTATGATGGTAATCTATTGGATTGTATTTTACGAGGCTATATCGTTTGTGATGAAGAAGAGTAGTGATGGAAAGACCGATTATAGGTCATAACAGCATCAATAATCTTCTATAACGGGGCGTGTGCTACATGATTGGATGCGTCATATCAGATGAGTAAGATGGTGGAATCTCGCCTATTTATTAGTGCCGAATTCATAAATCTAATGCGCAATATCATCAGATTTTGTATTGCCACGATCATGCCGCTTGATATTGATTGAAGCATGGGAACGATGATAACATCGTGTTCATCAACACACACATATGCTTACATTTCCCAGGATTCAGAAAAAGCGCGAAATAATTCGTCTATAACATAAACTATTGAGAAAATCATCACAATGGAATCCAGGCAGCGTACTCAACCGAATTGTGAGGTTCTGTAAACTTCACTACGCCTTACATCCTTGACCAACGAAAAGTCGGAACTAAAGGCTTACATGCGGGGTTAATGAAGTGCATATATTATTGATTTACTTTAAAAGGTAAAATGGCAGACACTGCATAATTGGTGATGTAATTGTACCTGATTGAGAAACTACAGGTCAAGTTTTAGCCTGTGATTACACTCCTTTTAAATGAGGAGATATTTTTGTCCTTGCCTATTGTCATATGTAGTGTTTTTTCTTTGATTTCTACACACTTCTAAATTCATCATCTGGTATATTGTCATCTTTGAGCACAGCGGTGGGAACTCAAGAATGCAATACAACATATTGTCAGATATAATCAAGAATAAAACAAAGTGCTTTCTTATTGTCAGTTTAATGGTCAACGCGATCCATCTCCCTACATTTATTATCTTTAAGTAGGTATTTCCCGCCGTCTCCGCCTAACTGAATCAGCTATATTCCAGCCAACACGATCTTACACCCATATTGAAAAGCGTTGCAGCAGCCTGATGACCGTCTCTGATGGATCGTGTACGGCACATATTTGCCATTGTTACATGACCGTGTGATTGTTGTCACTCACACAATTACAGCTTGTCATATACTACAAACAGACGCGCTGAGTCTGTGGTACCCATACAACAGAGGTTAGAGTAAATTTAATTTTGTTACTAAATTGTGTCGAAGATTGGAAGGAACATATACGATAAGCTATACTGTATTTGGAGAATCATTAACAATATTAGTCTATGGTTGAACTACCAGACAAAATTGTAGGCACAAATAAGCATATGAATTCGTAGAGAAAGCCTCTGTATGGGTCGAATCAATTCATAAAATGATCAATAAACGCAAACCGGCACAATAACCGTAGCATCTGATTAATTCAAAAAAACATTCAATTCAAGTTGGCGCGCTCGATCGCAAGATAAAGAGTCGGCCCCGGGCAATTTATGTGTGCGTGCTCGGTTAATTTCACATGGTGATTTTGTGAGTAGGCAACGATACTGAGAGAGAGCTTGGTTAGATAGTCTAACTCCTTGTAATCTGGTTTTGAAGCCAGATGCTGTACGTTCTCTTAATGCGAAGGCCTCTGCTGTCAGGCAAACCAGAGGAGATGGTTAGACAGGTGATACCCTACAACCCCAGCCCCAAAAAGCCGACCTGCCTATATCAAGAGAGGGAAGCAGACTTTCTTGTTGGATTTGTATTTATGATTCTATATCAATATGATAATTCAGAAGATTGATTTAACTGATGCATTCCACGAAGGCAGATATGCATATAATATTCAATTGGCCCTAGGTGTTTGTTTGTTTGTTTTGTGCATATATTGTACTGACGACAAATCTGCGCATCCTTCTGACTCCATGGGTAACTGCACTCATTTGATGGAATCCAACCAGTCACATTGCCGATATTTGACACTGACAGTACCAGTGCAGGAACACACTAGCAAGTAATGGGAAGAACCAGGTTTGACTTTTTGAGCATCATATTTTATTCATTGTTGTAACAGCACACCCTTGTAAAGGAACTCTTATCTTCTTCCCGGGATGTCCCCAGCACTACCAAACAATCGATGCTGTATACCTGTATACCTGTAACATCTGTAAAATAACAATGTTGATTTATGCATGCTCAAATATATTTTCGTCATAACGGTTTCAATATGTGTAATGCAATTGTTAATAAAAGTTTTGTACAGATGTATGTGTTAGTAAATTACTAATAAATAAATCCTTTACCTTTGTACATCGTTATCTGGCATGTGCCCGTGTTGTTGTCTGTGGGAGAAATATGACCCTGCAAGGTCCGGGTTTTTCACACAGATTCGTCTGAAACCAGAATGCTGGGTTATACAACCGTCTTGAATGGGGCTGCTCTCTAGGGAGTTAATAACTCGAGAAATCACCACATAGCATACATAAGCTTCCACCACTTCCATGGGTCGACAGTAGTTACATAGACACATGTAACATGATGTAGTGATGAGGATATTAATGCATGTCATTAGTGATTGCATATTGTATGGCAAATATGTTTTAGCTGTGTACATTCATTGAAACGCGTATGTAACACTGACCATGATAATAATACAATAACCGTCCTTTTCTTAAGTCAAGTTATGCCTTCATTCATGGGGAATATCATAACAATTTCTGTTAAATGCACAAAAGCGCTGTACTTCATATTACCAGTGTCACCATTATTCAGGAAAAAAGGATTTTAACAGCACAGCGATTTCTTTTAATAACTAACTACCATGATATCATGTAGTTTTCCCATCTATATATAGTCATTCAAATGCAATAATCTAATAAATTTTGCTTTTTCGTGGTCATCCATTAATGTTTCCTCTTCAAAGCTAGCTTTCCATTTTCCCGCAAGAATGTCGTACACAATGTAGTCGCCCACTTTAGATTTATTTTCTCAGCGAAGGCTTTATCATGGCAGATAATTTTATCGGATAAACCAATCTCCATCTATAAATTGTGAGGAAGCCAAATAGGGCGATAAGATTGCATAGCTGCGAGCGATAAATCATTTTTGTAGAGCTAATATATGTGGATACCATTCCCATGGACTACATTTTATCGTACTTTAATATATTACCACGGGAAATGTTGCTTCATAGGCAGTTTATTTATTCCTATCAGAAATCGTCTACATTCTATATACTATAGCTTGAGTCGGTTTGATGGCGTATTACAGCCCAGAACGTTAGGCATTGAGATGCACTTTATGGAAGTGTCATTACATCTTTCGAGGGCGAAGACAATTTAATGAATGGTACCAAATCTTGCCGACATTGCTTTACTTACCTTGCTTTACGACAAGTCTGATTTGGGTGTAGGTTTTGAAAGCACAATGATTCCCCCTCTTTGTATGCGCATGATGGGTCCCACCTCATGCCATGTTAACATTCGATCAAGCCTCATCCTATGCGTAGGGTGAATCGCGCCTTTCATGCCAGGTGTATGTGGAATTCTTCGTCATCACTAGCGTACAGTGCATCATCCCAGCCGTATATACACATCAACGAGAAATCAGAGCCTCACCCCCATCGCAGCCGTGGGCAATGCTGCACCGGAGGAATGCTTTTCTGCTGACTGTTCCATCTATACTCAACACGCTGTGGGAATCTCCAAATCCCGTATTCTCAATGTGGGTCCCTGCACACATCAATTGCTTCGGTGCGCCTGACTCACTTAAATGTCTAAAAATTAAATCAACTCGGACTAAGATATCACTGCACATGCGACTGCAGTAGACTGTGCCCACCGATATATCTCTAGAAATGGAAGGAGAACAATAGTTGTATGGCCCATGCTGTGATCATCCGCCGGGATCTTGCCTATAACCGACATTCCCCGGTAAATACGCAGACCGCATCACATTTTATTTCCAAAGGACGGTAACAGTAGATTAAGCAACCTGCTTACGGACAGATAAACGACCAGTTTATAAACGTCTGACCCGTGGTCTGCGTGATAATGACAAAGGCGCAAGGATACTCACTAAGTCACCCACCACTTTCCTATCTCTTGCCACTGGATTGCTTTACAGCACCGAAGATAAAATTCAACGTATACGATGCAATAAACTATTTCAACCATCAAACACGATTATTTGTTAAGCTTGTACAGACGACACAAAAACATTTATCCGATGTCAGATATCCCTTATTGCTTAATGATATAAGTACGAAAGTACTCGTATTAAAGCATTCTGCTATCAGAGCACATAGGTCGCCGCCGTATTGTCTACGATTTTCAGTCGTAAAATCTTGTACAATAGCAAACATAAAATGGTGGTAATTGCCTTCTGACAAATGAAACCACATTGGAGCAGGAAGATTTCTCTCGTTGTCATGGACGCCAATGCAACATGACGAGCGTTTAGGAGCAACAATTGTTTACAGCTTGGTTCCAGGACCCGATCGATCGCTTGCGGGTAACGGTTTTGCCATAAATGGTTACCATCGATCGCGAATAAACATTTTAGCTAATTAACATGCGCAATTGTTAACTGTCTAAGATTGGCATAATTGATCAAAATGATTAACGACGAGTTTGAATGATATTGGCGAGTACTAGTTCCGCGCATTCATGACATTTTCCCCTATTTATTGTTCACAAGAGTTAATTATAAGGGTGCCGCATTTTTCGCATCAAAATATTATCTTAGGAATATTCAAATAACCTATTCATGATTCACAGTCGAACTGTTACTACGCAGTCATATTATACATAGTCTAAGTTAAATATTTCTCTAAAATGAATGAATAGTTGACGCGCGAATCATGCTACATTCACCTGGAAAATCATATAGGAGTACCTGTTATATTACGTCCGGAAATCGCCTTTGCTTGCGAGCGCTACATAGTTAGTAAACATAAGCCAATAGCACTGAATTGCATGTCTAACGAATTGAATTTCATAAAAATCTATATGAATATCACACGGAGGCGTCATGTGAGAACAGATAATTGCATTTTCATGTGAACAAAGGATAATATACATAGTCCCGAGCCTTGATTATGCTCAGTCGGGTAGCATACTACCCCTTCACGATATGTACTTTATTTCTATATCATGCATTACGAATGCTATTATAGACATTTGTGTTGAGCATCGTACGAAACATCGATGGTCCAACCACGTTCGTAACACGAGTTGTGGCTGTCATTCATCCAATGCCACGCGACCATATGGTTGGCCATAAGTATCAATCTAGCAGTTGACGCGGAAGCAAGATCAAAGATGTACTATATATTTCAGTACACTCGCAAACTATAATGTATGTTGAGACTTATGACACCAATGGTCAATGATAACTAACACGTTATATATATGTACCATCGGGGTCCGCTGTTTGTAAAACAGCGCCCGATGCGGCTCGTATCTGACCAACATGATTGACGGTCCGTTCAGGCTACTGTTTTTGATTTTGGAAAATAAATATGTTAAAAGTATCTATTGCACTGCCAGATATCACATATGATAGGGGGGCTGGTCTATCATATATACCAATGGGAGCCGCAAAACCGGTGATATCTGGCAAACACTTTCTTGCGACTCAACAACCAACAAAATCATTATTTTTTTAGGATATTGTGTACACGAGGGAGGCTTCCTCTTCGGGGTTGTATAGTGGATCCTTCCTACCGCGGTACCCCATCGCAAGTTTCCGGGGTATATAGAGGCATTTGTAAATAGAGTGCAAATGCTGAGAGCCAGGTAGCATAGCTTGTCCGCGTAGAACACTGATCAGGTATGCAATGAAATATAAACGTAATTTTTACATTTGATAGCAGATTTCATTACCAAAGGCGGAAGTAGTACAGTGAGCTAAAACAAGAAAATGTGTACTGGTGTAATTACACCTATGATCGGCATGGTATATTTTGAGACGCAATATCTTATTTTAATTCAGCATTTTGTCAGCATCCAAGAAAGCTTAACAGACATGGTAGATCATAAAAGATTGCTTGATGGGTATGATTGGGTTTGAAGATATTCTTTACCTTTCAATGGAAAATACTGTCTCTGCTTATTTTAAAAAATGTTCCTACCTTGTTGCGAAACGAGAGTCAAAATGCTCTGTGAACCAATGCAGCCACCATCTACCAAATAATACACAGCTTCGCATTACTATCTGTCTCGAACGTGGTTTCCGTCATTGAATGATCGTTGCCTTTTCTGGTTGTATTAGAAAGTTTTCTTGGTCACTTGCCGTTAAATGACGGTTTGTTTCATCGTATTAACATATAAGATATTCACCAGATATCATATAATCCATATGTAATGATCGTTTAATTCATTTTGCACAAACATTGATTATTTACACACCTTGCTAAAGACGTCCTGTGTGAGATTGTGAATGGCAAAGAGCAATAATATCGAGAGTGTGTAACTACGTGGTGCTCGTATTATCAACCATACATAGAAACTAAAACCTTAAAATGAAAGTCTTTACCTTTTGGCAGAGGTAGATTTTTCTCTTGGTAGTATTTCCACAAGTATTTCCTCATGATGGAGTGAGTTGACATCTAGTTTACGATCGGCATCTCGACAAATGCATGGTGACATTTGTTTAACAATCTCTCTTTTCCGCTTTCTGTAACTATGGCACGCGCCTGGACCATTCTCGTCGATTGTCATGCAAAAGCTATGCAATTATCATCGCGAGTCCTTTTATGAGATTTCTGGAACGGAAACATACAGTAGTGATCTCAAATATTCTACGGTGCATATAATTAGTAACAAGATATACGATTCACACCAAAGGTCATGTAAATCTGTTCACTGATTATACTACACAGAATGGTATCTATCAAGGCTTGAAACAATCAATAAAGAAGCCGGGTTAAATAGGTCGCAGCCAAAATGATTCATAACCCAAGTATCAACTGAATAAGCTCAAATCGGAATAGCATACGCGGTATCGAGCTATATGTGGTAGCTATAGGGCGCAATTTGAATAGTAAACCCGCTTTGACTAAGACAGAGTACCAAGAAAACAAGGAGCTGCAAAATCTAAAACATTTAAAGAGGACATTTTTGGCATGGTCGTTAAAACTAGTTTCTCTGTATTGCACATGAATGCTGCATAGGATATGACCAACGTTAGAGTTTTCCATCCCGGACACATAAAGCAACAATTTTATTACAATGTTTTCATATTAGGACGTAAAGCTGAAATATGCTACAGTGCAGCCATTACCCGACGACGAGCATTGCAATTGCTTCCTCGCATTAAATCGATGAATTGTAGGTGTCACACAATTTATTGCTGTAGCAGAATATGATTAGACAACCAGAAAATCTAGCTCACGAGACTTGCTTCATTCTTTGAAACCCCACTAATTTACATAATAAGGCAAACAAATACTATCCAACATACTGAACACAGAATATGCATTCAACCTAATCTTTTGCAGAACTAATTTATCGCGTTTCTAATCGGCTTACACAAGAGCGCTGGTTTAGCCTGACAAATGATAACACGCAGGTGTGACGTTAACACTATCATATTGGACTCATTTGATGGCGCTATAATCTGCGAGCGATTCTGGTAACTACCGTCTAATAGACATAATCATCGTCAGGTAAAAATATATGAAATACAAAGATTAACGTTTAATGGCAGTTTGAATAACGAAACAAGGAACGCGTATTAGATACATTGATAAGCTATAAACCACAGTGTACAGAACACCAACTAAACCGGGTAATGTAGACAATTTAAAGGATGCATGATATGTGCAAAGTGTACTTAGATGACTGGTTTGGATAATATAACACATGCATAAGACTTCGGCAGTTAGTGAAGCCAACGAGAACGAGATAACAAACTTCAAAATAGGTAAAAGACAAGACATCTGGGCAGTAAGCAAGGATTGGCAAGCTTAATATATAAGGAAACATATATCATTCAGTAGGTCGAAATAATTCAAAAGTTACATTGTACAGATATTAATTATATAATAGAATTGTATGTAGGTGCTTTTAATCGTACCACCGCACATGTGCTAAGGTTTACATATTTGCAATGGGATACATATCAAATTTGAATACAAAGAATCAAATGAGAGCGTTGCTACATGTTGAAATTAAGTTTATTCAGACATCATATATTGCGATGTATGCCCTGCCTGCGACACAGTATAAAATGATTTATTTGAGCGGCAAGCCAAACGAAAGCAACAGAATAGCTCAATTGGCTGATTGGTATTCAATTAAGAACACTCATTAGAAGGGAATACATAACGATATTGCTTGCATATAAATATATACATGTTACGATATGGTGCCCAGTCGAGGAAATCATGCCTCCAACACGATGGACCGCATTTAATGGCTAAATCTGCTCTGCGACCATCATCTAATACCACGAGCATGTTCAAGGGAGAGCTTGTATTGCTACAATATTGATATTTGTTCTATCCTATCTAATTATCGTATGATAACTTGCATGCCCAGTATAAAGTCTAATCGTGAGGCCTGCTCTAAAGTGTTAGTATATCGAATATATTGCCATCGATATTTACAATCAAGCGAAGTAACTTATATTTCGTAATCATTACAAGCAAGTCTTGACAATTATAGCTGAGGAAGATAGCGTGTCTGTTAATTGTAATGTAGAATGAAGCTAGATGCCGAGCGGAAGAAACCATTAAGAGGTAGCTGCAAATTACGTTTGCTATGTAATAACACATAAGTGGTTTCGATTATTCTATGTCTTTGGATATGACCACAGTCTAGGAATTGCAAAATTACCCGATGCATAAGGAGCCCAAGTCTCAGAATAATGTTCATTGATGTTGAACATTTCGGTCCCAGTGGTGACGTAGCTTACTTAGTGGCGTTATCGCCAAGGTCGTTTCGGGAAGTCCGATCCAATACAATTGTAAGCGACACCCGGTAGGCTTTTGCGCAAGCTATTAACTGATTTACATACGTGATCATATGGTATGACCTGCTGAGTAATGGTCTGTAATAAATCAAAGAAAAGTGGCAAATTAAACCATAGCCTCTGATTCACGCTCTGTTAGCTCCGCGTAAATCAATGGCAGATTATTAATTGTAACGGCCGACAACGCAAATGCTTGTATAATTACCCTGCCCTGGTCATTAACCATTAAGGTTATTAATGAACGTGCAAATTAGGGCATTTGCCGAAAAAAGAATGCTATTTAACATTATTTTTACCTTTGGTCATGTTCAGTGACAACTGTTTAAGTCTAATCTAAGCGCTTAAGGCCAAATTAGAGAAACATAGTAGCTGCAATATGCACATTAATGTATATATTCATTATTCCGACATGCTTTACAGACTGATATATACCAAGTGATACAGCTGTTCGTTTCTCCAATTTTATCATGTTCAATTAGTGTGATAAAGTATCAAACTAACTCGCATAATTCCTAATACAGGTACAATCCGTCTACACAGAGCAAGATTATTGAATGTTGTAGATGTGGAAGGAGGTAGAATTTAAAACTGTATCTTGTGATCTATTTGTAAAACATGTGGATAAAGTATGCGACGGTTGGAACGTCACTACTATGCATGTAGATCTGTTTTTCCATCTGTAGTATATTATCATTTAAGGAATCTGTGCCCTCGGGTGTCTCAGATAAGAAATCGAAATATTCATCGCACCCTATAACCGTGCTCAGCAAAAGGTTATCTATAGCTTACCAACTAATAATGCGGTGGGTTATGAGACCTCATATCAAACTCAGATAGTCATTTAGTTTGCTAGAGAACATGTATGGTTGTTCAATAAACTATTATCGCGTATTGATTTCATTGATGGCACGGTCAAAAGTCGTTTGAGTGGTGCTACGAACACAAAGCCTGACAAAGTACCAAATAATGACATGGTATGGTTGGTGTAGGATATTGAATAAACATTATGGTCATAGTAATGATAGAGGTTGATGCTGCTCTTTGTGCGATAGATATATGACGACAGTATGTAACAAGGATGAATAGTTATTGTGTAATGCCTAATTTTTTGGGTGGAAGATTGCCGGTGAAATTGAGCAATTAAGATCAAACAGGTAATTGTGATTGCAGATTCCATTTTTAAAACTTAAAACAAATTACATATGTTTCGGCATATGCAATGGCGGTACGCAGCTACAGAAGTTTGAGTGTATGACCTATGCTCAACGGTCAGGCGTATCGTAGTTAATGTGATTTACCAATCAAATCGCAGTCATTCAACCAGCCATGGGGCTTCAATTACGTCTCACCTCATGTTACAACCGTCGTCATGCAAATCGTGTATTTCCAAACCACGATACGCCGTGGTAGCATCTAGGGCGCTATATGCTCTTCACGCATTAGTAATATACTGTCTCTGTGCCGCGACGCTTAGGCCCTTTCCCATCTGCAGGCACATATTGCGCAGAAGTGCTTCGATGGATGGCGCCATTTTCACAGATCCATAACCAAAGTCAGCTACACGATACAGCCCACTGACTTAACATGTTTCATGATAAGCGGTTTTTGCCCCTCTACGGAATACGTAAAACATAACTGTTCCGACACCATGGGGGCAGTTGAGTGGATTGCGTCTCATATCTATAACAGCAACTGCCAATACACTTAGGATAATAATTTCAACGAATTGTGCCTTGTATTGGTTACAGGCGATTTATATTAGTAATATGTGGCTTGACAGATATTGACATACGTCCTACCGTACACAACAGTGGCATATCAAGAACCCCAGTGACGCCTAAGACACCAGGCGACTGGTGTTAGTAAAAAAACGTGGCAACCATTCAAGATAAGCCTACTGAGTACACGTTTAGGTTCCAATATCAGCATACAAGAATACGTAAAATATGTAGTAGAAGTGCAAAAAAACACAGACATGCATAATCGGAGTTTACCTGTAAAAATGTCAGCGGCAAGTATGCATTCTGGCAAACGGTAAATCTACACATATAGCGTTGGTTATTAACTTAGATGTAATACTTACTCATACAAACACACGGTATCGCAACGTGTAATGAGCTAAACACAGCGAATGCCATTGCGGTTAGGATTTTAATGGCGTGCCATTTCACATGGTCTGCACTTTAAAAAAGTTTGCTCGAATATGTTTACCACTCATTCAAATGCATTTTTCTCCTTCAAATGGGTAGCAGTTAATCCGGATTCAGCTTTTGAAAAGCACACATTTTACGGATCCGAATTTGTCATCATCTCTGTCCAATTATGTTTCTATAGGAAAATACGGCATACGGCCTATGGAAATCGTCGTATTCACTGTCCAGTTAATATAGCTCAGTGCAAGTCATATTAAAGTATTTAGCTGCATACGTTCCCTCTATATGTCAGCTTGGGCGTTGATATGTGCACATCTATATCAGGGGAATAGTGTAATCGTTTAAATCATTCTCGTGTAATGAGTTCGGTTACTATGGAAACGCTTCAGTTGATTATATTGGTGCACGGAACTTTGATTGTATATAAAACTGTAAGGTGAGTCATGTGTATTTATGGTTACCTTGCAACCACCTACTGGCTTAAATAAATTTAGTATTCATCAATAAGGCTCTGAGAAGGACGCTTAGAAGTGTCACATAGCCATCAATGCAGCTAAACTTGGTACACAGCAAAATTATTCCATCGTAGATTGGGCCCCCGTTCGATAACCTGATGAATTAATGAATCATTTGATCAAGTGTCAGTGTTTGTAAAATCACTGACCGATTTCAACTCTATGCAGTGCAATACATCCCTAACTCGGTAAGGAGCCTTTTGAATGATCTAACCAGTAATACTTTTTTTACCACGACTTTGTATAAAGAAGGATATGTATAGTTTATCAAATTATCAAAAATCGTCTTAATTCCGATGTGGGAAATACACGGATTGTTTTTAGTAAATGAATCAAATCAGTAACACCGCCTACATATATGGTGCTGTATATTGGTTCCTGTTTGGCATGTTGTACAGACCATGATACACCTGAGGCTGAAAACGGGCTAAAATAGTCAAGTTATTACAAAATACTATAAATGCAGTTGCTTACCTCTGTTAACCCATTCGGTCCAAATTAACAAATTTTTGTATACAAACTAGATGGGTAGTTTCATCGATAATTGTATGTTCCAAATACCTCGTAAGGGTTACCATCGGTACATTTTAGTAGCTTAGCAAGGAAGCAACGTACATATTCTAAATAAAATGAAATCGCATATTCAATATATATGTAAACACCTACTTGTTATTATAGTTACAGACTGCAGCTTCGTGAAGAGCGCTACCCGTTACGGTTGCCGCCCTAAACTTTAGGAATACAAGTACGACTGCCAACATACACTGTGGGTAAAACATTGTATTGACTTGAGAGGTCTGAAAGTGGACTGCGTGAGGACGGTACGCATGAAAATAAGCAGTCAATGATTTGATTACAGAACAGCTAAGGTCGTACCTTGCTGACGCTGCCGCTACATTTCTCCGTCGAATTTATCCGCCAATATTCCATCCTATTGCGTTGTGTATCCCACATCTATTGTGTTCCTACGTCTGCTAAATCTACTACAGACATACACCATACTGCCAATCGCCTCCTATTACTCCATACTCTCTCGTACGACACCAGACGCCCCAGTCACTGAATATACGACGATGACTCTTCTACATATCGTAAACGCTTATCAAGAACCACCGTTGCTCTGTTAGGCAGCAGTAATTAGCTTACCATCATTAAGCAGCGCATTGGCGCAGTTCTCTGGCGCATGTTCAAGATTGTTACCTCATTTACGCAGAACATTACACTTACTATCATAAATGCAACATTTCCACGCTTGCAAGAATGAACTACACGGGAAAAGCATCTAATATTATGATAGACGGGATGACAACAAAATAATGCAGGCATAAATCACGATGTGCAACGTGGTACGTTGGTTGCGTCAGTATAATGTTCATATGAAAATATAAATATAGTGCTGCCGCAAACTGAAGAGAGATTGCGTTACTGAATCCCGGGATACTTCTGCGTACGTTAATAACATCGAAAACATATTTAGGCCTTGTAAATCTACGATGGCTTCTCCAAATCTTCAACGAATTCACATAATTCAATTTTGACCGAGTGCATTACATTTCCATCTAGCGTTTGTACTTGACATGGACGAAATAAGAAAATACGTGCTTTTCAATCAGCTCTTTCAATAAATGGCATTTAAGGTAGCATCCATAGTTGTTGGGAAGACACAATCGATCTATTAACAGATGATTTTATCACCAGCAACGAAACCGTAATTGGATGGCATGTGCTCGTTGGTTTTTATCATCATCGAAATTGTTATGCATATCGATATAATAGTTTTGCCATTATTATCTGCTAACAGCAACACGGACGTTGAAATCACATGATTGTGATAAAACAATCGTATCTCAGTCTGATCTTCATCATTTCTTTCTCGACAAATATGCAGATGAAACCTGAGCCTAAAGAGTTCTTATTGAACAACCTTGGCATTATTCGGACGATTTACCTCAGTTGTGGTCGACCTTTTGCCCGTTTTGTTGCAACTTCTGACCACTTTTCTACTTGTCATATTAGTCAAGCTCTTGCCCTGGGACATTCCAATCATTCTAGACTCGTGGCTACGATTCAACACGCCGTCATTTTAACCGCTGTGTCTTTGTTTTCAGTATTTTCACGTTCGGATCTGTTGTTTTCTAAGACCTTTAGATTTAAGCGGTGACTTACGTCATATGGCATTAAACTATCGGACTGTGACTATTGATCGAGCCATTTCAGTATTCCCATATATCCTGTCAGCTATCTACCTCATTCATTCAACGTTCCCTTATAAGTTACACTCACGATGTGGTAGGATCTACAAGATTAAACATTAGAGTTTTGCCTCAACTCTGATCAACATATTTGCAAAATTGTGGCTATCTGCCTTCATTGGTTAATGAGGGTGCCTGATGACTTGTGTGGATGCAATATTTCTCTCCATTGACGTATTCAACTACTGATTACTATAAAAATCAATCGACCTACTTATGAAAAAATATGACTAACATTAGTTTAAATATAGCAGGTGACTTTACTGCTTGGCACAGCATATTCTATTTGCATCTTGTCTGCTGCTTACATAGTCATCAAAGATAGATATCACCATTGGCATGGCCACAAGCAGTTGGGCGCAAGTTGAACTTGTCGTTATTGCCATCATGTATGTTGGGTGCTGAAAATGTTGTATCGATATTTTTAATCAATTAAGCGAAAAAACCACCCGTGTATGTGGCCTACACTGTATAGAGGCGCCGTTATCGAGTTTTTGAAATATGCGGAAAAGCATACGGACAATTCATAGCACATAGTCTGCTTGAACTAAATGCACCTCCCACCCAGACTTGTTATTATTCGCTGTCATGGTTATCAAATGATAGATGCGCACGCCGACAGTTTTCCTTCCCGATACATATAAACTCCATTAACCCTATACTACCCCACTTATGATCGGAAGCTGTATCAATGATAGGTGCTTCATGCGTTTGCATACCTAGCGCCACATTTACCCATCGCGTGGTGTGATAAGCTAAATGCACCAACCGAAAACGCCAAAATACCGTGTTGGAATAAATGCCAATCTCCCATTAAGGAAGCACCGACTTGTGCTTGACCACTGTGTGTAGGTGCCGTAAGACCCTGTGATATGTATGGAAAAATAGCCACTTAAAGTCGTCGTGTGTTTTTCCTACATCGCCCACATGACCATGCAATAGATAACCTGTCAAACCTCGGTAGGACCAAATAGTATTCCTTTTATCGCATATTTTGTTTGTTACGAACAGGTTCTAGACATGATTAAGAAAGCATCTATTAATGCAGAGATATGCAACAGTAACATGAATCACAGCAATTGGTTCGAATCCAAAACCCTGTTCTCGTGTTATTAGATAGGCGTTCTTATGTAGCCAACGCCTTGAGGTCAAATCTCACTTCAAAACACATGTCACTACTAATGATTGGTATCTCAGGAGCCGATTAAAACTACCCATATATGCCTGGACATAACGAATGAACAGTTCACCCAGTCTCGTCGCATATGTACAGTGGATTTTACCTTATTACGTGTGCACAGATAATCATTTGTCGTCGCGTTTTGTTACATCGAACACACCGTTACACATGTGCACAGAATGTGCTTGCTAATCGTTGGCATTGTGATCCATAAACTCCACTAACAGGAAATCCGTGTATATCGATTGTTGAAAGGTCAATCATCACCGTGCTTGTCCTTCCACGCTTGCAGTTTACTAATGACGTAACGACGTGTCATTGCTTCAACTGTTGCGTCATATGGGTACGCACGTTAGTGGGGCGGGAGATGTGGGCATGCACCTTTTATGACCTTTCTTCGGACGTGGAGGACGTAGGCATATAACCGTCGTTGACTTGCGATTGAATGGTCTGAATGATCAAAACATTAATATCCCAAACACATATAACACATTGCGAAAGGCATGGGTATGGCTCATACAAACCCGCGTATCTACGCACACATTCACACCACGCACAAACACGTATTCCTTGAAAGTAATTTGAGAGGAAATAACACGTTGTCATTGATGGTTAGACTTTTATACGCAATGAGATTGGGAGATAATATATAGTGCAAATCAACTGCACTGATTCAAATGATCAGGCGCGGAAGCTAGGCCTTGTGCATTCAAGCATTCTTGGGTCGCAGTGGATCGTCATGGATTCGTATCAGACAATTACTCTTCCCATCGTGATCACGGAACTGTTGTGTACTTTGACTTTTGAAACATCAATCAACTCCGTCCTTGCCTTGCCGCGCTTGCGGATGAGTTAAGACTAGTGCCACTTTAGCAAGCAGCTGCTCAATATTGATTCACACTTTGTTACGGTAAGAGATGTGTGCATGTTGCTCGCATTGTCCTTTGGCAGGGTAGTCGTCGCCTAAGTAGCATTGCAAGATTATACGAAGCGCACACTCGCTTCGTACATTACCTGATCAACATGATAAATACTGCTAGGTTTGATCGGTGGTGCGGAGAATAACTCGCCAAATATTAGTGCCTAAGGCCATGACATCCTGTGATCTTCTCTAAACATACTACATCAACTGGGTAAGAGGATATCGTCACGCGAATTGTCTGAGTATTAAACCTTTATAGTACAATAACTCGATGGTTATACATATATCGAAGATATCCATTGATAAACTAATAGGCTAAATAACCAGCAACATTCGAGCAAGTCATAATCGATGGCGCAGTTCAAATGCGTAATACAGTATAACCCCAGTGCTTCCTGTGCGTCTCTTAACAAACAAGGCAGAGGTGGGTGGATACCACTAGCAGCTAGGCTAAAGAGCAGGCTTGTTCAAGTTCATTATTCACGACTTGCATGTGTTGTAGCTGTACTATCAACATCTTAAATGAATTGAGCGGAACCTAGCAAGCCTACGGACTGTGTGTATATGAACGAGTCATTGCATATCAGCGTCGTTGAGGACGCAATTGTATTATCTTGTTACGTAGAGATATGCTGCGGACCGGGTAGCTATAGTAGCGTATCACCCTAATCACCTTTGTAGCTCATTCACATCGTGTTTGTACGTTTAATCTCTCATGTCATGAGAAGTAGATCCCTTTCATTACTGATCGTGAATCCTACTCACAGCAGTTGAGCATTCCACGAACCATCTATGTAATGGGTCGTCCTAATACTCTGGTGTAGCTTTATATATTATCATGCAACTAGCCCATACGAGTATATCACTAGTTCTCAGCCAGTTATTGGTAACCACTCCACTATTTCCGACTGTTTCAAGGAATTCCCTTAATCAGGCACCTAAAGCGCTTTCGGTGGAGAATGTTTGCCAAACATGAGAGAGCTATTCTTCTTTTTCAGACAACATCTATAGGTGCATAATATTAGCTTTGATCTCAACAGGGTTCGGCAGCCACCCCATCACTGCGAGAATGGCATTCTTTCCTGTTAACGAAGGCCTCTATAGGTTGGAAAACGTAATAATAGTTCTGAAATTACTAAGTAATATACAACGCTTCCAAGCAAAGGCTGTTGTACCAACCACTTCAGTCGTTTCCTTTCCTAATGCACGTGTTAGTGTATATTTGGAATTTTGTAATAGAGTAAAGCCCTATATGCAAGACGTCCAGGTAGTAAAGGGGTTGCTGACATCACCTTAATTATGATTACTGTAATACCCATTACAATCATCATTAATAGCATTGCGTCACATCACCCTGTACCATGCCAGAAAAGGGGCAACATTCGGGAAAGTAAATATTGATAACTAATATGGGCATGGTGAAATAATAGTAGAATAAACAAGGTAACAAACAAACATACGTGACAAAAATAACTAATTCAGCATGTTAGGGAAAATGCATATGCATGAAAAGAAGACCAAACTTACATATACACATGCACATACACAAACACACACACGCACCCACACAAACACACACACACAAATAAACATATATATATATATATATATATATATATATATGTATTCATATATGTACATGTATATGTATATATAAATGTATATATATATAATATATATATATATATATATATATATATTTATAAATGCAGGTATGTATATTTATATATACACACACACACACACACACACACATATATATATATATATATATATATATATATATATATATATATATATATATATATATATATATATTTACACATATATGCAGGTATATATATACAGGTATATATATATTTGAATATATATATATATATGAATATAAATGTATATATATATATATATGTATATATATGTGTATATATATATATGTGTGTGTATGTGTATGTGCATTTATATGTATATATAATATATATATATATATTTATCTATACTAATATATATATATATATATAAATATATAAGGCTAGGCACAGATCACCGTAAAATATGATCCTCATCCACGGTTATATTGAAAATTTAACGACAGTGCCACCTGCCAGCTGTCATAACGTTTTACGGTCTGGTTGATTAAATCGTCGACAATGCATTAGTTCCAACAGCTCAATATTCAACCGCGTTTGTCTGTGATTATACGACCAAACCTAAAAGTGCATTTGCCAGGAATTCCGCATACTCCCTGGCAGTGGCTGAAATCATAAGTCCTGTGGGTCGGAAGGGTAACCTATTTGGGGTACTTGCGGTTATAGGGCAAGGACATTTTCTATAATTAGACCTTACAAACCTTTAAAAGCCATTAATATATCGTTCGTAAAGTAGATCAGCTACAGCCCTATATTTATTTTATCCAGGAATATTCTTTACATTAGTAATTTACCTATAGTGTTTTACGGTACTATTCTAGTAAATGTTTTTGTCATACCAAGTGCTGTGTGTATCACTTTTTCAATCAACATGGTGTGGTCATTGCTTTTGTTGATGCAAAATATTCAGCATTTTTCGAGACTATTTCGATGTGTCAACTTTCTGTATAAAGTGCCACAACCCCTGATCTTTATGATATTCATTTTGTTGGCTCTATGGTTTTATGGGTGCATAAAGCTACCCACAACGTTTTGGAGCAGAATAAAACTCAGCCATTGTTCGTTATTCAGTTATTGTCGCCTATGCGTCACTCTTTTGCTATTACATTCTTCTCTGATCATGTATGTTGATTGACTTATATCAAACTGCTTTGTTCTTTTGTTTTGGTTTTAGCGTCTAAGTGACATATTAGAGGTCATGCGCTGAATTAACTTCCGCAAAAGAAGTGTGTAAACATCGAGGATAGATGGCATAATATATATGCCTTAAGCACCGAATACTTTATATATTGCGTGCAAAATTCAAAATGAAACATCAAAGGTATGCGAACAATAAATACAGCGTGTTCAGAGCAAGAAACAATGTATAAGACGAAAATGTTGCTGAAACACAAAGTTGTAAACTTGGCGCACGAGTGGTTCAAATATTGAAGAAAGTGTTGCATTTCACTTTGCTACCCAGCTCTAATAGAAATTCAAAAGGCACTAATATAAATTATTTTGTTGCATCAATAAATCTACCTAGTCAATGGGGTCAAATGTAGATGGAAATGCTAATCACATAGCGGCTTATGCCACTCAATAATAATAATAATCGCGCAGATTGAGATGTACACTTTATTTAGCAAGAAAAAGAATCTACGACTGCGTCATAAGGTCGAAGTGCAGTATTTTTAATTCAGTGACTTATTTACTTTGTGATGAGGTGGTAATCTGTTTGCTCTCATGTTGAATATTTCATTCATAGAGCGCTGTAAAGAAATGCATGACCAATCCATGGAATGGAATCGTTCGTGAGATACTATTATCCAACATTATTTTGGCACCCCACCCCTACCGCATGGACCTTGCTTTCTGACAGAATATATGCTACACATTAAGGGGTTAACAACCACATATGAAGTGTTTGCTTTGAATGGATATTGCCTATATCTATGGATACTGATTTGACAAATTTTGCTCTTGTTTATCTCTGCACCAACGTCAGGTGGAAGGTGTTTTCCAACAAACATAGCACATTACCATTTAAAGGGATTTAAAATAGATCCAGGACACTGCGATATATTGCTGATTCAAATATAATTAAGTACAAATTGCATTGTTGGGAATAGCTCGCAGTGCATAAACCGGAATGTGTCCAATTGATATGGAATGCTTCAAACAATTGATGGGGCGGAAACATGTCACTCATCACCACAGTGTATGGTTCACTTGCTATTGATGCGTTTTGTCCATTCGTGAAACATGCAAAATGTGCAGAAATCTACAACTACTCGATTCTGCAGACGATAGAATACCATACTCGGCCACCATTGATAGGTAAAGTAGACAAAGCATTCAGGCAGCCGATGCAGACCTGTTATACGAAGAAGAACATACAAGATCGGTTTGATTCATATCCTACCCGTCATTTAATAACAAGACCGTTTTGTAATAGGAAATATCCATCCATCTCAAAACTTATAACGTGCCTGTATTATATAATGATTCATTATACTAACTGTTTATATATATAATTATTGAGTCTCGATATTGTCAATCATTGGTATATTAATCCAGTCGATGTTGCGTTCTTGTGGTTTTTATATTAATGGGTCTTCTTTAGAGCAAGCTTTCCAGTTCCCACGGGGATGTCTCTCCAGATTTCTTTTCTTCGGAGAAAGCAATCTACATTAATACATTGTGAGAGAGCCAAAGAGGACGATAAAATATGATAGCTGCCAACGATGAATAATTTTTGTGAAGCTCATATATGCGGTTACCATTCCCAAGTCCGGCGTTTTATCTTCTTCTATATATTACATAAAGAAAATGTCGTTTCCAAGGCAATATATATGGGCCAGATAAATTGTCTACATTATAAATAGCATAGTCGGCGTTTCAAAGTAATGTCAAAGGTTAAGAACTCTTTGCAAATATCAATGCATCATTTGAGGATGAACACAATGCAATCCCGGCAAAGTTCGTGGTAAAGCCTCAACTCGTACAACACTGCTCAGTAGATAGCAGCAATCAATCTTTAAACGCATAGCGCTGACTGGGATTATGCTCATATATCTCCTACCCTTATATGCGTATGATGGATCCTGCTTTATCCCATGTGTACATTGCACCAAGCCTCATTTACGTACGGTAAATCCTATCGCACCTCTACTGTCGCAGGAATATAGTTTGTCGATCGCCATCACAAGTAGAACATCTTTACACGTCCAAGTGAAATCACAGCCTCAATCAAACCGTAGCCGTCAATTACACGTAGTATTGTGGTGACTCCCAGATACAACTCTTGAGAAACGATGTTGTCTGACTGATCCATTTATATGTAGCATACTTTGGAGATCCCATGCGTTATATCCCAACTGGTTATCAATGCACCAATTACGTTTATGCCAAAAAAAAGTACACAAGCTGGGACAAATATATCGTTGAAATAACAACTGCAGTAAACTTTGCACAGTTTTATATCGCAAGAACTTGAACAAAGATAATAGTCATAAAACCTATGAAGTGATCATCAGACGGGACCTAGTTGATAAACGAGAATCTACATGTCGTAAGGAGGCACGTGTAAATTCTCATACCGCAAGCTATTTCGACATCATTCCACGTAATAGATTGATATCTTCCAACCAATATCCACATCGCATCATTCATTGTCGATCAATTTTACATTAACATAAATCAACTACTTTTTATAAAGTTTATGTCTGGTAGCGAATTGAATGAAAATATCAATCATACCCCCCAGTGAAGCTGGGGGGTATGATTGTTGTTAATGACAGATTGCAATGCGGTGTGGTCATCCGCATGGTGCTTGCTATCATTAGCAAAGATTTAAAAACATCATTGAAATGACTGTCATTAACGCGTAGATTTGTATCATTTAATCCAACCGACCTATTTTTATGATATTACAACCACCGTGTTGTCCATTTCGATTTGGATATGAAGCCATTCATTCCAAATATTGACACATTTGGTGCGCATCAATCCAAGGAAATCCTGATGAGGTTTAGAGGCTGTCGGTATATTCAGGAATCGATTCAGGCAAGAACGGACAACGTAAGTCGGATTAGCGCACACAGAGTAACAATGTCCCGTTCTAAATATAATTCACCACTTATATGTTCGATGCTAGACACTATATTTCCGCTCTCCTGGCAAGTAATTGTCGAGGCCTAATGTTACCAGAGTCGTAGTCTAACGACTTCGGAAAGTGCAGCAAAACAGATGTTTCTATTAGCGGGAAAAAACAAAACCTGGTTAAAAATATCATATGAACGAAATTTATATAGAATTTTTTATTAACAGGCCCAATAGAACAAACTGGTGAGACAAGATTGGCCATCCTAAAGTGCTTAAGTACAAAAATATGCACTTGTATAATTACACCAAATACAAGCGGGCGCTGAAAAGAAAATGAGAGGCACTATCGTATCGTGCTACATCATTTTGTCATATTCAACGTCAAAAGAGATTTAGTTACGCATAGCGGCTTGATGGTACTTATATGATGCGTGTATGGGTGTATGTGGTACGATTATGTCACGTTTGCTCCGTTTTCGCTTTGACCTGTAGTAGTTACGCAGAACAAATGGGCAGTTCTTAAATATTCCTTTGCCTTATAACTTGACCTTAACAGGGAATATTATTCCAGTTGGCTTCTTGTTATTCTAGGTTATACCATGTTAATAATAGCTCAGACATTGTGCTAATCCTGAGCTTAAAACATCGTTTGACAAATATCAATTTCTTTTACAGGCCCGGCGCATACCAAACAATTAAAAAATAGGAGTTAGACGCCGAATCTTCTTATAGCTCATGCAAAACAGTACTCAAGACAGAAGAGATATTGTGGCGAAAACAAACATGGGAGACTATAAACGATTACTTTATGGGTCTGACTTGTTTAATGTTTTCTGCGAAATCGTTAAACGACTGCACGAGAGCTTTCCGTTGCCAATATGTGGCTATTGCTTTCCACTAGGAGGTTTCTATCGATTGACCGTTAACAAATCCAGAGTATGTGCAACGATACGCGGTTGGATGCAATGCGTGGAGTAATAATTAAAATGGAACATGGTGCATGCTTATTTAAAGGATACGTAATCACCAAATGTCGCCAATCAACGTGGGCAATGACTTAGGCTCAGTACAGGTGCAATGGTGCATTTGTATGCTACTATGATGATTTACGCTATTCATTGGGGTATGGTGGGATATGTCATAGCGTATGGGTGTTTTACCAAAATACTTCTTTCGTGTAGGGAAATGACAGGTGTCACTTGTCGATACCATAAACAACTACAAGAGTTGTTGATCAATGTTACTTTGTTAACCCTGAGTCCAAATCAAATGTCGTATGTAATCGATTCAATATGTTCTCAAAACGGTTGGAAATAATCTGATTGACCAGCGATATAGTGCAATTCAGTTTACTTTAGAGCGACGTTTGATGTTCCTTAACCTTTCTGGGAATTAATTGTCGAAAGATATTAGATATATTCTAGCAATCGGAAATAGCCATAGTGCAGCTACCATCTATCGAATAACTCATAGCATCATATTACCATCCTTCCTTAAAGATCTCTGTTAAAAACAAATTCTAGGTGCATCGGTTTGCTTTATTGCCCACGTAGAAGCATCATATGACAATTAGCTCCATCGTATCAATATCGAAGATATTCCACGGTAATCATGTATCTTTTACGAAATCATCACATGCAAACATGCTCACGAGTCATTTTGACTGGTTGTCGGTGATCTTGAATAATTGAATTTGCAAGATCTATGATAAGTACCAAAGCACATATAGGCGTAGTCATGAAGTCCATTAAGCAGCCCCTTTTCTATTTTGTGTCAGGCGGACCTCAGTTTAAGGCCCGTCTATCATAATATAATCAATAAAGGTTCACATGAGTGGCGTCGCTTGAATGTACACATCTTAAATGCTGTAATCAGAACTGACCGATCTCACATATAACACGTCTTTCTCGATCGCACTGGATGCTTCATGTTCTAATTTGGCGCATATTCATTCGCAGATGTTCTATTTTAAGCAATTGTGCAACATGCGGAAGCGCGATAATATGATTGTACAATCTATGTGATATGCCCTGGCATGCTTCTTAAGTACGTGTTCTTTTTTCTGCACCTCGTGCTGATGTTTCATATGTGTTGGATTGATGGAACTAAGTGAACCTAAAGATCAGAGGTCGAACCAGCAATAGATTTACATCGAGGAGACGAAAGCCATTCTATGAGTTGTGTCATGTTGCCCGCTAGGCTCGTCTTGGACACTCCACCAATTTGCATTATAGGGCGAATAGGTGTGATAAAGCATACTTACCGTGAAATATACATTGCCTCCGAATCCTTCAACAGAGCCAGTGAGTTACCAGCGGGCGATTAACGGTCTGGCTTAACATGTTCTAACATGAGGGTCTAGTGTTAACACAATCATCATTTGTTTGAGTTACGTGATGCACAATATTGACCCGTTAATCGTTATCAAAACAACCTCAAAGGTATGTATGAATAAACAACGGCAGATGCTTGCTTCGCTCTTAATGTAGCCAATCACAAGCATGTCGATTGCTTGACACTAAACTTCTTTTCTAGAAAACCATTGCCGTTATGTAGCCATCTGCATCATTAGAATTGCTTACGAGCAAGGGTAACTCAGGAATAGAGTATATACCGACTAAACATAACAGATGTAGTTTGCCGTGAATATAACATTTCCAAATATTACTATGACATGTCTAATTGAACATGAAGCGTTGCAAATTCATCCAGCTGACTTTTTTTACATTTTATGTTAACATTTAGTAACCATACTTTAAGGCGATAGAAGGGTTGAGTATATTACAAAATCAAACCTGTTTGTGGCCTCCCTTCGATACATTACCCCCATCACACACGAGACAATATGATTTAGATGCTAGTTCCTTTGGCACGTACAAAATAGAGACGCTAAACAATGATGGATACCAGGCGGGATTGTTTTTGCTGTTCTCTCTTTGTTCATGTATATCCTCTGACACATAGTATATATGAACGGTAAGCCATAGTGTTTAGAGCACCAAATAGAAACGACGATGGCAACGGTTTATGGTGTACTTTACACATGCTCCGTATACGTTGATGACTGGTCCGGTGTTCATGAGTCTTCGACAGTCAGTAAAGCCAGTGATGACGATATATCGAACTAAAAAGCAAGCCCAGGAAGAGAGTGATAGGCAATAAGCATGGGTCGGTGAGTGGTTTATAGTCTAGCATTATATACAGGACAAAAATATCATTCAATTTATCCGTTCAATTCAAATGGTACATTGTAATGAATATTATCATAAAACCGAACTTCGGTAGGTAATGGTTCATAAGCACCACTGGCACTATTTGAGTATTATTGAAATTGATCTCGCAGCGATCATGACGAGTAAGCCCAAACATGTGCTTACAATGAATTACTTTGTTTGACAGGCGAACCTTTTATAAATCTAAACGTGCCGACATAAGATTCGGTAGGTTTAATACTATAACGTCAGATCATCTACACCCAACCAAATATAAATATGGGGGCTAAAAAGTGCTATCATTATCTTGTATTTATGACATGAGAACATTGATTTGAATGTTGGATTCCTGTTTGCAAACGCGTAAGAGACTGCTTGTATCTCATTTATCGTAGTCACACCACGTAAGTGGTACTTATCATAAACATTCATAAAAACCAGAGATCGTTCAGGCGTTGTGGGCATGGCCATTAATACCAGTTTCGCTGCACTTAGCGCAAATGAAATGTTTTATATGAAGAAACGATGATCGGTTTACATTAAGGCAGCACGTGGCAAATATTATATTCGCCGTTTTGCTCTATAATGATTACGGCATGAAGAAATGTGTTATTTTCATGTCTGTCGATGTACATCAATATCCTCTCCCGGTTAAACTCTTCTAACAAAAGTTACCACCGAATGTACTGCTGCTGGTCAGTTTGTACAACCTATCATGCCACGGATGATCTCGAAATTGAGAGGAATGAGTCAATTTCTGCCTCGGACATTATCAAACTGACCCGATAGCAAGACCAGATAAGAGATTGGGTCAACTGAATTATATAAGGCTAGTTTCAAATGAATCCTGCGCTGCTGATATGATGGACATACGATCACGTAGGTACTTTGCTCAAGCTCTGCTTTCCATTCCATCGATGTTAGATAGTGTGATATAAAAGTAACCATCATCATCATCCAAGCGTTATGCTAACCAAAGAGTTGAATTTGGCTAAGACACATTCATAATGATATTTCAGAATTCCCAAATACTCAATAAAGGCACTCAAAGGTTATCAGCTTATTTTTTTATAGAGATGTCGCATCGTTAAAATTTACTACTAGGTCAATAGAAAAAACTGAAGCCACACATTGGCCTGGACCCAACCAATAAAAAGCTAAATCATTTATAACTTTGGATGGAACAGAGACATCACACATGTGATACAAAACTGATCTATTTCTACCACGTACGCGCATGTATGCGATATAATTGTGTCCGAATACTACTATTATGATGATGCAGTACACTTTGACGGAAGGCGCATATGAGTTACCATGCAGTGAGTAAATGCCATAACTCACAGTTTTATGCGACTCAAATACCCTTCTCCCAAGCCTGTGGTCATCATATCATCGCATAAACTGAGCCCTTTGCCTCCGTTTATCTGTTTTCACCTATGTCTTCTACTACAAGACATTTATCACATATCGCGATGAGTCAAACATCTTAGAAAGCGAGAGTCTAGCTGGTGGTTCACACAGCCAATTTTGTAGTATCTCCTCCAATAAAGCAGTAAGTTCCGCACTAGTAACATTTTCGACACCAAACGCACTTTTCCTGTCAGTTAATTTGCATTACCGTTGATATAGTCTTATCCCCTTTCCAATCAACCCCCACCCCCCAAAACGAAATACACCGTGGCAGTGTAGGGTCATCGCGATGAGTCAAACATCTTAGAAAGCGAGAGTCTAGCTGGTGGTTCACACAGCCAATTTTGTAGTATGCACTCCCTGTGCAGATAATTGATTAACCAATGGAAGTATTATCGGTGTTGGGTCTTAAAGCAGTGGATGGAATTTAAATATATCACTAATTCACGTGTCTAAAGCCAAAGATGTTGTATTAGCCACACGCGAATTCAACCTCGACAGCAGTATCTTACCATAACACTGCACTGATCGCACTGACACAATACCCTGGCAACTTTTCTATAAATTAATTTTACTTACACAGAACATTGTGCACATATAAAACAAGCTATCATTAATGCAACCTTCCCACGCTAGCGTAATGAACTTTGCGCGCTAAACTTCACCGATTTCGATATAGACAATATGATAACATAATAATTGATGAATCTCTAAGCGCGACGTGGTGTTAAGAGTGAAAAATTTTACGTTCGTACGAAAATATGAATATTATACTGTAGCATTATGAAAATAATATCATTCAATTAAATCTCGAACCAATCATACTATGTGATCCTTTTCATTCCTTGTGGCTTAATGGTGGGTTTTGCTTTATGTCAAAGAAGGTAGTTTTAAATTGTAACCATAGCCGACAAACCATGCCAATAGCTGTTAATGCAATGATAACAGTTCCTCGTATTGCGATTTATTTCGAGCTAATTTAAGGTGTATTATAATGTTGGCAGACAAAGTAACCTTATGCCACATTTAGTGAGAGAGGAGCATTTGCAAATCACAGGCGTGTTACCAGCGCCAGTGGCGCTCACTGGATACCATGTTTGGCCTTGCTTCTATCTGAGAATATATCTTGTTACGCCATTTAAGCTGCGTTACATCACATAGTTTTTTGGCGTTGTCATTTGATTTGGTTTGTACCCAAGCTGGTGATTATTTTGTACCTTCAAAAAACCCAAATCAATTGTAAACTGCGTACATAGTATATTGGAGGTCCACAAAACAATTCGTTACGATGTTATTTTTAGTACACCCTACTGCTGCATTATGTATTCTATACACCTAGTAAATCGTTTATATTCAATGCCATACCTTGCTTTGATATCTCAATGTGACTCATGTCCGTGTACAACTGGTCACCAAGGACTGCTAGTACATCGCCTTAACACTAGAGGCCTAGATGCACCGAACGACGCAAGCTGCCCGTGCTGCCCGCACCAATCCAATTATCCATTTCAACAATTCAACACCCATGCATGAAAAGACTAGAGCCAATAGGTTGGGCCTATGTTTAACATGAAATCAATACTTGAAGGTTTTATGTTAGGTATTGTTAAAGGCACGGATGCAATGTGTGCACACAAGCTAAGTTGCCGCGACAGTTTATCTTTTTGTTTATCACTATACATAAGATAAGCATCGGACTGTATAGAGTCAGATGATTAATGATGCGTGATTCCCGCTGATGCAGCTTATCTCAATTTACATGCAATAAATAAGTGACATTGCCTTGCGGTTATCTATCAGCGCGTGATGTGCAGGAGGAATAACATAGTCTCATCAGAAGGCATTTGATTGTTTGGATATATCGAAAGAAACAGTACCCCGGATTTTTTTTTGATCAGCACGTTTCACTCGTTCAGACGTTGCTATTTAAATTTTACAGGAGGCTGAAAGTATCGAATTGTCTCACATTGAAGATGAGCAATATAAACCGCCATTTAACACGTGTCTCCTTAATGAAACTTGCACATTTTAATAAGATTTGTTTGACTAAAATGGCGGTTGAAATAGAGGATTAAGTAAATTATGTTAGGCATTCAATTGTTATTGCTCAGACCTGTGTTTCATGCTGCATTGTTAATTCCAATATAAGTAGTGAGTTACATCGATGAAGGTTGATGGTCACGTTCAATCCCCACAACACAGTGCTATAGCATTCGTGGTGGCGATGGGATGAACAGTTCCGAGAGTAACCCTATAATAATTGCTATAAGCCAAATGGAATATATATCCTATTACAAAAAAATTATAAGCACCAAATTCGCAAATGGACTATAAGCCAGGGGCAGGCTTTTCTTGACAGTCATATACGCTTACTCTCTGTAGGCGATAGCATATTCGCAAATCCCAATGGCAGATGTGATCGGTTCTGAGCGATTGCAACATTTGCGTTATTTGAAATACCTAGAATATGCATGCATTAGGTACAAGGCCAAGTGTGATTTGAATTACATGATCAAAGTTTCCAATCCCACTAAATGCAATTGCGAATTGCACCCGCAGCAGTAGCCTTCATTTTAATTTGGCAACCAACTGCATCATGATAAGCAGAATCTCCAATCAATAGTATCTCGTGAAGGCATCCAAATACACAACTAAACAAGACAAGGACTGCTAGATTGGTTTAGTCTTTAGTTTCAACACATATGCCTGATTTTGAATGTATTTTGATCTAGTATTCTTGCCGTTCTGTTTCAATAACCACTGTAGACGTTTTAGAGTTAAAACTGCTTATAAACGGCGGACGATTTTATCAATATCAAATGCAACATAACAGCTTTGATGGACTGATAAGATATATAGGATATACTAGCAATAAAGGCTATTATTTAACCGCTCTCTGGCTGTTCACGATGGAAGCTTTTGTGTATTCTCACCATTTGTTTGTTCTTATAAGATAACAAATTGGCTTGACCAAATGTAACTCGCTTTGAGGGACAGCGGCATGGGCATTATAATACAAGAACGGTGTTTCTGACGTAACTCATAGTAACGCATCACCAATTATAGGCTTGACAAACTTTAATGAAGTGATACATTTCCCATGAATCAATCTAGCCAGCTTTCTACTACTGGCGAGGTAGTAACACCATGACAATGTTTGCCTCTCTACACATCTGGCTAAACGAGTTTCAGAGACACCCTGTTAGAGGCAGAGGCGAGCATAGAAAATAAATATACCCTTGATACAATCTGCAGTACAGAAATAGAAAACCCTGTAATCTGTGATCACATATCAACCTTGTTTGTTTTACATTTAACAGTGACGACGCACTGAATAGATGAAATGTCACGAGCCTCGTTCAAACATTCAGCATGGAATGACTTGAATATAATTACTAGTCAAGGATTAATATTCGGTATTATTGCGATGAACGATTGCTACTGCTAAATACACAAAACAATAGCAGCAATAGAGACTATTGCAGCAACCCTCTTGTCATTTGCTTGATAACCAGTCGTTATCATTGAATGATACAGTTCAGCGTCCACGTAGATAGCCATATAATATTGTGATGTGGTGCTGTGTTGCACTTGAATAAGTAAATCAATCAAACTAATAAACTGATTGGTCTAGATGATAGCGGCGATGAAAGTATGTCTAATCTTACAGAGATAGCTTGTCATCGCCAAAGCGGCTAAGACATTTGATGAAAGAGGGCAGCATGTAATAATGATTATTATAATGTAAGTGATGAAGGCATCACTTAACGTAAATATCGGCAGAGCTGGGAAAAATAAGTCCAACTGGTTACGTGGAAAGGCCAAAATACTGAAAATCAACGAATGAGGTTCGCAGAGTTAGTGAAGGGGATACAAACTAACAAGCACCACCAGGTCTAAAAATCTATTGCGCAGCTGACCATACGGAACGAAAACCACAACGTCTTCCACCTCCCCCACATTAGATGAACCGAAGTTTGTTCATCTAAGTACAATGGCGCTTTTGACCACAGGAATACTTCACATATTTCAGTGCAACTGGTATTATGACCAGAGGCGCCCTTCACGCATGGCAAGAACTATGCTAATCTCTAGGCATGTTTTGAACCATGGCGTGATATATTGTGCTTTAACTGATGCAAACAATCGTGGTCTTGGTTTGTATCCCTATGTATCATATCAAAGTCGTTAAAATTTAATGCAAAGGCTGTATAAGCATACTTGCAATCGTGTTATTGTCACTCTTATGTGAGCTGATTGTACGACCCAGTCGTATGTTTAATGTTTGTAATGACAACAGATCTCATAAATAAATAACTGCTCCCACAACACGCCATGAACTAATAGCTTTCGTGAATAGATAAATATCTTATCAACTCATTCGGGTATGATATTCGAGGCACGAATCAGCACGGCTGAGATAAAATTACCGAATCATACATCTGATAACTACGATCTTTGGTTCAGTCAATATGTATACCAATATACTAATACGACATTTGGAACATATATAAAACTTGTTACCGGGTACAGCATTGGCAAGCACTTGAAATATACCTCACCGAGTTAGCCCGAAGAATGAATTAGTGCCCCAAGAAATGTTTCACCAACAACGACTATAAATTCAGGCCCAAATAAGTACAAACATCAATTACGGTTGGATAATACGGTAGCACAAATTGGCGTTGAATTACCCAGGAGTAAGATTGTAACGATCATTATTGCCCATTCCTCATAGAAGATAACACAGTAATTGCAGGCGTTGTAATTATAATTACAAGACATTATGGAGGCCATTTGTCCTTGTTAATAGCCGTAACGGCATGTTGTTAGCGGTATCGTTTGAATAGCGTAACGACAATTTCCAACTCATAGAGGGCCTTCAAAGCCTTTGGCATGAAATAGGATGGTAAATGTTCCCACAAGTGTTCCAGAAAACCATATCATATCATAAATGTAGTGGCGTTGGAAAGCTATTGCGTTAGATTGAGGGAAGGCGCACAGTTAGAGCCTGTGAAAAGGGAGGTACCCAATAGAAACCTAATAAGTAAGTGCAGTGTGAATTAGCAGCGATACAATAACCCATACGTCAGACTGTGGGACGCATCCAGAATATGAGACGTCTTGTAGCCAGGGAAGTATGTCATGTCTTTATATCTGGTAATTAATAGGCAAATAAATCAAAACTCACTGCTGCAGGGACACCAAAGTATGCAACTGATCGCGTTGAATTCAACGCCAATCTTGGGCCTTAATGGCGTCATTTTGTCGTATAAGCCATCGCAAGCTGCTCAATTAGTTACCTTACGCATTGGGTGAGGAAACTTACGCAGTCCACCGAAATGAAAATAAGTTTCCGTCTTTAACGGTATAATAGACTGAGGGCAGGTGCACACGGTAATTGCTAACTACATTTCGCATTTCACTTAAACAACGTATTAAGGCGGACGGGCGCGGATACAATTGATGCTCATTCTAGATCGCTATAGATGTTGGATGAGTTGAACATGCACGATGTCTGCTCCATTGAGTTCTACTGTTTGCCTGTTGAAAAAACCGAGTGTTTTAGTGGATGTGATAGCCTTATAAAGAATAGAAGGAAAGACAAGTTATGTCCCCTAACAAACCCATGGAATAATTTTTCACCATGCGGTTGCCCATATATATCGATCACATGACTGTAGTACCGACTCGATCAGGCGAAAATATACCATCGGCGGCTCGATCTGTTTCTAGTAGTTAAACGAGAAATCCTACATCGATAGGGTCTCTGATAGACCGACTGCGAACCATTTGACTTTGTGACTATGTGTCTCGGAATCGTAGACGAAAAGATAGAGCATGTTCAATGGTGCACTTGACTTTTGCCCCTAGGCGTGTGTTTTGCGTGTTGTGCAGTAACTGACACACAACCCTGTTTTTCTATTCATCCAATGCTTCGGTGATTTTCATTAACCACCTGATCACTTTATCTGACTTTCCCAATTGATGTTGATAATGACGTCAAGTTATACACAATGTCGGTGAAATACTTTTGCAACACATTATATCTTCAATCTTAGTGTTGCTCTGTTCTATGCAGTTATCTTTCCTCAATGTTGGTGTCAGATAAACAATGGCGAGTATTTATTGCAAATCTATATTAGCAAGTTGCAGCACACCACAATGTTAAGACGCAACAAATATCATTGGCTTTCTCAGTGAACGCCTAGCGTCCCTTAATCCATGATAACGACTTTCGACCACGAAATGCAGTGTAGAAAGCAATTCCGTTCCGAGGTCACGTGTCAGGAATTCTTTACCTTACCTACAGATATTGTCTAAAATGTTATTGTGTTATCAATGAGTCATCAAACACAAACAGCGACGTAATTGGCTCTTCATCTCCCATGTGATTATTTTCTTTTAAGGGACGTTAGAGTTCGTAATTAGAATGTCATCAAATAAAAAAGAATCAATACCTAACATATGTCAATGAATTCCATTTGTCTCTAGAGAAATCGGACCTTAATGGTAGGATGTAGATAAGAGGATAAATAGCTTCATGCTATTGGAATAAATGTTGTATACATCAACAATAGGGTAAGGAACGGCAGTTATACGTTGCTGAATATCAATTCATGTCGGGATATTTTTGCTAATATTATTAGCAAGGTGAATTTACCATAGTAACAAGCTGTGTTACTGAATAACTGCCTACGATACACAGAATGTACTGATGCATTTACTCGACTCGACATCTATAATCCACTCTCTCGGGTATACTGGAAGTTATTAAGTATGCTTCCTTCATTGCTATTTCGAATATTTACTGCTCTTTCGCAATATGTTCATGCCTCATTAAATGTTTAATGTGTAGATAATGTTTATCACAACATTACTTAGGCCCACGGTTTCTATGCCTACATGTTCGCTAGCTCTAGACATGTCACCGCTGCATACGTCACACCTCACTCCTTGTCATGTCATGAGTTACAAAAGAGGCAAACTTCGTGCCGCGACTGTTGCTAAAAATCAACTGGAGACCTGAAACTATAGATGGTTGACGTGCCCTACCGTCACAGTACATTGGGAAGCATATAGTCAACCCAAGACTCGCAAAAATAAACCTTACCCTAAGACGACTGAGACACACAATGTCAAAACTGCAACCCGGAGAGGCTTTAAACGACCAACGAAGAATAAACAAAATAACTTTGACGGTCAAAATTCATGCCACCAGTACAAATGTCAGTAGCACCCTAGCTTAAGGCATTAACACGCATTCACACACCGACACACCAGCGCTTAGGACGCGCTAGTGAGTCGTTGTAGACAAGACACGTCCCTTGCGTTTTGCTGATGTATGGACATACTTGGACTGCATTTGTCTCCTGTTGTTGAGTGATGGCATGTTGTATCATATTGATAGCCAATTTTAAACGCGATCTATCGTGTTGAATGCTTTCGAAAGATACACACAAAGTAATCTTTCTTTAACTTTCAAGTGAGTAGGAAAATTACTAACTGCTTAAGCGACTTCAGTTGAATCATATTTTCTACATAAATAGTGGTAATAACATAATATTTGCAGGTATACAACAACCCAATGACAACAAGGTAAGATATTTTTGAAAAATCGGTTTTGTGAATAGGTGCATGGTGACCATACCGGCTACTTCATCAGACTTAATACCCTGTTGATCACATATCATATACCATTTCTATGTCGATGTATTGCCTCTCCAAAAATGTATAAAAACATTCGCTATGAATTGACATGCCACAATAACAAAGGTTTTACTTTCTTCTAAAATCAATGCTTTTAATTAAGAAGGTAGCGTTAGTTCTGCGTTCACTGACATTGATAATGGTGAACGCAACCTCGTTTACTTCCAGTGGCATAGCACTCCTTCAGTGTTAATCCCTTAACTTATATCTTTTGCATCTTTCCGCCAATTATTTTGGTGTTAATCGTGAATATAATCATGGGTTTCGAGTAAGATAAATCCCGAGGCTGTCTTTAACACAAAAAGTTAAAGAGACTTAAATGGCACCGGACGATTTGGAAATTGCTCCGATTGCCATTACAAGCGCCTAGTTTGCGACCTTCTAAAAGACTAACATGCGCCTAGTTTACGTCCTTTTAAAACGCCATGTTAGTTAGTTGTCTAGGGTACAGAAACTTTGAGTGGGCTGAAATGATGGCGTCGAGAGGCTAAGCATGAGGTCATTACTTCTCATTTCCAACGTAACACTCATTTGCGTACACAGCCGAAGTTTTCTTGCAGATTTTTGAATGAACAGCAAATAGCGCAGTATATATCCAACCAGTCGAGGACAGCCACTCATGACGGTGTCTCTACGCAGCTCTCGTTGTCGCATGAGAACGATGAACCGATATTCACTGACAGAGGTGCTGGTACGAATGATCGATCTACATTATGCCTTGCAGGTAGATCCGTTATAGCTGATATAAAGCCTTAGGCGCTCTCGTGCCTGATCACCGTCGTGGCGAACGCATTGCAATACATTTTAACGTGATCATATAAGCAATATAAACGATTAGAAACATGACTGCTATAGATGATCACCTCCCCACCCACTATCGATCAGCATAATTTCTTAGGTCACTAATATCTCTTGTCATAACAAAAATACCATATGCTAGCTATCGATCTGATTAGGCACATTCTAAAGATGCACTTCAGCCCCGCCCTAACCTATAGCACTCGAGAAGCATGAACGCTTTTATGACAACGTCGATGTGCATCGCACTTGGCATGTTTTATTACTGTACATCGACATATACGTTATATTTATAGCCGTCCTATTACTGTGATTTAGAGGACGCAAGGAAACATGCACATACATTAAGCGCACTTATATATATATATATATATATATAGATATATATATATATATATAGATATATAGATATATATAGAGATATATATATATATATATATATATATATATATTTATAGATATATATATATAAATATATATATATATATATATAGATATATATATATTATGTATATATATATATATATACATATATATGGATTTATACATATATATATACAAATATATATATATATATATATATATATATTTATGTATATATATACATATATATATATATATATATTTTTATTACACATATATATATATATATATATCATACATCATACATTGATAATGATCAATTAATCAATGTGGAGGCAAAATAGATTCAAATGGATTATGTGCGAGTGTCTGTTGTGTGGGAACGAGATGTTTTTGTGCATTTGACATGCCGCTATTAAGTAGCCGCAACACATTTGCAGCATGTAGTTGTAAATCCAGTGGTTGCTAACGTGAGTATGTACTGAAAAACAAAGACTGGCTTGTTATATTGGTCTGGAATGGACGATAGTTAAATGCAACATTTTAAACTACATGTTTTTCGTGCGCTTGGCATATTGCTAGAGCCACCATTAACAAACGCAACATCTTTGCAGCATGTATTGGTAAGTACAGTTCATTCTGCGGAACCTTGTCTTTGATATTAAACACCAGTCATTCATTCTGCTGGGCCTCGCCTTTAGTTTTAAAAGCCTGTTGTTCATTCAGCTGGTCCTATTCTTTGATATGAAGATGCTAACATATAATATGCTGAGCCTTGTCTTTGGTCTCGGCTTTGTCGTTTATTTACAGCAGCTTGAATTATAACTTTATAAATGCAATAACTAGTGCTTGCAGAAAAGTAAGAAACAAACAATATTAAAGTAGTCGGCAAATCTCCCCGTTAATGGTCCGCCCGTTTTAATAGTAAAGCATTAGCATGGTAATGATCACGCGATCAATATATAATTGGTTCAGCTGACACTCAATTAACTCACGTGCGTCAATGGAATATTTGTGAGCGCTTAACCACAGATGTGGCCTTTTAACCCCATTATTACTGCGTCAGCTTGCAGGTTTCCTCCCACGTTCCATATCACCGTTATAATAATGCAAGAGTACAAACAAATAGCACTCTGTTGCTTTACAAATACAGCCGTTGTAGTTTTTATCCACATCAGCATAGGTGCTTCGTAATGCGAGCAGCATCTGGTTATAAACCGAAGAGCGATCTATCTTACAACAAGTACCATAATATATCCTATATGTGATCGAGGTTTTGGAGGAGGCCGAGCGTGTCATGACGTCGGGCATTAAGCGAGTGAAATGGACGAGCCGATGTAGGAAATGAATGTTACCATGATCAAATGGAGCAGTGAAGTTTACATAAACAAAAATGTCAGGGGAAGTAACAGATCACATTCTTTGTGTGTGCGTGTGTGTGTGTGTGTGCTTCCATTCTCGTGCGTTCAACCTGGTCTACGGGTTCAGTGTCCGCATTCTCAGTATTGCTTTGTTGAGATTGTGTCCAATAGTGCTACTTTGACCCAATGCTTAGAGGGCAACAAGTGGGCGCCATCACTTAAGATGAAAAGTAGAGTTAGTGTATGTAATTGTTTTCAACTTTTTATATATTAACTTGTGCTTACGTTAATGATATAGATATGCTTTTGAGGTTGTGTAAAATGGCTCTCTGCCTGGAGTGACAAGTAAACTGATAACGTATATCTGGGATAATATATACTGTGACGCAAGGAGTTGATTGTGCCAGGCCCCAACTAAGCTCAAAAATGCTTTGCTGTAGCTGTCTAAGAGAGCTAGCATGATTTTGCCAGAAACGGGACCCTAGCACTACTAATGATGCTAATAACGTTCTTCATCAAATGAATTATCTTCAGAAATCTTAGTGCGCTTCTCTATCCTAGTGCCTGTTAGGGTTAAGGCAATAAGGCAAGTCTTCGCATGAGTAAGTACATGCATATGTAGTTATTCATGTATAATAACATTACAGTGGCACGAATGATAGAAAGACTGCTGTCATATCATAACACTAAATTCGCTTTGTTCACGCACAGTCGATGTCAGCCGGGGTGCGTTTTTGGGGCAAAAAGGCAAAAAGTAATTGGATATTTTTCAATCAAGTATGTCAACAGATGGTGTATCAGGCAGCATCCATAGACATAGGGAGCACATAATCTGTTTCAAATAGGATAATAGGGGCCTCATGACGATTATAGCTGTCGCGCACATCACGATTGAATGGCCCATATGAGCCAATTGCTTTGGGCAAAGTGTTGAAGCTACAAGATCCCGTATCTTCTTAAGCTTATGGTGGTTCCCCCTGCTTAGATGTGTTAGTTGGATCCAGCTTCATCGTTTTTGTAAGTTGGACCCCTTCTCATCCAACTTTACAGTATGTATATGGTGGATCCAGCCTCATCGTATGTGTAGGGTGGATCTAGCTTCTTCGCATGTGAAAGTTGAATCCCGCCTCATCGTATGTGTAAGTTGGATCCAGCCTCATCGTATGTGTAGGGTGGATCCAGCTTCACCGTACGGATAAGTTGGATCCAGTCCCATTGTACGTTTAAGTTGGATCCAGCCTAATCGTATGTGTAAGGAAGATCCAGCTTCATCGTATATGTAGGGTGGATCCAGCTTAAAAGTATGTGTATGGTGGATCCAGCTTCATCTTGTGTGTAATTTGGATCTAGCTTCATCGCATGTGTATGGTTGATCCAGCTTCATCGTATGTGTAGGATGGATCCAGCTTCACCTTATGTGTATTGTGGATACCACCCCAATCTGTGTACGGTAGGCCCCGCCCCCTCAGGAAAGAACGTTTGCTATGTGTGTGATGGGCCTTGCGACATCATACATGTACAGTAGATGCCACTCATCGTACATCTGGGTTTGATACCCGCCCATCAAACGTGTACGGTGGAGTCTGCCTCATCCAACCCATACCCAGGGCTCTTCCTTATTGTCTGTGAACGGTGAATCCCTGAGTCAAATGGAAAGGTAAATTCTGACTTATAATACGCATACGTTCGATCCGGTCACATCCAACATGCACCGTTGATCCCACTTCATTGTACTCGCACGGTAGATTCCATCTCATTCTGTGTGTACTGTGGATCCATCCTAATCTTACGTGTACAGCTAATCAAACCTCACTGTGCGTATGCGATGGATTAAGTCCCCATTGTATGTGTAAGCTAAACCTCGCCATTTCTTCTGTATTGTTGATGTCACTTTATCGTGCATGCGCTGTTGGAGCCGCTGTGACACACGGCGGAACCTGCCTCATTATTCATGCGTGGTGGATCCGCATCACACCATGTCGCACCTTGTGTGTTGGATCCGCCCTCAAGACTTGCGTTATATGGATCCTTGCTAATAACGTTGTGTAATAAATACTGCCTCAGTACGTATGTACAGTGTACATTTGATTGTATGTGTTGCACTGATTCATCCGTGGAGGTACCAGGTTGGTATACTCAGCCCATGGACAAATATAACATGTATTTGATGGAAATTATGGAAATTACCCATTTAGGGTAATGTTATTAGGTTCAGAAAATCCTTCATGATTGCATCGAATGAGTATATATATTGGTAGTTCTGATATCACCAACAAGAGGATAGGCTTCCCGATCAATTGCACCGACAATACCCACTGCCAACATCTCCCAAGAGATTCAACATTTAACACACTATGAAAATGTTTTCTCGCGAATAGTAGAACCTGTTCTAGCCAGTAGTTGATTGTATGCCCTCATTGATTTTTGTCTATATAAATGTGATACATTGTAACATATCCTGTAGGTCTAATCTGCTAACGGTAACTTGGAAGTTGATATATCTTGATTATGTGTCATATTACCGTCATATCTCCATCTGATCTTCCTCATCTCAAGTTTGACAAATATGCACCTGAAATCTGACTTGCAATGTGTTGTCATTCAGCACGCCTGGCATTAACCTGACCATTTACCCCTGTAGTAGTCGATGTTTCTCATTATTGTTGTTAAATGTGGAAATGCGCTATTTTTAAATTTAATGCTACATACTGCAACCAATGCTAACAGTCAGACACTGGCAATACTTGCATGACATGCCATACAACGATTGAGCTTACTTGTTAAGTGTTTGCGGTTTTTACATCGCCAGCGCGCGCACGCACGCACGCGCGTACACACACACACACACACACACACACACACACACACACACACACACACACACACACACACACACACACACACACAAGCGCGCGCATACAGAAACGCACGCACAAACACACACAAACATTCACATATAAAAATACATTGGAGTGTTGTGATCGCAATGGATCAACGTTGATTCGCAACCTATTCAGCAGCCACCTTTAAAGAACTTCACCTTAGTGACCCCAATATAACTGATTGATATTAACGCGTATCAGAGCTGCTTCTGTATGAAAGCTACCACAGTCGGTAATGATGTAGGTTCAATGGAAAAGACATCAAATCCTTGTGTTTAACTAGACCAGCTGTACAAAGATTGCTACGCTCTTAATCAAGATAAAACGGAACATTTGACTGTGTGAACGGATAAGCAGAACCACAAAATTCCTTATGGCAACAGCCACGTGGGCGTTGAAGGAGGGGATCGAATAACACCTAAAATGAGTGACATACATGACAAGTGCGTGTTCGTCATGTTATGGACCTAAGACAAACTTACGCTGCAATTTCCATCGTGTTTTCTATTGCACCAGACAATTATCTTAAGTTCAACAGACTTTATGAATTATACCGCCCCTTCCGCTCAATTGACTTTCCACCTTCAATGGCTTGAACGTGGTCTTGCAATTAGTACGGATGCAATTTTTCTCTCCGTTTAAATATTCAATTATGAACAGCAAACCGACTGACCTATTCATGAACATATTTGACAACAAATATCAGTTTGACATTCGTCCAGGTCGATGTTTAAATACAAGCAGGTCGAATTCACTTAAATGCGTGGTACAGAATATTCCATGTGCTTCTTATTTGCCACTAGCGAATTAATTACCGATAGATATCGCTATCGCCGAGGCCACAAAGCAGACAGGCGCGAGTTGGCCTGGTCATGCATGCGGAGTGAACTTCGATTGCTGTAGCTGTTTACATCTACAATGCATCAAGTAGGGCCCAAATGCCACCAGAGCCAACTTGCACGAGCCGTGCATTGTATTTAGTCGTAATTAATGAGTTTTGGATGTGATATTTTATTTTTCAATATGCAGAAAAACTGTAGGGTAAATTCCTAACACCTGGTCCCGTATAACCGAATGCATCTCCATTTCAAGACTCGTTAATATCCGTTAGCATGGATGTCTGAGGGGATATGCTTATCGGCCTTACTGACAGTCCAACCTATACATTTCATGGAACAAAAAGAGATCAAACGATGACAGACTCTACTTATCAGACTCTACTTGTGATCGGCAGTTGTTTTTCAGTTGTAGTAGCTTCGTTCGTTTGTAAATCTATCGCCATAATTACCCTTGTCTCAGTGTAAAAATGGGACGCGCTTGCGAACTTGGCCCCAGTATTCTCAAATGCCTAAAGATTCTATACAAAAAACTTACAAAACAGAGCTTCGCGTTAGTTGCTAGTCTTACATTTGATTTACAACAACTTGATCGTTGTATGTAGTAGCCGTAAAATTTTGCGATAAGTATGTTAATCCAAAGTGCCATGGATGAAATGGCGAAACACACTTACAAGTGTTTTGCCCTTACAACCTACGCAACCATGCACAGGCTAACATTTAAAAACCTAATAGTATGCCAATTATCGCATATGTGTTTTTGATATAGACAGTCTATAAACAATATTTAAAAAAACTGTCAACATAGAAACATGCTAAAAAAATACGTATCCAAGAGGTCGGTTTGAATAACTGCATGAGACAAAGGCCAGATTGGCCCCGTCGAGCAGCTACAAATAATGATTGTTTTCGGTAGAGCCATTGTTAATGAAGTTAGTTTGTAACGTGCAATCTTTTCCGTTGGCTGGTGGCTCTTGAGAGGCTGAGTATTCGCTAAGCGTTCTGCGGCTATTTGTTTAAAAACTTATATAACATCTTGGGCGTTGGCTAGTTGATCTTTAAGGCTTCAGCTCGTGGTTTTCAATCGTTTACGATCGAGCTTTCTTTTCGAGTCAGACCGTCAAAGAGAACAGAGCGCACAAGCGCGAGTTGATTGAATGTATTAAATGTGTATTGGATGTGTACTGAATGTATCGTGAATTCGTTATTATGGTATTGTAGTATTGATAACGAAGTTAGTCTATTTACGATTTATTATTTGATTTTAGTTTTTGAACCGTAGTTCGAGGTAGCCCAACGTAGTTCAACGTGGCTCAACGTGGTTCAACATGGTTCAACACAGTTCATCGTGGAAAAGTAGATAAAAAACAATAATCAAGCCACGCGTGTCAATACTTGTGTCAACGAGATGCTCCGCATCTACATTAGTTCAAAAAGCTTACCTGCTTTGGTGGAACGTCTACAGTACCTCGCCAGGAGCAAACATATGGATACTCTGTAACTTCTGTTTTTGGAGAATCATTAAACATATTAGTCTATGGTTGAACTACCAGACAAAATAGTTGGCACAAATAAGCATATAAATTCTTAGCGAAAACCTCTGTATGGGTCGAATCAGCTCAGTGGTTGATCAATAAACTCAAACCGGCCCGATTGCCGTAGCATCTGATTAATAAAGGCCAAAATTCCAAAACAATTCAATTCAAATTAGCGCGCGAGATCGCGAGATAAATGGTCGGACCCGGGCAAGTTATGTGTGCATGCTCGGTTAATTTCACAGGGTGACTTTTTAGTAGGCAACGATACTTAGCGAAGAGCTCGGTTAGATAGTCTAGCTCGTTTTAATCTGGATTTGAAGCCAGATGCTGTACGTTCTCTTAATGCGACGGCCTCTGCTGTCAGGCACACCAGAAGAGATGGTTAGACAGGTGATACCCTACGACCCCAGCCTCAACAAAGCAGACCTGCCTATATCAAGAGAGAGAAGCAGACGGTTAGGCTAGAAGACTTTCTTGTTGGATTTGTATAAAAAAAATAGTTTCTGGTCTTGTTAAGAGGATACAAAACATTTCGACCATGCAGCTATTTTATGAATCTATATTAATATGATAATTCAGAAGAATGATATAACTGATGCATTCCACGAAGGCAGTTATGCATATAATATTGAATAGACCCTAGGTGTTTGTTTGTTTGTTTTGTGCATAAATTGTACTGACGACAAATCTGCGAATCCTTCTGACTCCATGGATGATTGCACCCAGTTTATGGAAGCCAATCTGTCACATTACTGATATTTGACACTGACAGTACCAATGCAGGACCATGCTAGGAAGAAATGGTAGTAACCAGGCGTGACCTTTTGAGCATCATATTTTATTCATTATTGTAACAGCACACCATTGTAAAGGAACTCTTATCTTCTGCCCGGGCTGTCCCTAGCACTACCGAACAAACGATGCTGTATACCTGTATATAACTTACAAGGTCCGAGTATTCACACAGATTGGTCTGAAACCAGTATGCTGGGTTATCAGGTTATACATTCATCTGGAATGGTGCTGCTCTCTATGGAGTTAATAACTTGACAAAACCCCGCATAGCATACATAACCTTCAACCATTGCCATGGGTTAACAGCAGTTACATAGACAAATGTAACTTTGATGTAATGTTAACGATATTAATGCATGTCATTAGTGATTGCATATTGCAAATATGTTTTAGCTGTGTACATTCATTGAAACGCTAATGTAACACTGACCATGATAATAATACAATAACCGTCCTTTTCTTAAGTCAGGTTATGCCTTCATTTATGGCCTAACTGATATTTCTACAAGAAAACAGCTGCACTACTTGCTCTCCTATTTATGTCATAATCAATCTACATTAAGTTCACACCATATATTAATTAGCTTATGATAAGGCGTACTTCATATTCACATGCATTTCTATTTATCAGCAGCTGCTAATGCGCAATTAGTTGTTTGTTTACAATCAGTGTCTAGGAGCTTCTACATATATGTGGTATAACGTTCTAAACATGATCAGACAACAAATCATATGATATCTCTGATCTGCCGTCTGATATGGATGAATTATTTGCTGCAAAGCTCGGCTGTATACTATTTGCTTTGTGTTGACATGAGCTGAGATTTATTTAAACATTCATGTAACTTTGGTCAATAAATAAGCTTCTGTGGCTTTGGTGCTCACCTGGCTCATACCAACTCAATGGTCAATAAACATGATATGTTCAGGAAAAAAGGGTTGTTTGTAAAATTAATTGATTAATTGCTCTCGTTATACACCGACGATGAACTGGTGCATAAATACGATCAGAAATAGCTTACAAAGCTTTGTCCTTTGAAAGATGACCCGCGTGAGTAATACCCCTTGACGCTTCATCAGAGACGTTTGATTCGCTCATTGCTGTCCGAATCTATTAGAGAAAGATTTTCCCTTCCAAAGCAACGATGGTCTTCATATGATCTGTGCCATTGCATGCCCCTTCGGCGCTCTCCAAAAGTGATAAAATAGTGAATCTACCAGCAGCTATTTTGCAATGAAAACATTGCCTGGTCTGACGTCACGCGGAGGCAATAAAGTATTCACGAGCTCGTCGCTTCGAACGCGCTTACTTCTAAGGACGACACATAAACAGAATAGGTACTTTTGGGTTTTATTTACAGGTGTTACCCATTTTGACTGATAATGATTGTAATTCAAACATGATACCATGCATTAAATTGTTTTTGCCCTCGAAAGATGTAATGACACTTCCATTAAGTGCATCTCAATGCCTAACGTTCTGGGCTGTACAAAGCCACCGAAACGATTTCAGCTATATTATATAGAATATAGACGATTTCTGATAGTGATAACTAAAGTGCCTTTGAAGCAACATTTCCCTTAGTAATATATGGAAGAAGATCTAATGTACTTCATTGGAATGGTATCCACATATATAAGCTCGACATAAATGATTTATCCCTCGCAGCTTTGCAAGCTTTCCGCCCTATTTGGCTTTTGCACAATTTATAGATGGATATTACTTTATCCGATGAAATTATCTGCCATGATAAAGCCGTTGCTGAGAAAATAAATCTAAAGTGAGCAACTATAGTGTGCACGACATTCTTGGAAAATGGAAAGCTTTCTGTGAAGAGGAAACATGAATTGATGGCCACGAAAAAGCAAAATCTATTAGATTATTGCACCTTTGATTGACTATATCGAGATGGTAGGCTATTTCTCCTACAGACAGCAAACACGGCACATGTCAGATAACGTATGCGCGAAGGTGAAGGATTTTTTATTAGTATTTCACTAACACATACATCAGTACTTAGCTTACCATCATTAAGCATCGCATTGGTGCAGTTCTCTGGCGCGTGTTCGAGATTGTTACCTCATTTACACAGAACATTACGCACATATACACTTACTATCATAAATGCAACATTTCCACGCTTGCAAGAATGAACTACACGGGTAAAGAATCCAATATTATGATAGACGGGATGGTAACGGAATAATGCAGACATAAATCACGATGTGCAACGTGGTACTTTGGTTGCGCCATTATAACGTTCGCATGAAAATATAAATATAGTGCTGCAGCAAACTGAAGAGAGATTGTGTCAATGAATCCCGGGATACATCTGCGTACGTTAATAACATAGAAAAGATAATAAGGCCTTGTAAATCTATGATGGCTTCTCCAAATCTTCAAAGAATTCACAAAATGCAATTTTGACCGCGTGCATTACATTTCCATCTAGTGTTTGTACTTGGCATGGACGAAATAAGAAAGTACGTTATTTTCAATCAGCTCTGTCGACACATGACATTTCAGGTAGCATCCATAGTTGTTGGGAAGACAATCGATGTATTAACAGATGATTTTAGCACCAATATCTCGTTCACGCGGAGGTCTGACAATTACAGCTGTAACGTAATTAAAGGTCTAGGGAACATCAGGACTTAATGTATCTAATAATGTGAGCAAGGTGTTACAATAGCTCTATCTATGTCCACTCTGAAGTTTTAGTAATCATCGGTACACTTATACGTAGGCAACGACTGGAGATGGCTAAATTCCTCTCAGGTAGTAATCAGACGAAACCGACATTTGATGGCATGCGCTCGTTGGTTTTTTCATCATCGAAATTGTTATGCATATCGATATAATAGTTTTGCCATTATTATCTGCTAACAGTAACAAGGACGTTGAAATCTCATGATTGTGATATTACAATCGTATCTCAGTCTGATCTTCATCATTTCTTTCTTGACAAATATGCAGATGAAACTTGAGCTTAAAGAGTTCTTGTTGAACAACCTTGGCATTATTCGGACGATTAACCTTAGTTGTGGTCGATCTTTTGCCCGTTTTGTTGCAACTTCTGCCATATCTGCCGAACCCATGAGTAACTGACCACTTTTCTACTTGTCACATTAGTCAAGCTCTTGCCCTAGGACATTCCAATCATTCTAGACTCGTGGCTACGATTCAACACGCCGTCATTTTAACCGCTGGGTCTTTTTTTTTTAGTATATAGATATTTTCACATTCGGTTCTGTTGTTTTCTAAGACCTTTAGATTAGAGCGGTGACTTACATAATATGGCATTAAACTATCTGACTGTGACAAAAGATCGAGCCATTTCAGTATTCCTATATATCCTTACAGCTATATGCCCCATTCAGTCGAGGTTACCTTATTAGTTTCATTCACGATGTGGTAGGATCCACAAAAATAAATGTTGGAATTTTGCCGCAACTCTGATCAACATATTTGCCAAATTGTGGCTATCTACCTTCATTGGTAAATGAGGGTGCCTGATGACTTGTGCGGGTGTAATATTTCTCTCCATTGACGTATTCAACCATACGGACAATTCATAGCTCATAGTCTGCTTGAACTAAATGCACCTCCCACTTGTTATTGTCCGCTGTCATGGTTATCAAATGGCAGATGCCCACGCCGACAGTTTTCCCTCCCGATAAATATAAACTCCATTGACCCTATACTTTCCTCCTTATCATTGGAAGCTGTATCAATGGTAGGTGCTTCGTGAGTTTGCATACCTAGCACCACAGTTACCCATCTCTTGGTGTGATAAGCTAAATGCACCTACAGAAAACGCCAAAATACCAGCGTTGCAATAAATGCCAATCTCACATTAAGGAAGCACCGACTTGTGCTTGACCACTGTGTGTAGGTGCCGTAAGACCCTGCGATATGTATGAAAAAATAGCCACTTAAAGTCGTCGTGTGTTTTCCTACATCGCCCACATGACCCTGCAATAGATAATATAGATAAAAAAAAGAATCTACGACTGCGTCATAAGGTCGAAGTGCAGTATTTCTAATCCAATGACTTATTTACTTTGTGATGAGGTGGTAATCTGTTTGGTCTCATGTGGAAAATTTCATTCATAGAGCGCTGTAAAGAAATGCATGACCAATCCATGGAATGGAATCGATCGTGAGAAACTATTTTCCAACATTATTTTGGCCCACCCCTACCGCATGGACCGTGCTTTCTGACAGAATATATGCTTCACATTAGGGGGTTAACAACCACATATGAACTGCTAGGTATTAGTGGATATTGCCTTTATCTAAGGAATACTGTTCTATGACAAATTTTGGTCTTGTTTATCTCTGCACCAACGTCAGGTGGAAGGTGTTTTCCAATTTCGATCGCTGACTGCCATGCGTGGAATTCAAAGCTGATACCCTACCACATATTTACAAATAATGCATATACCATGCATTTCAAAGACAGTTCCTGTTTAATAACAAGGCCGTTTTGTCACAATTTATATTGTGCCTGTATTACAAAATAATTCATCATCCACTGTTTTTGGTACAAATATATCAAAATTATATATATGTGCCTGTATATATACGGATATCATCATCATAACTGTTTATTATATATATATCTTGTCAATATATATATATATATATGTAGAGAGAGGAGATAGAGAGTGAGAGATAAGAGAGTATAATAGTCATATATGATATATGGACATAGGAGATATAGAGAGAGAGAGAGAGAGAGAGATAGAAAGAGATAGAAAGTAGAGAGGGAGCGGGAAGAAAGAGATAGAAAGTCTTTTGTTCTTAATCCCTATGTTGTAAATGACGGATTGTTTTGATATTACCACCACCGTGTTGTCCATTTCGATTTAGATATGAAACCATTCATTCCAGATATTGACTCATTTGGTGCGCATTCACCAAAGGAAATCCTAATGACGTTTAGAGGCTGTTGGTATAATCAAAAAACGATTCAGGCAAGAACTGACTGAATGACTGAACAATCCTGATAAATCATTACTAAAGGTACGTCGAAACGGACAACGTTAGTCGGATTAGAACATAAAGAGTAACAATGTCCCGTTCTAAATATAATTCACCACTAATATGTTGGCTGCTCAAAACTAAGTTCCCGCTCTCCTGGCAAGTAATTGTCTTATATAGTTTGTCGAGGCCTTATGCTACCAGATATGAGTCGTAGTCGGGAAAGTACAGCAACACGGATGTTTCTATTAGCGGTAAGAAACAAAAACCTGTTTAAAAAAAGAAAATGAGAGGCACTATCGTATCGTGCTACATTATTTTGTCGTAATCAACATCAAAAGAGCATAAATTACGCATAGCTGCTTGATGTTACTTATATGATGCGTGTATGCGTGTATCTTGTACGATTATGTCACGCTTGCCTTGCTCATACTGCCTTGCTATTATCGATTTTGCTCAGTTTTCGGAGCTCTTGAATACTCCTTCGCCTTATAACAGGACCATAACTGGGAAAATATTTCCAGTTGGCTTCTTGTTACCCTAGGTTATACCATGTTAAAGATAGCTCAGACTTTGTATTAATCTAGAGCTTAATACATCGTTTCACAAACATCATTTTCTTCAACAGGCCCGGCACATACCAAGCAATTAAAAATGGGAGTTAGACGCCGACTCTCCTTATAGCCCATGCTAAAAAGTACTCAAGACAGAAGAGATATTTGGGCGAAACAAGACAAACATGGTAGACTATAAACAATTACTTTATGGATCTGACTGGTTTAATGTCTTTCACAAAACCGTGAAGCGACTGCACGAGAGCTTTCCGTTGTAAACATGTGGCTATTGCTTTCCACTAGAAGGTTTATATCGATTGCCGATAGCACAGCCAGAGTACAGGGTTGGACACAATGCATGGAGCTCGAATTACAATGGAAAATCGTGCATGCTTATTTTAAGGATAAGTAGTGACCCAATGTGGCCAATCAACGTGGGCAATTATCTAAGCTCATTGAGGGTGCGATGGTACATTTGTATGCTACAATGATGATTTAAGCTATTCATCGTGGTCTGGTGCGATATGTCATAACGCATGAGTGTTTTATAAAATTCCTGCTTTCGTGTGGGGCAATGACAGGTGGGGAATGGTACAATGTAACAAAACTGTTCACTTGTGGATACCACAAAACAACTACAAAAGTTGTTGATCAATGTAACTTTGTGGACACTGAATCAAAATCAAGTTTCGTATGTAATCGATTCAATATATTCTCAAAAAGGTTGGAAATAATCTGATTGACCAGCATTATAGTGCAGTTCAATTTACCTCCGAGAGACGTTTGATGTACCCTAACCCATTCGATTACCCTTTAATGAAATGCTGTCTATTCGTAGTTTATTGCGGAATTATGTTTTCAAAAGATATTAGAAACATTCTAGCAATGGGAAATAGCCATAGTGCAGCTACCATCTACCAAATAACTCATAGCCTCGTATTTCAATCCTTCTCTGTTCTCTATTAAAAACAATAACGATTCCTGTGTGTCATTGTATGATCGTTGCCATTTCTCGGTGCATGGGTTAGTTTTATTGCCCACTTACCACGTAGAAACACCATATGACAATTCGCTCCACCGTATTAACATCGCAGATATTACACAGTAGGCATGTGTACTCCATCAAGTCATTTGTGTACATAATTGTTTATAGCCTCGATGACTAAAACCCCATGCCATTACGTTGAGCATTGAAATGAACAGGAAGCATAAAATCAGTGCTGCAAGCATGGCCCTCGTTTGTCTCATGCAAATATGCTCACGAGACACGGAAGTATGCATTTGTGATCTTGAATAATCTACAGTGCGATGAACCTTTGCAAAATGCGAGATAAGCACCAAAGTACATATAGGCGTAGTCATCAAGTCCATTAAGCAGACCTATTCTATTTTGTGTCAGGCGGACCTCAGTTTAAGGCCCGTCTATCATAATATAATTAATGAAGGTTCATATGAGTGGCGTCGCCTGAATGTACCCATCTTAAATGCTGTAATCAGAACTGACCGATCTCACATATAACACGCCTTTCTCAATCCCACTGAATACTTTACGTTGTAATTTGGCGCGTCTTCTTTCGCGAATGTTCAATTGTATACCATAGTGGTGGTAATATGATTGTACACTCTATGTGATATGCCCTGGCATGCTTCTAAAGTACGTGTGCTTTTTATGCACATCGTGCTAATGTTTCATATATTTTGGCTTGATGGAACTAAGTGAACCTAAAGATCAGAGGTCGAACCAGCAATAGATTTACATCGAGGATACGAAAGCAATTCTATGAGTTGTGTCGTGTTGCCCGCTAGATTCGTCTTGGACATTCCACTAATTTGCATTTTAGGGCGAATAGGTGTGATAAAGCATATTTGCCGTGAAATAATCATTGCGTCCGAATCTTTCAGCAGAGCTAGTGAGGCAACAAGGTGCCAGCGGGCGATTTACTGCTTGGCTTAACATAATCTAACGTGCAGGACTAGCGTTAACACAATCATGATTTGTTTGAGTTACGTGATGCACATGAGGTTCAACTGTTGTCACAATATTGACCCGTTAGTCGTTATGAAAACAACCTGAAAGGTATGAATGAACGGACAACGGCAGATGCTTGCTTCGCTCTTAATGTAGCCAATCACAACCATGTCGATTGCTTAACACTAAACTTCTTTTCTAGAAAACCATTGCCGTTATGTAGCCACCTGCATCATTAGAATTGCGTAAGAGTAAGGGAGGCTCAGAAATACCGACTAAACGAAACAGATGTGGATTGCTGTATATATAACATTTCCTATCTTACTATGACATGCCTAACTGAACACGAAGCGTTGCAAATTCTTCCCGTCGACTTTCTTTTACATGCGACATCATACATGTACAGTAGATGCCACTCATCGTACACCTGGGTGTGATACCCGACCATCAAACGTGTACGGTGGAGTCTGCCTCATCCAACCCATACCAAGGGCTCTTCCTTATTGTCTGTGAACGGTGAATCCCTGAGTCAAATGGAAAGATAAATTCTGACTAATAATACGTATTCGTTCGATCCGGTCACATCCAACATGCACCGTTGATCCCACTTCATTGTACTCGCACGTTAGATTCCATCTCATTCTGTGTGTACTGTGGATCCATCCTAATCTTACGTATACAGCTAATCAAACCTCACTGTGCGTATGCGATGGATTAAGTCCCCATTGTATGTGTAAGCTATACCTCGCCATTTCTTCTGTATTGTTGATGTCACTTTATCGTGCATGCGCTGTTGGAGCCGCAGTGACACACGGCGGAACCTGCCTCATTATTCATGCGTGGTGGATCCGCATCACACCATGTCGCACCTTGTGTGTTTGATCCGCCCTCAAGACTTGCGTGATATGGATCCTTGCTAATAACGTTGTGTAATAAATACTGCCTCAGCACGTATGTACAGTGTACATTTGATTGTATGTGTAGCATCCGTGGAGGTACCAGGTTGGTATACTCAGCCCATGGACAAATATAACATGTATTTGAAGGAAATTATGGAAATTACCCATTTAGGGTAATGTTATTAAGTTCAGAAAATCCTTCATGATTGCATCGCATGAGTATATATATTGGTAGTTCTGATATCACCAACAAGAGGATAGGCTTCCCGATCAATTGCACTGACAATACCCACTGCCAACATCTCCCAAGAGATTCAACATTTAACACACTATGAAAATGTTCTCTCGCGAATAGTAGAACCTGTTCTAGCCAGTAGTTGATTGTATGCCCTCATTGTTTTTTGTCTATATAAATGTGATACATTGTAACATATCCTGTAGGTCTAATCTGCTAACGGTAACTTGGAAGTTGATATATCTTGATTATGTGTCATATTACCGTCATATCTCCATCTGATCTTCCTCATCTCAAGTTTGACAAATATGCACCTGAAATCTGACTTGCAATGTGTTGTCATTCAGCACGCCTGGCATTAACCTGACCATTTACCCCTGTAGTAGTCGATGTTTCTCATTATTGTTGTTAAATGTGGAAATGCGCTATTTTTAAATTTAATGCTACATACTGCAACCAATGCTAACAGTCAGACACTGGCAATACTTGCATGACATGCCATACAACGATTGAGCTTACTTGTTAAGTGTTTGCGGTTTTTACATCGCCAGCGCGCGCACGCACGGACGCGCACACACACACACACACACACACACACACACACACACACACACACACACACACACACACAAACACACACACACACACACACACACACACACACACAAGCGCGTGCATACAGAAACGCACGCACAAACACACACAAACATTCACATATAAAAATACATTGGTTTTGGCCAATTGCGCTCAGGAGTGTTGTGATCGCAATGGATCAACGTTGATTCGCAACCTATTCAGCAGCCACCTTTAAAGAACTTCACCTTAGTGACCCCAATATAACTGATTGATATTAACGCGTATCAGAGCTGCTTCTGTATGAAAGCTACCACAGTCGGTAATGATGTAGGTTCAATGGAAAAGACATCAAATCCTTGTGTTTAACTAGACCAGCTGTACAAAGATTGCTACGCTCTTAATCAAGATAAAACGGAATATTTGACTGCGTGAACGGATAAGCAGAACCACAAAATTTCTATATGGCAACAGCCACGTGGGCGTTGAAGGAGGGGATCGAATAACACCTAAAATGAGTGACATACTTGACAAGTGCGTGTTCGTCATGTTATGGACCTAAGACAAACTTACGCTGCAATTTCCATGTGTTTTCTATTGCACCAGACAATTATCTTAAGTTCAACAGACTTTATGAATTATACCGCCCCTTCCGCTCAGTTGACTTTCCACCTTCAATGGCTTGAACATGGTCTTGCAATTAGTACGGATGCAATTTTTCTCTCCGTTTAAATATTCAATTATGAACAGCAAACCGACTGACCTATTCATGAACATATTTGACAACAAATATCAGTTTGACATTCGTCAAGATCGATGTTTAAATACAAGCAGGTCGAATTCACTTAAATGCGTGGTACAGAATATTCCATGTGCTTCTTATTTGCCACTAGCGAATTAATTACCGATAGATATCGCTATCGCCGAGGCCACAAAGCAGACAGGCGCGAGTTGGCCTGACCATGCATGCGGAGTGAACTTCGATTGCTGTAGCTGTTTACATCTACAATGCATCAAGTAGGGCCCAAATGCCACCAGAGCCAACTTGCACGAGCCGTGCATTGTATTTAGTCGTAATTAATGAGTTTTGGATGTGATATTTTATTTTTCAATATGCAGAAAAACTGTAGGGTAAATTCCTAACACCTGGTCCTGTATAACCGAATGCATCTCTATTTCAAGACTCGTTAATATCCGTTAGCATGGATGTCTGAGGGGATATGCTTATCGGCCTTACTGACAGTCCAACCTATACATTTCATGGAACAAAAAGAGATCAAACGATGACAGACTCTACTTATCAGACTCTACTTGTGATCGGCAGTTGTTTTTCACTTGTAGTAGCTTCGTTCGTTTGTAAATCTATCGCCATAATTACCCTTGTCTCAGTGTAATAATGGGACGCGCTTGCGAACTTGGCCCAAGTATTCTCAAATGCCTAAAGATTCTATACAAAAAACTTACAAAACAGAGCTTTGCGTTAGTTGCTAGTCTTACATTTGATATACAACAACTTGATCATTGTATGTAGTAGCCGCAAAATTTTGCGATAAGTATGTTAAAGTGCCATGGATGAAATGGCGAAACACACAAGTTTTTTGCCCTTACAACCTACGCAACCATGCACAGGCTAACATTTAAAAACCTTATAGTATGCCAGTTAACGCATATGTGTTTTTGATATGGACAGTCTATAAACAATGTTTAAGAAAACTGTCAACATAGAAACATGCTAAAAAAATACGTATCCAAGAGGTCGGTTTGAATAACTGCTTGAGACAAAGGCCAGATAAGCCCCGTCGAGCAGCTGCAAATAATGGTAGTTTCCGGTAAAGCTATTGTTAATGAAGTTAGTTTGTAACGTGCAATCTCTTCCGTTGGCTGGTGGCTCTTGAGGGGCTGAGTATTCGCTAAGCGTTCTGCGGTTATTTGTTTAAATACTTATATAACATCTTGGGCGTTGGCTAGTTGATCTTAAAGGCTTCAGCTCGTGGTTTTCAATCGTTTACGATCGAGCTTTCTCTTCGAGTCAGACCGTCAAAGAGAACGGAGCGCACAAGCGCGAGTTGATTGAATGTATTAAATGTGTAATGAATGTGTACTGAATGTATCGTGAATTGTTATTATGGTATTGTAGTATTGATAACGAAATTAGTCTATTTACGATTTATTATTTGATTTTAGTTTTTGAACCGTAGTTCGAGGTAGCCCAACGTAGTTCAAAGTGGCTCAACTTGGTTCAACATGGTTCAACGCAGTTCATCGTGGAAAAGTAGATAAAAAACAATAATCAAGCCACGCGTGTCAATACTTGTGTCAACGAGATGCTCCGCATCTACATTAGTTCAAAAAGCTTACCTGCTTTGGTGGAACGTCTACAGTACCTCGTCAGGAGCAAACATATGGATACTCTGTAACTTCTGTTTTTGGAGAATCATTAAACATATTAGTCTATGGTTGAACTACCAGACAAAATAGTTGGCACAAATAAGCATATGAATTCGTAGAGAAAACCTCTGTATGGGTCAAATCAGCTCATTGGTTGATCAATAAACTCAAACCGACCCGATTGCCGTAGCATCTGATTAATAAAGGCCAAAATTCCAAAACAATTCAATTCAAATTAGCGCGCGAGATCGCGAGATAAATGGTCGGGCCCGGGCAAGTTATGTGTGCATGCTTGGTTAATTTCACTGGGGGACCTTTTAGTAGGCAACGATACTTAGAGAAGAGCTCGGTTAGATAGTCTAGCTCGTTTTAATCTGGATTTGAAGCCAGATGCTGTACGTTCTCTTAATGCGACGGCCTCTGCTGTCAGGCACACCAGAAGAGATGGTTAGACAGGTGATACCCTACGACCCCAGCCCCAAAAAACAGACCTGCCTATATCAAGACAGGGAAGCAGACGGTTAGACTCGAAGACCTTCTTGTTGGATTTGGATCCAAGAAATAGTTTCTGGTCTTGTTAAGAGGATACAAAACATTTCGACCATGCAGCTATTTTATGAATCTATATCAATATGATAATTCAGAAGAATGATATAACTGATGCATTCCACGAAGGCAGTTATGCATATAATATTGAATAGACCCTAGGTTTTGTGCATAAATTGTACTGACGACAAATCTGCGCATCCTTCCGACTCCATGGATGATTGCACCCAGTTGATGGAAGCCAACCTGTCACATTACTGATATTCGACACTGACAGTACCAGTGCAGGAACATGCTAGGAAGAAATGGGAGTAACCAGGTTTGACTTTTTGAGCATCATATTTTATTCATTATTGTAACAGCACACCATTGTAAAGGAACTCTTATCTTCTGCCCGGAATGTCCCTAGCACTACCGAACAAACGATGCTGTATACCTGTATATAACTTACAAGGTCCGAGTATTCACACAGATTGGTCTGAAACCAGTATGCTTGGTTATCAGGTTATACAACCATCTTGAATGGTGCTGCTCTCTATGGAGTTAATAACTTGACAAAACCCCACATAGCATACATAACCTTCCACCATTGCCATGGGTTAACAGCAGTTACATAGACAAATGTAACTTTGATGTAATGATAACGATATTAATGCATGTCATTAGTGATTGCATATTGCAAATATGTTTTAGCTGTGTACATTCATTGAAAAGCTAATGTAACACTGACCATGATAATAATACAATAACCGTCCTTTTCTTAAGTCAGGTTATGCCTTCATTTATGGCCTAACTGATATTCCTACAAGAAAACAGCTGCACTACTTGCTCTCCTATTTATGTTCTAAGTCATAATCAATCTACATCAAGTTTACAACATATTAATTAGCATATGATAAGGCGTACTTAATATTCACATGCATTTCTATTTATCAGCAGCTGCTAATGCGCAATTAGTTGTTTGTTTACAATCAGTGTCCAGTGGTGCTGACCTGGCTCATACCAACTCAATGGTCAATAAACATGATATGTTCAGGAAAAAAGGGTTGTTTGTAAAATTAATTGATTAATTTCTCTCGTTATATACCGACGATGAACTGGTGCATAAATACGATCAGAAATAGCTTACAAAGCTTTGTCCTTTGCAAGATGACCCGCGTGAGAAATACCCCTTGACGCTTCATCAGAGACGTCTGATTCGCTCATTGCTGTCCGAATCTATTAGAAAAAGATTTTCCCTTCCAAAGCAACGATGGTCTTCATATGATCTGTGCCATTGCATGCCCCTTCGGCTCTCTCCAAAAGTGATAAAATAGTGAATCTACCAGCAGCTATTTCGCAATCAAAACATTGCCTGGTCTGACGTCACGCGGAGGCAATAAATTATTCACGAGCTCGTCGTTTCGAACGCGCTTACTTTCAAGGCCGATACATAGACAGAATAGGTACTTTTGGGTTTTATTTACAGGTGTTACCCATTTTGACTGATAATGCTTGTAATTTAAACATGATACCATGCATTAAATTGTTTTTGCCCTCGAAAGATGTAATGACACTTCCATTAAGTGCATCTCAATGTCTAACGTTCTGGGTTGTACTAAGCCACCAAACCGACTCCAGCTATAGTATATAGAATATAGACGATTTCTGATAGTGATAACTAAAGTGCCTTTGAAGCAACATTTTCCTTAGTAATATATGGAAGAAGATCAAATTTAGTTCATTGGAATGGTATCCACATATATAAGCTCGACATAAATGATTTATCCCTCGCAGCTTCGCAAGCTTTCCGCCCTATTTGGCTTTTGCACAATTTATAGATGGATATTACTTTATCCGATGAAATTATCTGCCATGATAAAGCCGTTGCTGAGAAAATAAATCTAAAGTGAGCAACTATAGTGTGCACGACATTCTTGGAAAATGGAAAGCTTTCTCTGAAGAGGATACATGAATGGATGGCCACGAAAAAGCAAAATCTATTAGTTTATTGCACCTTTGATTGACTTTATCGAGATGGTAGGCTATTTCTCCTACAGACAGCAACACGGGCACATGTCAGATAACGTATGCGCGAAGGTGAAGGACTAGTATTTCACTAACACATACATCTGTACTTAGCTTATCCGTTGTCTGGTGTTTCCCAGATACAACGCTTGAGAAATGATGTTATCTGCCTGATCCATTTACATGAAGCATACTTTGGGAATCCGATGCGCTGTATATCCCAACTGATTGTCTATGCACCAATTGCGTTTATGCCACTGACTTCAATTTCTAAAAATATAGATCAGCTCAGACAAATATATCGGTGAAATAACAAATGCAGTAACCTATGCCCAATTGTACATCTATCGCAAGTACTTGAAGAAAGTTAAAAGTCATAAAGCCTTGCCACGGTCCACAATAATTGTTGGCCTTTAGGGCCTTACGTCACAGTGTAGCCGTTAACGTGTTAACTAGACCATAAGCATTTCTTAACATTTCAGTCAAGACTTTAACTGACAAACCGAAATGTCTGACTCAGATGGTCATCGATTACTACCGCTGTGCATATTTGCCTTTTTATCTAGCAGTTTAACTGTCAAATGCATCCAATCGGCGCTACAACATCGCTGATGTCTGATTTACTCGCTCTAGAGAGAGATAGAGTCTTTTTGTTCGTAATCCCTTTGTTTTAAATGACGGATTGCCGGCTGCTTGTTATCATTAGCAAAGATTCAAGAAAATCCTTGTAATGACTGCTAGAATATCATTAACGCGTAGATTTGCATCATTTAATCCAACCGACCTATTGTTTTGATATTACCACCACCGTGATGTCCATTTCGAATTAGATATGAAACCATTCATTCAAAATATTGACTCATTTGGTGCGCATTCATCAAAGGAAATCCTAATGACGTTTAGAGGCTGTTGGTATAATCAGAAAAGGATTCAGGCGAGAACTGACTGAATGACTGAACAATCCTGATAAATCATTACTAAAGGTAAGTTGAAACGGACAACGTAAGTCGGATTAGAACATAAAGAGTAACAATGTCCCGTTCTAAATATAGTTCACCACTAATATGTTGGCTGCTTAAAACTAAGTTCCCGCTCTCCTGGCAAGTAATTGTCCTATATAGTTTGTCGAGGCCTTATACTACCAGATATGAGTCGTAGTCTAACGACTTCGGAAAGTACAGCAACACAGGTGTTTCTATTAGCGGTAAGAACGAAAAAAATCTGTTTAAAAAAAAAAAAAATGAGAGGCACTATCGTATCGTGCTACATAATTTTGTCATAATCAACATCAAAAGAGCATTAATTACACATAGCTGCTTGATGGTACTTATATGATGCGTGTATGGGTGTATCTTGTACGATTATGTCACGCTTGCCTTGCGCATACTGCCTTGCTATTATCGATTTGGCTCAGTTTTCGGAGTTCTTGAATATTCCTATGCCTTATAACATGACCATAACTGGGAAATATTTCCAGTTGGCTTCTTGTTACCCTAGGTTATACCATGTTAAAGATAGCTCGGACTTTGTATTAATCCAGAGCTTAATACATCGTTTCACAAACATCAATTTCTTCAAAAGGCCCGGCGCATACCAAACAATTTACAAAATGGTAGTTAGACGCCGACTCTCCTTATAGCCCATGCTAAACAGTACTCAAGACAGAAGAGATATTTGGGCGAAACAAGACAAACATGGTAGACTATAAACAATTACTTTATGGATCTGACTGGTTTAATGTCTTTCACAAAACCGTGAAGCGACTGCACGAGAGCTTTCCGTTGTAAACATGTGGCTATTGCTTTCCACTAGAAGGTTTATATCGATTGCCGATAGCACAGCCAGAGTACAGGGTTGGACACAATGCATGGAGCACGAATTACAATGGAAAATCGTGCATGCTTATTTTAAGGATAAGTAGTGACCCAATGTGGCCAATCAAGGCGGGCAATTATTTAAGCTCATTGAGGGTGCGATGGTACATTTGTATGCTACAATGATGATTTAAGCTAGTGATCGTGGTCTGGTGCGATATGTCATAGCGCATGAGTGTTTTATAAAATTCCTGCTTTCGTGTGGGGCAATGACAGGTGGGGAATGGTACAATGTAACAAAACTGTTCACTTGTGGATACCACAAAACAACTACAAAAGTTGTTGATCAATGTAACTTTGTGGACACTGAATCAAAATCAAGTTTCGTATGTAATCGATTCAATATATTCTCAAAAAGGTTGGAAATAATCTGATTGACCAGCATTATAGTGCAGTTCAATTTACCTCCGAGAGACGTTTGATGTACCCTAACCCATTCGATTACCCTTTAATGAAATGCTGTCTATTCGTAGTTTATTGCGGAATTTTTTGGCGAAATTATGTTTTCAAAAGATATTAGAAAAATTCTAGCAATGGGAAATAGCCATAGTGCAGCTACCATCTACCAAATAACTCATAGCCTCGTATTTCCATCCTTCTCTGTTCTCTGTTAAAAACAATAACGATTCCTGTGTGTCCTTGTATGATCGTTGCCATTTCTCGGTGCATGGGTTAGTTTTATTGCCCACTTACCACGTAGAAACACCATATGACAATTCGCTCCACCGTATAACATCGCAGATATTACACAGTAGGCATGTGTACTCCACCAAGTCATTTGTGTACATAATTGTTTATAGCCTCGATGACTAAAACCCCATGCCATTACGTTGAGCATTGAAATGAACAGGAAGCATAAAATCAGTGCTGCAAGCATGGCCCTCGTTTCGTCTCATGCAAATATGCTCACGAGACACGGAAGTATGCATTTGTGATCTTGAATAATCTACAGTGCGATGAACCTTTGCAAAATGCGAGATAAGCACCAAAGTACATATAGGCGTAGTCATCAAGTCCATTAAGCAGACCTATTCTATTTTGTGTCAGGCGGACCTCAGTTTAAGGCCCGTCTATCATAATATAATTAATGAAGGTTCACATGAGTGGCGTCGCCTGAATGTACCCATCTTAAATGCTGTAATCAGAACTGACCGATCTCACATATAACACGCCTTTATCGATCGCACTGAATACTTTACGTTGTAATTTGGCGCGTCTTCTTTCGCGAATGTTCAATTGTATACCATAGTGGTATATGCGGCAGCGTGATAATATGATTGTACACTCTATGTGATATGCCCTGGCATGCTTCTAAAGTACGTGTGCTTTTTATGCACATCGTGCTAATGTTTCATATATTTTGGCTTGATGGAACTAAGTGAACCTAAAGATCAGAGGTCGAACCAGCAATAGATTTACATCGAGGATACGAAAGCAATTCTATGAGTTGTGTCGTGTTGCCCGCTAGATTCGTCTTGGACACTCCACCAATTTGCATTTTAGGGCGAATAGGTGTGATAAAGCATATTTGCCGTGAAATAATCATTGCGTCCGAATCTTTCAGCAGAGCTAGTGAGGCAACAAGGTGCCAGCGGGCGATTTACTGCTTGGCTTAACATATTCTAACATGCAGGACTAGCGTTAACACAATCATGATTTGTTTGAGTTACGTGATGCACATGAGGTTCAACTGTTGTCACAATATTGACCCGTTAGTCGTTATGAAAACAACCTGAAAGGTATGTATGAACGGACAACGGCAGATGCTTGCTTCGCTCTTAATGTAGCCAATCACAACCATGTCGATTGCTTAACACTAAACTTCTTTTCTAGAAAACCATTGCCGTTATGTAGCCACCTGCATCATTAGAATTGCGTAAGAGTAAGGGAGGCTCAGAAATACCGACTAAACGAAACAGATGTGGATTGCTGTATATATAACATTTTCCTATCTTACTATGACATGCCTAACTGAACACGAAGCGTTGCAAATTCTTCCCGTCGACTTTCTTTTACATTTCATGTTAATATGTAGTAACCATATCTTTGTGCAATGGAAGGGTAGAGTATAAAACAAAAACATACCTATGTGTGATCCTCTTTAGATACATAACCCCCAACACACACAAGGCAATTTGATTTAGATGCTAGTTTGTTTGGCTCATAAAAAATTGAGACTCTAAACAGTGGTGAATATCAGCCGGGATATAATATTTTGTGCTGTTTTCTCTTTTGTCATGTATACCCCCTGACACAAAATATATCTGAACGTTAAACAGTAAGCCACAGTGTATAGATCACCAAATAAAACCGACGATGGTAGCGGTTTATGGTAAACTGTAGAAGACTGGTCCGGTGTTCACGATACTATCATTAACAGTTAGTAAATCCAGCGATGGCGATGTATCGAACTTTATAGCAGGCCCAGGAAAAGAGTGATAGGCAATAAGCAGGGTTCGAATGAGTGGTTTACAGTCCAGCTTTATATGCAGGAAAAACAATATCATGAATATATCCGTTCAATTGAATTGTATATTGTAATTAATATTAACTGAAAATAGAACTTCGGTAGGTAATGGTTCATATGCACCACTGCCACTCTTTGAGTATTATTGATTTGATCTCGCAGCGATCATGACGAGTAAGCCTAAACATGTGCTTACAATGAGTTACTTTGTTTGACAGGCAAACATTTTATAAATCTGATTGTGCAGATATAAAATTCGGTAGGTTTAATGCTATATCGTCAAAATCCACACCCAACATCAATTATATCTGGGGGCTTACAAGTGCTATCATTAACAAGTACCTGATATGAGAACATTGGTATGAACAATGAGACTGCTTAGATCTCCCTTATCGTAGTCAAACCACGTAAGTGGTACTTATCATAAACATTCATAAAAACCAGAGATCGTTCAGGCGTTGTGGGCATGGCCATTTATACCAGTTTAGCTGCACTTAGAGCAAATGAAATGTTTTATACGCAGCAAACGATGATCGGTTTACATTAAGGCAGCACGTAGCAAATATTTTATTCGCTGTTATGCTCTAAAATAATTACGGCGAGCGGAAATGTGTTATTTTCATGTCTGTCGATGTACAACATATTTTCTCGAAAATAATCGTCTGACAGACGTTGCCACCGAATATACTGATGCGGTAAAACGTTATCACATAGCCTGATGGAATGTTCATGAACGCCTAAACGCCAAATTTAGAATTCTAGTTCATTTGTACAACCTATCATGCCATGGGTGATTTCGAAATGGAACTGAAAGAGTCAATTCCTGCCTAGGCAATTATCAAACTGACTAGAGAGCAAGACCAGAAAAAAGTTGGGGTCAATTGAATTATATAAAGCTAGTTTCAAATAAATACTGCGCTGCTTATATCATTTCGAGGACATACGATCACATAGGTACTTTGCTCAAGCTCTGTCTTCCATTCTGTCGATGTTGGAGAGTGTGATATAAAAGTAACCATCATTAACACCCAAGCGGTACGCTAACCAAAGAGTTGAGTTTGGCTAAGACACGTTCATAATGATGTTTCAGAATTCCTAAATTCTCAATAATGGCACTCACAGCTAATCAGCTTGGAGACTGTACCCAATCACACGAAAATTTAGCGTCTGGTTTTTATTAAGATGATAGCCTAAATTGTCGAATCGATGAAATTGCCTGCTAGGACAATAGAAAAAATGAAGTCACACATTGGCCTGGACCAAACCAATTAAAAGCTAAAGAATTTATGACTTTGGATGGAACAGAAACATCACACATGTGATACAAAACTGATCTACTGAGATGGTATTGTGTCCAAATACTAATATTATGATGAGGCAGTACACACTTTGACTGAGGGTGCATATGACTCTGTTTGAATTTTAACATAAATGAGTTACAATGCAGTGATCGAAAAGTAAATGTCTATACATTTTTATACCCTTCTCTCAAGCCTGTGGTCATCCTATCCTCCGTCTTCACTGAGCCCTTCGCCTCCGTTTATCTGTTCTCGCCTATGTCTTCAACTACAGACATTTATCACATACCCAGTCTCTTCCAATAAAGCAAAGTTCCGCAATCGTAACATTTTCGACACCAGACGCACTTTTCCTGTCAGTTTATTCGCATTACCGTTGATATAGCCCAATTCTCTCTACACTCAACCCCCACCCTCAAAACGAAATACACTGTGGCAGCGTAGGGTCGTCGAAACGGGTCAAACATCTTGGAAAGCGAGAGTCTAGCTGATTATTCACGCAGCCAATTTTGTAGTATTTACTGCCTGTGCGATAATGATTAACCAATTGAAGTGTTGTCGGTAATGGGTCTTAAAGCGGGGGATGGAGTTTGAATATATCACTAATACGCTTATCTAAACCCACAGTTGTTGTATTGGCCAAACGCGAATTCAACCTAGATAGCAGTACTTTACCATAAGCACCGCACTGAACGCACTGACACAGTCCCCTTGGGGTTTTCTATAGATTGATATCACTTAAACAGAGCGTTTACAGTTATAAAACAAGCTATCATTTTTTTATGCAACATTCCCACGCTAGCAAAATAAACTTATCGCGCTAAGCCACACCGATATCGTGATGGACGATATGATGACAGAATAATGCATGAAAATATAACTTTCGTACTAAAACATGAATATTATAATGCAGCATAATGAAGGGAATATCGTTCCATTAAACCTCGAGCCAATGATACTTTTGGATCTGTTTCATTCCTTGTGGTTTAATGGTGGGTTTTGCTTTATGTCAATGAAGGTAGTTTTACTAATTGTAACCATGGCCGACATCCCCTGAATATAGCTGTTAATGAAACAGAGCACTTATTGCAATGATTACAGTTCCTCGTATTTCGGTTTATTTCGGGTTGATTTAAGTAGTATTATAATGTTGGCAAACAATGTAACCCAATGTCACACGCGAGCGAGCAGCAGTTGCAAATCACAGCCGTGTTACCTGCGCCAGTGGCGCTCACTGATTACCATGTTTGACCTTGCTTCTTACGGATAATATACCTTGGTACGCCATTTAAGCTGCGTTACATCACATAGTCTACTTTTACCCAAGCTGGTAACCATTTTTGACCTTCCCAAAACCTAAATCAGTTGTAAACTGCGTACAAAATATATTGGAGGTCCACAAAAAAACTTGTTATGATACTATATTCATGTGTACCCGACTACTGCATTATGTATTCTATACGCCTAGTGAATCGTTAATATTCAATGCCATTTCATGCTTTCATATCTCAATGCGATTCATGTCCGTGTACAACTGGTCACCAAGGACTGCTAGTACCTCACCTTACCAAACTATAACTTTTGCCTGGTGCCTAGAGGCACCGGCCGACTTAAGCTGTCCGGGCTGCCTGCACTTATCCAATTATCCATTTAAACAATTCAACACCCATGCAAGAACAGACTAGAACCAATAGCTTTGGTCTGCGTGTATCATGAAATCAATATTGGAAGGTTTTATGTTAGGTATTGTTTTAAGTTAGGCACGGTTGCAATGTCTGCACACAAGCTACGTTGCCACGACAGTTATGTTTTTGTTTATTTATACATTAGATAAGCATCGGACTGTATAGAGTTCGACTGTGAGTCGGATGATTAATGAAGCGTGATTCCCGCTGATGCAGCTTATCTCAATTTACATGCCATTAGTAAGTGACATTGCCTTGCTGAGGGTAAATGATGAATACTCAGGCATACCCTCTGATAGAACTCGGTGCCTCTGGAATCATTACCATTTCCCAACATGACCACCTATCGCGTTGATGCACAACTTGCTGCCACTTTCTATCATCGCGTGATGTGCCAGAGGAATAACCTAGTCTCATCGGGAGGCATTTTGTTTGTTGATATATCGAAAGAAACAGTGCCCCGGCGGTTTTATAGATCAGACGTTGCTATTTAAATTTTACAGGAGGTTGAATTGTCTTCCGTTGAAGATGAGCAATAAAAACCGCCATTTGACACGTGTCTCCATAATGAAACTTGCACATTGTGATAAGATTTGTTTGACTTAAATGACGGTTGAAATAGATGATTAAGAAAATTATTTCAGGCATTCAATTGTTATTGCTCAGACCTGTGTTTCATGCGGCATTGTTAATTCCAATATAAATAATGAGTTGCATCGATGAATCTAGATAATCTCGTTCAATCCTTACACCACAGTGCTACAGCATTCGTGGTGGCAATGATATGAACGTACATTGTAAGCATCAAAGTCAAGAACGGACTATGTGCAAGGGGCAGGCTTTTCTTGACAGTCATTTACGCTTACTCTATGTAAGCGATAGCATATTCGCAAATCACAATGACAATTGTAATCGTTACTACTTGTTCTGAGCGATTGCGACATTTGCGTCAAGTGAAATACCTAGAATTTGCATATATTAGGTACAAGGCAAAATGTGATTTGAATCACGCGCTTACATGAAGAGCTATAAATAGACGTAATGCAGCAGTGTACTTGATTGATTGTGCCTGCCTCATTATAGTAGTAGTTCTTCATAAGCACGCTCCAGAATCACGAATTAAGCGTCTACCCACTGCAAGAAGTAGCAGTGGATAATATATGAGAAATAAATTAAAACGGCTATAAAACAGCTAAACACGAGGCAGCTTTCTGAGAAATCTTACAGTATTTATTTCCACAATGCTAAATAAGTTAAGCTATACCTAAATTATGTGGTAAAATGTATTGTGTTCTCTTCCATAGGATCATTTGGCGCTACTTAGCAGTTAACATTGATTAGCTCTGGACAACACTCCTCTGATGTATAGATGCGTTACTGGCAGCAAACGGATTTTATGCGTTTTACTAGTTCGCAAGCTGAAATGGCATATCGTTTTCCCCGGTGAACTTGCTCCTATAAACAATGACTTGGGCTGTAAGAGCAAAACTCATCGACTGATTTATTAACACGGTGGTAATATCATTATTGGTCTTTGGTTAAATTAAAGTTTTTCCTACAGCCGTTTAAGGATGGATATCCACACGATAACAACATAAAGAGGATGGATGGTTTTAGATTTAAAATGTTGCTAGCAAAATATAAATATAGATCGAAGTTCGCGGGGTCTCCAATTGGTTCTTCAACAAAGCTACTTTCTTGAATTATGGCACGAATTGGGCATACTGATATATACTTCTCCCGTGCGTTGAAGATATAAACATGTACATACTGTAGCTTTGGAACGATAGTTAACGCCTGTAGCGGAACCCTCGACGGTTAAAAGCACAGTTAATAAGTGAGGTGAATAAAATCGTCTTTTTCCAACCGGCCACACTGAAGCAAAACAAGCTGGGTATGAGCGAAGCTATTTATTTCTAGAACTTTGAATTCTCGTGCGACCTGAAACATGTCGAATTGACTGTAGCTAACATGAAAGTAAAAACAGTAAAGAACAGTATACAATATTCAGCAAGTTTGAAATCGTGGGGAAAAAAACATTACACCGTCTTTTATTACGACTACGATTAGTGGATTTAATGCTCATCATAGGTGGTATAGCCGCAGGAGCGGTTGGCCAATGTTCAGTCCAGAAGTTGTAAAAGCCTATTCAAAGTGTCTCATGTTGCTTTGTTTTTTTTTACACAGCCTACTACCCCTCTTGGCGAATTCCCAGTAAATATTAACTAAATGGTACCGATATCCACCTTTATGGAATCTTTCATGCTGGATTGGAGTCGGTTTTGTTTTGGCCCACTATTCTGTGACGTGCATGCCATCGTTGCACCGAAATATTTTTTTGCATTGATGAACTATTCTACTAGCGACATCTAAAACATTTAGTTGTGATTGTCATTTTTCATATAATAAAGGACCGCCTCGTGGCTTTGGTGTGATGATTGCGTACTATCAATAAACAAATGTGCGGCTATACAATGCAAGTACTTATATGGCGGACGAGCACGTGGGAAAAAGGTTCACAGGGTAGTATCGTTATGCATACCGGATCGGACTATATCAAACACTGCCATGCCGTCGAGCGAAATACTGCACTAATATTTCTGAAAGTAGCATCATAATGTTTATTTAACTAGTTACACCATCTCGTCTTAGCGCTGGTAAATCATCCAAACTATGTCATTTGTCACTCTGGATGTTAATTAAGGCATTTAAATTGCATTGACATCCAAAGGTGGTGAACAATGGCCTGCGTACATTATGCATCCTCTTTATCCTCCATAGCATCCGGTGTAGTATTTGCGGAACCTGCATGTACACCCTTTCTACAACCATGCGTTGTAAGCATTGCTTATGTAGACGCTGCAGCCCAACCAACGCTGTTCGTACATGCATATTTGATGCGCTATGCGACATGTTATCACTAAGCTGACACACCGTCGACCGTAAATTATTCCACTTGTCTTGCATATTCAATACAAGCCACACCAAACTAACCCGTTATTGCAGCAATTATCCCATACAACTCAGCACATTGGTTCGAGCAACAACGACCATCATTTCAGGCACAAATAAGCACAAGCATCAATTATGGTATGATAATACTGTAGCACAAACAGGCTTTGTATTACCCAGGAATAGGATTGTAATCTTTATTGCCCATCCTTAATGGAAGATAATTGCAGTAATTGCAGAGATAAACTAAAGCGTTCTAATCTAGGATCGGCTCAGGTGTTGATAGCTGTAACCACATGCAAAGCCCTTGGCATGAAATAGGGTGGTAATGGTTCCCAAAAGTATTCCCGAAAACGTAATAATTTGCAAATATGACCATATGATATCATAAATGTAGTGGCGTTGGAAAAGCGCTAGGGATAGAAAACTATTGGGTTAGATTGAGGAAAAGGCGCACAGTTAGAGCCAGAAAAAATGAAGGTACTCAATAGAAACATAATGTAGTATGAATTAGCAGCAATACAATAATCCATCCGTCATTCTGTCTGACGGATCCAGAACATGGGTCGTCTTGTAGCCAGGGACGTATGTCATGTCTTAATATCTGGTAATTGATAAGCAAATACATCAAAATCACTGCTGCAGGGACGCCAAAGTACGCAACTGATCTCACCATAAAAAAGTTGAATTCAACGTCAAGCTTAAGCCTTTATGGCGTCATGCTGTTGTATAAGCCATCGCAAGCTGCTCAGATAGTTACCTGACGCCACCGAAATGAAAATAAGTTGCAATCTATAACGGTATAATATACTGACGGCAGGTGCACACGGTAATTGCCAACTACATTTCGCATTTCACTTAAGCAATGTATTTAGGTGCGGATACAATTGAAGCTCATTCTAGATCACAATAGATGTTGGATGAGTTGAATATGCACAATGCCTGCTCCACTGAGTTCTACTTTTTGCCCTCTGAAAAAACGCTCGTTTCTGTGGATATGATAACCTTATAAAAAATAGAAGGAAAGACAAGTTCTGTCGCCTAATAAATATATGGAATAATTTTTCACCATGCGGTTGCCCAAAAATATCTATCACATGACAGATTTACACAGGCTACAATAGTAACGACTCGTTCAGGCAAAAAAGACCATCGGTGGCACCATCTGTTTCTAGTAGTTAAACGAGAAATCCCATACCAACGTGGTCTGCTATATACCGACTGCGAACCATTTGACTTTCTGACCGTGTGTCTGGGAATCGTAGATGAGAGGACATAGCATGGTCAGTAGTGCACTCGACCTTTACCCTTATGCGTGCGTTTTTGTGTGTTGTGCAGTAACTGACACGTAACCCTGTTTTCATATGTATCCCTTGCTTCGGTGATTTGCATTAACTGCCTGATCACTTAACCTGACTTTCCCTGATGTTGATAATGACGTCAAGTGATGCTAAATGTCGGTGAAATACTTCTTTCAACACATTTTTTCCTCCATCGTCCATTATAATGTTGCACTGTTCCATGCAGCTATCTTTCCCCAATGTTGGTTTCACATAAACATTGGCGAGTATTTGTTACAAATCTGTACTTGCAAGTTGCATCACACAACAATGTTAAGACACAACAAATATCATCGTCTTTCTCTGTGGACGGCTAGCGTCCTTCCATCCACGATAACTACTATCGACCACGAAATTGACATGAGTGTCTATCACCAACGTATCTATTGCTGTTATCTTGATGCGGATCCTCAGTAAACATTGGTCATCGCTTAGTCGCATTGTATCGACGGTTACAATTATTCTTACTGCCTTTATGGTCCAAATAAATACACCTTCAGTCATATCACTTAATTGCTTATGATATATATATATATATATATATATATATATATATATATATATATATATATATATATATATATATATATATATATATATATGTATATATATGTTTTTTATATATATATGTATATATATACATATATATATATACATATATATTTATATATATATATGTTTATATATATGTATATATATATATATATACATATATATTTATCTGGCTTATGACATATCTGCGCATCATGTTCTCGCAACATGGACTCAACCATTGCATTATTAACGAAGCAATAATCATAACACGTCTGAAGCATAATGACCATTAATTTTGTAAATATTCATCATACGATGTAAACGGTGATTAACTGTTAATCATTAGTGTGACCACGGAAAATAGTGTAATACTACAGTGCTCCTGACTTTGCTGGCTTAATGATGAATTTGATCAATATTATCTAAGTGCTAGATGCAGTCCAAGCAATGTTATCACTTTTGTCAAGACTTTAAGTCTTTTTACTGAAGTTTCTATCCGGGATAAATCGATGTCACATCTTCAAACCTAATCCTATTTCCACATGGATCATACTGGTTAAAAAAATAGAAGCGTTAGATAAACAAAATTTTTTTCGCGATGCGGTTTTTCCAGCCTGTAGTTGATCAGCGAGAAGACTGTGCTTCCAATGAACCTTAAAACTGGTCAAGCTCTTAATTGGCAAATCATTACCTCGTTGAATATCTTAAATACTTTTCTTTTCTTGTCATGATCGTGTATATGTCAAGTGCAGTTAATTATACAGGTACGGTTTTATCGTGTGTAACCTGATATCGCGAATATTAATATCCTGGCTTGCAATATCGTACAATAAATCTTATCAGCCAATCGAGGCTGTCAAGTTTTTCCTTATCTTTGATCAACCCTTGTGCAATTCTTCTGTTCGAATTTTTCCTCTTGTGCGTCGTTAGAATAAAAGTTTGGAATTTGAATTATGCTCATACCTTGTCCAGCTGTATATCGCCCACACTGGTACATTTGTCATGGCAGAGAAAAAAGATATAAGTGAAAATTCAATGTTAATGGGCGACATATTTTCGTATGCAATAAATCCTGCTATGAATATGTGATGCAAGTCGGATTAGGTTATCACATGTTTAGTTGATTGAATGTAGCCGTTGCCGTAATATAATCACGAACAATAGTTTTTGGGTTCGCAATATATGTCAAAATATATTGATGTCATTGTACTATGGAGATTCATTTGCTCCAAAGCGATACCGAGTGGACCACAGCCCCTAGTTAGGTGTGAGAAGTGGTAGTCAGCAAAAGTCATTCGATAATTGCTGCCCCATGCGGCTATCGTCACATTCCTTGATCATCCTAGTAAGAGGCATTACGTACGAACACAAATCGGTGAAGGAATATTTAGGCCTATTTGACCTATAATCATATCAAACCTTCACCGAAACAGCTTTGGTGTAGGTAATGTGCCGGACATGATCTAAAAGCTTAGCTCATTCTATTGTGTTCCATCAAGTGCAGAAAGCATCATCAAGCCAGTTCAGAATAGCAATACCGTTCTTAAGTAGAGGAATAGTGTACCTTGGCTACAGAGTCTGTTTAAAATGTTATTGTGTTATCATTGAGTCATTACACTCAAACAGCGACATATTTGGCTCTTTTGGAGTATGCAGGATTCGAAAGGAACAAATTTGGTATGTCACATTTCAAGCATCATTAATGATCTAAGGTGTATGCTTTTGGCAGTGCCAAAAAGGCCTGCATATAAGCGTAAGCATCGCATCTTTGTGGGCTGTGCCACAAATGTAGGCAGTCATACAAGCCATGTTTTCAAAACGGCAAGGTGTTGATGCATGGTGAGTAAACAAGTAAAACACAGTGAGGAATTGATTACATAATGCACATTGGTGTGGGGGGGGGGGGGGGGCAACGTGCTATATTGGGAGGGGCAGTCTTTGACCTTACTGCAGTGTTGATGATCAACCCGTGCTGATACGCAGAGAGGTAGTAATAGCTTGAATTAAGTTGTTATTGTTTAGCCAACCATAATTTACTCAGTGATAAAACGTTATGCGAAAAACTTGCAGCAACATCGTCCCAGTATCATGCTGCTGCAAATTTATACACTACATCAATGATATTACCCAAATTTCCACAAGTTTATTAACTTCAACCATAATATTGGGCAAATTTCTACACGATCTTCAATTACACCCATAAAATTGGCCAAAGTTAAATCATTTAATAACACAGAGCAGGGCAGCCGATATATAGTAAATACACAGTGTAGTCAATGAGGCAATCGTCTATCAAGCTGTCCCTTACCACAACACAACCTGGATCATAGTATTCTTGAATAGGATACGGAACAGCAGCAATACTTTGCTGGATATCAATTCGTGTCGGGATATTTTTGCTAATATTTGCGAAATGAATTAACCATGCTGTCAAACTGAGTAACTGCCTACGATACACAGAATGGGCTGTTACAATAACTCGACTCTATCTATAATCCACTCCCTCGGGTATACCTAAAGTGATTAAGTATGCTTCCTTCATTGCTATTTCGAATATTTACTGCTCTTTTCGCAAAATGTAGATGCCTCAGTCAATGTTCAACGTGTAGATAGTGTTTATTACAACATTACTTAGGACCATAGTTTCAATGCCTCCATGTTCGGTAACTCTAGACATATTACTGCTACATACGTGATACCTAACCTTTTGCCATGTCATGAATGACAAAGGAGACACACTTCGAGCCGGGACAGTTGCCAAAAATCAACTGGAGACCTGAAACTATAGATGGTTGAGGTACCCTAGGCATTTGGGAAATATATCTCCCCATGAAAATTCAAACATATAGTCAACCACTGACTTGCGATAATAAACCTTACCCTAAGATGCCTGATGAGAGCCTCGATGTTGAAACTGCGACCCGGAGAGACTTAAAACGCCCCACGAAGAATAGACAAACAAACTTTTGCGGTCAAAATTCATGCCACAAGTTCATATGTCGGTAGCACCCTAGGTTAACGCCTCTTGGCGAAAATCGATGTCTGATGGACGAATCATAGAAATATTCATAGCTGACCACACAAATACACGTCAATTGCTGACGATAGTTATTTCCGTCCAACCAAGTGCAAATGATCATAAAATAATTAACAAGGTCAGACAATCTCCCGCACTTAGAGATCTCGCAATCTAATGTAGAATATTGTCCTCCTAACTGATCGATTTAATTATACATCATGATTAACGGCGCCTGTCAGCCGGAGCAGCAAAAATATTCCAATCAGATTTTACTGTTAGAAAGTAAGATTACGGACACGGCCATGCACCCATATTTATTATCGAACTTATTTCGCTGTGGAATGCGAGGACAATATGGTGAGAGAACTCATTGATCTCCTATACTGAGAGCGTACGAGAGGTATTCTATTAGCACAAAATTTATATTGGTAACAAAGGAAATCTTTATATGAAATGCGCAGAACAATCCTGAACCATTTTATTAATTGACACCCGTCTAGAGATATTATGCCTTAATAATCCAATTTTGTTAAGAAACATATACTCCACCTAGTCACGTTAACCACAGTATCTAGCGACACACACCCACACGCACAGCCACACACCCACACACCAGCGCTCTGGATATACTAGCGAGACAAGACACGTCCCTTGCGTTTTGCTGATGTATGGACATACTTGGACTGTATTTGTCTCCTGTTGTCGGGTGATAAGCATGTTGTATCATATTGACAGCAAAACGTACACGCAACCTCGTCCAATAAAAAAGCTGCTCATGTCTGCGGCTCTTTTATTGGCGTTCATATTTAAATAAAGCCAAGGGTAATAGACTGTTATCGACCTTGCTAAAAGAATCCTACGCTCGACAGATTTGTTCCAGATCTTGGTGGGTCAATAGCACGCATGTTTGATTATCATCTGACGTATGCACTATCCATGCTGCCTAAGGAGATACCTATCCCAAATTCGCATAGGAGTAATTGACCAACAAAGGATAATTGTCTAAGGTGCTGATCGTAAAGACGACCTTGAAACAACTTCCAAGTAGTTAAATCTGAAGTTTAATACCGCTGTCCTGAAGACGGAGACTAACGAACAGACAAGATGGATATCATTTGGATGATTGAGTTATCGAGTGAGTGAAAGTTTGCATTGTGATCGTTTTGCCACTTTAGAACGATTATCTCACAATGGCGCTCTGATCATTCCCTTTTTGACAGAATCAAACCTCGACCCGGCAAACTGGAAAACTTAAAAAGCCATATTTAATTTGCCTTTGTATCATTGGAGAGCATCGGGCGGAAAAAGCTATCCTCAACTTCAAAGTGACATTCATGGGTTGCTGTAGAATGGCAGCGTGTCTCAGTTTGTACTTCATGATCTTTCGGCCGCTTTGACACCATTGACCACCAGGTGCTGGTAAAATGGTTCCGAGAGTACTATGAAAATCGAGGATATTTACTTAAAAGATGACATCCTACTTGAGCGATACGAATGCGGATACGATTTCTGAGTCAGTATTAATCAGACAGGAAGTTCTCAAGTGACCCGTGTTCGGCCAAGGCACATACATAATGTATACAGAACGACAATCGTAGCTCTCTGCCACCGAGCGTAATGTATGCTGCCTGTCTGTCCAATAATCGTCAACAACGGCTACAGCTGGTAAATAATACATCTGCCCACAGAATTACCCAAACACAGAGAACTAGCCACACAACACTCGTTATGCGTGAACTGTACTGGTCTGCCCATCAAGTCAAGCCAAAAGATTGAAGGCCATGAATGGTCAGGCGCCTAAATATATCTCTGAAATGATCATCGCCTTCGAGCTGTCGCGAGCCTACGTGCAACGACGGCCTACTGCCAACGCCGTCTTCCATACACTGTCGCAGTTCTGTGGAACAAGCTTCCTAGCTGTTTGCGACGAATAACATATGTGAACAGTTTAAAACTCGTTCTCAAAACGTAGCTTTATAAAGCAGCTTATAGTAAATGATCAATAGGTACCTAATATTAGTCATTGTTATCTAGTCAATATAAGAGATTATGTAGGAACACAGGAAGTCTTTTAATGAAACGTCTCTTGTATTAAAATAACTGTATTGTGTTTTGTATAATACTTTGTAACACTTTGTAAAGAGGGTTGATATGGTTGATTTTAGGCGACGAAAACTTCTTCTGGATTAACATTATAACCAGTGGGTTACGTGAGTCTTCAAGCATACTGATAGCAAGAGATGATATTCATTTTGTTCAGGGTATTATCTATTATATCTTGCCGCAGGCCATTTTCGTCATGAGAGTTTTTTTAGCGAAATGACAGTACCAAACTATTGACAGATACTAATTATAGCCTTTACCGAAACTCCTGTGGCCGTGATTGTCTGTTACCTACTTAATATCATACCGTGGCCGGTCATTTATGTTATTTTAACGAAATCCATCGACATGATCATATTTGCTGTTCACCCTGGCATAAAGTGTGAGTTAATCGAAATACCTCTAATTAGCCCATTCAAACAAATAAACGAAAGAATTATTATCTAATCGTCGATTTGTCAAAGCATCCACCTTGTATATCATTAATGGCAGGCATCGTGTCAGATGTAATTATCATGTATCAAGAATTATACCATGGTTCGACACATTCGACTGTGTCACTTTGTTATTTTTTCTTGACGACTTCGCCAATGATTAAGTCAATTGACTACATTAGTTTAATTTGATCCTCATTTTTAACAGGCTAGAACTAACATTGATTGGATTGGCATGACAACATTTATTTTCACATAGGTATTATTTAGTAGTAGTAGTAGTAGTAGTAGCAGAAGTAGTAGTGGCCGAAGTAGCCGTAGTAGTATGCGTTGATGTAATATCGGCCATACTACGATGTTTCAGTACGAATTATAACTTAAGGACACTAATCCTATACCTTTAATAGATTGAACCAGACATGACAATAATGATATTACCTCATCATTAATCCCCAGAGGTGTCATCAAAGTTATTACTGACTGATACCCCACGGGGTGCACCTCATCTCATAAATTATACATATCAGCCTTTTGATTCAAATTGTGACCACGACGGTTCGTTAAACAACAAGGCTCCAATGCCGAATCAAAATATTGAACGACAGCCACCCTGGAGTACTCACGAATATTGTCATTCGAAATTGGCTATGTGCTATTGTTTTCTATTGAGGACATATACAGAATAAACAGAGTGGTCTGCGCCTGATGGAGCCATCTATGAATGAATCCTAGTTATTTCTAGTTTTGTGATAACATCTTTCATAAAGCGAATACATACGAAGAAAATATTCTTCGCATCATCGGCTCGTGGACATGCTGACACTAGGGTTCAACCAACTAAAGTTTCAATCATTGTTCTATCTGTGGTACTAACACATGGGGGATCTGCAAGTTGTTTTTTTCCGCATACGCAGTAAAATGCTCAAACTTAAACGACTCTTCTAATTACGAGGGGTACAACGTTTTGCTGGCAAATTTGGATAGCCATTATGATGACGACAGCCGATCTTTTGCAAAGTAGTCTAACGAGAAGCTGCTCTACAACATTAACTGCATTCGTTCATGCTGGAATTGGATTTAGAACAATACTGTCTTTGCCAATATACCAATTGACAAGAAAAATCCGGATCGTGGTGAGTCGAAGCCAAGAATATGTTGTGATTGTCGGTATGATTTATTTACCGATAAATAAACAAATCTAAGCTCCGAACCCGACAACGTAAAGTTAAGATAATTGAACAGGAACGGACGAACAACAGATCTGTCAATGGAGATCGTTAACAGGTCGTTGAAAATACTGTAAAAAATGTTTAAATATACATTGCTTAGAACTGTCAATTGATTTACGAGATTATCTCCTTTGTGTCTAGTTTCTGTAGTGACTCACTTGCTATACTTGCATGGTTCTTGAAAAACCAAGCATTCTGAGCCATTCCATAGTCCGACATTACTGCCATCATGTGACACAAAATTAATTTGTTTAAGTAGCGGGTTATTCTTCATAAACAAGATAGTAACATGCGATGTTCCCAGCCCGCGCTATAATTCGCATCTTACTGTTTATATATATATATATATATATATATATATATATATATATATATATATATATATATATATATATATATATATATATATATATATATATATATATATATATATATAATATATATATATATATATATATATATATATATATATATATATATATATATATATATATATATATATATATATATATATATATATATATATATATATATATATATATATATATACTTTTGATCAGTGACACAGTCGGGGTTTAGTGTCTATCGATATGTACATATTACGAACGAGAAGCTGCCGAACAGAACGTAATTATCAAAGGACTCCACGCGCTGATAGATAACCTGAGTGGTGTATAAACGTGATAGATGGTCATCATGGGATCCGGCAATGATTACAGAGGCACCAAACTGAATTATTACGTCGTTCCCTGGGCAGCAGGGATAATTCATCATTTAGTTTCTACGAGGGAATGGCACTAACGCCGGACGAATATATCGCTATAGGCTGTATCAACGGTAATGGCGCGTCATAATTTATCTGACTAAAAGACAAAAATTTGTATCCCAACTCGAATATAATACATAGTTAAATACTTTTAAACTTTCTGGGTATAAACAATCAAGTCATCTTATTTCCGAAGTTTTCAATCACTCTGATTTGATAAGATTATCAATTAAGCCACGTAGAGTCTATCATTCATCTGGAATGCCGACTCAAATGTATAACATACCTGATTGTATCTTGTTACATAAAAAGCATTGGATAGAACACGTGTGCAATCCACGGAGTAATATCACGAGTTAAACCTACGAATTTATCTGTATTAGTAGATTAGCAAACACACATGCACACGCGCACACACCCGCACGCACACACGCAAGCACGCACACACACGCCCACACGCACACACACACACACACACAAGCACACACACACATTGGTATAACTTGGTGAATTGTCAAAATAACCATGGTGTATGTATGAGAGCGATTGAAACTGCCTGAATGAATGTTTATGCAGGGGCTGTACTCTTGATGACTCATTAAATATCTTACATGCCAGAGCCACGAATACCTATATAAAGGGCGTCAGACTTGAGGCGGCGTTCAACTCTGTTGTTGACGTGTATCACGCGAAGCTTTTGGTGATTAAACAAAACACCGCTGTGCATGTAATGAATAAGAACGACGTCAATACTGAATTGCTTTCTCCACAAATGTTCATTGTACACTATAAGGGAAAGGGATGCAGGCAAACAATTCGATTGATTGGGAGTTAAGTCAGACCGTCAGATTTGTGGAGAGTTGCTTGTATTTAAACACGATATTTGTTAAGATGTCTTGTATAGAGACCGGAAGCGACGAATTTAATGTCAATGAGATTGGGCACTGCCTTAATTATTAACAGACGTCACATTAGGCGTCGTCGTATGTCGATACGTGATGCCATTAATTTCTTCCAGTTAGTGGCAGACAAAAGAATCCGGCTTTATTTAAAAAAAATCGTCACATGTGGCATCCAATAACAAAGAAAAGTCTACTTTGCAACCCTATACAAATTTGACAGAACTGATATTGCCTGTATTTTTTTAGGGTAAAAAGGCTTCCCTATGTATAATGGGTAACCACGTTGAATTGAACCACTTAAAGACGTTTATGGTCAATATTCCTGACACATATTACCTATGCACAGCAACGTCTTACACGAATATTTCACGTGGCACTCGAGAACATGTTTACGCCTTAATGAGCTGATAAATGTGATCTGATCGTTAATTTGTTTCCTCCTATAACATGGCGCAAGGTGTCTGTGCGAAATTTATTTCTCTTCCATAATGATGATGCTTAATTCTCTGCAGATCGCTTACACCATTCCCTCTTTCCATTTTAGGCGAAGGCGAGAAATATTTGGTTATTCTGTTTCGCTCCATCAACTTGACAAATCTGTTGACTCTTTGTCGTTGTTGATTCATTTGCTTGAACACATTATTTAACAATATCAAGAAACAACAAATTTTCCGTTATCCGCATCTCATCGTGGACGGTTACTGTCTTCGAACCCATAATAATGAATGCTGATCAGAAAAATACAGGATTTTCTATTGCTAGCGTCTACGCGAATTATTAAAGATCATGCTTTTTATATGTTTTTGCAGTATAATGTATGCAAACTATTTATGACAATCTATCGTTACAATGATAATTACATGACATCATCATATCCTCTTATTACGATGTTAGTAACCTTTCTAAAAGATTAACGTAATTATTGGTATTAGGCATGGCAGCGTGCGGATAAGTACATGTTTTTCAAGCATTACATGCATGATTAGTAAATATTCAGCGATATCGGGTCTCTCAGGTTTGATGCAAAGGCAATTTTATGAAAGTTCTTTATATATCTTCCAGAAGCTAATAGTACATGTTAGTTTTGATTTCGTTAATACAAATGAAAGCTTTGAAGTTTGTCTTAATAAGTGATCGACTCTCATGCTATCCATACTTAGACTGGCTGAATCTAAGCTAAGCAGTCCGTTGTAGGCATTAAATCTTGCAAGCATATATTGTATGTCAAGTGAGAATCGGAATCATACATTGCAATCACCATCTTTCTTGATAACGCCTTAGGGATAAGGTGGTCGTGAAATATTATATGATAGTGTTGCGTGCTTCGAGATCCCTGTTGAAACAATGTATTGCAAGATTATTGATTAAAAAGACGATTATCATGAAATAGCATTTCGTTGATAACAGACTATTTGTAGCATATTTCCCGGACGAATAAGTCGTCTTAGGATGGCTTCATTTCTGATTAGACAATGTGTGGCGGTGATATGTTTCACTTCGTATCTTTAAAGATAGAAGACAGCATATGTCGGATGTTTGATTCATGTAAATTAATTTTTGTCGTCGCGCAAGATAAACCGTATGATAACAGCAGTGTATTTATCATATGGTTCATCAAATGTTCATCATATCCTTATCAAGAATATAAAGCAAGATAGGAATATCTATGCTGAATGTGTGGTGTTATACATACATCTATCATGAACGTATAGGCGCAACATGAGCTTGATCATGCCTTATAAGCAGTACCGTAACATAATGAATGCATACTTGTCATCACTGTCATTACCCAACGTATTATTATGAGACTAAGGAATGAGCGCAATGTCGATTTGTCGTATTTGTGCCACCTTCAGTCTATATCCTGATGATGTATGTGTCAAAAATTATAAAAAAATTACAATACCACTCTAGTACGTACTCCATTTCACACTGTTGCTCAGTTTGCTTAGAGGGAAGGAGCGCGACTCTGCTAGAGCCTATAATGACGATGCCATACCACTGATAGTCATTAACAAGGGGAATATGGTCAACTCGATGAGGTATGACATTACATATTAGTTTATATGGTCGAACATATGCTATTTTTAATATTGATTGCTATATGTCAATGATCTAAGTTGCAATTTCGGCCGCAAGATTAGCGCCACTATCCTCTCATTTAATCTTGACTATGTCATGTAAATAATACACTTACCGCATTGAACAACAGACGTGCATGTGCAAATAGGTAAGTATTTTATTGGTGTCAATAATCACTGAAAATATAACGTGTATGCTAGACTTTATTAGTACAAGATGTTGCTAAACGGATGCATGATCACTGAATGATAGTAAAAGCAAAATATGAGACAATTAACATTTATTAAACATGAAAAGATCAAGCACCTGCTTGCATCAGAGGTCAATAAATGGAGAGGAATCAATGCTGTAAATAACAATATATAACCTGCTTCAACATTTGCAAGTGTATACCGCCGCTACTTGGTGTACGAAAATTTCAACTGAATGCTCTTTACAATTGATATAATATAGCCATTCCCCAAATGTACGTCTTGTGGGTAACTCTGATCTATATTTGCTTTTTCTGGTATCACCAGTGCGATTTGATGAGATAACAAATCATCAATGCTGGTAACTTTGGAATGACTTAACAAATTTCTCGAGGCTCCTGTCATCTTTTATATTGCACACATTAAGTGTTCTGTCTGAGAATAACTGTAACTCCGTGGGTGAAACAGGTCATCTTGCACATCGTCTGTCGTGCTAAGATTTCGACATCCGTATGTATCCCAATAATACAATGTAGTAATTTTGCATAATGTGGGTTCTGATTTCAAAACATGATGCTTTTTAATATAGTAGATGAATAAGTGTAAATCGACTACCAAAATCTGGCGTCATACTTTTTTTGAAAGTTGGATGTGTGACTTCATAGCATAAAAGGGTTAAATAAACACGGATTCGGCAAAGTGATGAATCGAATCGTAATTCATTCCGCCATTTGGTAGTGTTTATCTTACATATGAATGCAAGAGGAAAAAGTCTCGTTCTACAACCAACGGATTGTTCAAACAGTTGAACAACTTTAAGGTAATAAACATAACTTATACAGACTAATTTCATTACATATATGAAAATATCAGTTTCGGGAATGTGACCCGGCATATGACAATCCAAGGCCAAAACCTGGCATTGAGCGATGGGCTCATCTGCTACAAATTGAGAGGAAGACAAATTTGATATTGTCGGTCATAAAAGTCTTTGCCCTTATATAATATGATATATCTTGATTCATTGATCAATCCTTACAATCCTTACTTTTTCTATGTTATAAAATTGCTTGCCGGTCCATATGCTTTATGCGTTAGCCAGTTTGAATATGTATTTTTTGTAAAGTGACTTTCATGTTGTCGGGTGAGGTGGAGGAGTGGTGTATTTCACTCCATATTTAACCTAAATACAGATTATCATTTGCGTTATGTTGCTGTTGTATTTGGTACCAAACAGCCTCATGCTTCCCGTGTATGGTCGCGTTGAGACAACCAATAAACTGCCCCAACAAGTATTTTACAGACCAGGACGATTCAATATCGCATTTATCTGATTCACGCTCTGTTAGCTCCGCATAGTTCAATAGCAGACGACATGCTGTTTGATATCCCTGCAGTTTAGTTAAAAGTATTCGATAACGGATAAACATGTTAGTGTCAAATATGCTAATAAGAGCATATGCTGAAAAAAGAATGATAACCTACATTACATTATCTCTAGTCATGTTCAGTTTAATCCCCATTTTTTAGATTATACTTATAGGCCTACATTTAACTGTCGCCAAACAAAAAAGGAGTTCAAATGTAATGTAGATGCTTAAGTGACAAACTCAAGCAAGACAATATTGGCAATATGCACATTAATGTTTAAATATATTGTTCGGACATGCTTGATAGATACCGAGTGATACAGCAGTGAGTTTCTGCGTGGCTACATCATGTCCAATGGGTGTAATAAAGTATCGATATTACACGCCGTACATTCTTACACAGGTACTTTCCATCGCCACAGAGCAAGATAACCATTAAACTATAATCTTGTATCTATTGCATTGATGGCACGGTCATAAAACGTTCGAGTAGTGCTACGAGCCCAAAGCCAAAGAATGGCGTGGTATGATTGCTTCAGGACATAAGATAAAAATTATCGTCATAGTATAAATAGAGGTTGACAAAGCTATTTGGGAGATAAATAGATGATGACATGTGTATCAAAAAGGGATAGTTATTGCGCAATGCTTAATACTCTTGATATATGATTACCGATTAAAATGTGCAATTAAGCAGAAACCAGGTAATCGTGAAAACATATGGGTCGATATTCTTGAACACAATTTTCTATCCAATTGCTTGGACTCGATAATAAAACATTAGCTTACTTCAACAGGAAGCATGTGTTTTCACGCAAGTGATCAACCTATGTTTGAGTGACCGAGGTATGGTCTTCCAAACAAATGACGGTACCCAGCATACAAATACGTTTTTAACAGATGTTTGAGTATATGACATATCCTTAACTCTCGGGGGTGTCGTAGTTGAAGTGCCTAATCAATCAAATCGCAGTTATGCAATCGCTTCCCACCTCATGTTACAACCATGGTCATGCAAATCGTGTATTTCCTTCCAAACCACGATACGCTGTTCTAACGATAATGGCATCAAAGGCGCTCTGCACTCCTCACTCGGTTATGTTTGATGATAAACAGTATTTGCCCCTCTACAGAATACGTAGAACATAATTGTCCCAACACCATAGAGGCTGTTAAGTGGATTGCCTCTCATATTTATGGCAGCAACTTCCAATATAATTATTTAAACAAATTGTGCCTTGTATTGGTTACGGGTGAATTATATTTGCAATATGCGGCTTGACATATATTGATATACGTGCTACCGTACACAACACGGTCAAATCAAGAGCCTCCGCGACACCTATGTAACTAGCCGTTTGGTGTTAATCAATAATCATCGCAACCATTCACCATAGACCTACTGAATGCATGTTCATGCTCGAATATCAGCATACGAGAATACGTAAAATATGATGTTTAACTCGTCATAAAATAGCAGTCACAACAAAACTATCCCTTTTTTCTTGAGCGTAGTCGAGCTTGATACCTTTATCATCTTGTGAGAACAGCCGTGTTAAGCGTACGAGTAACCAACAATCACTGCTTGAATGTATAAGCACCTCTTCCATTTGCCTGGTCGTAGCAGTGGAGCAAAAAACATCGCTATGCATTAACGAAATTAACCTATAAATTGTCATATTTCAGTACTGAGGTTGCACTCAGGCAATCCGGTTCCCGTGGTATAGTTGTTTGCTGCGTGGCCTTTCGACCCACAAGGTGTGGGTTCAATACCAGGTTGTAATAACCTGACTGGTTCCTGGTGACTCGGATGAACACGTTAAATGGCGGTCACATCACTAGGCAGCGTCTATTTGTCTATTGGGCGCTGGCATCATCCTCACCCATCACCGTCGCGATATCAAATCTTTGCTAAATGTGACGTTAAGTCCCAATAATGCCTTTATTTTGGGCACTCGGGCAAACCGTGAATCTGCTTTTTTTTAAATTGCATGTGTTACTTAATCAAACAAAAGCACGTTACCGCAAAGGGAAATGAGCTATTTTAGCTCAAATATTGTCTAACTATTTTAACCACTCATTCAAATGCATTTTGCTCCCTCACACATTTTACGGGCACGAATTTTCATTAGTTCTGCCCAGTTATATTTATACATGCAGCGTTCCGAGTTCATCCGATGTGCTTTGTTAAGTAGTTACACATGAAAGTTCATCATATTAACGTTACCTGTTTTTTGGAAGATATGTTGCAAGTATATGACACCCACACCAGTCGGAGTTCTGACGCAGGTCACTATGTCTGTATTGGGTAGCTAGTACAGCGTCAACAGGCAAAAACATACAAGAGTTAGGCTACTACATAAGTGTTGAAAATCATTGCTATTAAATAAAGGCTTCTAAAACATTGTTGAAATGCGTTTTACGTGTATGTTTGATAAATAACTATGAGAAGGATTGCATCATCAACAAATACGAGGTACATTTGCTTTGTAGTCATCTTGTTGCGGCATGACAAAACATAAATGAAATTTCGGCTATAACGTAGTGATCCACCTTTTATATAAACACCAAGTCTCCAATTAAACAAATCTACTGATCAGAGATTCATACAACGTAGGCGATGTTTCATATTTATTGGAAAGTATCAATTATCATATTTTAGTGTCGTTTAGCCATTCTGATCAATCACCATATCAATGATTATCAATAAGATAAGAGTTGCACAACGGGTGAAATCGCATATATTGCCAATGCAACATTTTCTATGTAAATTTGTCCAGTCGAGTGTCATTAGAAACAGCAATAAAATGTTACTTTTACGGTTATGGTTCTCCAAAACTAATAAGGTAAACACTGATATTTTATTCCTGTTGAATAAAATCAAGGAATATCTCTAATACCTTGGTACAAAATACTGGATTATCAATGGATCGCGCTTGTTCTATTACCAATTATGTTGCGCAGATCTATTTAATGTGTCGTTGCGTACTTGATTCATCAATAGCGCTCGAATGTGACATCTTAGTTGGATCAAATGACATTTCTGCCCAGTTAATATAAGCGACAGTGCTCTGCGCAAGTCCCAATAAAATTCCCCCCCTAGCGTCCGCTTCATATGTAAGCTGGGACGTAGTATACGTAGATTTATGTCAGTGTAATATAGGAATTAGTGTAATCGTTTATATTATCCTCGTGTAATGAGTATGGTCACTGTGGACACGCTTCATTTTATGATATTGGCGCAAGCGCATTTGACTGTACAATGATTCAGGGTTTTTCGGTAAGTCATTTATGGTTGCGTTGAAACTACCTGTTTGCATGAATTAAGTTATTGTTGACGAAATTAGGCTCGGAGGCGAACGCTATGTGGCGTCACTATGCCATCAAAGCAGCACAACTGGGTACATAGAACCAATAATTTCATCGTTGACAACACCCCGTTCAATCCGCGGATGACTAAATAAACCATTCGATCAGGTGTCAGTGTTTTTAATTCAATGACCGATTGCAACTTTATGCAGTGAATTTGTCGTATATTGTATAGAGTCGCATTTAGTTTTTTGTGAAACCTTTTTATCTTAAAATATGCTGAAACCACACGGACAATTTACAGCACATAGTCTGGGGGAACAAAATGCCCCTCCCATCAAGACTTGTTCATATCTGTTGTCATGGTTATCAAAGGGCAGATGCCTACGTTGACAGTATTGCTTCCCAAAAATATATATACGCCATTTACCATATAATACCGTACTTATGTTATGTTTCAATGATGATGGCTTCGTGCGTTTGCATACCCAGCGCCTCAGTTATCCATCTCAAGGTGTGACAAGCGAGATGCACTGACAAACAACGCCAAAATACGGTGTTGCGGTAATTGCCAATCAGGAAGCAATGGCTTGCACTTGATTACTGTGTGTAAGGGCCGTAAGACCCTGCGATATGTATGCTATCATATAGCCACGCGGAAGATACGGGAGAACAAACGGACGCTTCAAGTCGTCGTGTGGGAGTCCCATACCACCCACATGACCATGCAATAGATAACATGTCAAACCGCGGTAGGATCAAATAGTATTCCTGTAATCGGATATTTTGAATGACTCAAACAGGTTCTAAACAATATTAAGATAGCGTCGTTTAATATATAGATATGCAACAGCAGCATGAATCACTGCGATTTGTTTGCATCTCAAAGGGTGATCTATAGTTATTAGATAGGCGTTCTTATATAGCCAACGCCTTGAGGTAACATCTTTCTTCATAACACATGTCAATGCCTATGATTGTTTCTTTAGGAGCCCAGTAAAAGCAACCATTCTGTGGTTTTAAAGCGCCAACTCTCCACATATCCCGTCACATAACGGAAGAACGGTATACCCAGTCTCGTCACATATGTTCACTGGATGTTGCATTATTACGCGTACACAGATGACCATGCACCATCCCGTGTGTAAAGTCGAACACACAGTAACACATGTGCACAGAAGAGCACGCATCATCATGAGATCAGCTTTAGATCGCACCTAATACGTGTATACAGTGGATCTCTTCTCTTCTCTGGTGTACGTAATTACAATCCCTCAATATCGTGTTAGCTAATCGGATCCATCCTCACTGCATCCTTTGATTAGCTCTCCAAGTGTCAGTGCTATGGTTACGGCTCGTAAACGAACATACACAGCGGATCATTACTCATATAGCGTTCGTAATCTCATATGCCATTTCCGTGCAATGTCTATGCCGAGAGTTACAAATTATATTGCACCTTCTTGAAATTATTCGTTCTTGAAAAATTTACGGTCACAAACTTATGTTTCTGATATATTCTGTTGAAGACAATCAACGTATATGACGCATATAATTACATGTGTTCAACATTAGCATGGATTTACAAGAGGTTAATGCCAAATTAAGCTGATACAGTTTGCAAGAGGGTGAACTATAACCCGTAGCCTGCTGGCATGGAAGTACACCATAACTGAGAAAGTACATAATCTGTCCTCCCTCCTGAGATCTTGTTGACAATGTGTTGCATGACTTCTATTCGATAATGTCCCACCTCTACACACTTTAAAGGCAATATCCTGCACTCTATCTCTATCATTATTCACACATAACATGAATCATCCACGTAGTGGTCTGCTAGTTTTATGCAATGTAATCAGTAGATCCCAATGAAAGGAAATCCGTGTAATCCGATTTTCTTAAGGCCAATCAGCAGCGTGCTGCCCTGTCGTGTTATTTTTATGTACACCATTGCGGGAGATGTTGGCATGTCCGTGTTTATGATCTTTCGTCGAAAGTGGTTGTGCAGGCACATACCCGTCGTGTGCTTGCAAATAAAACGTCTGAATTATGCAACACTTTAATATCTCAAACGCATATAGAAAACTGTGAAGGGCATAGGAATGGCTCATACAAGCCTGCGTACATACGCACACATACACACACCCAAGCACATACATGTATTCTTTGAAAGTAATATGCGAGGAAATAACACGTTGGCATTGATGGTTGGTATTTTATATGCAACGAAAATGGGAGACAACTATATGTGCGAAACAAAAGCAATGATTACAACAGCACAAGGGCTAAGTCTTTTGCACTCAAGCACTCCAGGAAGGTAGTGGATCATCATGGAGTTGTAACTGACAATTACTCTTCCCATCGTGATCACTGAACTGTTGTGTACTTTGACCGTCGTAAGATCAATCAACACCGTCCTTCCCAAGCCACACTTACAGATGACTGAAGACAATTGCAACTTTTGCAAGCCGCTGTTTAATATTAGTGCACACTTTAGTTTAATATGGCAAGAGATGTGCGCATTTTGCGTTTATTGTCCTTTGTTGGGAAGTGCTCGTCTAAGCAGCAGGGCGATATTCGATAAACAATAAGGTCGGGGCACACGGATACCACCAGCAGTCCGGCTAAAGTGTAAGCCGGTACAAGATACTTGCTTGTGCAGTAGCCGTATGATCAACATCTTGATTCAATTAAGCAGAACTAATCAAGCCCATGGGCTGAATGTACATACACCATTCAATGCATATTGGAGGACTTAAATTGGATAATCGTGTAATGGGGAGATATGCTGCAGACCGGACGTGCAAGTTGAGTACATGCTTGCAGTAAAATATGTACTGATGTTCAATATCATGTGTTTCGGGGAAATAAAATAGAACTAAGTGCTTACATTGTTGCCTAGTCGTTTTTGGCTCTAGTATCATCAATGCGAAATTGTAACATCGTTGCGGAAAATCGTTTGCAAGTGTACATAAATATCTCTCTTTCTCTCTCTCTCTCTCTCAAACATTATCTCTCTCTCTAATTCTATCTGTGTATCTCACTGTCTCTATCTCGCTCCATCTCTCTGCATTTATACATATTAAAATATATATATATATATTCATGCATATATATACATACATACAAACATATACATATATATATGTATAGACATATACATATACATACATATATATGTACATATATATATATATATGTAAATACATAAATACATATATATATACATATATATATGAATATATATGAACTATATATATATATATATGTTCATATATATATATATATATATATATATATATACATAGATAGATATAAATATATATAAATATAAATAAATTTTTATATGTACATATATGTACGTATTCATTTTATTCATATAAAAAGGCATTAATATATGCAATAATATATACATATATATACATATATAACTATATACATATATATATGTATCTTTGTAGTTATGAAAATATATATATGTATATATATAGCTATATATATATAAATATTATTTATTGATAAATATTTATGTATATATACACATATATAGGTATTGATATATATATACAGATATATATACATATAAATATATATTTTATATATATATATACATTTATAGATATATATACATATATAGATATATATTCATATATATATATACATATTAAGATATATATATAAATATATGTACATGTATAAGTATTTATACATCTATATAAGTTGATACAAATATATAGCTATAGATAAATATATATATTTAAATAGATATATAATATATATATACACATGTGCATATTCATATTTATCGTATAAAATGCATTAATATATGCATTTATATATATATTTATATTCTATATATATATATTTTTTCTTGTATATATATATATATATATGTATATATAGAGGTATATATATACATATTCATGTATATATATTTATGTATCTATATACACATATATAGGTATTGATATATATATATATACATATATATATACATATAAATATATGCATATATGTAAATATACATATGTATATATATACACATATACATATATATATATAAATTTACATATATATATTTATATGTATATTTATGAATATATATATATATATATATTTCTATATATATAAAAATATATAGATAAATATTTATATATATAAATGAATATATATATATTTATCTCTATATATATATATAGGATTATCTCTATATAAATATATATACATATATATATATATATTATATATATGTATATATATATAATTTATATATATATATATGTACTTATATGTTGATATAAACATATAGCTATATATTTATATATAAATAAACATATATATATATATGTATATCTATATATATATATATATACATGTACATATTCATATTATGCATAAAAAAGTGCATTAATATATCCATTTATATATATATATATATAACTATATACATATATATATTTATATATGTATCTTCGTAGACATATATATATATATATATGTATACATATAGCTATATATATATATTTATTGATATATAGTTATGTATATATGTACACATATATAGGTACTGATATATATATATATATATACATATATATATATAAATTGATATTTATATATAGATACATATATATATATATATATATATATATATATATATTTACATAGATATATACATATATAGATATATATATACATACATATATATATATATATATATATATATTTATATATATTCATATATATAAGTATATATTTATATATATTAAGATATATATATATATATAAATATATGTATATTTATAAGTATTTATACATATGTATATGTTTATACAAATATATAGCTATATATAAATATATTTATATATAGATGTACATACATTTATATATATATATATGTGTACATATTTTTGTTTATCATATTAAAATGCATTAATCTATACATTTATATGTATACTTATATGTACATATATATCTATATATCAACACTCACGTGACTGTTAATTAGTGGTTTTTTTCAGTGTAAGGTAACTTTCCATTTCCTGCATATAGAACTCTCCGTTTCTTTGGTCGGCAGAGGCTTATTCATGGGCTGCTGAGCATTTATTTGGAGAAAGTAATCTTCGTTTATGGATTGTGAGAGAGTTAACGAGGACGATACAATATGGAAACTGCATAGCTGCCAACGATAAATCCTTTTTGTAAAGCTCCTATATGAGGATGCCGTTCCTAATCATTTCCTTTTATCACAATGAAAACGGTCGTGACCAAAGCAATATACTTGGACAAGATTAATTCGTCCACATTATCAATAGCATAGTTGGCATTCGCTCGAGGGAGGGAGGGAGGGAGGAGGGAGGGAGGGAGGGAGGGAGGGGAGGGGGAGGGAGGGAGGGAGGGAGGGAGGGAGGGAGGGAGGGAGGCAGGGCAGCAGGCAGGCAGGAGGGGAGGGAGGCAGGCAGGCAGGGAGGCAGGGAGGCAGGCAGGCAGGCAGGCAGGCAGGCAGGCAGGCAGGCAGGGAGGCAGGGAGGCAGGGATCCCCTTTGTTGTGGCAGGGAGGCAGGGAGGCAGGGAGGCTGGTTCAGCACAACGAGGCCTTTTTGTAACCGATATGCGTCGTAGTCCATCGACTACGGAGAGTACAGCTGAACAGATGTTTCTTTAAGCGGAACAAAACTCTGACCAAGTTTAAAATATTATATGAACAAAAATGTAGTTTATTATTGGGCGCATTGGTTGGAACAGCAAACACCAAATCAATTAGAGCGAACCCTAAAGTGCTTACGTTAACATGCACTGGTTTAATTACTCCAATTTCATGCGGCCGCTGAAAGGATTATGAGTCGCACTATCTTATCGTGCTACATCATTTTGTCAGATTCAATATTAGTTACGCACCGCAGCAAGCAGGCACTTAGATGAACGTTTATGCTGATTATACGCGTATGGGTACGTTTTTCCTTTGACCTATTGCAGGTACGCATAAGAAATAGACGATTCTGAAATTTTGACAATCCTTGTAACATGACCATTGAAATAAAAATTCATTACGATTACATTATTGGTCTAGTTGGTTTAGTCTTCCACGTAACCGTAAAGTGACAATAGCTTTACCAAAAAGAGGAGGCTGCTCTCTGTTTTGATGTCTATATCGGCTGACAGATAACAAAGGCAGAGCCTATTACATGCACTGATACGCGGTAGGTCACAATGTATGGAGAATTAATGAACATGGCAAATTTTGTGGACTTAATTAAAGGATAAGTTGTCATCCTATGCAGCCAATCAATGCAGACAATGTACTCAATTAGGATATAAGCAATTCAAAGGATCTGGTGGCAGGACTAGCAAGTGCAGCATGTCTGGGCGTCAGGATGCCTTATCAGATTAGAACATTTATGTGGGGAATATTTATTTGTAAAATACAAGCCGTAGTGTGTAGAGCACCAATTATAACCGACAATGGTAACGGTTTTTGGTATACTTGATATAAACTTAGTAAACTTCGACTGGGCCGGTAATCATGTCACACACATACCTTGAGTCTACAATAGTTAATAAATCCAGCGATGACGCTATTTCGTTAGCTAGTACTCATGACATGAGAACATTTCTTTGAACATATGATTTGTATTTGCAAACAAGTAAGTGTTTGCTTAGCTCTTCTTTATCTTAGTCGAACCACGTAAGCAGTACGTATCATAAACATTCATAAAAACCGGAGATCGATTTGTGGGCATGGCCATTATTACCAGTTTTGCTGCACTTTCGCAAATAAAATGTTTTATATGTAGAAAAACGGTGATCGGTTTACATTAAGGCTCGTGGCAAATATCATATTTGCTATTTTGCTCTTAAATGATTGCAGCAAGCAGCAGTGTGTTACATTCATGTCTATCGATGTAAATAAATATCTTTCTCGATAATACTCTTATAATAAAAGTTGCCAGCGAATATATCGCTGCAGTAAAACGTTATCACACAGCAGGATGAATTGTTCATGAACGTCTAAGAGCCAGATGTGGACCACTGGTTAATTTGGACAAAATATGCTCCCAACCTATCATGCCGTGGGTGATTTCGAAATGTAACTGAATGAGACAATTCATGCCTCGGACATTATCATACTGACCGAATAGACAATATGAAAGTTGAGGTTAACTGAATTATATAAGGCTAGCTTTAATTGAATGTTGACCTGCTTATAACATTTCAGGGACATACATTCCAGTATGTAATTTGCTCGAGCTTTGTATTCTATTCCGTCGATCATTAACGTCTAAGCGTTAAGCTTACTAGCCAAAGAGTTGATTTATGCTGAAACACG
>CM067344.1:38053036-38270536 GCA_034190875.2 Urechis unicinctus | reverse complement strand
CATAACTGATAAGGCAATAATGTTTACACGTCTGAAGCATGATGGCCATCACTTGTGTAAATCATATGATTTAAAAGGTCAATAACTGTTCATCATTTATGTGACAAAAGAACAATTGTGTGATACTACAGTGTTTTTGACTTTGCTGGCTAAACATTGAATGCGTTCCATAGTATTCAATTATCCTTACTGCCATTACCCCGCATGTGCTCAATTTATGCAGGGTAATTAGCTACAGCCATAATATTGACCTAATTTCTACACGTTCATCGACTACTTTATTATATTGGCCAAATGTGCACACGTTTATCAACTTGATCGATAATATTGACCTAAGTTAAATTTTATATTAACACGATATTAAACAGAGCAGGGCAGCCGATGTATAGTTTGAACGCCACGTAGTCAAAGAAGCGCACTTCTTTCAAACGTGTCCCTAACCACAACATACATCTTTGGAATATTAGGTCGTAGTATTCTTGATCCGACCTCACGCTTATTAATGGCGAGATGCAATGAAAATTGGTAATTTGCCATTTACGACAAAGACGAATATTCACCCGAGGATGCAATCTTAACACGGAACGTCTCATTTGGCAACTGTTTTTCAATTTATGTGTTGTGGACTGTAATCTGGTCAAGCATTGTGCAAGTTTACCACGCACTGTGCAAATATATCATCCCCCATGTGATAATTATTTTTTATGGGGCAGAAGATTTCAAAATTAGAGTGGCATCAAATAAAAAAGAATCAATACTGCAACATATGTCAATGAATTTCATTTGTCTCTAGAGAAATCGCACCTTAATGGTAATATGTATAAAAGAGAATAAATAGCTACATGCAATTGGGAATATTTTTGAACATATGTTGTGCACATCAACAATAGGGTACAGAACAGCAGCAATACATTGTTGGATATCAATTCATACCGGGATATTTTTTCTAATTCATGCCGGGATATATTTAACTGAGTAACCGCCTACGATACACAGAATATGCTGTTGCAATTACTCGACTCGCCTTCTATAATCCACTCTCTCGGTTATACTAAAAGTGACTAAGTAGGCTTCCTTCTTTGCTATTTCGAATATTTACTGCTCTTTCTCACAATGTACATGCCTCAGTAAATGTTCAACACGTAGATAATGTTTTTTCACAACTTTACTTAGGCTAATAGTTTCAATGCCTCCATGTTCGGTAACTCTAGACATGTCACTGCTGCATACGTGACACCTTACCTTCATGCCGGGACAGTTGTTGAAAATCAATTGGAGGCCTGAAACTATAGATGGTTGACGTGCTCTACCGTCACTGGACATTGGGGAAATAAATCTCCCTATGAAAAGTCAAACATATAGTCAACCATTGACTTGCGAAAATAAACCTTACCCTAAGATGCCTGATGAGACATATCCCCACATCCACACAACAGCGCTTAAGATGCACTAGCGAGTCATTGTAGACAGGACACAATCTCAAGTTCAATACCGCTGTCCTGAAGACGGAGACAAACGAACAGACAAGATGGATATCATTTGGATGAATGAGTTATCGAGTGAATGCAAGATTACAATGTGACCGATTTGCCACTTTAGAACGATCTCGAACTGTTAGGAATATGTCACAATGGCGCTCTGATCATTCCCCTCTTGGCAGAATAAAACCTCTACCCAGACACACTGGAAAACTAAATATCCCTATTTAATTTGCCTTTGTATCATTGAGCAATATCGGGCGGAAAAAGGCTATCCTCAGCATAAAAATGACATTCATGGGTTGTGGAAGAATGGTAGCGTGTCTCAGTTTGTACTTCATGATCTTACGCCACATTTGACACCATAGGCCATCATGTGCTGGTAAAATGGTTCCGAAAGTACTTTGACAATCTAGGATATTTACTGAATAGGTGATATCCTACCTGAGCGATAAGAATGCGATAGATGGGAGACTTTCTGTGTCAGAATTAATCAGACAGGGAGTTCTAAAGCGTTCGGGCAGTGCATTATGTATGCAGACCGACAATCGTAGCTCTCTGTCACCGAGCGTAATGCATGTGGCTTGTCCATTGATCGTCAACAACAGCTACAGCTGGTAAACAATACATCAGCCCGCATAATTACCCGAACACAGAGAACTAGACACATAACACTCGTTTTGCGAAAATTGTACTGGCTGGTTGCCTTTTATCCACCTAATATCATGACATGGCTGGTTATTTATGTAATTTAATGACAATTTTTAAGCTAGCCAACAAAATCCAGCAATATGACCATATTTGCATAAAGTTTGAGTTAATCAAAATACCTCTAAAAACCAGACATGGGAATAATGATATTACCACGTCATTAATCCCTAGAAAAACTAACATCTCGCTGAGGTGCTATAAATGTTATTAATGACTGATACCCCCATGGGGTGCACTTCATCTCATAAAGTGTACATATCAGCCTGTTGGTTCAAATAGTGACCACGACGGTATCTTACACATTAAGGCGATTATCATCCCGCTCTAATGCCGAATCCGTAGATCAAACGACAGCCACCCTGGAGTAGAAGTATACACGACTATCGTCATTCGAATTTGCCTATGTTCTATTGTTTGCTAGTAACGACCGGCTCCTGATGAAACCGTCCATGAATCAAATCCTACTTATTTCTTGTTTTGTGATAACATCTTTCATAAAGCGAATACATACAAAGAAATTATTTTTCTCATCATCAGCTCGTGGATGTGCTGATACTTGGGTTCAACCAACTAAAGTCTCAATCATTGTTCTATCTGAGGTACTATCACATGGGGACTCGCAAGCGGCTTTTTTCCCGCCATTGCGTTAAATTGTGTAAACTTAAACAATTTTTCTAATTACGAGGGGGACAACGTTTAGCTGTCAAATTTTGAAAGCCATTTTGATGACGATAGCCGATCTTTTACAAACTAGTTTAACGAGAAGTTGCTCTACCGCTTTATTTGCATTCGTTAATGCTGGAATTGGATTTAGAAAAACACCGCCTTTGTCAACATACTGCCGGTGGCATCACGAAATATATCAAGTGACCAGAAAAATCCGTATTATGGTATGCTTTATTTACCGATAAATAAAAAAAATATTAGCTCCAAACCCGACAAGGTGAAGTTACGATTATCAAACAGGACACGGACGAACAACAGTTCTGTCAATGGAGAGTGTTAACAGGTTGTTGAAAATACTGTAAACAATGTTTAAATATACATTGCTTATAACTGTCATGCGATTTACGAGAATTTTCTCCTTTGTGTCTAGTTACTGTAGTGACTCTTAGCCATTCTATTGTCCGACAACAATGCCATCATGTGACACAAAATGCGTTTGTTTATGTAGCGGGTTATTGTTCATAAAAAAGATAGTAACATATGTTGTTCCAAACCCGCGCTATAATTCGTGTCGTACTGTTTATTATATATATACTTTTGATCAATGACACAGTCGGAGTTTAGTGTCTTTCGACATGTACATACGACGAAAGAGAAGCTGCCGAAAAGAACATTATTATCCAAGGACTCCGCGCTCTGATAGATAACCAGAGTGATGTTTAAACGTGATAGATGGTCATCATGGGATCCGGCAATTATTCCAGAGGCTCAAAACTGAATTATTACGTCGTTCCTGGGCAGCAGGGATAATTCATTATTTATTCCTTATGATGGAATTGCACTAACGCCAGATAAATATATTGCTATAAGTTGTATCAACGGTAATGGCTCGGCATAAATTATCTTACTACAAGACAAAGAATTTGATCCCAACTGGAATATAAAACATCTTTAAATATTGTCGAGCATTCTAGGTATTAACAATCAAGTCATCTTATTTCCGAAGTTTTCAATCACTCTCATTTGATAAGGGTGTCTTACAATGATGACATTGCAAATACAGGCAGTGTTTCCACGCTTGGCTTGCATTATAGCTGCATGTGGCCGCATCATAGTTGAAGCAGTCACACTAAAACCTTTACCTCAATGTATTTTTAATCTAAACGTGCGTTTGTAAAAGCTGTGATGCGACGACATATTAGATACCGACAATATCCTGTTATGCCATCCAAATCAAGTGACATCATAGATCGCTGGAGATTCGCCCAACATCACAGATATTATGTTTATTATATTACCTCATTCATCAATGCGTAGACCGACCCACTTTTGATTACATACCAATGTCGGAATTGGCAATGTAATAGAGTGTAGCTCGTTACTTGTGATTTGCCATAGTGTAATGGGGGATAACAGTATTGCCACCACCCCCCCCCCCCCACTCCTCTCTGCATAATATATAATTCTCCAAGATGATCAATTAAACCACGTAGAGTCTATCCTTCATCTGGAGGAAATAATGCCGACACAAATGTAAAACATACCTGACTAGCTATTGTTACATAAAAAAACATGGGATATCACCCACGGTAAACCCAAGAATTTATCTGCATTAGTAGATAGAAAACACACATGCTTACGCACAAACACGCACACACACACGCGCGCGCACACACACACACTCACGCATAAACCCACACACACATATAGGGATTACTTGGTGAATTGTCAAAATTACCATGGTTTATGCATGAGAGCGATTGAAACCGCCTGTCTGAATGTTTAATGCAGGGGCTGGACTCATGATGACTTATGAATTATCTTGCATGCCAGTGCCACGAATACTTATTGAATGGGTGCCAGACGTGATGCGGCGTCCAACTCTGTTGTTGACGTTCATCACGCGAAGCTATTTGGTGATTAAACAAAACAGCGCAGTGTTGAATTGTTTTCTCCACAAATCCACATTTTATGCGATAAGGAAAAATGGTGCAGGCAAAACCTGTCCAATTATTCGATTGATTGGGAGTTCAGTCAGATCGTCGTATTTGTGGAGGGTTGCTGGTATTAAAACACCATATGTGTTGAGACGTCTTGTAATGAGACCGGAAGCGACTCGACGAATTTAATGTCAATGAGATTGAGCACTGCCTTAATTATTAACAGACGTCACATAAGGCGTCATCGTATGTCGATACGTTATGCCATTAGTTTCTTCAATTAAGTTGGAGACAAAAGCATCCTGCTCTATTCATCAAATCGTCACATGGGGCATCAAATAACAAAGAAAAGCCCACTTCGCAAGCCTATATAAATGTTACACATTGTTCTTGCCTGTATTTTGCGGGTGTGAGAAGGCTTCCCTATGTATAATTGGTAACCACGTTTAATTGAACCACTTAAAGGCGTTTATTGTCAATATTCCTGACACATATTACCTATGCAAACTGCAATTACAGTTGTACTAAGCGAAAGGGTGCAACCTGCGATAATCAGGTTATTGATTTCTAAATAAAGCGACTCTGAAAATTGGTCTGGGCTGCATTGGTTATGTAAGGGCATCCTGTCATTTATGACACATTCAACTGTGCAGCTGAGCTGAATATAACGTGGTACGACTATTCAAATTCGATGTTTAGCAAACATCATTGTTCTGTCGCATAGGACAAGGTATTGCAGATTGACTGAGAAAGGCAGACAAGCAACGGTAGCAAGAACCAGCAAGTCTCCGCTAATTTTTGTTTTATTATTGTTGACATATTCGAATATTTGCACACATGCTCTGCATACATACTTGACTTGGCATCGATAATTCTCTCCCAGAGGCGATATTCTGTTGTGTATAATATTTTGTCGAACTCAGGGGGCAAACTAGATATAAGCTTTACTATTCTTACAGCCAGCACGGAGCTTGAAACAAAGTTATGTACAACTTGAATACTTCACCATACTTTTCCAATTTGTATTGATACTCAATCCTCCTAACTACGAGCAATCTAATTATATTAGATTAATGACAGCTGACATATTCTGCACCACAACTTCTTACACGATAATTGCACGTGGCACTTGGCTTGAGAACTGGTTTACGTCTTAATGAGCTGATAAATGTGATCTGATTATTGGTGTGTTTCCCCAAATAACATGGGGCTAGGTGTCTGTTAGAAACTTAATTCTCTTCCGTAATAATGTTTAATTCTTTGCAGATCGCTTACCCCCATTCCCCGTATCCATTTTAGGGGAAGGCGAGTAATATTTGATTATTCTGTTTCGCGCCATCAACTTGACGAATCGATCGATTCATTTGCTTGGAAACGATTTGAGACAATATCAAGAAACAAATTGTTTGCCGTTTCCGCCTCTTATCGTGGACGCTCACTGTCGTCGAACCCATAATGATAAATGCTGATCAGAAAAATACAAGATGTTCTATTACTAGCGTCTACGCGTCTCGTATGCTGTTATCACCCCGCAGATTAACTGTAGAGATTGCTCATGATAGAATCACACACTGTTGGCCGCTACAGGCCCTATTTGATGCATCGTCAGCCGAAAAATTAAAGATCATGCTTTCCATTTACTTCTGCAGTATAATGTCTGCAAAACAGTTATGGCAATATATCGTTACAATAATAATCACATATTTCATCATATCCTCGGATGACGATGTTAGTAACCTTCCTAAATGATAAAGTATTCATTCGTATTACGCATGGCAGCGTGCGGATGAATATATGTATTACAAGCATAACATGCATGATTAGTAAATATTCAGCAAAATCGGGGTTCTCAGGTTTGATTGATTTAGAGGCGATTACATGAAAGTTCTTTATATATCTACCAGAGGCTAATAGTTAAAACAAATGGAGGCTTTAAGTTTGTCTCCATAAGTGTTAGCCTCTCATGGCATCCATGCTTAGACTTGCGGAATCTAAGCTAAGCAGCCCGTTGTATGCATTAAATCTATGAAGCATATATATTGTATTTCAAGTGAGAAACGGAATCATGCAGTGCAATCTTTATCTTTCTTGGTCATGTGCAGTGTTGCATGCCTTGAGATCCCTTGAAACGGCAAGATCTAAGATTATCTAAGCAGCCATAGCCGCATATATCCCTTGAATATGATATATATATATATATATATATATATATTATATATATATATATATATATATATATATATATCTATATATATATATATATATATTATAATCTATGAAGCATATATTGTATTTCAAGTGAGAAACGGAATCATGTAGTGCAATCTTTATCTTTCTTGGTAACGACTTAGGGATAAGGGGTTTGTGAAAAATATATGATAGTGTTGCGTGCCTTGAGATCCCTGTTGAAACAATGTATTGCAAGATTATTGATTAAAGACGATTATCATGAAATAGCATTTCGTTGATAACAGACCATAGCATATCCTATATACCTAATATATATCCATATATGAATAAGTGGTATAGATATATATATTTATATAGAGAGAGATATGCAGAGATATTGTAATAGATATATATGATTTATGATTATAATCCAAATATTTGACAGAGGCAATATTGGAGAGATTCGCATATTATGTAGGAGATAGACATAGAGAGATATATTACATAGATAGGGATTATATAAAGCGAGAGATAGAAAGAGAAGAGATACAGATATATATTATACATATATAGAGCATAATAGAAACATATATATATATATACCATATGTAAATATACATATGAAAATATATGTATATATATGTATATATATATATATATTATATTATTTATATTCATGTATATGTATGTATATTTATATGTATATATGCATATATAGAAATCCAACTTATATGACGATTTAATGCAAAATAATTTGAATTGTTCTGCGATTCGCATGATTAAAACGTCCTGCTTGATTAACGATTGTTCCCGAAGTAGTCTCTCAAAATACGTTCATTCCATTGATGATATCATCCCTAGGAACAATAGGTAAATATATATGTAGCTTAGGGTTCGAAAGAAACAAGAATTTGTGGATGGCGTTGGGGTTATTATTGTCGTATGCGCTATTGTGCTATGAAATACAACATACTACAACCAGTTTGGCTCTGGCAATACCTGCATGGCACGCTAGATCAATATGAATCACAGAGGTCGGTTTAAATCACTGCATAAGACAAAGGCTCGATTAGCCCTGTCGAGCAGATACAAATAATGATTGTTTCCAGTACAGCCACATAAACGCAAACATTGTGATTTCAAAGCGCTAAATGGATCACTTCTCGTCGTAAGTGTACGGAGGGTCCGCATCATCGCATAGGTGCAGTTTCTACCACCTCATCACATGCGTACAGATTATTTTGTATCACCCATTGTGTCACTTCCAGCACTCTAAATGACATAAGCAACAAATAACCTTTTATTACAAATGTCTACGACTTCAGTTTCCAATTCTAATGCACCTTGTCGCAATTATTCCTTCAGGATCAAATACATGTACACAGCATAAGTGCTTTTCACAAAATGCGCATATGTCTGCGTGGTTGAAACGGAACCTCGTGCATGACGCATTTGAATGTGTCACAGAACTGTTGCGTCCTTTGACTTTCGGAAGATCAATGTACGCCGGCCTTGTCCTGCGCGCTTACGGTTGACTTAAGACCAGGGCAAATTTTCATATGGTTTTAAAGAGTTATATTTGTGCTCGCTTTTATATAGCAAGACAAATGCTTTTTATGCAGTGATCAAAATGCTGTGTGTTGTATGCTTCTGACCGTTTATTTAAATAATTAAGTAACATGTATTAAAGGTCAGCCCGAGTATGTTCGTAGTTGACTGTGATTGGTCAACCAGTTAAGAAAGAGGGCTGGCCCGAGTGAGGTAATGTGATGTGTATGGTATATAGTGAATGATACTGGTTGGCTCGGGAGTTCGGATTGAGGGATTGTAAGCGTAAGACTGATTTAACGCGGTGCTAGGTTGTAGTACAATAAATATATATTGCGCTCACAGAACTCTTTATATATCTGAGTATACGGCTCAGGCCACTACAGAAGAGAAAGCGGACTTAAACAAGAAATACCCTTATACAAATTTTTATAAGATGTTGAAAATTGTTTTGCATATTGTATTAATTTCTTGCGTGTTTTATTGTACATCGTTGAACGATTTCTCATACTCACATGTATATTTAATATGCGACCAGTTTGTTCCTAAACAATAAATTGGCATTTTTCGTTACATAATAGTATATTGCATATGCCTTAATATCGTACTTGTATTTTGTTGTATGCTTAAGCAATTGTTTTTATGCTTGTGGAGTGTCGATGTTGGTAATTGTAAAATCTTGATTACTTCATGTTTATTTTACGGAAATACGCCTGGACCCTGTTCCTTACCGGTTCTATCATAGTTACAAGTGCGAAAATGCTTTTGACGTTGGTAAAATGTAAATGATGATGTTATAGTGATACCTTTCATAATTACACGCTTTTACTTCGGCATGTATAGTGCTGCTCAATATCAGGTTTTGTTTGGATACAAAATAGAGCACTAATGCTCAGACTGCTGCTAACTACTGTCAGGATATCAATGTGAGAACACTCTGAATTGAATTGCCTTTGCGTTACACTGTTTAACTCCGTGATAAAACGACTCAATACTGCTGTTTTTGAAAATTGCACTGTTTATCTTTATTGTTCCTTTATGGTTGGATATTTCTTCATCTTATATGTATTATTGTACGGAGGTTTCCGTATTTGTGTGATGCATCCCTGTGTTTGTGTTCGTATATTGGATGCCTCTTATCGCGTTTTCACGTTTTATCCCACTTGTCACTTTTGAACAGTAGATGTTTTATCATATATGTACAATGGATCCCTCTCATCGCTTTTATAATGCGGCCCGGTATAGCCCTTTATGGTTGGATATTTCTTCATCCAGGAAACAATTATGCATCCCGTGACGCGCTCTAATTTTCACGCTATCCCACTTGTCACTTAGCTCTGAGTAAAGTCGCTTTTTAAACAGGAAACAATTATAATGTGACGCGCCAAACCGAAGACGCAGTTTAACAGACCCAAACCGAAGACGCAGTTTACTTGCCTGCTCGAGGTAACCACTCTAATAAAACCAATCTGGCGGAATAGCTCCCATCAATCAGGCGTCGCACAAGCTTTTGTGTTCCGTTCCAGAATTACTGTTACTGGTCATTAGTCATGCACCAATGCTCTCGGGCCATGAATATTTTAGAACTTTTCCCTTTTTCATACAACGTATCTGGGTACACATTTGTGGCTTAGAGCTTTATCGATTTTAGCAGCCGTTCCGTCATCGCGAAAAAGCCTCCTGCCCTGTTCACTTAGTATTGCATTGATGTGATCATCATCGTCCTTCAACTTGTGCATACTAATGTGACTGATGTACTTACTACATCAGTAATTACCATTCCAGATGCACGTGTGATTATAGGGATTTAGATGCTATATGCATGTGACAGTTTGCGAGAGCAGCAACACTATAAGTGTCCCTTTGATCCTTCGAGGTTGATGCGCTTCTTGTGCTTGTTACGGCATACCAATGAAACCTCCCCATGTCAATATCGCGTAGCAAGCGAACCACGTGGCCAAAGTGGTTTATTTAACAGCTTGCCAAGGTAGCCTTAGATCTGCATTACGTAACGCAGGGGGCTGATCGGTGGTTACCGACTGATGCTGGAATGGATAGTGTTATAGAGTGAAGGCCGTTATGATGTATATCAGATCAATTACATGGTATAATCTGTATTAAGTGCCGAATTCATAAATCTAATGCGCAATATCACAAAATTACGTATTGCCACGATTATGCAATGTAATATAGATTATAGCATGCGAACTATAATTTCATCGTGTTGAACACCACACATATAATATGCAACAGATATATGCACTAGCCAATACTGATGTTCGCTTGTGACAATTTGATTACGCAAATCTGCTATCATTCTGTCACTGACAGAATGTTTCCTTTCGTTGAAATCTATTTGTCCGCATTTCGAGTAATAGGAATAAAAAGATCATTGTTTATCTCAACGTTGTAATATATTGCAGATATCACAAATCTAAGTGATTTGTGTGGATTGACACAACCCTTTAACTATATGCAGCAGGACTATCTTTCATAGCTATAGCGGTTCAGCGACTATCAGCTTATACCAAGGGCATGCTCAAGGGTAAGCTTTCAATGTTACAATATTGCTATATACACGTACGTATCATATCAATATTCGACTCGATAGTATTGGATATTTACAATCTCTCATTTGAGCGAAGTAACTTGTATGTTTTGAATATTACAAACAAGTCTTGACAATCATAGGGGAGAGCGATAGCGTATCTATACATTACAATGTAGAATGAGGCTAGATGACTAACGAAAGTAACCATTACGAGGTAGCTGCACATTAAGTTTACTGTGTAATAAAACATACGTGGCTTCTATTATTCTATTTGCAAAACTACACGATGCTTATGAAACCCCAATCTTCGGATTATGTTCATTTGTGTTTGATATTCCGTTCCCGGTTGTAAAGTAGCAAACTAAGTGACGGAAATGCCAAGGTCGTTACAGGTAATTTATCAGGAAGTCTGATCCAATAAAGAATTATATGCCCGACCCAGTAGGCCTTTGCGCAAGCCATCAGCTGATTTACATAACTGAGCATAATGCACGCCCTGCTGAGTAAGTGGCAAATTGAACAATAGCCTCTGATTAACGCTCTGTTTGCTCCACGTTACTCATTAGCGGATTATAAATAGTAACCGCCTACCACACGAATACCTACTTAACTACGCTGTCCTGGTCCTAACCAATCAATCATTTTACTGATCTCTGTAAATATTTGCTATAATGTTAAGCAACTATCAGCTTTATGATACTCCTGCAGTTTAGTTACAAGCATTCGATAACGAATGAACAGTACAGGTACTATCCATCGACAGATAGCAAGATTGCGAGTTAAACTATTATCTCGTATTGATTGTATTGATGGCGCGGTGAAAAGACGTTTGAGTGGTGCTACGAGCCCAAAGCCAAAAAATTACATGGTATGATTGCTTCAGGACATAAGATAAACATTATCGTCACAGTATAAATCGAGGTTGACAGAGCTATTTGGCCGATAGATAGATGATGTCATATGTATCAAGAAGGGGATGGTTATTGCGTAATGCTTCATACTCTTGGTGTATGATTGCCGATGTATAGGTGCAATTAAGTAAAAACCGGGTAATTGTGAATACACATGGGTCGATATTCTTGAACACAATTTTCTAACCAATTGCTTGAACTCGATAATAAAACATTACCTTACTTCAACAGGAAGCATGTGTCTTCACGCAAGTAATCAATCTGTATTTGAGTGACCGAGGTAAGGGTTTCCAAATCAATGACGGTAGACAGCATACAAATACGTTTTTAACCAAAGTTCGAGTATATGACCTATCCTTAACTGTCGGGGGTGTCGTAGTTGAAGTGCCTAATCAATCAAATCGCAGTTATGCAATCGTTTGCCACCTCATGTTACAACCATGGTCATGCAAATCGTGTATTTCCTTCCAAACCACGATACGCTGTTCTAACGAGAGTGGCGTGAAGTTATGTTCGATCGGATCGATGATACAATGCTTAGGCCCTGTCCCATCTGCAGACAAATATGGCACTGAGGTGCTTCGATGGATGGTGCCATTTTCACAATGCCATAACCAATGTCAGCTACACAGTATTGCTCATTGACATAACATGTTTGATGATAAGCGGTATTTACCCTCTACAGAATACGTAAAACATAACCGTCCCCACATCATGGAGGCAGTTGAGTGGATTGCTTATCATATCTACCACAACAACTGCCAATACACTTAGGATTATTATTTTAACAAATTGTGCCTTGCATTGGTTACAGGTGATTTATATTTGCAATACGTGGCTTATCATATATTGATATACGTGCTACCGTACGCAACAAATCAAGAGCCACCGCGACACCTATGTAACTAGGCGTTTGGTGTTAATCAATTAACGTCGCAACCATTCACCATAGACCTACTGAACGCACGTTCAGGATTAAATAGCAGCATACAAGAATACCTAAAATATGATGTTTTACAAGCAGTCACAACAAGAGTATATATTTGTTCTTGAGCGTAGTCGAGCTTAATACCTATACCATCTTGTGAGAACAGACTTGTTAATCGTCCGAGTAACCAACAATAACTGCTTGAATGTATAAGCACCTATAAAGACGTAGTAGTGGTGCACAAAACATCGTTATGCATTAACGAAATTAACCTATAAATTGTCACATTTCAGTACCGAGGTTGCAATTTGGTTCCCGTGCGGCATGACATAACATAAATGAAGTTTTGGCTGTACCGTAGTGATCCACTTTTTATATAAACACCAAGTCTCAAATTACAAAATCTGCTGATCAGAGATTGATACAACGTAGGCGATGTTCCATATTTATTAGAAAGTATCAATTACCATATTTTAGTTTCGTGTAGTCATTCTGATCAATCTCCATATCAATGATTATCAATAAGATAAGAGTTGCACAATGGGCGAAATCGAACATCTTGCCACTCGGTATGACTTATCATTGGCTTACGTGTTGGCACTATTTAAATCACGGGACATTAAGCCAATGCAACATTTTCTATGTAGATTTGTTCAGTCGAGTGTCGAGAAACAGCAATAAAATGTTACTTTTACGGTAATTGTTCTCCAAAACCAATAAGGTAAATACTGATATTTTATTCCGGTTGAATGGAACCGAAGAATATCTCTAATATCTTGGTACGAAATGCTCGATTATCAATGAATCGCGCTTGTTCCATTATCGCTCATGTTGCGCAGATCCATTTAGTCTGTCGTTGCGCACCTGATTCATGAATAGCGCTCGAATGCGCGACATCTAGGTTGGATCAAATGACAGTCGCATTTTCTGCCCAGTTAATATAACCTACAGTGCTCTGTGCAAGTCACAATAAAGTTCCCTCTATAGCTGCATTCGTCCTCTTTATATGTAAGCTAGGGTGATGGTATATGTAAGAATATAGGAATTAGTTTAATCGTTTATTAATCCTCGCGTAATGAACACGGTCACCATTGACACGCTTCATTTTATTATATTGGCGCACCTGCCTTTGACTGTAAAATGAGTCAGGGGTAGTTTTTCGATACGTCATATATGGTTGCGTTGAAACTACTTACTGGCTTAAATTAAGTAAGTATTCATGAAATTAGGCTCGGAGGAGGACACAATGTGTTGTCACAATGCCATCAATACAGCACAACTGGATTCATAGAACATTAATTTCATTGCTGACCAACCCCCGTTCAATCAGGTGTCAGTGTTTTGAATTCAATGACCGATTGCAACTTTATGCAGTAAATTTGCCGTATACGTTATAGAGACGCAATAGTTTTTTTGTGAAACCTTTTGATCTTAAAATATGCTGAAACCACACGGACAATTCATAGCACATAGTCTGGTGGGACAAAATGCAACTCCCATCAAGACTTGTCCATATATGTTGTCATGGTTATCGAAGGGCAGGTGCTAAGCTGTGTGTAAGGGCCGTAAGACCCTGCGATCTGTTATTAAGCCACGCGGATAGCATCGTTCAATCGTCGTCATGTGTGTGTCCCATATCACCCAGAGATATGCAGCAGTAACATGAATCACAGAGGTTGGTTTGAATCTCAATGCATGTTATCTAGTTGTTAGATGGGTGTTCTTCTATAGCCAACGCATTGAAGAGACATCTTACCTCAGAACACATGCCACTGCTTATGATTGTTTCCTCAGAGGCCCAGTAAAAGCAACCATTCCGTAGTTTTAAAGCGCCAACTCCCCACTTATTCCGGTTTATAACGAAAGAACAGTATATTCAGTCTCGTCACATTTGTACAGTTGGTCTTGCATTATTACGCGTACACAGATGACCATGCATCATCCCCGTGTGTTTAGTCGAACACACAGTAACACATGTGCACAGAAGAGCACGCATCATCATGAGATCAGCTTTTGATCACACCTAATACGTGTATGCATACGATCTCTTCTTTTCTCTGGTGTACGTATTTACAACCCCTCAATATCCTATTAGCAAAGCAGATCCATCCTCACCGCATCATTTTAATAGATATCCAAGCGTCAGTGCTATGGTTATGGCTCTTAAACGAACATACACAGCGAACCATTCCTCATATACCAATCGAAATCGCGTGTGCCATTGCAGTGCAATGTTTACACCTAGAGTTTCAAATTATATAACATCTTCTTGAAATTATTCGTAAAAGTATCGGGACAAAAACTTATATTTGCTTTAGTGGCGAACTCTTTGACTGGGTTTAAGACAACCCACGTATATGACGCATATAATTACATGTGTTCAACATTAGCATTGATTTACAAGAAATTTAAGCAAAATTAAGCTGATACAGTTTGCAAGAGGGTGAACTAAAACCCGTAGCCTGCTGGCATGGAAGTACACCATAACTGGGAAAGTACATAATCTGGCCTCCCTCCTGAGATCTTGTTGACAATGTGTTGCATGACTTCTATTGGATAATGTTCCATCTCTGCAGACCTTAAATGCAATATTCTGCACTCTATCAATCTACCAATATTCGCACATAACACGAATCATCCACGTAGTAGTTTTTATGCAATGTAATCAGTAGATCCCACTGACAGGAAATCCGTGTAATCCGATTTTCTCAAGGTCAATCAGCAGCGTGCTGCCCTGTCGCGTCATATTTATGTACACCTAGGCGGTAGATGTTGGAATGTCCGTGTATATGATCTTTCGTCGAACGTGGTTGTGTAGGCACATACCCGTCTTGTGCTTGCAAATAAATCGTCTTAATTATGCAACACATTAATAATCTCCAACGCATATTACAAATTGTGAAGAGCATAGGAATGGCTCATACAAGCCCGCGTACATACACACATATACACACACCCACATGTATTCCTTAAAAGTAATTTTCGAGGTTATAACACGTTGGCATTGATGGTTGATATTTAACATGCAATGAAAATGGGAAATAACTATACGTGCAAACCAACAGCAATGATTGAAATAGTGCAAGGGCTAAGTCTTTTACACTCAAGCATTCCAGGGTCGTAGTGGATCATCATTGAGTTGTAGCTGACAATCACTCTTCCCGTCGTGTTCACTGAACTGTTGTGTACTTTGACCGTCGTAAGATCAATCAACGCCGTCCTTCCCCAGCCACACTTACGGATGACTGAAGGCAAACTTTTGCAAGCCGCTGTTTAATGTTCGTGCACACTTTATGGCAAGAGATGTGCACCTTTTGCGTTTATTGTCCTTTGTTGGGAAGTGCTCGTCTAAGCAGCATGGCGATATTCGATAAACAATAAGGTCGGGGCACACGGATACCACCAGCAGTTGGGCTAAAGTGTGAGCCGGTACAAGGTACTTGCTGGTGCAGTAGCCGTATGATCAACATCTTGATTCAATTAAGAAGAACTAAACAAGCCCATGGGTTCAGTGTTCATACACAATTCATTGCATATCAGTGCAATGGAGGACTTAATTGGATATTCTTGATATGAGGAGATATGCTGCAGACCGGACAACAATAATTAACGCGCAAGTTGAGTACATGGTTAGAGCTAAATATGCACTGATGTTCGACATCATGTGTTTCGGGGAAATAAAATAGAACCAAGTGCTTACATTGTTGCCTAGTCGCTTTCAGTTGTAGGCACATCAATGCCAAACGGCAAGAAAAGGTCCACATAACCATCAACATAGCATTGCAATTCACCCAGCGATTCCGGTAACTTTTGAAAATGATACCTTACCCGGTATCTGATGTCGTTTTCATTAGGCATATTTCTACATATATATATATATATATATAGATATATATATATATATATATATATATATATATATATAGATAGATATAGAGAGAGATAGAGAGATAGAGATATATAGAGAGAGAGATATCTATATCTATATATATCTATATATATATATATATATATATATATATAGAGATATATATATATCTCTATATATCTATGATATATCTATATATATCTATCTCTCTCTATCTCTCTATGTATATATATATGTATATATCTATATCCTCTATCTCTATATATAGAGATATATATATATACAGATCTATATCTATCTATATGTCTATATATATATATATCTGTATATCTATATATGTATATATGCATCTATATATATATATATATATATACAAATTTATATATACATATATACATATATAAAACTATATATATCTACACATATATATATATGTCTATATATATTTATATAAATTAATATATATATTTACATATATGCACACACATATATGTGTATATCATATTAATATATACATATGTATACACATATATATATAAATATATATATGTATATATATATATATAATAAATATATACATATACACATATATATATATATATATATATATATATTATATATATATTTACATATATGCACACACATATATGTGTGTATACCATGTTAATATATCGATATATACATATTTACATATTTATGCATGCATATTTACATTTGCATGTATGTATATATATATATATATATATATATATATATATATATATATATATATATATATATATATATATATGTATATATATATTTGTATGTATATAAATATATGCATATATATGTATGTCTATACTCATATATATAATAAGTATATAATAATGTACGTGTATATGTATGTATGTATATATATATATATATATATATATATATATATGTAGATATATTAAAACATGTTTGATTATGTCTATATATATATATAAATTTATGTATATATATATGTATATATATATATATATATATATATATATTCATATCATAATATATATATATATATATATATATATATATATATATATATATATATATATATATATATATATATATATATATATATATATATATATATATATATATATATATATATTTACATTTACGCGTCTGCATATTACATTTATTTTATGAATCGTGAAAATAGAGATATTGGGAAGTAGCTCAATCTTTAATCAATACGCAAGGCCATAAAATGCCTGTATCACTAGTTCCCTGCATGTTCTTGGCAACCAGGCCGGCATGTTCTGATTGTTTGATAAAATCCATTTAATCAGGCACTTAACAAGCTTTCAGTTCCCGTTCCCGAACTTCAGCGACTGGTTATCAATAATTCATAACTGTAATCTTTCCATGAAAATGTGTACCATTCCCCTATTGAGACAACGTCTATGGGTACATAGGTTTCCATAGGTTTGATTACGTGATCATGACAGTCCTCGACCTCTAGCATATGACTATTAATTAAACAACGCTTCCAGGTAGAGGCCGTTTTACCTACCACTTCAGTCGCTACCAGTCCCACAGCACGTGTAATTGTGCATTTTTGCGTTTGTCAATTTGAGAGAGCAGCAGCTCTGCACGTGCCATTTCGCGTTGATGATTTGACTGGCTGCCTACATCATGGTTCTGCATTGCCTTATGGAAGCGACACACTGGTTGTTACCGACTAATAATAAAATGGAAGGTGTAATATAGTCAAGCTATACATGCACAATGCCCAGAGATAAAAGCAGGCGGAAGGAGGGGAATGTGCAAGCAATCGCCAATCAGATTTTATAGCATTATTACTCGACCAGTTGAATAATGCATGAGAGAGAATGTTATTTCCTGAATTCCCTCTGTAGCAACCGTTAGCAGCTTTTTGTGTGTCAAGGTGAGCCAGCCTGTGCGTTACGTCATGTAGATGTGTTGTGTTGTGTTTAAACAATCGATAAGGCGTTTGTAATATGGCACAATATTGCCTTCACTATTATTGTATATGATTGAATAGCAAGAACTATCGCATACTATCTTATAAAAGCCAAATTGCCCTGGAATATGTGGAATGCACCATAATCACATACCTTTTGTGCAAAACGTTTCGATCACTGTTTGATCGTGGGTAGCTGCGTTTAACATAACATAGCATATATGGCATTTGTATAGCGCCTGTTTCCAGGAAATAATCCTGCTCAAGATCTAACACGACGTACGCTTTCGACGCGCTAATTCAAATGGATTTAATCAAATAACTGTGTTGTGCAGTTGGGACGAAAAGATACTCCAGACGAGGGTTGTGATCTTACCTAACACTGATCTTAACGTTTAACTTCACTGAGGTCTGATATTGGTTGAAAACATAAAATAACTAAGTCAGACTACCAAGACAGCTTATTTAATGATAAAGACATTTCAACGTTAGCGTGGTTGGTCATGGCAAAACTTTCATTCCCTTTGTCAGGTTTTGTTTTTTATTGGTTACATTGAGGTTTTGATCTATCAACGAACATCATCATTGCTTTCTTGATTATAATCTTCCAATAGATTAAGTTGTTCATAATGTAGGCAGATCGTGATTTGACGGTGAGACAATTTGCGGTGAAGCCAATGACATCATCCGGTATATAATGGACATATTGTGCTACTTTATTCAACCCCAATAGTCACCCCCAATAGTACTTGATACGTTCACACGCATGGGGATGTGTTGTTCATGTTGTTATGGTACGTTCTCTGCTGGGTTGTATCTTACGTCACTATCTCGTTTGTGATGAAGTAGTGTCTCTTCAATCACCAACAGATTACAGGTCGGAACATCAATATCCTTCTATAACGGGGCTTGTGCCGAATACAAGAATCTAATGTGCAATATCACAAGATTGCCACGATCATGCCATTTGTTATTGATTGTAGCATGGGAACGATAACACCAATCGAATCATATGATTTAATGTTATAACCGAACAAAGTGCTCGAATCTTTGAACCATGGAACGAAGGAATCATCTTTAAGGTTTCGTAACTTACATAATACTCAACTTTGATGCAAGCTATTAATGTATTTGATCTCTGCATAGCGTTATTAAACTACGGGTTTAACTTGAGCAATATATGGATAAAAACGAGCTATTAATCCAAGAACAGGTTGTTGCTAAACAGAGGAATGACCACTCAATTGTAGCAATTAGGCAACGTATAATGAATGCGAGATTAAGCTGAAGATAAAGCATACTTCGCTCGCAGGTCAAAGTTCAGCAAAAGGGTCAGTATCAATCCAGTGAATGAAGAGTATCGCTTTCACAATTAGTACCAGTGGTAACGTTGGGGTCTGGTTGGTCATATGCGATTGACATAACTTATGGAGCGCTTTGCAACCATTGCCACTCTCAATCGTCACATTATGTTGGGGCTAAGAAGCTAATTGACCTAATTGAGGGACACATTCTACTATTTCTATTTTTCGTTGATAACCAACCAAAGCACTACCGAATATTCTGCAAATCAGTAAATAAATATCATGTTGATAAAAAATAAATACACGCGGATTGGCGAAGAATGCAAAGCGGCACTCAATGTAACTGGCATTAAGGAGAACATTTTGCTTATATCAAAGCTTTTCAATCAAACGCAGCTAAGTTAGATACATCACCATGTTCGCTATTGTCATGTGCACCTGTGCCTTATTTTTAATACTGGAATGGACTACATATTTTACCACGCATCCAAAGTGCTACCCCCTCCCCTCACTAAACCAATGAGAAACGCAAGCTTAGATGACGTGCATAAATCACGTGCATAATTCGTGTGGTCGTAGTGTGTTGTAGTTACCTTATGGTATAACTATAAGCAACGCTTTTAACGTCTGAGTACATCACCTTTGAATGAGAGTGATAGTTTGGGTCTCCATCATTTGACTAGCATTACAGGCTAGACCTTTCTTCTTTTATTTCTACATACTTCTCTTTTCGTCAACTGCAATCTTTCAACGTGCAACTTGGTGGTAATCCACAATACAATGCAACGTATAATCAAAAATAATACCGATAAAAGTTAGAGCGCTTTGGTTTTATCATTTTATTGCTTAAAGCGATCAATTTCTTTGCATAGGTACCGCGCTTTAAGATATTGATACATAGTTTAAGTACAAGATTTTATTTTCACATTCTTAACCAACCATTTATATTTCACACGACCTAACATCCGTATCGAAACGAAAGAGAGGGAGAGAGAGAGAGAGAGAGAGAGAGAGAGAGAGAGAGAGAGAGAGAGAGAGAGAGAGAGAGAGAGAGAGAGAGAGAGAGAGAGAGAGAGAGAGAGAGAGAGAGAAGCAGCCGGCCGACAGTCTCTGATGGATCGAGTATGGACATAGTGGTTCGCGGCATGTCATAAGAGGACCATAGATCATTAAACCATATCATGTCTTCAACAAAAGCCGCACGGCACAGACACCCGGGGCGTCATATTACCAGTTTCATGTACTTTTGTTGAGTTCATGACAGTGACACATGACCACAGGTATGCTGTTAACAAATTAACATACTCACGGCAAAATTAGTTGGAGTGAGTACTCTTAGCGTAGCTATAAGCTTGTTGATTATACGACGCTATCATAACGTTTTTTATCGTCAGATTGATTCATATTGTCTATATCAAACCACGATTAAATTCTGTCAGTATGTGATGATGCATACAACAAAACTACCAGTAAGTACGTATGCCAGGAATTCCGGTTACACACTCACGGTGAATAGTGGCTTAAATCGTCAACCCCGTCGGTTGGTAGAGTTAACCCATTTGGGTACATACGATCATACGTCCATGAACGTCCTCTATAACTGGACCCTACCAATTTGTATAAGTAATTGGTATGTCTTTCATCAAGTACATCAGCTACAGAAGGCCCCACCTGTACGCTATCTAGGAAAGTTCTTCACGTTAGCAATTTACCAATATTGCTTTACTGTGCTATTCTGATATATGTATAGGTTATCCTGAAAGCTATGTTCTGTTACACATATATTTATATGCATACATATATTCATATATATATACATATATATATATATATATATATATATATATATATATATATATATATATATATATATATATATATATAGACATATATATATATATATATACATGTATTTATATATATATTTTATTTATGAATTTCTATATATATATATATATTTATATACATGTGTATACATATGTAGATGTATAAATATATATATATATAAATCTACATATGTATACACATGTATATATAATATATATATATATATAATCTACATATCTAATATATATATATATATATATATGAAAATATACCTGGAAATTTAAAGCTCATATATGAGGATATTGAGCATCGCATTTTATATATTATTTCTTTGGAAAATATATCTTTATAAATCTGGCATTCTCAGCTTGGTACATATAGATGCATAATATATATTCGAACATATATGTATTATCGTATTGCCTACCCTGCTAAATATATATACGATATATATTTATGAGATAGTGAGATGTATATATATAATCCCCTTTGTGTCAACCGTAGAATGCTGCAGTGTGGTCGCCTGCTTGCTTGTTGTCGTCATTAGCACACATTTTAAGATATCATTGCATGAATATTGGCTGCGTTGTGCTTTCCTTGCGTGAATAATATCATCCTTACTGCGTAGATTTAATGTATGTTTATCGACCTATTGTTGTGGTCCATTTGGACTCGAATATGAAGCCAACAATTCAAAATTTGACACATTTTGCGCTCATGCATCAAAGAAAATTCTTATAGAGCTTAGAAGCTGTTGTTATGAACTGGAAATGGCTTTTGCAACAACTGACTGAATGACTGAACAATCCTTGATATAGCATTTCTGAATGTTATTCTGAAGGGACAACGTTAGTAATTAACTAATATGCGACATTTTGTGGAATTTATTAAAGGATAAGTTATCATCCAGCTCAGCCAATCAACGCGGACAAAGTACTCAAGTATTCAGAGCAATTCAAAAGGTCTGATGGCAGTGTGAGCATGTGCATCGTGTCTGGGCCTCAGAGTGAATTATCAGATTAGAGCATTTATGTGGGGAATATATATTTGTTGGCAACTGAATAATGCAACGCCACACATTTCAGCTCTTCACGTGTGGGCACCAAAAACAACCAAAGAGTTGTTGATCTAAACAAAGTCTCGAAAGTAATCGATTCAAAATATGCTTTAAACGTTTGGAAATAATTTGATTGATCAGCAATATAGTGTATTCAATTGGCTTTAGAGCGACGTTTGCTGTGTCTCCACCCACATCTTTACCCCTAAATGAAATGATATCTATTCGACGTGTATCTGCGTATTTCTATCAATATTTTAGTGTTAAAGAATATACGACAAGTTCAGGCTAGCGGAAATAGCCAAGGTGCAGCTACCAAATAACTCTGTGTTACCTCGTGTTACCATGGTTCTGTAAATTTCTGTGTTAACAACAATGACGATTCACTGTATGATCGTTGCCATTTTCAGGTGTATCGGTAAGTTGCTTTAGTTTCATATGACGATCAGCTCAATCGTATTAATGTCGAAGATATTCCGCAGTAAACAATTACACTTCACGAAGTCTTTTATGTAAATGATTGTTTATAACCTCGATGACTAAAACACCATGTTAAGCACGTTGAGTGTAAAATTGGTGTTGCTAAGATATACGATTAGTGCCAGCGTTTACCCCTTAACCGGTAGCATCAAACCTATCTTGTGAGTTAAAGTGTAAATATATGCCACTTATAAAACAAATAATGAACAAGACTGTGTAACATTTCTCCTTTCTCGTTTTCTGAAATCATGGCGCTCGTTTCATCTCATGCAAATATTCTCGCGCGTCATTTGACCAGTTGTCAGGCGTTTGTGACCATGAATAATCTACAATGCAAATGATTAGCACAAAATAACATTGTCCATTGTACAGAGAGATTCTCTACTGGGGCGTGCGGACATCAGTCTAAGGCTCGTCTACCGCGATGTGTTCAATAATGGATCACATGAGCGGCGTCGCCTGGATTATGTACACATCTTGATGCTGCAATCAAATTTGCCCCATCGCACATCAGACAAGTCAATCCCAATAGCACTAGATACTCCACTCTGTAATATGGCGCATGTTTCAGTGTATACCACTATGCAACATGCACCTAAATATGAGTGTCACACTGCAGCAGCATAAAAGCTCACATGTGCCATGGTACATTTGAGAATGCCAGGTGAGTATAATTACAAATGACATATAAAACTTTGTGTAATGAGCAAGTACTATACTTAACACATTTGATATGAGGTTTGGGTATTTTCTAACTATTCACGTAGCTTTGGGAGACCGCGTTGCGGTTTTGTCCGAGAGGTGACGGCACAGAACAATGTGGTCCCAAGTTGGACCAGAAGTTATCAGGTTATGCGCGTACTTCGCGGTTTACGCGTAAATTCGTAAAGAGATTTATTTTCATTTTGTTTCACTACGACCAAGAAAATTTCTCGCTCTACGTCACGCGGTCATGAGATATTTTATAGTGACGACATTTAGGGTAAAGTTTTCACTGTCAATGCGCTGTACGTAGCGGACGAGCATGTTCGAAACGCTGTGAAACGAGCTGGCCGGCGACGGACAACTGGCCAAATCGAGATAAAAGAGTCCCATTTATGTCGTTTTCTTGGCCTTATAAAATACCAGTTTTAAATCCATTTAGATGACAAGTTCACCTGCTACCTTAGAACTCTCTCTGCATGTACTGTGATATTTCTATGAAAGAGAATGCCATCGATTCGGTGTTGAGAACTATCAGAAATGTGTGACCAGTGTGACTCGGTAATGCTGACAAGGGCTTTGGCATGGAGGACGTATTTGCTCCCCATGATGTCATCGTAAATATATCAACCTTTTTCAGCAAAGACATTCGGCTGACAGGGAAAGTGGTGCAGAGAGAGCGGAAGATTTCCAGCAAGAGGGTGCACATTGCGCGGATAATAGTAGTGGGAAAACATTCAAAATTTTGGTGGAACCTATGAACCACTGTGAGGTCCAGTTATATGTTATGTAACTTTCGGCAGTGCATCGTCCCCACAACAGCCTAATGTGAAGTTTAGTGTTTGTGAAGTGTGACTGTGTATGTGTTGATGTCTATCCCACTAGTGTGATATATTGTATAAATCTCAATGAAAGGTGATATGTAGTAGTCCTTTTAATACCAAGTGCCTCATAATGTAATCTATAGTAACCCTAACGTGAATACTGTTGAAGGAAAAAATGTTTTTCACCCAATTCATGTTTGTCCCTTTCATTGAATAAGTGACTGTGGAGTCACAATGGGTTAATTTTTTTATAATTCAATTAAAACATTTGGTACTTTTCTAGTTTTTTATACATTCTACCACATACAATATGAAGGTAAAGGATTCCGTAAGGAAAAAAGAAATCAATGCACAAGACTACTCAGTAAGAGAAACTGGGAAAAACTTTGAATCAAGTATAGCATATTTGAAATAGTCCCTGAAAAACACCTCCTACTTTGAAATCATAGTAGTAATAAACACATCGTCGCGAATAACTGCAACAAACTCTATATTCTGAGACGTAAACCCCATACCCAGGCCTCTCCTTGTATTTAACCAAGTAGACTAGAAGGGTGGGGGTCGGAGTAGGACACGCTAACCCAGTGTTCTGGATATTTGAAAACCACAGCGTCAGATTATCTGATCGAAGTGGGGGGGGGGGTGGTGGACGAAATAGTATCAAAACAATTATCAAGAAAAACAACAGGGTTATTACTTGGAAGGAATTGTGTCATTGGATCTTTTATACAAATATCTATGTAATGAGATGCCCGAGAAGATTCTCCATGAACAGACCGTTAGTCGTTGGTAGTTGTTAGTGCTTTAAACGTCGGACTAATCACTCTCGTTATTTTCAAGCAAATATTGGTTTCAAATATCTGTGTACTTCCCTTCTTTTGTAGCACGGCGGTAATAGGTCAGAGCAAATAGGATTCTCAACATAAATAGAAACTGAATCAGCTTTTTATGTTAACAAGATTTTGCGTGACATACACGACATGACTAGGCGCATACATCTGTTCAGAATTATATTCTTATTTGGTAGCAAGTGTGCGCAAAAGGTATATCAAACACGTTCAAACATAGTCAGACCGCCAAGACAGCAGATAGCTACATTACTATAATGAATAAACAGGGAGTTCACTAGCATTATCATTAATATTTCATTGACTGTTTGCGCATAAATTCTGCGCAGCGAATAGGAACACAGAATCGGCTATTGGCACGGTGACACAAAGTCACCAATATATTCCAGTTTTTTTATTTATATACGGCCATAAAGCACCAATCTGCTACAGTACAGACATTATGTGACGACGAACGTTGTGACTGATTCCTTGCTTAAAATGTTTGAATCAAAGTTGTTACACAATAAATTGTTGCAGCAATATGCGATAAAACGAACAGGAAATCGTGGCTGATGCGTTTGACACTCTACTAGTTTGCAATTATGTGATTGAGCATACTGACGGTGAAATATGCATTGAAAATTTTACCGGATCACAACAGAGTGCTTTCATTAAAAGGTGCCGTCGAGTGGTTTACTGGCTGGCTTAACATATTATAACAGACAGGTCTAGCAATAACCCAATCATCATTTGTTTGAGTTAGGTGATGCATATGAGGTTAAACTGTTGTCGCTATAAACTGACAGCGATTTGATAAACTACTGTCATACTGACCTGTTCATCGGTATGAAAACAAAATCAAAAGTATGTATAGACGGACAACGGCAGATTCTTGTTGCGCCGGTAATGTGCCAATCACAACCATTTCGATTGCTTGACACTAAATTCTTTTCTAGCAAAGAATTGCCGTTACGTGGCCACCTGCATCATTAGAATAACGTACGTATAAGGGAAGCTCAGGAATAGAGCAGTCTACTGACTAAACAAAACAGATGTCGATTACTGTAGATATAACATTTTACCATCCTACATGCCTATTTGAAACATGAAGCCTGGCAAATTCATACCGTCGAAGTTTGAACATTGTATGTTAAAAAGTAGTAACGATAACTTTGTGCGATGGAAGGGTTGAGTATACAACAATATCACACCCATGGGTGATCTCCATTTAATTTCCTCCTGGATTTTTCATCATTTAATCATGAATGCAATAAATTATCAGAATAGCCCGGAAGAGATTCCACTGGGGAGTAGAATCCATCCACACAGAGCAAGACCATTAAACAATGCGGGTGGGGAGGGGGTGGTTATAATAAACAAATTACAGCTATAATCTGGGAACTATTTGAAGACTATTTGAATACCAATCGCTTGAATTTGATAATAACACATTGGCTTACTTCAGCAAGAAACATTGGCCAAGCCGGGATTATGACAATGCCAAGGAATGAATCGCGCATTATTCACTTCGACTATGGTGGTGAACTCATCTTCGCTTGACCTGCAAGAAACATTTGCTGTGTGAGTGATCGAGATAATGTCAATAGTACACAGTATACCAATAAGCTCTCTTGAGTGCATGTATTGCGCTAAGCTTATCATTATAGACGGACCATCGTCATGCAACGCGTGTATGGTGACGCCAAGAGTGCTCCACATATCTCGGCCAGTTATGATAGATCGGCACAATGCCACGACGCTAATGCCAAGTCCCATCTTGGGGCAAAAATGGCACAGAAGTTCCTCGATTAATGGCGCCATCTTCACCGGACCCTACTCGACGGAAACCATACGGTATGGCCAACTGACATCACAAAATAAATGATAATCGGTATCTGCCTAACTAGGTAATACGTCATAACTCAAATGTCTCGACATCACATCATGCAATTGCGTAACAATCGTGAAATCACCGGAGCACCCCCTGGGTACAGTCTTACAATTGCAGCCATTTTGTCTGTCGTAAAAAAAAACAATTATAGGGACCACGTGAGCTCTCTGATGGCTATACTCGATACTACTGTCGTTTATCAGATCATGTTGCAACCATGAGCTGCTCCTACGGAGGTGATGTCAAAGGCTCTGAACCTCCCTCTTCTAGTTACTACAGCTTGTCTCCATAATGCAATACTTAGGCCTTGTCCTATCTACTGGCAAAAAGGGACAGTGGTGCTACGAAAAATGTCCTGTACTCGGTAGTGACTTTATCGCACATTCGACTATTAGCTTTTGCCCCTCAATGGAATACATAACAAACGTGAACCAATCGTGTAACCGAATGGTATGTGATATTGTGTTAAGGCAATATCATCTCCTTCAGATTCATAAATGCTTTCTACAGCACACTCCGTAGTAAGATTGCTTGCAAAAGCAGCTGTCCATACACATAGGATAATCGACTTTGACGAATAAATTAGCCTTATGTCACACTGAGCGAGCCAACAGCATTTGCAAATCAAGATTCATCCAAAACGAAACACTTGAAACGCTCACTGGATACCATATTTGAGATTGCTAGAATCTGATAATATACATCGGTATTTATGCTGTATTTCATTACATACACTATTTGCCTTGGTTTGAATCCAAACTGGTAACCATTTTCGACCTTCACAAAACCAAAATCCTTTGTAAACTGTGTACAAAATATATTGAATGTTCACAAAACATTTCGATATGAAACTATAATTAGGTACATACTACTACGTACATTCTCTTTTTGCATTTTACATTCTGTACGCCTAGAACATCCATATTCGGTGCCATACCATGATTTGAGATCTCAACACGATTCAAGCCAGTGTACTATTAGTCACCAGGGACTGCCAGTACCTCACCTTTATTTTTTGGCCAAATTCTGGTTCATTGCAAAAGAGGCAAACGCTGTTTATAGGTGCTCATATAGAAGTGACGCACTCTCTAGTTTGAGGCCGCGTTCGTGATTTTAATCATGAGGTAATAAAATAATTGCCTGCCTCCATTGTCAACATGCATCTTGTTTTCTGTTTATTTATACGTTAGATGAGCATCGGACTGCTTAGAGTTTGAGTGGATATCTTCATCTATGAGTCGGATTATTTAATGACGCGCGATTCTCTCTGATGCAGCTTATCTCAATTAACATGCCATTGGTAAGTGATATTGCCTTGTTGAGGCTAAATGATGAATACTCGGGAATACTCTCTACAGACAGGGACATTTTGGTACAACTTTGGGCCTCTAGGATCGTTACCAAATCCCAAGATGGCCGTCAATCGCATTTATGCACACCATTCCGCCACAATGTATGGTTATCTATCACGCATGGTGTACCTGAGGAATAACATTGTCTCTCGTCGGAAGGCATTTGGTTGTTCAGTGTATATCGAAAGAAACAGTGCCCCGACGGTTTAACGGATAACCACGTTTGACTCGTTTAACGTTGATATTCATATTTTACTGCAGGTTGAAAACATCAAATTGACTTCTGTTGATTAATGATGAGAAATGTATATGACCTAGTCATTTGAAACCCGTGTCCTTAGATAAAAGTTTTCTTAATTTACACCATGTGATACGATTTGTTAACTGATGCTTGAAATAGATGATCATTTAAATTATGGCAGGCGTTCGATTGTTGTTGCTAAGAACTGTGTTTCATGCTGCCTAGTTTATTCCGATATAAGTAGTAGGCTGCATCGATGATGAAGCTTGATAGTAACGTTCAGTTCTTACACCACAGTGCTGCAGCATTCGCGGCGCCGGTTGGATGAACGGACCAGAGAGTGTTAACTTTTATTAATTTCTATAAGCCTAAAGTAATATATATCCTTCAACAAAATTGTACGAATAAATTCAAGAACGAACTATAAGGGGCCGTTTTGTCTTGGCAGTCATTTACGCTTACGCTATGTAGGCGATAGCATATTTGCAAATCACAATGGCATTGGCAATTGTGATCGTACTACTTGTTCTGAGCGATTTGCATGCAATAGGTTCAAGGCCAAGTGTGATTTGAATCACGAGCTTATATGCAAAGCTATAAGTACAAGTAACGCAGCACTTGTAGCTGATTGATTATGCCTGCCATATTATAGTAGTAGCTCTACTCAGAATCATGACTGAAGCGTCTAGCTATTGCAGAAGCAGCCGTTGATGACATATTCGATATAAATGTATACCGCTATAAAACAGCTATGCACGATGCGGCTTTCTACGTAATCCTACAATATTCATTTCCACTATACTACGTAAGTTAAGATATACCTAAATTATTTGGTAAAATGTATTGTGTTCGCCTTCATTCAATAGGCGCTTAAGACATAAAACATTGATTACCTCCGGACTACACTCGTCTGATGTCAAGTTGCGTTACACCATCACGTCTTAGTGCTGGTCTGTAAAAGCAAAACTCATCGACTGATGTATAAATACGGCGGTAATATCATAATAGGTCTTTGGTTAAATTAAAGTTTTCCATACAGCCGTTTAAAGATGGATATCCACACGAAAACAACGTAGAAGGGATATCTAAAGTTGATAGCAAAGTATAAATATTAATCGACGTTTGCAGTTAATGCTGGGATATTCAATTGGTTCTTCAACAAAGCTACTTTCCTGAATTATGGCACCAATTGGGCATACTGATATATACTTCTCCCCTGCGTTGAAGATATAAACATGTACATACTTTAGCATTGGAAAGATAATTAATGTCTGTTGCTGAACTCTCAACGGTTAAAAGCACAGTAACTAAGTGAGATGAATAGAATCTGTCTTTTGTTCCAACCGGCCACACTGTAGCAAAACAAGCTGGGTTTGAACGAAGCTGTTTATACCAAGAGCTTTGAATTTTCGTGCGATCTAGAAACATTGACTGTAGGTTATATGAAAGTAACCAGTAAAGAACAATATACAATATTCTGTAAGTTTGAAATCGAGTGAAAAACACATCATCATCATTTTCTTCCGACTACGATTTATGGATTAAATGCGCATCATAATTGGTATAACTGCAGGAGAGAATTGCCAATGTTCAGTCCATAAGTTGGAAAAGTTCTCTACTTTTGCTTTACACAGCCTCGAGCCCTTCACAACGAATGTCCAGTGATTATTAACTAAGTGGTACCGATATCCACCTTTATGGAATCTATCATACTGTATTGGAATCGTTTTTTGGCCCTCCTTTCTTTGACGTGCATGCCATCTTTGCTCCGAAATATTTATATGCATTAAATAAATATCCTACTTGCGGCATCTGAAACATTTAGCTGTGACTGTCTTAGAAGCCAGATATGTTTTATATAATGTTCGGCAAAAAAATGCAAATAATAATATGGCAGGCCTGCGTGTGGTGGATTGTGGAAAAAATGTTGACAGGGTAATATCGTTATGCATACCGGATCGGAATATATCCAACACTGCCATAACGTCGAGCGAAATACTGCACTACTATTTCTTGAAAGTACTATAATGATGTTTATTTAACTAGTTACACCATCTCGGCTTAGTGCTGGTAAATCATCCAAGCTATATCATTCGTCCCTCCGGATGTTAATTATGGAACTTAAATTGTATTAACATCAAAAGATAATGCACAATGACCACCATACATTATGCATCCTCTTTATTCTCCATAGCATCCAATGTAGTATTGGCGAAGCTTTCATGTACTCTCTTCTAAAACCATGCGTTATGTGCATTGCCTATGTAAATGGTGCAGCCCACACCGACGCTGTTCGTACGTTCATATTTAGTGCATTGTACAACTTGGTATCGCGAAGCTGATCAACTTCGACCGTTAATAAATCCACCTGTTTTGCATATTCAGTACAGGCCACGCCAAACTAACCCGTTGTGGCAGTGATTATTATTCATAATTCGGCACATTGGTTCAACAATTTCATTACATACGAATTCCGCGGCCAAGCTGCATAATGTTTGACACGTTCTTCTGTCCGGTTTAACTTTGATGTAATGATGTATATATGCCATCGTCATGTGATTCATGTTGTAATTATTGTTAACCTAAGTAAATCCAAATTTTCAATGAATTCAAGAGCATAATATTGTGTGACGTGTTTGCAGTTTGGCTGCAGTAGTCATATAATGTACCATATTAACAGCACGGATGAGCTGAAATGTTACGAGCCTCGTTTAAACATTCAGAATGGAATGACTTAAATATAACCACTAGTCAAGGCCAATATTTGGCGCTTCCCCGGTGAACGATTGCTTCTGCTGATACACAAAACGATAGCACCAATAGACACTATCGCAGCAACCCCTGTGGATCACCAGTCGTTATTATTGAATGAAACAGTTCGGCGTCCACGTAGAGAGCCATATAGTATTGTGAAGTGGTGCTGTGTTGCACTTGAATTAGTAAATCACTCAAGCTAATAAACTGATTGGTCTAGATGATAGCGGCGATGAAAGTATGTCTAGTCTTACAGAAATAGCTTGACAAGAACTATACTAGTCTCTAGGCATGGTTTGAACCATAGCGTGATAGATTGTGCTTTACCTGATTAAAACAATTGTGGTCTTGGTTTGTATGATGGCAGGCCCATCGATGTACCATAATCGGGATGGCATTTGTATTCTATCCAAGTCGGTAACTTTTAAGGTGAAGGCTGTACCAGCATACTTGCAATCGTGTTGTTTTCACTCTCAATCGTGCTGATTGTACGACCCAGTCGTTTGTTTAATGCTTGTAATGACAACAGATCTCATTAATTAAGAATTTGTTCCTGCTGCACGCCATGAACTAATAGCTTTCGTGAATGGATAAAAATATTATCAACTCATTCGGGTATGATATTCGAGGCACGAGGCAGCATTGCTTGATAAGTTAGATAAAAATCATGCATCTGATAACTACGATCCATGGTAAAGTCAATGTGTAAACAAATATACTAAAACGACATCTTCGCTGCAACATTTGGAGCAGATATCTGGTACAGCTTTGGAAAGCACTTGAAATATACTTCATGGATTTGGATCGAAGAATAAAATAGTACCCCCAAAAATGTTTCACCAACAACGACTTTAAATTCAGGCACAAATAAGTACAAGCATCAATTTTGGTTGGATAATACGGTAGCACAAACAGGCGTTGAATTACCCAGGAGTAAGATTGTAACGCTCATTATGGCCCATCCTTCATGGAAGATAACATAGTAATTGCAGAGATAAACTAAAGTACTCTAGACTAATATCGGCTTATGGTGTTGTGAATATAGTTACAAGATCTAATGGGGGTCATTTGTCCTGGTGAATGGCCGTAATTGCATGTAGTTAGCAGAATTGTGTGAATAGCGTAAAGGCAATTGCCAACTCACACAGTGACTACAAATCCCTTGGCATGAAATAGGCTGGTAATTGTTCCCACAAGTATTCCCGAAAAAGTAATTATTTGCAAATATGACCATATCATATCATAAATGAAGTGGCGTTGGAAACGCAAGAGAGATAGAAAACTATTAGTTAGATTGAGGAAATGCGAACAGTTGGAGTCTGCGAAAAGGAAGGTACCCAATGGAAACCTAATATGTAGGTGTAGTGTGAATTAGCAGCGAAGAAGAAGAAGAAGAATTTATTTGTCTCCCGACAATAAATATACATGCACATACTAATGGTAAATTCACAACTCACACACACTGTCAGGAGATGGGCGTGGTTTAGCCACAGGTGGCTATCTTCCGACCACCCAACGATCTCTAAATAATACAATACTACATGAGGTACATTTAAAAAACATAATAAGTCAACCAATTTGTTCTAAAAAAAATAGTCTTTGGCATAATAACAAATATTGACTAAAACATAAATTAAGTTTGATCCTTCTGCATTAAATTACAATCAACACAATGGCGGTTTGAACAATAAATGGTACTGTGGTAATTACTTATGACTGTATACATCAAATAATAGGGATAATACTGTAAATGAAGAGAGTGATTTTTGCCATTTGTTCCAAGTGTTAGGGAATGTATATAGAGGTAACTTTTTTACAAATTGCGTCATCGGCAAAGGAAAGAACCGTTTTATTACAGGCATTGGCATTGGAAAAGTAAGATCAATAGAGGCCCTAAAATGGAACCATGAGGGACTCCTATAGCTACATCGGATACAGGTGATTTAATGTTTTCTATTTGTGTATATTGTTTACGAAGTCGTAAATAACTTGAAAACCATTTATGTGCGAGACCTCCTATTCCAAGCGAATACATTTTAGTTTTTCATGGTTTATTATATCGAAGGCTTTAGAGAGGTCGCAAAATATTGGGAGTACATCATTATTGGGTGATTTATTGTAAGCATATACGCAGTAATTGAGCAAATGCAATATTGGATGAATAGTTTTGTTGTTTTTGTGGAATCCATATTGGTGCTTATACAGTAGTTTAAATTCAATCAGGAATGACATTTTTTCAATTACTTTTGAGAAACTTGGTAGCAAACTAATAGGTCTATAGGAAGGGTTGATTTTATAGTTTTAGTACTGATTTCGTCGTGGCCATAACTTGTTTTCGGTTTAAGGTTATTTACAACAGCTGCAACTTCATTTTCAGTTACTTCTTCTAGGTACATTGAGTGTGGCAGTTGACTTGGCAAATAGAAAGTGAAGTGTTCATTAGGTAAGGGTAAGCTTTCAGATATTGTTTTGCATGTATTGGTAAAGAAACTGTTGAACTCATTGGCAATTATACTTTTATCTGATATTTTTCGCCATCAATTTTTAAACTATTGGTAATTTTTTGTTTGCGATGTGCATTTCCTATTGTTTGGTTTAGTACTGACCACAAAGACTTGTTCGTTTTGTATTTTTCCATCACTTCAGAAAAGTAATTACACTTGAGCTTACGCTTAACCTTATGTAGAAGGCAATTGTATATTTGTATTTCTGCGTATTGCACTGTGACGGGTTTTGCTGGTATTTCCTATATAATTTTAATTTAGTTTTAGTGGTGCTATCAAACCAGGAGTCATCCGTGGTTGATGCTTGATACTTTTGCGATTTTTCTTTTGTCCGAAAATCGGAAATGCTTGATCAAATGCACATTTGTCTTTATTTATGAACACATCATACGCCTGGTTAAGACATTCATGCCCTGAGACATTCGAAAAATCGGTTATTTCTAAATAATTTATGAAATTATTGTAATTGTTTTGGTAGAAGTTGCGTCTTATCGTAAGACCTTCATATGTGTTGTCAGTTTGTTGTGTATGTGCCATGTAGAATGTGGCGACGTGGTCTGAAATGTCAGTGATGATAATTCCAGATGAAGCTTGTGCTGGGTCATTGGTAAATATGTGGTCAATGAGTGTGGCTGATGTAGGTGTCACCCATGTGGGTTTCGTGATCATTGGAACAGACCCATTTACAAAAAAAATCTCAGGATAATTGTCAGTTTTCACATGCATTTTGAACTTTAAAAGATCGGGATTTATATCTCTCATTATACCACATTTTTTTTCTCACTGCTTATCTTGTTTATACTTTCTAAGATAGTGGTCGAAAATACGTCTTTATCAGCAAGAGGTGCCGTGTTTGGTCGATAAACTATTCTAGCAATACATTTGGATTTCGAGCTGTTTTCATATTCTATAAATAATGTTTCGATAACACGAGGTATGAAGACCGATAAACCATCTCTTCTACAAAATCCAATATGATCTTCGATAAAAAAAGCCAACACCAGCTCTTGTGTTATCATTACGTGTATTTGCAATAAATTGGTGATAGTGGGAAAGGTTTAAAAAACTTTCGCATTGAACTTTAAATACTTCGGTTAAACCAATAAAGTCAAATGAAAATACATCAGAAGACATACTGCTAACCCGTTCTGTGAATTGTTCCCAATGTGATACTAGTCCTCGGCAGTTTCAATTAAAGTACGATGTTCCATTTTTGTGTGTTTCAGTTTGCTTTAGATATTCATCTGGTTCATAATACGCGCAATAAGGATGCGAAAGATGTTCAAGCAAAAATTCCAGTTCACCGCTATCTTCAAACTGGTTGAAAGAAGAGTTTGCGAAGTCCACCATTTGTAGCTGCTGAAGTACCACACGTTTTTGTGCATTTCGTTGACAGTCATATTGTCGATATCCTCTAATAGCGTTTTACGGGCGAGGCTAGTTCGTAGAGCTGGTGACGATGCTTATGTCATCCCGAGGTTAATAATCCCCTGCAGGGGCACTGGTTGTTTTCAAGATATTGTCTATTTCACAAATATCATCGGCTTTCTCAGTGAAGACCTAGCGCCCTTTAAAGTCCACGATAACGACTATTGGCCAAGAAAATTGACAAGAGTGTCTACTACCACCGTATCTATTGCTGTTATCTTGATGCGAATCATCAGTAAACATTGGTCATCGCTGGGCCGCAATGTATCGACCGTTCCAATCATCCTTACTACCATGTCGTCCAAATAAATACACTTCCAGTCATATCACTTAATTGCTTATGTGTTATATATATATATATATAAATATATACGACCATAAATTGCGTAAATATTCATCATATGATGTAAAAGGTCAATAACTGTTAACCATTAGTGCTACCAGAGAAAAATATTGTGATATTTAAGTGTTCCTGACTTTGCTGGCTAAATGTTGTATACGATCAATACTATTGCCTGCGGCAGCTGAATCACTGGATGCAGTCCAAGCAATGTAATCACTATTGTCAAGCTTTTCAGTCTTTTTATTGAAGTTTCTATTCGGGATAAATCAATGTCACATATTCAAACCTAATCCTTTTTCCACATTGATTAAACTTGTTAAAGAAGCGATGCGGTTTTCCAGCCAGTAGTTGATCTGCCGAGAAGACTGGTCTGATGATTATAAGGTTCTTATGTGCTTCCAATAAACTTAAAACTGGTCAAGCTCTTTATTGGCTAATCATTACCTCGTTGAATATATTAAATACATTTCTTCTCTTGTCATGATCGTGTCGATGTCAAGCGCAATTAATTATGAATGTACGGTTTTATCCTGGGTAACCTGATATCGTGAAAAGTAATATCCTGGCTTGCAATATCGTAATATAAATCTTATTATCGAGGCTGTCAAGTTTTTCCGTATCTTCGATCAATCCTTGTGCTATTCTTCTGTTCAAAGTTTCTGCTTGCACGTCGTCAGAATAAAAGCTTGGAGTGTCTAGCTGTAGCTATGTCACAGTTGCGAAGCAAATCCCTCAGTTAACTTAGGTTTACTAATACTAATATATGATTGAAACATAATGAATGCTGAAATTAGCATTGAATATTTAATTTCATCTTACAAATGATTGGTCGGTGGATATGACGTTATATGTTCAGTAGTATTATATGATAAATACTAGAACTGCGGGGCTGATTAACCAGTGCATAGGATTGAAAATGAAAACGCATCTCGCCTACATTGTGGGTCTTTGTAATGGCAGAGAAAAATATATTGGTGAAAATTCAATGAAAAAGGGCTATATATTTGAGTATGCAATAATTTCTGCAATTAATATGTGCCGCAAGTCGGATTATGTTATCACATATCTTATTTATTGAGAGTAGCCGATGCCATAGTATAATCACGAGCAATAGTTTTGGGGTTTAGCAAAATATGTCATAACATATATATGTCATCGTACATAGATACTCATTTGTTCACATGGCGATAACGAGCGGACCATTATATTTGCTGTTCTCCCTTGCATAAAGTTTTAGTTGATCGAAATACCAATAAAAAGCGCATTCAGGAAAAATCCAGTTCTTGGTATGATTCATTTACCGATATATAAAGAAATCTAAGCCGACAAGGTGAAGTTAGGATAATTAAACAGGAAGGGACAAACAACTTCTGTCAATGGAGATCGTTAACAGGTCGTTGAATATACTGTAAAAAAGGTTTAAATATACATTGCCTAGAACTGTCATGCGATTAATGAGAATTTTCTCCGTTGTGTCTAGTTACTGTAGTCAGTTACTTGTTTATACTGGCATGTTTCTGGGAACACAAAGCATTCTTAGCCATTCTGTAGTCCGTTATTAATGCCATCGTGTGACACAAAATGCGTTTGTTTAAGTAGCAGGTTATTGTTCATAAAAACAATAGTAACATACGATGTCCCCAACCCGCACTATAATTCGCGTCTTACTGTTTTTTATATATATATACTTTTGATCAATGTAACGGTCGATATTTACATATTTCGAAAGAGAAGCTACCGAACAGAACGTAATTCTCCAAGGACTCCACGCTCTGACAGATAACCAGAGTGAGGTTTAAACGTGATGGATGGTCATCATGGGACCCGGCAATAATTCCAGAGGCACCAAACTGAATTATTACGTCGTTCCCTGGGCAGGAGGGAAAACACATCATTTAGTCCTTACGAGGTCATGGCACTAACGCCGGCGCGTCATAAATTATCTGACTAAAAGACAAAGATTTTTGTCCCAACACGAATATAATGCATAGTTAAATACTTTCAAACTTTCTGGGTATAAACAATCAAGTCATCTTATTTCCGAAGTTTTCAATCACTTTCAAATAATATGGCTGTCTTACAATAATGATATTGCAAACACAGGCAGTGTTTCCACGCTTACTTTGCATAATAGGCCGCAGCGTAGTTTAAGCAGTCACACTGGAGCCGTTATCTCAATGTATTTATAATCTAAACGTACGGTTGCTGTTTGTAGAAGCGATGTCGCGACGAGATATTAGTTTCCAACTATATTATGTTATGCCATCCAAATCAAGTGACATCATAGATCGCTGGAGATTCGCTCAACTGCTCGCGGCAACGTATCACATATATTCTGTTCATAATATTACCCCATTCATCAAAGCGGGAACCGACCTACTGATGATTACCGACCAATATTGGAATTGGCAATGTAATAGAGTGCAACTCGTTACGCGTGATTTCCCATAGCGTAATGGGGGATAACAGTATAACCCCCCCCCCCCACACACACACACACACACACCCGCTACATAATATATAATGCTCCAAGATGATCCATTAAACCACGTAGAGCCTATCCTTCTACAGGACTTAATGCCGACATAAATGTATTACATACCTGACTGTATCTTGTTACATAAAAAAACATTGGATAGAACACGTGTACAAGCCACTGAGAAACACCACAAGTTAAACCCACGAATTTATTAGTACATTAACAAACGCACATGCACACGCGCACACACGCACGCACGCACGCACGCGCACACACACGCACACGCACACACACTAACACACGCACACACACGCACACACATTGGGATTACTTGGTGAATTGTCAAAATAACCATGGTTTTTGCATGAGAGCGATTGAAAAAGCCTGTCAAAATGTTTAATGCAGGGGCTGGACTCATGATGACACATGAATTATCTTGCATGCCAGTGCCACGAATACTTATTGAATGGGCGTCAGACTTGAGGCGGCGTCCAACTCTGTTGTTGACGTGCATCACGCGAAGCTATTTGGTGATCAAACAAAACACCGCTGTGCACGTATTGAATAAGAACGACGTCTATGCTGATTTGCTTTCTCCACAAATGCAAATTTGACACGAAAAGAAAATATTATGCAGGCAAAATGTGTCCAACGATTTAATTGATTGGGAGTTAAGTCAGACCGTCAGATTTGTGGAGGGTTACTTGTATTAAAACACCATATTTGTTGAGACGTCTTGTATAGAGACCGGAAGCGACTCGACGAATTTAATGTCAATGAGATTGGGCACTGCCTTAATTATTAGCAGACGTCACAGGCGTCGAAGTATGTCGATACGTGATGCCATTAGTTTCTTTCAGCTGGTGGCAGACAAAAGCATCCTGCTCTTTTCATCAAATCGTCACATGGGGCATCAAATGACAAAGAAAAGCCCACTTTGCAAGGCTATATAAATTCGACAGAACTGTATTTTGCGAGGGTAAAAAGGCTTTCCTATGCATAATTGGTAACCACATTTAATTGAACCACTTAAAGGCGTTTATTGACAATATTCCTGACGCATATTACCTATGTAAACTGCAATTGGAGTTATGATATGCCAAAGGGTCCAACCTGCGATAATCAGGTTATTAATTTCTCAATAAAACAACCCTGCAAATTTTGACTGGGCTGCATTGGTTATGTAAGGGCATCCTGTAATTTATTACATATTTACAGCGCAGCTGAGCTAGATATAACGCGGTACGACTATTCAAATTCGATGTGTATCAAGCATCATTGTTCTGTCGCATAGGACAAGTTATTGCAGATTGACATAGAATAGCGGACAAGCAATGGTAGCAAGAACCTGCAAGTCTCCGCTAATTTTTGTTCTATTATTGTTGCAATATTCGAATATTTGCGTTCATTGGTGTTGTTTAAAGAAATTAAACACTCAGAATGCGCTGCATACATACTTGACTTGGCATCGATAATTCTTTCCTAAAGGCAGTATTCTGTTTTGTCTAACTCAGGGGGAAACTAGACATCAGCTTTACTTTTCTTACAGCCAGCATGGAACTCGAAACAAAGTTAAATACACATTGAATAATTCACCATACTTTTCTAATTTGTGTTGAAAATCAATCCTCCTAACTACGAGCAATCTAATCATATTAGATTAATGACAGCTGACATATTCTGCATATCAACGAGTTTTGCACGTGGCACTTGACAACATTTTTACTTCTTAATGAGCTGATAAATGTGATCTGATTATTGATTTACTTACCAACATAACATGGCGCTAGATGTCTGTTTCAAACTTATTTCTCTTCCATAATGATTCTAAACTCTTTGCAGACCGCTTACCCCCATTCCCCGTTTCCATTCTAGGCGAAGGCGAGTAATATTTGATTACTCTGTTTTGCTCCATTTACTTGACAAAGCTGTTGACTCTTTGTCGTTGTTGATTCATTTGCTTGAAAACATTATGCAACAATATCAAGAAACAACAGGTTTCGCCGTCAGCCGCCTCTCATCGTGGACGGTTACTGTCTTTGAACCCATAATAATGAAGGCTGATCAGAAGAATTAAAGATGTTCTATTGCTAGCGTCTACGCGTCTCGTTTGCTGTTATCACCTTACATATCAACTGTAGAGATTGATAATGATAGAATCACACACTATTGGCCGCTACAGCCCCCATCTGATGCATCGTCAGCCGATTTATTAAAGATCATGCATTTCATTTATTTTTTCTGTATAATGTCTGTAAAACAATTATGACAATCAATCGTTACCATAATTATCGCATGACTTCGTCATATCCTTAGATGACGATGTTAGTAACATATATAATTGATTAGCACAATCATTGGTATTGCGCATCACGATGGGAAGAGTAATTGTCTGCTACAACTTCATGACGATCTGCTACGCCCCTTGAATGCTTGAGTCCACAAGACCTAGCGCTCGTACCATTTTAATCATCGATGTTGTTTAGCATAAATTATCTCACATTTTCAAATGCCTGCACAACCACGTGCAAATAAAGGACATACAAACGGACATGCCAACATCTCCCGCCAACGTGTACATAAATATGACGCGACAGTTGAAGATATAGCGTGACGTTGCGTCATTAATTAACTGCAAGCGCGGTAGGGCAGGCCCTCGGCTGATTGACCCTGCGAAAATCGCATTAATCGGATTCAACACAGAGACACGCTAGAACAATCTGAATAACAGATGTCGGTTTGAATCACTGCATCAGACAAAGACTGATAAGTCCCGTCGAGCAGATACAAATAATGATTGTTTCCAGTATAGCGGTATAAACGCAAACATTTTGTGATTTTAAAGCGCCAGATGGATCACTCCTCGTGGTACGTGTAAGGAGGGTTCCCCCTCATCACATGGATGCTGTTCCTACCACCACATCACATGCGTACATATTATTGTGCATCACCCATTGTGTCAAGACAAGCGCTCTAAATGACATTAGCAACTAAGAACCTTATAATATAAATGTCTGCGCTTTCAGTTTCCAACACAAACAAGTGCTTTTGACAAAATGCGAACTCATCTGCATGGTTGAAACGGACCCTCGTGCATGACGCATGTGAACATGCGTATTCAATCAAATGGATTGACAAACAAATTAGGCTATATAAAGCTGATACATTTTGCACGAGGGAAAACCACAACCTGCTGCCAGTCGGCCAGCATGACAGTGCACCATTAGCAAAGACGTACTGCATATAGTCCCCCCTCATGTAAACGCAAAATATGAGACAATTAATATTAATTAAACTAGAAAAGACCCAGCGCTTGCCCGCGGTCAATAAATGGAGAGGAATCAATGCAGTAAATAACAATATACCCTTCCAATTGCTTCTACATTTGCAAGTATATACCGCCGCTACTCGGTGTACAAAACTGGCTTTCGTGTAATTTCCACCCAATGCCCTTTACAATTGATTTATATTCATTCGTAATTGACGGGGCTTTCTTTCCCCCAAAGGGTGTCATGTGGGTAACGCTTGTCTATATTTACTTTTCTGGTATCACCAGTGCAACTTGATCAGATACTAAATCATCAATGCTGGTAATTTTATTTTTGCTATGGTAAACATAACTTTCACCCACAGTTTGTTTACTGTGAGTTGTTTAATACAGCCAAAAGGCGAAACTATTTTGTTATTAACAGCAGTCTTACTGGTGAGAAATAGGTTCGCCCCGCCAAGTCAATGTTTGGAACAATTGTTGTGAGCACCAGAACTTGCTCGTGAAATAACAACACCAAGAAGCTGCCTGTATCGCCTGCGGCAGGTGCTTTTTTTAATGACATCTTACTACCCCCTCACACTGGGTTTTTCATTCAATAACACGCTTTCAACATTTGTGCTTTATGTTGCGTTTTACACCCTACCTCTCATCAGGGTAGCGGTTACTACAGAGATTACTAATCAGGTACCCAATACAACATGGCAAACAAGCGCCCTGTATTTTAGTACCATTGTATCGCAATTTTACAATGAGTCCGATGTTATTGGATTCTGGCTTATGTTTGATCAACGAAATCAGGGTAGTGTTTTTGTGTTCGGAAATTAACTATGGCATCTTTGCTGATTGTATCACGAATGTGAATATACTGCAAGTTCCAATATTGCATGGAATAGAGAATGTTGTCCAATCAATGTGTCCAAATAGACACAAGGCACTAATCCCTGAAGAACACTAATATATGCTTCAGTAACAAGATATTCACCCGTCACTGCGTGTGTTCAAGATCTCACGGGTATAGGGGCGCTTCATCTTTGCAGTAATAGCGTGACTATATTTTATCGCCTTTGCGCTGCGAAACAGTGGATCGTAATGGTAGATATCTGATTTGTAGAGCAATCCATATTTCTTCCTTTAATATGTATCATTGTACGGAGGTTCCCGTATTTGTGTGATGCATCCTTGTGTTTGTGTTCGTATATTGAACCCCTTATATCGCGCTTGCGCGTTTTATCCCTCTTTCATTTTCGAACAGTTGATATTTGATCATATCTGTACAGTGGATCCGTCTCATCACTTTTATGCAGCGGCCCCCTCTCCCCGCGTTTAGGCGGTAGAGCCCTCCACGAAACAATTATAATGTGACTCGCTCAAATAGCGTATCTATCAGTAGCTTTGCATAAAGTCATAAAACAGGCCGAGAAGGCGCAGGTTACTTGCAACTTGAGTTACGTTCTAGAATTACTGTGACTGGTCATTAGTCATGCACCAATGTGCTCGGGACATGATTAGATCAGAACTTTTCTCTTTTTCATACAACGTATAGGGGTACACATTTTAGCTTTGATCTGTATCGATTTTAGCAGCCGTACCGTCATTGCGAAAAAGCCTCCTGCCCTTTGCACTTAGTATTGCATTGATTGGTTTATGCTATCATCATCGTCCTGCAATTTGTGAATACTAATGTGACTCTATCAAATAGAGACTAATGTATTTACTTCATCTGTAATTACCATTTCAGATGCGCGGGTGATTATAGCAATTTAGATGCTAAATGCATTTGACAGTGTGCGAGAGCAGCAACACTTTAACTGTCACTTTGATCCCTCGAGGTTGACGCGCATCCCGAGCTGGTTACGACATACCCATGAATCATCCCCACGTCAATATCGCGTAGCAAGGGAACCACGTGGTCAAAGTGGTTCCTTTAACAGCTTGTCAAGATAGCCTTAGATCTGCATTACGTAGCGGAACGGACTGAACGATGGTTACCCACTGGTTCTGGAATGGATAGTGTTATAGAGTGAAGGCCGTTATGCAGTATATCCTAAGCCAATGGGGGTGCTAACGGTGGTCATTACCAGTGAATTTGCAACTCCGCAAGGAGAATATTTCTCACGACTGATTTTGCCTCAACGTATGCTCTCATCTATAGTAGATGATAAATGTCTCGTTTGTGATGAAGATGTGTATGTGTCATAACATCATCAATAACTGTCTATAAAGGGGCGTGTGCGAAACTACTGGACGCGTCAAATTAGATGAGTTTTGCCTCAACGTATTTGCGATTCTCATCTATTGTAGTAGATGATAAATGTCTCGCTGAAAATAATCAAAATGGAATTCTGATGAAGATGTCTATGTGTCATAAACATCATCAATAACTGTCTATAAAGGGGCGTGTGCTAAACTACTGGACGCGTCAAATTAGATTTTGTTCTTTGACTTCTACATACTTTTGAATTCATCATCTGAAATATCGTTCAGCATAGTGGATATAAAAAATTAACGATGCAATATTTTGTCAGAAATAATCAAGAATAAAGCAAGATGCCTTTTTTATTGTCAGTTTACTGCTTAAAGCGATCCATTTCTCTACATTGGTGAGCTTTCAGTAGCCATTTTCTACCGCCTCCGCCAACCAGGATCAGGATCATTACGACCTTACACTTATGTTAAAACAGCAGCAGTCGCCTGCCGACCGTCTCTGATGGATCGTGTACGGAATATTACCAATTTTGCTGTTGTGGCGCAGCAGTGCAAATGTCGTCACTTACAGCATATTTTAAAACACAGACATAGGCGCTGAACCTTAAGTCCCATACATTAGAAATTCAATTGTGGTACTACACCGTGTCGAGGATTGGACGGAACGTATCAGATGAGCTGCACTTTAGAAGAATCATTAACAACACAAGCAAAGATTCTGTATGGGTCGCACCGCTGATACTAACATTGCGCAATACGCTTACTGCAGAGAGAGAGGATGTTAAAGGTTAACTAACTCATATAAGTGTTGGCTATGATTGAATATTACCTTTCGTTGATGACTATAGCTTTGGCGTCTACTCTGTAACACATGTTGCGCTTGTTTAACTATGTATTACCGTCAGGCGACATTTTTATGCGACGAATTGAGTTTCCATCGGTGACAGCTCAAAACTGGTGCCTTATCACAACGCTGCAATAACTGTATATTCCACGCATAAAACAGACACTTGCTCCATTGCGTCGTCAAACCCAACAAACAAAGCACATTGCAGAAAATCAATAACTACAGTTTAGCTGGTGGCAGCTACTAAGTAATATGGCAGTCATTCCTACCGCTGGAGTTATCCAAGTTGCCGATTGTAAATATATTTCTGTGAGAATTCAAAGTTATCTTCATCCATATATCGACGACAAGAACATATTCGATATGGAGCCATACATTGGGTAATAAGAGCATTGCCAAGACAACAATCCATCTCCCTATCTTTTAGTTTCAATGCACTTTTGATACAAGTTAATCAAGCAAAAAGAGTTCCAATAAAATGGATAACATAGGTAAATAGAAAAGAAGCCTCATACAATATGCAAGTGCTCATCCATCGCTCAGAGAAGCCTGCAGTACACAACACGTGTGAGGAATTGATTATGACGTGTGTTTGTAAATTTAAATTTAAAGTGTGAGGAAGCCAAAGAGGTCGATAGAATTGTATTGCTGCAAGCGACAAATCGCGCTGACAGCAAGATTTGTCTGATTGTAGGTTTTGATGGGAGGTCGTCTCGTACAACACTGGTTTATAGATGGGAAATAATAATCCTAAAAATCATAGTGCATACTTGGGTCATGATTCCCCCTCTTTATATGCGTATGATGGGTCCCACCTCATTCCATGTGTACATTGGATCAAGCCTCATCTTATGGGTACAGTGAATCGTGCGTTTCAGGTGTGGTGTATGGGGAGTTCTTCGTCATCACTAGCATAGAGTGGATCAACTCGCCTTATTTACATATCAACATCATGCATTACAAATGCTATTATGAACATTCGTGTACATCATCATCATCTTGAACTCTTGGATATAACATTGTTACATTTTGCAAGTACATCAACGCTACATTTGCCCCATGGACCCACCGTTTTTTCCCCGCGCTACTCATGCATTTTATGGTTATCGATGAATGACAATAGTGGCCACAATCCCAACTTCGCGTGACAATTATGCATACCACGCAAGCGGAGTATTTTAAATTTACTCCCTCACAAAATTAAGCCAAATTTAATTTTTTTACGGACAATTTATCAATACTACATAATGCGAGAATAGTGATTTAATCCATAAGAATATCATCTCGAATCTACATTGTTAACAATAGAATAACATACTGGCTGAGTTAGCAGCTACAACATAGGTATATCTTGGGATTGTTCGTCGCCTATCCGGCCGCAGTTGGCGGACCGAAGTGTGAATGTGTGTTTTCACATTCTGTAGATTTACAAAGTTGTTAATTAAACAAGAATCCAAATTAATGTATATAATGTTCCTAATATAACTATGCAAAAGAAACATTTAGCGGAAGTTCATGACGCTGCAATGAAATAAGTTTTCATAGTGCACCCTGTCAAAAGGTTTACTTGTATGACATAGACAGCTAAATACATTATTTCGTTGTAAGCAGAAGTGCATCATGTTGCGAAATCATGAATTGTTGCAATATTATCGCACCCACCACCGAGTGTCCTCTAATTATCACTAATAGATGGTCTCATATATTCCGATAGAGGAACGATGCTAAAGGTCAACAGGTCATCAGTTCATATGTGAAATAAATACAATAAATTATTTACGTGACATGCCAACAAGAGTTGTCGTTCATTAAGCAAGTGGTGATAAATAAATAAACATAACTACTAGAGCGTGGTTCTCGAGAGTCGATGTATAGTTGTTAGTTTAATTAGAATTTATTTTTCTAGCCTGCGTCCAATCGAGGTTGTTGTGCCACTTAGACTTGGACTGCCGGTATGTTTAGGAATTGTCTACTCTTCCGATCTAAGATGTCACAGACTCTAGCGTTAATGCCTTTATGATTTCGTTGACGTGCTATAAGTTAATATATTTAATTCAGGGCGTGACCATCTAAGAGTGAAACGTTAAAGATAATTAATTTTGAATTAGTCCTTCTTGCAAACCACTCGGTTGTTAAATGTATCTTGAATCATACTTTTCACCGGGCCTTAAATGTAGTAAACGAATTAGTGTAAATCGACATATATATATATATATATATATATATATATATATATATATATATATATATATATATATATATATATATATATATATATATATATATATATATATATATATATCTATCTCTCTATCTCTCTATATATATATATATATATATATATATATATATATATATATATATATATATATATATATATATTCGACAGTATTGGATCTTGACAATCTCGCATTGCATTGTGATGCAAAACAAGCCTAGATGACTAATGAAGGAAACCTTTACGAGGTAGCTGGACAATATGTTTGCTATCTAACAAAACATACGCGGATTCTATTATCATATTTGCAAAATTACACTGTGCTTATGGAACCCCAATCTCAGAATTATGTTCACTTGCGTTAGATATGTGGTTTCCGGTTGTAAAGTAGCTTACGCTCCAGGTTATTTATCAGGAATTCTGATCCAATATATGCGAAACCCAGTAGGCTTTTATTGCGCAAGACGTCAGCTGATTTACATACGTGAGCATATTGTAAGCCCTAGTTAGTTATGGTCTGAAAAGTGGCAAATTGAATCATAGCTTTTGATTCACGCTCTGTTAACTCCGCATAGATCAATTGCAGATTATGAATTGCAACCACCAAACAACACTAATACCTATGTAACTAAGCTGTCCGGGTCCTAACCAATCAATGATTTAAATGATTTAAGCTACTTTATGTTTTTTTTTATAATCCTGCAGTTGAGTTACAAGCGTTCGATAACGAATAAACATTTAAGTGTCGAAGATGCTAATAGGAGCATTTTCTGAAAAAAGAATGATATACTACATTTCGTTATCTCTAGTCATGTTCAGGTTGATGCGTATTCTTTTACATTTTGTGGTTCGAATGTAATCTAGATGCTTAAGTTACAAATTCAAGTCATATTGACAAAATGCACATTAATGTTTAAATACATTGGTATGATTGCTTCGGAACATAAGGTAAACATTACCGTCGTAGTATACAAAGAGGTTGACAGAGCTATTTGGGCGATAGATAGGTGATGACATGTATATCAAATAGGGACAGTTATTGAGTAATGTTTAATACTCTTAGTGTATGATTGCCGATGAAAATGTGCAATTAAGTCAAAATCGGGTACCTGTTAATACACATGGGTCAATATTTTTGAACACTATTTTCTTACCAATTGCTTGAATTCGATAAAAAAGCATAAGCTTACTTCAACAGGAAGCATGTGTCTTCAATCAAGTGATCAACCTATGTTAGAGTGACCGAGGTTGGGGTTTACATACCAATGGCGCTACATAGCATGCCAATACGTTTTTAACAGAAGTTTGAGTATATGGCCTATCCTTAATTGCGTGGGGTGTGGTAGTTGAAGTGCTTGATCAATCAAATCGCTGTCAACCAATGGTTTCCCACCTCATGTTACAACCATGGTCATGCAAATCGTGTATTTCCTTCCAAACCACGATACGCTGTTCTAACGATAATGGCATCAAAGGCGCTATGCGCTCCTCACTCGGTTATGTTTGATGATAAACAGTATTTGCCCCTCTACAGAATACGTAGAACATAATTGTCCCAACACCATAGAGGCTGTTAAGTGGATTGCCTCTCATATTTATGGCAGCAACTTCCAATATAATTATTTAAACAAATTGTGCCTTGTATTGGTTACGGGTGAATTATATTTGCAATATGCGCTTGACATATATTGATATACGTGCTACCGTACACAACACGGTCAAATCAAGAGCCTCCGCGACACCTATGTAACTAGCCGTTTGGTGCTAATCAATAATCGTCGCAACCATTCACCATAGACCTACTGAATGCATGTTCATGCTCGAATATCAGCATACGAGAATACGTAAAATATGATGTTTAACTCGTCATAAAATAGCAGTCACAACAAAACTATCCCTTTTTTCTTGAGCGTAGTCGAGCTTGATACCTTTATCATCTTGTGAGAACAGCCGTGCTAAGCGTACGAGTAACCAACAATCACTGCTTGAATGTATAAGCACCTCTTCCATTTGCCTGGTCGTAGCAGTGGCGCAAAAAAACATCGTTATGCATTAATGAAATTAACCTATAAATTGTCATATTTCAGTACCGAGGTTGCACTCAGGCAATCCGGTTCCCGTGGTATAGTTGTTTGCTGCATGGCCATTCGACCCACAAGGTGTGTTATAACCTGACTGGTTCCCGGTGACTCGGATGATCACGTTAAATGGCGGTCACATAACTGGGCAGCGTCCATTTGTCTAGTGGGCGCAGGCATCATCCTCACCCATCACCGTCGCGATATCACCTCTTTGCTAAAATGACGTTGAATCCCGATTTTACTTTTTTTGGGGGCACTCGGGCAAATCGTGAATCTGCTTTGGTTATAAAATTGCATGTTATACTCAATCTAACAAAAACTCGTTACCGCAACGTGTAATGAGCTTTTTAACTCAAATATTGTCTAACTGTTGCTTATGGCCACGAATTTTCCATACCTCTGCGTACCGAGTTTATCCGATGTGCTTTGTTTAGTAGTGACACATGCAAGTTCATCAGATTAACGTTTCCTGTTTTTTGGAAGATATGTTGCAAGTGTATGACTTCCACACCAGTCGGAGTTCTGACGTAGGTCACTATGTCTGTATCGGGTAGCTAGTATAGCATCCACAGGCAAAAACACACAAGAGTTAGGCTACTACATAAGTGTTGAAAATCATTGCTATTAAATAAAGACTAATAAAACATTGTTAACAAGTACGTGTGAGAAAGAACATTGAGAAGGATTGCATTCTCAACAAATACAAGATACATTTGCTTTGTAGTCATCTTGTTGCGGCATGACATAACATAAATGAAGTTTCGGCTATACCGTAGTGATCCATCTTTTATATAAACACCAAGTCTAAATTAAACAAATCTGCTGATCAGAGATTGACACAACGTAGGCGATGTTCCATATTTATAAGAAAATATAAATGACCATTTCTTAGTGTCGTTTAGTCATTCTGATCAATCACCATATCAATCATTATCTATTAAACAAGAGTTGCACAATGGGTGAAATCGCACATCGTACCACATGGTATGGCTTATCATTGCTATACCGTGTTGGTGGTATTCAAATTACGGGACATTAAGCCAATGCAACATTTGCTATGTAGATTTGTCCAGTCGAGTGTCGTTACAAACATCAATAAAATGTTACTTTTACGGTGATGGTTCTCAAAAACCAATAAAATAAATACTGATATTTTATTCCTGTTGAATGAAATTGCGGAATTCCTCTAATAACTTGGTACGAAATACTCGATTATCAATGAATCTGTTCAATGTGTCGTTGCGTATTTGACTCATGAATAGCGCTGGATGTGCGACACCTAGGTTGGATCAAATGACAGTCGTATTTTCTGCCCAGATAATTCAACTGATAGTGCTCTGTGCAAGTCACAATAACGTCGCCTCTCTAGCTGCATTCGTTTGCTTTATATTTTAGCTAGGGCGATAGTATATGTAGATTTATATCAGGGTAATAAAGGAATTAGTGTAATGTTTATATCATCCTCGCGTAATGAGTACAGTCACTATGGGCACGCTTCATTCTATTACATTTGCGCACGTGCCTTTGACTGTATAAATAGTCAGGGGTAGTCAATTATGGTTATATATATATATATATATATATATATATATATATATATATATATATATATATATATATATATATATATATATTTATATGCAATAATATTATTGATTCGCTATATTGCCAGTCATAGGTTTAGCAATCCAATCAATGAAGCGTTCTCGTGGCTGTTCATTAAGGCTTTTTATATTATAACGTAACTTTCCTGTTTTTGCTGCGTATAGGTTTCTCCATTGTTGTGGTAGGCAGGGGTTAATTCATTGGCTTAGCATTTCGTTTGAGAAGGCAATCTTCATTTTTGAGATGTGATGGAGCCAACGAGGACGATAAAATATGAAAACTGCATTGCTGCCAACGATGAATCCTTTTTTGTAAAGCTCATATATGAGGATACTGTTCCTAAGTATTGCATTTTATCGTCCTCAAGATATTTCTTTGGAAACTTTGGTGACCAGGCAATTTATTTAGGCAAGATTAAATCGTCTACATTATCAATAGTTTAGCTGGCGTTCGCTTGGTGGCTTGGTACAGATAGAGAATGTTAAAGGTTATAAACCGGAAACGAATTTTGCAACAACTGACTGAATGACTGAACAATCCTGATATAGCATTGCGGAATGCAAGTCTGAAGGGATAACGTAAGTAATTAATTGATATGGGACGTTTTGTGGAATTAATTAAAGGATTAGTTATCATCCAACACAGCCAATCAATGCTGACAATGTGCTCAAGTATTCAAAGCAATCCAAAGGGTCTGATGGCAGTGCTAGCATATGCAGCGTATCTGGGCTTCAGAATGCTTCATTAGATTAGAGCATTTATGTGGAGAATATATATTTGTTGGGCACCGTAAAATGCAACGCCACATGTTCCAGCTCTAAAAACAACTGAAGAGTAGTTGATCCAACCAAGGTCTCGAAAGTAATCGATTCAAAATATGCTTTAATCATCTGGAAATACTTTGATTGATCAGCAACATAGTTGTATTCAATTGGCTTTACAGCGACGTTTGTTGTACCTCAGCCCACTTCTTTACCCCTAAATGAAATAATATATATTCGACGTGTATCTGCGTATTTGTATCAATATTTTGATGCAAAAGAACATACAACAGGCAAGCGGAAATAGCCAAGGTGCAGCTCCCCAATAACTCCTAGCCTCGTGTTACCATGCTTTTGAGTTAAAAACAATAACAATTCGTTTATGCCACTGTATGATTGTTGCCATTTCCAGGTGCATCGGTAAGTTGCTTTAGTTTCATATGACGATCAGCTCGATCGTATTAATGTTATAGATAAGCACACATACTCCAGGAAGTCATTAGTGTAAATGATTGCTTGTTACCTCGATGACTACAACATCATGTTAGGCACGTTGAGTGTGAAATTGGTGTTGGTAAGATATACGATTAGTGCCAGCGTTTTCCCCTAAACCGGTAGCATCCAAACTATGATGTGAGTTAAAGTGTAAATATATGCCGCTTATGATAAACAAATACATCAACAAGACTGTGTAACATTTCCCATTTGTCGTTTTCTGCAAACATGGCGTTCATTTCATCTCATGCAGATATTCTCACGCGTCATTTGACCGGTTGTATGCCCTTGAATAATCTACAGTGCAAATGATTATTTACAATATATTTGATAAGCACCAAATAACATATAAACGTGTTCACGAAGTCCATTATACAGAGAGATTCGCTTTTGTGGCGTGCGGACATCTGTCCAAGGCTACTATGATGTGTTCGATAATGGATCACATGAATGGCGTCGCATAAATTATGTACACATCTTGATTGCTGCAATCAAATTTGTCCCATCACACATCAGACACGTCAATCCCGATACCACTACATCTTCAACGCTGTAAATTGGCGTATGTTACATTGTATACAGCGGTGCGACATACATCTTAAGATGAGTGTATAACTGCTGCAGCATCAAAGCGCATAAGAAAATATGTGCCATGGTACATTTGTGAAAGCCAGGCCAGAAGACTCGCCATGAACAAACGCGTTAGTCGTTGATAGTGGTGACGCTTTAAATGTCGGACTAATCACTCCTATTATTTTCAAGCAAATATCGGTTTCAAATATCTGAGCACTTCCCGTTCTTTCGTAGCACGGCGGTTATAGGTCAAAGCAAATAGGTTTCTCAACATAAGTAGAAAATGAATGAGCGGAATAACATTTTATGTAAATAAGATTTTGCGACACGGACACGACATGACTAGGCGCATACATCTGTGCATAATAAGCCGTAGCCATACCTTTTTGGTGGCTATTGTGCGCAAATGATATAGCAAACACGTTTAAACTAATTCAGACCGCCTAGACAGCTACATTACCTTCAATGAATAAACAGGGAGCTCTTTGCTGGCATTATAGTTAATATTAGCTTGACTGTTTGCGCATAAATTATGCGCAGCAAATAGAATTACGGAATCGGCTCCTGGCACGGTGACACAAGGTAACTAATATATTCCAATAGTTTTGCATTATATACGGCTCTTAAGCACCAATCCGCTACATTACAGACATTATGTGACGACGAAATTTGTGACTGATTCCTCGCTTAAAATGTTTGAATCAAAGTTGTTCCACAATAAATTGTTGCAGCAGTATGCGATAAAACTAACAGAAAATCCTGACGGATGGGTTTGGTGTCATTCTTTGACACACCACTAGTTTGCATTTTTGTGATTGAGCATACTGAGTGTGATATACGCATTGCGTCCGATTCTGTCAAAATAGCCAGTGAGGAAAAATGACCGGATCACAAAAAGGTGCTGTGCCATTAAAAGATGCCGGCCAGTTATTTGATGGCTGGCTTAACATATTATATCATGCAGGTCTAGCTATAAACCAATCATCATTTGTTTTAGTTAGGTGATGCGAATGAGGTTCAACTGTTGTCGCTATAAACTGACAGCAATTTGATAAACTACTGTCATATTGACCCGTTCACTGTTATGAAAACAACGTCGAAGGTATGTACGAACGGACAACGGCAGATTCTGTAGCTAATTACAACCATGTCGATTGCTTGACACTAAACTTCTTTTCTAGGTACACATTGCCGTTATGTGGCCACCTGCATCATTAGAATTACGTACGTATCAGAGAAGCACAGGCATAGAGCAGTGTCTACCAGCTAAACAAAACAGATGTAGATTTCTGCTGATATAACATTTGATATACAGTGGTATCAAGGATTTACTTTTCTGTTCTCTCTTTGGTCAAGTATATACCCTGACACGTAATATATCTGAACGTTAAACGGTAAGCCGTTGTGTGTACAGCACCAATAATAACCGAACGATGGTAACGGTTTGTGGTATACTTAATATATACTTAGTAAACTTCGACTGGTCCGGTGATAATGCCACATGCATGACATGAGTCTACAATAGTTAGTAAATCCAGCGATGATACTATATCGTTAACTAGACTCATGACATGAGAAGCATTGCATTGAACATTGGATGTGTATTTACAAACAAGTAAGTGGCTGCTTAGCTCCTTTATCGCAGTCAAACCACCTAAGCATTTCTTATCATAATCATTCATAAAAACCGGAGATCGCTTAGTCATTGTGGGCATAGCCACTAATACCAGTTTCGCTGCACTTCGCGCAAATGAAATGTTTTATATGTAGAAATACGGTGATCGGTTTACATTAGGGCAGCACGTGGCAAATTTTATATTCGCTCTATAATGATTACACATGCATTATATTCATGTCAATCGATGTACATCAATATCCTTTCTCGATAATAATCTTTCAATAAAAGTCGCCAGCGAATGTATCGCTGCAGTAAAACGTTATCACACAGCAGGATGGATTGTTCCAGAACCCCCAGTGCCAGATGTGGGCAACTGGTTAATTTGGACCAATGTATGGTCCCAACCTATCATACGTGGGTGATTTCGAAATGGAACTGAACGAGTCGATTCCTACTTCGGATATTATCATACTTACTAAATAACAAAACAAAATGAAAATTATGGTCGACTGTATTGTATAAGGCTAGCTTCAAATAAATGTTGCGCTGCGTTTATCATTTCAGGGACATACATTCAAGTAGGTACTTTGCTCAAGCTGTGTCCTCTATTCCGTCGATATTGGACAGTGTGTTGTTAAAGTGACCATCATTAACGCCTAATCGTTACGCTTACTAGCCAAAGAGTTGAATTTTGCTATAACAATATCCAATCCCACGATGATTTGGCGTCTGCTCAATGTTGAGATATCGGCCGAAATTATCGCATCGCTGACATTAACTGCTGGGACAATAGATAGAAAACAACATTGCACCAGGACCATACCAATTTATAGCTAAATCCTTTATAACTTTGGATGAAACAGAAACAATATACCACACATGTGATACCAAGCGAATCCACTACGACTATGTACGTGCATGTAAGCATCGTAATCATGTTAGGATAATCCTGTCATGATGAGGGATGTACACCACTCGTGTGAGAAAATTGTATTGGGACATTGATGTTAAGCGCGGAGGGCCGCTACTGCCATCCCCAATAACTCGGGCAGAGCTTAGGTACCCGGCTGCACTCTATAAATAGTTAATTGCATCATCAGTCGATAACCATCGGTCTGTGGGTTCTGTCGAGTAATGCAACGTCGTAATTCTCTGGACTAGCCGTTAAATCCGATTATTGATAGTGCTGTATCTCGCAAGCGCAGCCGAGGAGCCAACAGCGAGTTGATTCGTGCGAGAAAGTGAACGTTGAACCATTCGGAAACTATCTGTGGCACACAGCTAAATGGTTAATGTGAAAACAGAATATACCATGTCATTTAGAAGTCACAAAAACATATGAGATCAGGACGCTTAAGTCATCAAACTGCACTGCTGCGCTGGATGTTTCCTGGTGGATGACTCACAGTAGCATCATACCATTACATACATCATATATATTTTATATGGCGCCGGTGTGCCCCTGAACACATTGTTGACATCATTAATACCAGAGTGCTAATAATATCTGGATTGCATTGTGGGGCAGAATATATAAACCGTTTATCCACAAGCATATAATTGATGACTTATTTCAGAATATTTGCGCTTCAGCAATTCCTATAGTTTATTCTGCAAAACGCATCAAGCATTACACGTGATGTTTGAAATAATCGATCCCCTGTATCTTGGGAACGCCAGACTGTGGTACTTATTTGACATTGACTACACTGATGTGGCACTTAAGTTTCCGTTATGCACCCCGACTTTCCTTGCATCGAATAACCAACTCAAAACATTGCTATACCTGTGCGTCTACTTGTCGTAGAATAACCGTTATAACTTAAATGTCCCGATAACACATCATGCAATTTCGCAAGAAAATGGTGAAGAGTATTATGTACATTCAGTAAAGCCTGTTACTCTCTCATCACATTCTATGAATAGATTGACTCTCATATCTATCACAGCAGCTGTCAGTACACTCAGGATAATCATTTTAACGAATAGCGCTTTTGATTGGTTACAGGTGAGTTATAACCATTTGCAATATGTGGCCTATCATACATTGCTACATGTTGTACCGCACGCATTAGTGTCAAATCAAGAACCACAGCCACACTTATGCAACCAGGCGTCTGGTGTTAATCCTTAAACGTCGCAGTCATTCGCCATAAGTCTTCGGAGTATGAGGGGCATGATGAAGCTCGAATATCAACGTACATGGATATGTAACATATGGCGTTCAATTCGCCATTAAACCATGACAGTCGCATCAAGGCTATTACGTCATCCTAGCGCACAACCGAGCTTGATACCAATTCTATGTTGCAGCAAAACAGCCTTGTTCAGTGTACGATCAACCCAAAACAACCGCTTGAATGTATAAGCACCTCTTTCATTTTGAATGGGGATAGTAGTAGGGAGAAAACATCGATATGCAAAGCCATTATTCCCATAATAGTCGTTATTTATCACTTTGACAATGCCTTTTATTCATTGGTTGCATTAGCGCCGTAAACCTGTACATTTTCACATTTAAATAGAACCCCGGAACACTGTACATCTATCTACACAATGCGCTTCGGTTATTATATTGCATGTATAACTTAAGCACACGCCATAATGATATATCTTATGATCGCCTTATGCAGTAAAATATCAATTATCAGCGTTGCAATAATAGGAATCGCAATTGTATATCGAAAGTAAAGGGGTGGGGTGGGGGGCTCAGAAATTACCGGAGCAACCCCTTGGTACAGTTTTACAATTGCTGCCATTCTGTCTGTCGTTAAAAACCCAATGGCAGAGACCACGTGAGTTGCCTGATGGCTGTACCCGATACAAACGTTTCTCACATCCTGTTGCTACCATGCAATGCATACACATCCTATCGAAATACGTCGGTGGTGCTGTCAATGGGCTATGTACGTCCCTCTTCTAGTTATAACGGCTTGTCTCTATAACCCAATACTTAGGCATTGTCGTAGCGACTGGCTAATATATATATATATATATATATATATATATATATATATATATATATATATATATATATATATATATATATATATATATATATATATATATATATATATATATATATATATATATATATATATATATATATATATATATATATATCTATCTATATATATATATATATATATATATATATATATATCTCTATATATATATATATATATATATATATGCCTATGTGTGGGGTTTGTCGGGGTATGTCTCTGCGTGTTAGTGTATGAAAAATATACTTGTTAATTGCAAGCGAGGTAAACCCTCCCCAGTTTACGCTGTTTATGCATGCTAATATAGAAGTGACGCTTTCTCGAGTTTGAGGCCGCGTTCGTGATTTTATTTATTAGGTAATAAAATAATTGCCTGCCTCCATCGTAAACATGCATCATATTTTTGTTTATTTATACGTTAGATGAGCATTGGACTGTTTAGATATTGATTGGATGTATGCGTCTATGCGTCGGATAATTAATGATGCGCGGTTCTTTCTGATGCATTTTATCTCAATTTACATGCCATTAGTAAGTGATATTGCCTTGTTAAGGCTAAATGATAAATACTCAGGAATACTCTCTATAGACCAGGAAATGAGGTACACATACCACTGCGTGCCTCTAGGATCGTTACCAAACCCCATGATGGACGTCAATCGCAGTTATGCACAACATTCCGCCACAATGTATGGTTATCTATCACGCATGGTGTACCTGAGGAATGACATTTTCTCGTCGGTAGGATTTTGGTTGCTCAGGGTATATCGAAAGAAACAGTGCCCCGACGGTTTTATGGATCAGCACGTTTCACTCAATAAAACGTTGCTATTAAAATTTTACAGCAAGTTGAAAGCAAAGAATTTTCTTCCGTTGAATAATGATGAGCACTATATATGATCCTACGTCATTTGAAACCTGTCTCCTTAAATTAACAGTTCCTTAACTAGCACCATGTGATAAGATTTGTTTGATTTAAATTATGCTTGAAATAGATGAACAGACGTTCAATTGTTATGGTAAAGACCAGTGTTTCTCGCTGAATTGTTAATTCCAATGAAAGTAGTGAGCTGCATCGACGGTTAAGCTTGATGGTCACGTTCAATTCTTACACCACAGTGCTGTAGCATTCGCGGCCGAGGTGGGATGAACAGGCAAGAGGGTATTTTCTTCTAATGATTGCTATAAGCCTAATGGAACATATGTCCTGTAGCAAATAAGTTATAAGCATCAAATCCAAGAACGGACTATCAGAGGCAGACTTTTCTTGGCAGTCATTTAGGCTTACTCTATGAAGGTAAGGTAAGGTAAGGGGTTTAACGGCACACCAACACTAGTGTGTTATATGGTGCCTACTAAGGAGGGGTAAATACGAAAACGAAAGGATAAGAAGAAGTCCAGGGTTAAAACTAACTAAAAATTAAACCCATTTGTATTAATTGAATTATGTATAATAATTTGCGAATTGTATGGTCTAAAATCTATAGAAAAGTCCAATCTCTCTTATGAATCCAAGTATCTTGTATGGATTCACCCTTTCAAACAATTCTGAAAGGGTTTGAACGCGGAGGAAGCGATGTCGGATCAAAATCAAATCAGCACATTCGATGATAATGTGCTTGACGTTGTAGCTACATTGACAAGGAATGCATTCAGGGATGGGCTCATCCCTTAGAAGGCATGAGTTGTATAGGTGTGTCCTATACGAGCGCGAGCAAGAATATCCTCCTCTCTTCGGCTCTCTCTGCAGCTCTGTGGCCACTCTCCAAGTAAGGGCTGAATTTCGTGAAGTTTGTTTGGGATGGATTCATCCCACTGGTCCTGCCATTTCTGTTTAAAAATGGACGACCTGAGGTTTAAAGTCTGTAAAGGGAACTTTGACCTTGGTCACATTATTGTCGAGTGCTTCCTTGGCAGCTCTGTCTGCCCTCTCATCACCAGGGATACCAACATGGCTCGGTACCCATACAAACAAAATAATCTTGCCACGATCTGTCAATTGAGAATATAAAAGCACAATATTTCAAATAAAAACATTAGGGAAATTACTCCCTGTTATTGCCTGCAGGGCAGACAAGGAGTCGGAAAATATTACAAAACGACTTTTACCCGATCAAGCAATAAGGCCCAGAGCAATAGAAAGAGATTTAAGTTCTGCATGGAAAATTGACAGTGGAGGTGGTAGCCTCATGTTAAAAACAGTTTTTCCCATAATGGCTGCAGCTCCAATTTTATTGTCCTCTTTCTAACCGTCTGTGAAAATAGCAGCACGGTCCGAATATTTATCATTTATCTCTTTAAATTGGTGTAGGAAAAAATCAGATTCTGGGGGTTGGACTTTAAGCGTAGGGCATACTGTATGGCAAGCTGCTCCCTCCGAACCCCACGTGGTGCCTCGTTGGCTTCCACATGTAGACTAGTGATGGGAGAGGTTCTGAAAGCCCCAAGGCAGAGCCCCAGAGCCTGGTTTTGGACTGTCTCCAATTTTCTTAGATATGAGCGCCGGGCAGCACCATATATAAAAGAGCCATAGTCCTACTTGGAGCGCACTAGTGACCGGTAAAGCCGCAAAAAGAACTTTCCGGTCCGCGCCCCAATCAGTATTGGACAACATCTTTAAAAGATTAAATTGCACTGAAACATTTCTAATGGAGGTAAGAAATGTGAGCTTTAAATTTAAGTTTTTTATCAAAAATTATTCCAAGAAAATTGGTTTCTTCCACCACAGTAATAACGTTGCCATCAAGGGTTAGAACTGGGTCTGGATAGAAATTTCTTTTGTTGCAAAAATGCATACAAACAGTTTTCATCCGCCCATTTTTGGATGTTATTGAAGCTAAGTTGGAGCTGCCTCTCAATTGTGCTCATATTGGATTTAAAATAAATAAAAAAATCATCCACGTAGAGTGAACAATCTACACCTGACTTGATGACATTAACAATACTGTTGATTTTTACATTAAAAAGAGTAACGGATAAAATACTTCCCTGCGGGCCCCCCTTCTCCTGATCACAAGTATCAGAAAGGGTGGTGCCAGCACGGACTTTAAAAATTCGGTTCTCAAGAAATTTTGGGATAAAAACAGGCATGCGGTCTTTAAGGCCCATACTGCTTAGATCCGACAGGATTCCATGTTTCCATGTGGTGTCATAGTCCTTCTCCATATCAAAGAAGACCGACATCACATGCCCCCCCCCCCCCTCACAAAGCCGTCACGTATAAAACTTTCAAAACGGACCAGGTGATCCATCGTGCTACGTTTGTGACGGAAACCGCTCTGGTACCTGGAAATAAGTTGGTATCTCTCCAGAAACCATACCAGGCGGCTGTTTATGATTTTCTCCATCGTTTTACAGATACAGCTCGTTAAGGCATTGGGACGATAGTTCGTAGGAATGGTGTTATCCTTGCCTGGCTTGGGTATCGTGATAACTATAGCCTCTCTCCAACCATCTAGGAATGTTCCAGATACTCAGATTCCATTAAAAATGTCTAAAAGTACTTCAAGTGGTTCCTCTAGAAATTAATAGAGTTCATCATCAGGTCCACTTGCTGTATCATTCGACTTATGTATCGAATCTTTCAACTCATTTAGTGTAAAAAGGGAATTATAATTTTCATTGTTATTTAAATTAAAATTAGGAACGTTTCGTTCCTGATGATGTTTAAATTTTTGAAATTTGGTACTATAATTATTGGCAGAGGAATTCTTTTGGAAGGCATCGCCTAGAGTATTGACGATGTCCTTCAAATTGGAGGCTTTGGAACCATTTGGTTTAACCAGATGTGACAGAGTGTTTTTATTTTCCTTTCCCCTAATCCTACGAACCATGTCCCGTGACTTTTTCGTGGAATTCTTGCTGTTTAATTTGGAAACAAAATTGTGCCAAGGCTCACGCTTGCTGTTTTTGATGACGCGTCGAGCTTTGGCTCGGGCTACTTTGTACAGGTTTTTGTTGGCCTCGGTGGGCCGCATTTTGAACCTGTACAGTGCCCATGGTTTATATATCCGTTTAGAATCTGTCAAGGATTTCGGTACATTTTGTGTGGCTATATTAATTATTGATTGTGTAAAAAAGGATGCCAGATCTTCATCAATATTTTCTAAAGTATCTTTATTGATAATTTCGTTGCATATAGAAGTAAAATTCGGCCAGTTGGCCTTATGGAGTTTCCATTTGGCTACCCGCTTAGCGGGCATAGGCCTATTGATGTTTAAAAATATTGGGAAGTGGTCACTTCCACATTGGTGCTGACCAGTTTCCCAATCAAATTCCATCAAAAGGGATGGAGAGCAGAGGCTAAGTTCTATGGCAGAGAAAGATCTAGTTCCAGGATGGAGATAAGTTTTTGATTTATTATTTAATATAGCAAGATCATTTTGTATGATGAAATTCTCTATTTTACGACCACTGTCGTTGGTGTCCTCACATCCCCACAAATCGCTGTGGGCATTGAAACCGCCAAGCAGCAAAAGTGGGGATGGAAGTTGACTGATCAAATGATCAATGTCTCTCTGTAAAATCTTATAGCTGGATGGTAGGTACAGAGAGCACAAAGTGATGGTTTTGTGGAGGGTAATACTGATGGCCATAGCTTGAAGTGGCGTGTCCAGAGGAATGGGTTAATGGGGGACACCGTGTTTAACAAGCACAGATGCCCAGCTCTTCCGTCTCTTTGTGATAAAGATGTTTTATTATATATGGTGTAACCTCTCATTGACATTTGATCAGTCTCCTTCAGGAAAGTTTTCTGAAGGCAAGCAGCGACAGGCTGATGGTCACAAAGAAGAGATTTCAGTTCATCATAGTTGGACCGAAATCCTCTACAGTTCCATTGGATTATCTTATTTGCCATCAGGGAGTTTATGTGGTGGTCTGCCAGTCCGCTTTGGACTCGATGGCACAGAACTTGGTTTGGAGGACGGCCTCATGGAGTCAACGTCCGTGTCCTCCAAACTTCCAAACTTATTAAAGACCTGAACAGGATCGTCAGAACCCTTCGGAGGACTAGATAACCTGGTGTTTTCTTTACTATTAATTTTATTATTGTGAGTTGATTTTGCTTTATTTAAATTTTGAAGCTCAGAAGGGCTACGTTGAATTGAAATGTCCTTGGCAGTGGCATTAGTGACAGGTTTTAGCGCATCAGTGGTCACCTTCCTTGGTAGCGCCCAGCCATTTGGCCGCGTGTAGACGGTCTGGGTGTCGACAGACACTGTGGCCTTTTTTGACAGTATAAGAGGGTTTTGTGCCCTGTTGCGCCTCCACTATTCCTCGTGCCTCAAGGAACGAAATGTGTGTCGGATCTTTTGAATTTCTTTTTCTTTGATCCATGTATGACACAGGCCAGAGAATGCTGGGTGGTCCCCTGAGCAGTTGATGCATTTGATGGACGGTTTACATTCTTCTTCTTTATGGCCCTCCTGGCCGCACTTGGCGCATGTTGCTGTCCTTTTACAATGAGTGTTGCTGTGGCCGAAACGTTGGCATTTAAAACATTGCAATGGGTTAGGAATGTAGGGCTCCACAGCAACATTCAAGTATCCGATTTTGAAAGCTTTAGGCAACTCAGTGCTGTCAAAGGTCAAGATAACCGTTGCTGTTGGCTGTTTATCCCCATTGCGAGTAACAAAATTTTTCCGGGCTTCAGTTACATCTATGATTTCTGCACCCGAACACTGCTGGCCCGGTCCACTTCAACAAGGAAGTGGCCGGACTGGAGTCTATTCCTTTACCAATTGCGAATGGACTTAGCGAGGTAAGTGGTTGATCTCAGTGTTTGCAATCACCAGAAACCTTAGCCATTATGACAAATTTTCGCTATCAGAGTCCGTGTCCGAGTCATTAGGTCGATTCCGTTTTAATAATCGGTCTTGAGCTTGTTTTTGAGCCATGATATATGCTTCCCATCCACCATGGAGCCCAACATGGGGGCGTCAGCGGTGTGCGGCTCAACCAGCACACATGACGCCAGGGATACACAAGTGCAATACTCAAATTAATAGCAAACAGCTCAAAGGGCTGTTCACACATCAACTCGATTGACCTGTTAAGCAGCCAGCAAGGATAAATGGCAAAGAGAAGGGAAAAAGTATGTGAATCAAAACGGATGACAACACGGAAGAGGAATGAAAAAGTAACAAGTAATGAAAACAAATATTCCATGGCATGTTACCACAAGCCGAATGACTGGACCAGGCCATTCCAGCCTCTCGTCTAGGTGAAATCCGGGCCCAAGTGGCGTGTTGCAGATATAGCCCTCGCAAGGACCGCTCCACTCAACCACCGGTATCCCATCTTCCACCGACACGAGTCGCAACCCACGGCCAACAGGTTTCCCCCTATTAGTCGCCTCTTACGACATGCAGGAGGATACAGTGGACCTATTCTAACCCCGCACCCACAGGGGGGCTTACTCTATGAAGGCGATAGTATATTAGCATATCACAATGGCAATTATCATATGCTACTTATTCTGAGTTATTGCGACATTTGCGTAAAGTGAATTTTGATGTATTAGGTACAAAGCCAAGTGTGATTTAAATCACGCGCTTACATGCAAAGCTATAAGTACAAGTAACGACTACGTTCTAAGTATTTAATTCATGTTTGACAAATCCGCAGGAGCGGGTGGCCAATGGTCATTCCAGAAGTTACAAAAGCCTGTGCGAAGTATCTCGTGTTGCTTTTGCTTTACGTAGCCTCTAGCCCCTCTTGACGACTTCCTGCTAAATATTAACGTAGTGGTTCCGATATCTACTGTAATGGAATCTATCATACTGCATTGGAGTCGTTTTTTTACCACTGTACTGTGACGTGCATGCCATCAATGCACCAAATTATTTATTTGCATTAAATTACTGAGCCCTAGCGGCGTCTGACCATTCAGTTGTGGTTGCCCTTAAAACCCGTCTTATTTCGGGATTGATTCAGTCTTTAGGTTTAACCTATATGCATGATGTTGAATAAATCTTTGATTTGAGTCGCTCTGTTTCAAAAACCATAGAAGATATTTTAAACTTCAGGTGTAACATGTTAATCTTACAGGGCGTGGATAATGTTCCGACTCGTATTTCTAGGTCTAGTACTGAAATGTAAATATGATCTTTTCTCCAACAATGGGGAAGCTGATATTCATTAAAAAATAGAAAGGTATCTGAATGAGGAAAACAGCGGGAGATTTTGTCTATATTAATTGCAACATAAACGCTCTGATGGGCTGATAAGATGGATGTAACAAACTAGCAATCCGGGCTATTAATTTCAAGCCTCGTGGCTGTCCATGATGAAAGCTTTTATGCATTCTCACCATTTGTTTATCGCTATCATATACCATTTTGGCCGGACAAATACCACTCTCTATGAAGAACCGAGACAGGATCACGATACGACAAGAGCGGTATTACTGTCATTACTTACAGTAACGTATCACAAATCTTAAGATTTGATGAAGTGCGATGCCTTAACAGAATTTGCCATAAATTAATCTAACCAGTTTTTCTCTACTGACTGAACAGTTGCACCATGAAAATTGTTTGCCTATTAACACCTCTGGTTAAACGAGCCTGTGGGAAGCCAAGTCTAATACAGTTTTCACGACCAAGTGATGATTTTGCAAATATGACCAAATTATGTCATAAATGTAGTGGCATTGGAAAATCAAGAGGGATAGAAAACTAAACTGTTGCGTTTGATTGAGGCAAGACGCACAGTTAGAGCCTGCGAAAAGGAAGTAACCAAATAGAAACCTAATAAGTAAGTGTAGTGTGAACTTACATCGACCCAATAAACCTTACGTCAGTCTGTGGGATGCATCCAGAATATGAAACGTCTTTTAGCCGGGTAAGTATGTCATGTCTTATCAACTGGCAATTGATAGGAAAATAAATCTAAACCTACTGCTACAGATGCGGCAGGGGATATATGGCTAAATATAGATATTTCCTGTAGTTTATCACGGAGAGTAAAGACAATGGCAGCATATGATCATTCATTAACTTGTACACCTGAAACTCGACGGAACTTCAATTAGGATTGGCTAATTTAAGTAACTGAAGGCAGGTGCACATGGTACTTACCAACAACTTTTCGCATTTAACGTAAGCAATATTTCAAGGCGGACATGGTGATGATACAATTGAAGCTAATTTTAGATCGCAATGGATGGTGGAGGAGTTGAATGTACATAATGGTCTGCTCCATTGAGTTTTCTGCACGACCCTTGAAAATCAGCGCGTTTGGTGTGGATGATTAGAAGTAGAGACAAGTTGTGACCCCTAACAACTCACCATGCGGTCGCCCAAATACATCGGTAGCAAGACAGATTTACAGAGGCTACAGTAGAACCGACTCGTTCAGGCAAAAATAGACCATCGGTGGCACGAACTGTTTCCAGCAGTTAAACGAGAAATCCCACAAGTTTCATACCGACATGGTCCCTGATAGACCGACTGCGAACCATTTGATTTTGTGACATGTGTCTGGGATTAGCAGTTGCGAAGTTATAGCATGGTCAATGGTGCACTCGACTTTTACCCTTATGCGTGCGTTTTCGTGTGTTGTGCAGAAACTGACGCAAAAACCAGTTTTCCTATTCATCTCATGCTTCGGCGATTTGCAATAACCACTTGATCACTTAATCTGAATGTCTCAATTGATGTTGATAATGACGTCAAGTGAAGTTAAATGTCGTTGAAGTACTTCTTACAACACTATACTTCTTCCATTATAATGTTGTTCTATTCTATGCAGCTCTCAAATGTTGGTTTCGCTTAAGCAATGGCGAGTATTTATTGCAAATCTGTACTTGAAAGTTGCAGCACAGCACAATATTAAGGCGCAACAAATATCACTATCGTAACGTCCTTCAATCCAGTTTTTTTACTGAACTTTCTATTCGAGATTAATCCATGTCACATCTCCAAACCTAGTCCCACTTCCACATTGATCATACTTGTTTAAAAAGAAGCGTTAAATAAACAAAACTATTTTCGCGATGCCGTTATCATGCCCAGACGACTGATCGGATATTTTTTTGGTGACCATGAGCTTCCAATGAACTTAAAATTGGTCAAAATCTTAATTGGCTAACCATTACCTCGTTGTAACTCTTAAATCTATTTCTTCTCTTATCTTGATCGTGTCGATGTCAAGCGCAATAAATTGGGTTTGCTCTTGTCGTTTTGCTGTGTTCGGGCGCATCAATGAAAAGCAATTATATATATGTACGGTTTTATCATGGGTTACATGATATCGCGAAAATTAATATCCTGTCTTGCAATATCATACAATAAATTTATCAGCCAATCGAGGCTGTCAAGATTTCATTTATCTTTGATCAACCCTTGTGCTATTCTTCCGTTCGAATTTGTTGCTTGCCGTGAGAATACATTTGAGCAATGCTCAATACTTTCTCCATCTGTATTTATGACACAGTTGCGACGCAAATCCCTCAGGAACCTTAGATTTTCTCACACTAATGCATACTTGAAAAATAATTAGGCATAGTGATTTATTTCATTATGGCATCTTTCTTTATTAATGGCAACATGTGTCAGAAAGTATATGTGTCATCGTATATGGTGATCCATTTGCTCACACGGCGATACCAAGCGGACCAGAGCCCCTAGTTAGGTGCGAGAAGTCGTGGTCAGAACTAGTCGATCGATAATTGCAATCTCACACGGTTATCGGTGAAGGAATATTTAAGCCTATTTTACCTGTAATCATAGCAAACCTTCACCGACACAGCTGTGGTGCAGGTAATGTTGCTGACATGAACAAAAAGCTTAGCGCACTGTATAGTGCTCCATGCAGTGTAGAAAGCATCACCAATGCTATTTCAGAACAGCAAAAATGTTCTTAAGTTCATATCAGGAGTGCTGTACCTTGGATACAGAGTCTGTTTGCAATGTTTTTGTGATATCAATGTACGGAATCGTTAAATATAAACTGCGATATATTAGGCTCTTTTGGTGTATGTAGGTTTCGGAAGGAACATATTTGATCTGCTGCATTATAAGGATCATTATGGCCCAAGGTGTATGCTGTTGAGAGCGTGAAAAGGGATCCGCATCTATGCATTGGCCAGTGCCTCTAATGTAGGCAGCCATACAAGCCACGTGCTCAGAACGACAGGTAGTAACTACACGATGGGTAAACAGAATGAGACATTGATACAAAATGCACATTGGGAAGGCAAACAACTTGCTATATCGATGAGGTCAGTCTACTGCAGTATTTACAATAAACCTGCGCTCATATTCCGAGAGGAAATAACAGCTTGAATAACGTTGTCATTGTTAAAACAACAATAATATACGCCATAATAAAACGCTGTGCGAAAATCTCGCGGCAACACTGTACCATATCATGCTGCTAGAATGTTTGGCAACGTATATAACCTCAGAATGTGGCTGGTCACAATAACCACATAGCTCAATGCATGGGCTTTTTACTTTCAATTTTGTTCCACTTCGACGAAGAAGTCTCGCAGTCGGCTCTACGTCACACTGTCATGTGATATAGATAGTGACGAATTGTTTAGGGTAAAGTTGTCAATGTCAATGCGCTACGCGTCGCGGACGACAAATGTTAAAAACGGTACCAATGAACAACTGTGTGGTCCAGATTCCCTCAGACATAATCTTTGTCTGTTTATATGCTATGTAACTTTCGGCTGTGCATTGTCACCATTACTGCCTTACGTAATGTATGGTGTTTGTTAAATGTTGATGACAGGATATCAAATGTATCTACGTATGTCCCATTTAGGGTGTGATATCAAATGAATCTCACTGAAAGGTCTTATCCCGGGGGTTTGGTATAGTTGGCATATTATACCATGAACTCTTGTATATAATGTTCAATAATCTATCACTCAAGAACTCTTAACGTTGTGAAGACAAAATGGTTTTGTAACCTACAAATGTTTGTCTCTTTCATTAAACAAGTTAAAAATGGGACAGGATGCTTACCGCGATTATAATACACTTTTGACTTCAAAGTGTTTATCATAAATTCCACAACAGACAATATACAACTAGAGGTGCATGTAAATAATTATTTTAGGACAAAATCAGTTCACATGACTTCACAAATTTAGTAACAGAAATTGTGAAAATACATTGAGTCAAGCGCAGCATCATTGACGTAGTCCTTGTAAAATCCATAGAAATTTAGTCATTGTCAAGGGTCACAGGAACAATCCCCACGAGATGACAAAGTCGACTGTGTGTACAAAATAACTGGCCCTGAATCTGGTAAAATCTTATTGACACGGGTAAGTGACTTAAGGCCCATGACCGTTTTGATTGTGGCTTTGCATAGCCGGCCAAACTGGGAGGACAGTCTCTTGCATCTTTCCATCAGCCAAGCTATATTACTGGCTTGTTCCAGAGTTATGTTCTTCACCTTATGGCATTGAGTCTCAGTGATGTGAGTGATGACTTCATGCTGAAGGAATGCATCTTGTGGAGAATGTGGTCATTGGCAATTCCGTATCGGTTTGCTGGGGGAAGAGCAGCAGGATAGCCATGCGGCAGGTGGATGTGGAAGCAAAGTTGACACACCTGTTCCTGAAAGGCGTAGTGTGGCATTGAGCGGTAGCTGTATGGCCTGGGGTCCAATTCTCCATTCCAAGAAGTTGCTAACAGGTGATCCCATCAACTTTCTTCTCTGATGGTCTGGAAGGCACTCTGTAATATATAGGTGCACAGAGCACAGCACACACGTGCTTAGAGTGTGCATCCTGTCCCATTCCTGCACCACAATCACACTGGCACTTATTGATTCAGCCATGGATGTAGCAAACCGCATTAACCTCAATCTCTACAGATGAAAAATTGGTCAGAATAAAAGTTCATAGGTAGCTCGCTAAGAGCTGAGGAATCGTTCAGCGGAAAGACCTTTTGAAACTTTGGTTAGTTCTTGATTGAGGGAGCGGATATATGCAGCCACCTGGGCCATATCAATGCACGGTGGCAGGGTGGCCCTATACCTGATAATACATAAACACAATAAGCTTGGAACACACAAGCATATCCAACTTGGCTTACTTTTTACTCAAACAAATACAGAGGTAATGTGATAAAATTCTTACTGATAATCATTCATAACTGATAATGCATCAGTAATAAAAATACATTGGTATAAATAGGTAAGCCCACAATCAGAACATTACTTGGCTCCCTCAGTTGTGTTGATGTGGTATTACTGGCCAACATCTTCTTCTCCATTAAAGTTGTTGTTGCAATCATAAGCTTCAAATATGCAGAAAAGATGGCAACACCTCAATAAACCACCACTGTAATGACTAGGTTTTACATATGGCGATTACAACCCGTTTCATACATATCCCCATACCCAGGCTTCTCCTTGTATTCAACTTAGTACAAATGGTAGGGGTGCGTGTATGAAACACTAACCCGGTGTTCTTGTTATTTATAAAACAACTGCAACGGATTATCTGATCGAAGGGGAAACGAAATAGCATTAGAACAATTAACAAGAATGGAATAGGGTGATTACACGGAAGAAATTGGGTCGGATTAATGTGTCATCCCAACGTAAACAAAAAATGTATGGATAGAGCAGGCGATTACAACTCACCTTTTAATTACTTCGTCCGCTGAGCTGCGCCTTTCGCTTCTTTAGCTCTATTTTCAATTGCTGCATGGTCACACGGCCGTTCTCATCCAAAAGTGGTGATTTTCGCCAAGGATATCAACGTTTTATCTTGAAAGGTTTCGATCGAAAAAATAACGTAGTACTCAATCTTCTATGTGGGCCGTGTGTATTAGACCACGGGAAGCGGGCAATGGACCGAATTGCTCCGTGATGGCGCCTAGCGGATTGAAACGCGCGATCTCTAATTGTTAGAATAATTACCGAAGGCATTATTTGTACTGGTTGACTCAAGCTTAAATTATGTATGCCGGACGGAAGAATATATCAATTATGATCACTACATTAAACAGAGCAGGGCAGCCGATGTGACGAAGATACACAATGTAGTCATGGAAGCGTACTTCTTCAAAGCGTGTCACTAAACCACAACATACACACTGGGGATATTAGATCGTAGTATTCTTGATCCTCCCAAATGGCGAGATTCAATGTAATGACTATCTTGTACAATCTATAAAGTGGTAATTTGCCATTTACGACGAACATTTACCCAATGATGCAAGCCTATCTTAACACAGAACGCCTCATTAGACTTATGCTTATCAGCAATTAATGTGACCTGGAATCTGGTCAAGCATTGAGCAAGCGCACCATGCCTTGTGCAAATAAATTATCCCCCATGTGATAATTCTCCTTAATTAGGCGGAAGACTTCGAAATTAGAGTGCCATCAAATCAAAAAGAATCAGTACTGCAAACAAATGTCACTGAATTCCATTTGCTTCACACATAAGGTAAGATGTAGAAAAGAGTCTTTGTGAACAAATGTTGTACACATTAACAATAGGGTACAGCACGGCAGCAATACGTTACTGGATATCAATTCATGCCCGGATATTTTTGTTAATATTGGCAAAGTGGCATGCTGTGTAACTGAATAACGACCTACGATACACAGAATGTGCTGATGAAATTACTTGACTCGATATCTATAATTCACTCTCTCAGGTATACTCAAAGAAATTAAGTATGCTACCTGCATTGCGATTTCGAATATTTACTGCCCTTGGGCAAGATGTACATGCCTCACTATTTGTTCAACGGGTAGATAACGCTTAACACAATATTATTTAGATTAATGCTTTAAATGCCTACATGTTCGGTAACTTTACACATGTCACCGCTACATACGTGACATCTGACCTTTGTCCATGTGAGACTATTTGCGTTACGATACCAGAATTAAGACCAAAACTCGCTACCCCAATGCAGGTTGCCAACGTTTTATGGCATTGTTAAATAGGAATTTTAAAATATTGTTAAATTGGAATTGTGCCCTACTTAGGTAACCTTAACAACCTGGTTGTGCGAACGCTAGTATTTTATATCCCTTAAATGCATGGTTCAAGCAGCTAAACTGAACGCAAACGTCACCTTTCTAGAGTATGTTTGGCACGAAACACTGAGCTATTATTATGTAGACACAAACATACATATGTACAGGTTGCTTTGTGACAAGCTTGACTTTATGGATAAGCTGTGTATTTCAGAAAGAAGTATAAGTTATGCCATTAAAATAAATGCTCAAGATTTTACAATATTCTTTCATGTAATTTAACGATTAAATGTCACCTTACCTCCCAATCACTGGAATTGCTTTGTTAGAAAGTAAGATTTCGGACACGGCCATGTATCCGTATTTTTGGTCGAACATATTTTGTTGCGGAGAACCCATTTATATTCTATACTGATATCGTACTTATGGATTACTATTAGCACAAGAGTTAGATTGGTAAAGAAGGGCTTCTCAGTATGATATGTGCAGAACATTAGCGACGCAAACATACAAATACACACTTACCCACATACACATGCACGCACACACACACACACACACACACACATCCCCACAGCCACACTCTCAACACACCAGCGCTTAGGAGGCGCTAGTGAGTCATTGTAGACAAGACACGTCCCTTGCGTTTTGCTGATGTATGGACATACTTGGACTGCATTTGTTTTCTGTATTCGTAATCACGATCTCGTCCGAGGACAACCTGGTCATGTCTACCGCTCTTTTATTTGCGTTAATATTTGAATTTAGCCAAGGGAAATTGACATTGGCCGAACTCGCTAAAAGAGTCCTAAAATCCACATATTTTTTCCAGATCCTGATGGGTCAATAGCGCAGATATTTTATTATCGTATGACAGATGCACTTTCCATGTTGCCTTAGGATATTCTTATCTCCAATTCGTATAGTAGTAAATGACTAACAACGCATATAGGGCTGATCGTAAAAACCAAATTAGAACAACCTTCAAATAGCTGAAATATGCTTAGTTTGACAATTTCGTATATTGGCATTTATGAACTTTTTTTGTTTCATGACAAGCAATGCCAGAAGTTGCAGAACCTGGAAAATTATATCTTGAACTATTAAGATTATCTCATAATAGCGCTCTGATCATTCCTCTCCTGGCAAAATTAAACCTCGACCCAGACATACTGCAATACTACAGATCAATATCAAACTTGCCTTTTTTCATTGTACTGCATCGGGCAGGATAAGCCATCCCCAAGTTCAAAGTGACATTCGTGGGTTTCTGAAGAATGGTAGCGTGTCTCAGTTTGTACTTCATGATCTTTCGGCCGCAATTCAGACCGTTGACTATCATGTGCTGGTAAAATGGTTCCGAGAGTACTATGAAAATCGAGTATATTTACTTAATAGGTGATATCCTATCTGAGCGATTGGAGACTCTCTGTGTCATAATTTATCAAACAGGAAGTTCTAAAGCGAGTACATTATGTATACAGAACGACAAACGGAGCTCTCTGTCACAGAGCCTAATGTAAGTGGCCTGTCCAATAATCGTCCACAACAGCCACAGCTGGTAAACAATACATCAGCCCGCATAATTACACGAACACAGAGAACATGCCACATAACAATCGTCTTGTAAAAACTTTACTGGCTGCCCATCAAGTCAAGCTAAATGAACGAAGGTCATGAATAGTCAGGCGCCTAAATATATCACTGAAATTATCATTGCAAAATGTCCAAAGAAGTCGTTATGTTTCCAGCACATCCGAGCTGTCGTGAGCCAACGTGTAAAGACTGCCATCGGCCAACGTTGCCTTCTATATACAGTCGCAGCTCTGTGGAACCAGCTCTCTTACTATTTGCGATGAATAACCAATGTTACCAGTTTAAAACACTTTCTCGAAACGTAGTTTTTTTAAAAGCAGCTTATAGTAAATGAGCAATAGACCTAATATCGTAATCTAGTCAAAATAAGGGAGCATGTCGGAACACAGGAAGTCTGGTGTTCCTGTTATTTTTTATAATACTTCACTAATTTTTCACAGATGTAACTTCGTTTAACGCTTTTGAAATGGTGCATATAATAATATATAATAATGATATTATTGTTTTGACGGCTGACACAAGAAGACAAAAGAGGGATGATATGGTTGATTTGAGGCGACGAAACCTTCTTTTGGATTAACATTGTAAACAGGGGGTTACTTGAGTCTTCTTGCATACTGATGGCAGGGTGCTGTGTATTACATCTTACCATTGGTGATTTGCGTCATGGGAGTTTTTGCGAAATGATAGTACCAAACTACTGATCGGTACAAATTATAGCGGTTAACGAAACTCCAGCTGCCGTGATTGGCTTTTACTCACATAATATCATGACGTGGCAGGTTATTTATGCCATTTGAATGAAAACTATCAAGCTGACCATTAAAATCCAACGTTATAATCGTATTTGCTGTATAAGCCCATTCGAACCAATAAACGAAATACTTATTAACTGATCGTCTATTTGTCAAAGCATCCAACATGAGTATCATTAATGGCAAGCATCCTGTCGGGTGTAATAAAAGGCGTCAAGAATTATACCATGGTTTGACAAATTCGGCTAAATTACTTTGGTTGTTTTTATTTGACGACCTCGCCAATGATTCGGTCAACTCATTACATTAGGTTGATTTGATCCTGAATTTTTAACAGGCTAGAGCTAACTGTGATTGGATTGGCATGGAAGCTTTAATTTGCACTGCGATATTTTTTATCGTGTAGCAGTAGTAATAGAAGTAGTAGTAGTGGTAGTATGCGTTGATGTAATATCGGCCATGCCTCGATGTTTCAGTACGAGTAATAGTTTAGGGGCACTCATCCCATACCTTTAATTAATTGAACCAGACATGGGAATAATGATATTACCGCATCATTAATCGCTAGAAAAATTAACATCTCGCTGAGGTGCTAACATCTTATTAAGTACAATATACAGCCTATTGGAATAAATGGTCGCCACGACGGTATGTTACACATTAAGGCGATTATCATCCCGCTCTAATGCCGAATCCGTAGATCAAACGACAGCCACCCTGGGGTAGAAGTATGCACGACTATTGTCGTTCAAATTCGCCTTTGTTCTATTGTTTGGTGTTGATGACATGCTCCTGATGCAGCTGTCCATGATGAAATCCTAGTTATTTCTTGTTTTTTTTGTAACATCTTTCACAAAGCGAATATAAGTGAAGAAAATGATCTTCTCATCATCAGCCCATTTTACATGCTGACACTAGGCTGCATCAAACTGTAGTCTCATGCATTGTCCTATCTGTGGTACTATCACATGGGGGATTTCGGCGGCTTATTTTGCAAATTCGTATACCGAGAACCTGCTCTTGTCTACCGCTTGTTCCTGGGAACACATTACTTAGCCATTTTCAGTCCGACATAATGCCATCTTCTGACACGGGGTGCTACGGGGTTTAGTTATCAGGTTACCAACTTAACATGGCCAATAAGCGTCCCGTATTTTGGTACCAGTATATCATAATGCTACTATGCTAACGATGCTATTCGAATCCGGCTTATGTTTGGTCAATAAAATCGAAGGTCCCTTGAGCATACTGTCTTTGTGCTCAAAAAATAGATATGAAATCTTTGCTGGTTGTATCGATGAATGTGAATATATTGCAAGTTCAAATATTGCATGGAATAGAGAAGGTTGTCCTATCAATGTTTCCAAATGAACACAACGCTGCCAATCCCCGTTAAACATTTCCAAGGATATCAGCTTCAAAAAAAACAGTCATTGCACGTGTTCAAAATATCACGGGAATAGTGAGCTCTGGATCTTTGCAGTTATAACGTGACAATATCTTATCGCCTTTGCATTGCGAATCCCTCCTAACAGTAGATTATAATAGTAATATCCGACTCATAAATCAATCCTTAACTCATGCGTATCTGCATGGCATGTCTTTATTGTTACTCTTTGTTGTATGGATATTTCCTCATTTAATATGTGCTATTGTGCTGAGGTTCCCGTATTTATGTGATGCATCTCTGTGTTTGCGTTCGAACATTTGATCCCTCTTATCGCATTTGCTCGTTATTTCCCTCTTATCATTTTTTGAACAGTGGATCATTAATCATATTTGTACTGTCAATACCTCTCATCACTGATATGCTGTGGCCCCAGCCCTCCGCGTTGGGCCGATTGAGCTATCCACGAAACAAATATAACGTGAAATGCTTTCATAAAAGTTATCTATCAGCAACTTTGTATACAGTCATCAAACAAGCCCAAAAAGGAAATGCAGTTAACGTGCAGCCGCCTTTGCGTGGCAACCACTCTAATGTACCCAATCTGTCTGTATAGCTCCCATCAATCAGCAGTCGTACAAGCTTTTGTTTGTCTACTGTGACTGGTCATTAGTCATGCACCAATGTTCTCAGGCCATGAATATATTAGAACTATTCCCTTTTTTGAAACAACGTATATGGGTACCCATTTTTAGCTTTAAATTTCATCGTTTTAGCAGCCGTTCCGTCATTGCGAGAAATTGTAGCCTCCTGCTTAGTAATTCATTGGTTGATTTTTGTGATCATCACCGTCTTGCATCAACACCATCATGATCGCTTGGTGCTTGATGCAAAGTCCTTTGGTACGATGGACGGACTAATAATAGCTGCTGATTTATATCGTTATTCCTATCTTAGTTGAGTCCAAGCGTTAACACTACTCAGAGCACCTTAGTCGATTTAATTGCATAAATACCCGACCTGTTTATGAAATGCGTTTTATTGAGGTAACGCTGAGCCAGTGTAGGTGTTATGCCATGCCTAGCCAAACCATAGATTATGTAATTTTGAACACACAGGACTCGACGATATCGGATATATACAATCTCTCATCATGCAGAGTTACTTATACTTTATGATTATTAAATGCCAGTCTTGACAATCATAGCCGAAGCCGATAGCGTGTCTAAAAATTGTAATGTGAAATGAAACTAGATGGCAAACGGAACTAACCGTTAAGAGGTAGCTGCATATCACGTTTGCTATGTAACAAAACAAAAGTGGTTTATGTTATTCTATGTCTTTGGATACAGCCATTGTCCGGGAATTACACATGAAACCCCAATCTCAGAATAACGTTCATCGTTGTTAGACTTTTCCTTCCCGGTTGTTTAGTGGCTAACTTAGTAACGGTAATGCCAAGGTCGCTCCAGGAAAGTCCGATCCAATAAAATTATATGCCAGACCCAGTAGACTTTTGCGCTAGCCAATAACTGATTTACATAAGCAAGCATATACTAACACCAGCTGAGTAGTGGTCTGTAATACATCAAAAAGAAACTGCAAATTAAACTATAGCCTCTGATAAGCTCCTCGTTGATCAATAGCGGATTATAAACTGTAACCGCCTACCACACGAATATCTATGTAAAAATGTTGTCCCTGTCCTCACCAATCACAGATTTATTTGATCTCTGTAAATATTTGCTATAATGTTAATCTAGTAAATGTTTTTGTATATTCTTGCAGTTTCGTTAGAAGCAGTCGATAACGAATAAAAATTATAGTGTGGTAGATGCTAATTAGGGAATTTGCTGAGCAAAGAATGACATCATACATCTCTAGTAATGTTCATTAACAACTGTTTAATTCTTATAAGATTTTGCCTATGCTTATAAGCCTACACTAAACTGACGCGAAACGAAAATGCAGTTCAAATGTAATCTAGATACTTTAGTTGTAAATTCAAGCACGATAAAATTGGCAATATGCACATTGATATTTAAATTTATTGATCGGAAAAGCTTTATGGGTTGATAAGTACCGAGTGATATTGCACGTAGTTTCTCGACGGTTTCATCATGTCCCATAGATTTGATAAATTATCGACATAACACGCAGAACTTCCCATTACCGATGCTATCAATCGACACCGAGCAAGAATTCTTACATTTTGTGGATTGGGGAGGGAAGATAGAATTTAAAACTATTACTTTTGATCTATTAATGAAATATGTGTTAAAGTATTCAACTGTTCGAGCTTTGCTGTTATGCATGTAGCTCTGTATTGTCATCCGGGGATGGCTTAATCCTGTGATATATTATCAATTAAGGATTCTGTGCCATCGGATGTCTCAGATAAGCACGTTATAGCGGTGCTCAGCGAAAGGTTATTTATAGCATACCAACCAATAATGCGGTGGGTTATCAGATCTCATATCAAACTCATATAGTTATACAACATTGCTAGAGAATATTTATGGTTGGTCGATATTACTATCACCGCGTATTAATTTCATTGATGGCACAGTAAAAAGACGTTTGAGTGGTGCGACGAGCACAAAGCCAGACAAGCTACAAAATAATGACATGGTATGATTGATTCAGGATAAAAGATCAACATTATCTTCAAAGTAATAATATAGGTAGACAGAGCTCTTTGTGCGAAATATAGATGATGCCAGTATGTTTTGTGTAATGCTTGATTCTTTTGAGTATGCTTGCCGGCTAAAAGTAGCAGTTAAGTTAAAACCAGGTAATTGTGATTACACATGCGTCGGTACTCCTGAACCCAATGTTCTAGCCAAATGCTTGAATTCGATAATAAATCTTTGACTTACTTCAGCAGGAAGCATGTGACCTCAAGCAAGTGATCATCCTATGTTTTGGTGGCGGAGGTAATGATTTCCCCAAAAATGGTATACCAATACGATATCTACAGACGTTTGAGTGCATGGCATAACCTAGATGTCTGGCGTATCGTAGTTGAAGCAATCAAATTGCAGTCATGGGTTTCCAATCGTTTCACACATGTGACAAACATCGTCATGCAATGTGTGTATTTCCTACCAAACCACGATATGCCACCACAACGATGGTGGCGTCAAGGGCGCTCTGTGTTCCTCAACCAGTTAAGATTGATCGGATCGATGTCATGATGCCGGGGCCCTGTTTCATCTGCAGGCAAATATGGCACACAAGTGCTTTGATGGATGGTGCCATTTTCACAGTGCCATAATCAATGTCAACTACACAGTTTTGTCCACTTCCATAATATGTTTGATGATAAGCGGCATTTGCCCCTCTGCAGAATACGTAAAACATAACTGTCCCGACACCACGTAGGTAGTTGAGGGGATTAGCTCTGTTATCTGCAACAGCAGCTGCCAATACACTTAGGACAATTATTTAACGAATTGTCTTTTGCATTGTAACAGGTGAGTTATATTTTCTATACGTGGCTTTACATACATTGATATACGCACTACCACACAGCATTGTCAAATCAAGAGCCACTGCGACACCTACGTCTAACTTTCATAAATCATCAGAATGTCTTTCATCAAGAAGATCAGCTACAGAAGATCTCGCATTAACGTCATCACGCTTTAACGCAAGTAATTATCAATTCTGATTTACTGTTCTATTCAAATATATATATCGGCCATTCCGACAGCTATGTGATGTGGTGTTTCTTAAGCAACGCTGTATGTGCATTTATTTATTGGTTATTCAAAATGCAATACAAAACATCAAATAACCGCTTTTATTTCCACGATGCTTGGGCACATTTTGTGTCAACATTCTGCAGAAAATGCTGCATGCTCAAATATTAATGAAATCAGAATCTGCGACTTTATGTCAACATGTGTGTATTGAATTTTGACATTCAGCATTTCATTGTATTCTATAACATGAAGGATATATAAGCATCTAATTGATATAATTGAGTAGTATGCTTATTACGTATTTTAGGTTTGTATTTTGTTTGCCCAATGCACAATGTTGTATTCTTTTTGGGGGGATGTAGCGTCTAAGCGACAGATTAGAGGTTATACAATTAAACCCACAGGAAGTGGTGTGAAAGTCGGTGATCAATGACATAACCGATATACTTTAATGGCCGAACATTTCAAATATTGAGTGCGTGCAAAATTCTTAATGTAACACCGGATGCACGCGAACAATAAATACACCGTGATCAGAAACAGACACTATGCATAAGGAGAAAATATTTCTAGAACAAACTTTTTACCTTGGTGCACAGCTACAATGGAAATAATCAACAAAGCTTTGCTCCTCACCCAGTTAGGATGGGAATTCAAAAGACAATTATGTTACATCAATTTGTTTGATACTTTTTTCCTTTGACCTATTGTAGTATCGCAGAAAAATTGACGATTTCAAATGTTCCTTAGCCTTGTAACCAAAAACAACTAAAAAGTTTTTGAACCACACTTCAAATCATGGGTAATCGATTTAACATATTCCCTCAATGTTCGGAAATTATTTGACTGATTAGGAATATAGATATAGGAGTTCAATTGGCTTTAGAGCGACGTTTGCTGAACCTCAACCCACTCCTTCACCCCTAAATGAAATACTTTCTATTCGTAGTGTATCTGCGTATTTCTATCAATATTTTGGCGTAAAAGGACACTAGACAAGATAAGGCAAACGGAAATAGCCAAGGTGCAATTACCATCGACCAAAGAACCTCGCATTACCATTCTTTCTATAAAGCTATGTGTTACCAACAATGACTATTCGTTTCTGTCATAGTATGATCGTTGACATTATCAAGTGTATCGGTAAGTTTCTTTAGATTCATATGACGATTTGTTCCATCGTAGTAATGTCGATGATATTCCATAGTAAGCACATATTATCCACGAAGTCATTGTGTTAACGATAGTTTATAGCATCAATGACTAAAACACCATACTAAAAACGTTGAGTGTGAAATTAGCTTTGATAAAATATACGATTAGTGCCAACGTTTACCCCTTAACCGGTAACATCAAGACTATGTTGTGAGTTGAAGTGCACATATATGCCACTTATCATAAACAAATATATGTACAAGACAGTGTAACATTTACCGTTTCTTGTTTCTGTTCGCATGGCCCTCGTTCGATCTCATGCAAACATGCCTACAAGTCATTTGACCAGATGTCTTGCACGGAAGTACCCATTTGCGACCTTGATGACGATATATCGAACTTAAAAGAAGGCCCAGATCAAAAAGGGTCAGCTTTATAAACCCATGAAAAAATATCATTCAATATATCCTTTCAATTGAAAAGGTTATGTTGTAATGGTATGTTGCAACTGATAATACAACTTGGGTAGGTAATGGTTACAATACACCACTGGCACTTTTTGAGTATTATTGATTTGATTTCGATGCGATCATGATGCGTGACATTAGTAGAAACTGAATAAGCGGCATAACAATTTAGTTAACAAGATTTTGCCCAACTCATTCTTATTTGGTAGCTATAGTACGCATACAAAATTAAGACTATAAACAGTGGTATCAGGGATTTTGTTTGCTGTTCTCTCTTTGATCAAGTTTATCCCCTGACACATAATATATCTGAAGATTGAATGTAACGGTGTATGGTATACTTAATATATACTTAGTATACGTATACGGTTCCGGTAATCATGACACCTATATTGAGTCTACAACAGTAATTAAAGCCAGCGATGACGATATATCGAACTTAAAAGAAGGCCCAGATCAAAAAGGGTCAGCTTTATAAACCCATGAAAAAATATCATTCAATATATCCTTTCAATTGAAAAAAAATGGTAATGAATTACTTTATATGATTGGCGAACATTTCATAAATCTAATAGTGCAGACATAAGATTCGAGAGGTTTTATACTAAAACGTCAGATCATCTACACCTAAGAAAATATATACCTGGGGGCTTACAAGTGCTATTATTAACTAGTACTTATGACATGAGAACAATGCTTTGAACATTGGATTCCTATTTGCAAACGTATAAAGGACTGCTTTATTGTAGTCAAACCACGTAAGCGGTCATAAACATTCATCAACAACAGGCATTGTGGGCATGGCCATTTATACCAGTTTTGGCTGCCCTTCGCGCAAATTAAATGTTTGATGATATAATTGATTTGATTTCGATATATATATATATATATATATATAGACATAAGATATATCAGATATCTACCTATATATATATATACAAGTGCTATATAATAGTATATGACATGAGAACAATATATACGTATATAGGACTGCTTTATGTAGTCAAATATCAACAACAGGCATATATATATATATTATATATACATATATATATATATATATATATATATATATATATATATATATATATCCAAATCCACTGCGCAACTGACCACTACGGAACACGTCGTTCACTTCCCCACAATTAGATAAATCTAAGTAAGTTATTGTAAGACCAACGGCGATTGGGACCACAAGAATACTTAACACCGGCCTGTGCAACTCGAATAATGGTCAGAGGCGCCGTCCATGCCTGAAAACAAATTTACTTGTCTCTTAGCAGTATTAAACCATATCATGACAGATTTCGCTTGATTCAAACAATGGCGGTCTTGGTGTGCATCCTTAAAATAGCAGACATAGATGGCAAACAACGATATAATTTTCCGAGGCCTTTGTTGCTACTCTCTGTTATGTACCTCAGTCGGGATGGCATTCGTATCATATGCAATTGACCAAGTCCAAGGCAAAAGTTGTACAAGCAGATCAACTCGCAATCGTGTAATTTTCACTCTCATGTAACCTAATTATACTGTCTTGTCGTATATTCAATGTTTGAAATAACAACAGATCTCATAAATAAGTAAATGCTCTATCTGCACTCTATGAACCTATAGCCTTTGTGAATAGATAAATATTTAATTCGGGTATGATATTTGAGGCACGGACCAGCTCTGTTTAACAAGTGAGATAACATTGGCGAATCATGCATCTGATAACTACGAGGTTAAGTTAACAATATGAAAATAATTTTACGAAGAGAACATCTCTGTTGTAACATTTGGAACAGATATTCAACTTGATATCTGGTACAGCCTTTAAAAAGCACTTGAAACATATCTCACAAATAAGGTCGGAAGGATGATTTTTGTACCACAAAAAATGATTCCCCAGCAATGACCCTCAATTCAGGCTCGGGTAAATGCAAGCATCAATAATGGATCGATAACACGATAGCAAAACCATTGAATAACTATATCATAAATGTAGTGGCATTCGAAACTCAAGAGGGATGGACAACTGGTTGAAGAAAGACGCACAGTATGAGCCTGCAAAAAGGAAGGTACCAAATAGAAACCTAATAAGTAAGTGTAATTTGAACATGGATACAATAAGCCACCCGTCAGTCTGTAGGATTTATCCAGAATATGAAACGTCTTTTAGACAGGTAAGTATGTCATGTCTTATTATCTGGTAATTGATAGGAAAATAAATCAAAACCTACTGCTACAGAGACGCCACAGATGCGTTAAAGGATGTTTGACTAAATATAGATATTTCCTGTAGTTAATCACGGAGAGTACCGATAATGGCAGCATGTGACCATTCATTAACTTGTACACCTGAAACTCGACGGAACTTCAATTACGAGTGGCAAATTTTCAAAGTAACTGAGGGCAGGTGCACATGGTTACAGCCAAATATATTTCGCATTCAACTTAAGCAATATATTAAGGCGGACAGGTCGAGGATACGATTGAAGCTAATTTTAGATCGCAATGAATGTTGGAGGAGTTGAATGTGCATAATGTCTGCTCCATTGAGTTATACTGCATGACCTTTGAAAACCAGCGCGTTTTGTGTCACCGAAAAACTTACCATACGATTTACAGAGGCCTCAGTAGAAACGACTCGTTCAGGCAAAAATAGACCATCGGTGGCACGATCTATTTCTACGAGTTTAACGAGAAATTCTGCACCAACATGGTCTCTGATAGAACGACTGCCAACCATTCGTCGTTGTGACCATGTGTCTCAATTGATGTTGATAATGACGTCAAGTTATGCTAAATATCGGTGAAATACTTCTTTCAGCACAATATTTCTTCCATTATAATGTAGCTCTATTCAATGCAGTTCTCAAAAGTTGGTGTCGCTTAAACAATGGCGAGTATTTATTGAAAAACTGTACTTGAAAGTTGCAGCACAGTACAATATTAAGACGCAACAAATATCATCGACTTTCTCTGTGGACGGCTAGCGTCCTTCAATCCACGATAATGACTATCAACTATGAAATTGACAAGAGTGTCTACTACCACCGTATCTATTGCTGTTATCTTGATGCGGAACATCAGTAAACATTGTTCATCGCTGAGCCGCAATGTATCGACCGTTACAAATATCTTTACTGCCTTTACCGTCCAAATAAATACACTTCCAGTCATATCGCTTAATTGCTTATGATATATCTGCATATCATTTTATCGCCTATATGGATTTTCCATTACAAATGAAGAAATACTGTAAACACGTATGAATCATTATGAAAAAAAGTTTGATACCAAATTGTTGTTGACTTTGCTGGCTAAATGTTGAATACGATCAATAGTATTGCGTACGGCAGCTTCTTAATTACTGGATGCAGTGCAAGCAATGTAATCACTGTTGTGAAGGCGTTCAGTTTTTGTTATGCAATTTTCTATTCGGAATAAATCAACGTCACATCTCCAAACCTAATCCTATTTCCACATTGATCATACTTGTTTAAAAAGAAGCGTTAGATAACCAAAACTATTTTCGCGATGCCGTTATCATGCCCAGAAGACTGATCGGATCATTCTTTTGTGACAAGGAGCTTCCAATGAAAATTGGTCAAAATCTTAATTGTCTTACCATTAACTCGTTGTATATCTTAAATACATTTCTTCTCTTATCCTGATCGTGTCGATGTCAAGCGCAGTTAATTGTGTTTGCTCCTGTCGTTTTGCTGTGTTCGGGCGCATCAACGAATAGTTATTATATATCTGCACGGTTTTATCATTGGTAACTTGATATCTTGAAAATTAATATCCTGGCTTGCAATATCATACAATAAATCTTATGAAGAAATTTTTAGCTTTACATTTTATCGGTTTAAGCAGCCGTTCCGTCATTGCGAGAAATTGTAGCCTCCTGCCCGGTATTTCAATGGCTTGGTTTATGAGATCATAATCGTCTTGCAACATTTTTATACTACTGTGGCTCAAACAACTCTTGCAAATAAAGACAGCTGCACCTACTACATCAGTTATTATCATTCAAGATGCACGGGTAATTATGGGGATTTAGATACTAAATTCACTTGACAGTTTGCGAGAGCAGCAACTCAATAAGCACGAATTCGTTAGAGGTTGACGCGCTTCCCGTGCTTGTTATGACATTCACATGAAACATCCCCATGTCAATATTGAGTTGCAAGCAAATCACGCGGTCAAATGAATCATTTAACAACTTGCAAAGATAGCGTTATTGCTGCATTAAGTAACAAAGGGAAGGAACCGGTGGTTACCGACTGATGCTTGAATGGATAGTGTATAGAGTGAAGGTGATTATGAAGGATATCTGCAGCTTCCGCGGGGATACTGTTGTATTGTGATCTTTATAATCACTGAATCGGCAATGCATCGCGAAAAATTATTGCTGTTGTATTGTGCTGTTTATCTTTCTCTGTCATCATCGCTTGGTGCAAATATTAATTCATTGAGGGCTGCTAAGAACGGCGAATTCATCAAGAAGTTTGATGTATAGATCGTTGGCTATATATATATATATATATATATATATATATATATATATATATATATCTATATATATATATATATATAGATATATAGATATATAGAGAGATATAGATATATATATCTCTATATCTATATATATATATATATATATCTATCTATATATAGATATCTCTATCTCTATCTCTATCTATCTCTCTCTCTCTATATATATATATCTCTCTATATCTATATATATATCTCTATCTATCTATATATATATATATATATATATCCACACACGCCCAAAATTCGTATCGTCTCCACCCGCTGCTTGTTGCTTATCAAAGCAACACGCCCAAAATACGACCACCCGCCTTGTTGCAAAAGGAAAGCACGGGGATAATATTCAACCCATCATGCGTAATCTTCATTGGCTTCCTGTGGAAAAACTTACTGCATACAAAACTCTTCTGCTTAACTTTAAAGCTGTTATTAGAACCGCGCCAAGCTACCTACAGAAACTTATGCTTAATACTAACCTGCAAATTCGATCGATGGACAAGTTTCTTCCTCAAGTCCCTAAATCCCCAAATCTGTCTTCGAACGGTGCCAAAGCGTTCAGTAAGGCCGAACCAAGTTTGTGGAACTCACTTCCCATCAACATTCGTCGGTCGAATACGCTTGATGTTTTCAAATCAAAACTCAAGACATTTGGTCAGTGCTATGACAATTAACTGCCTGCTTAAGCGCGATTATTTCCTGGAGACAGGCGCTATACAAGTGCCTTATATTTTACGTTATGATATATATTTTGATATAAATATATATATATATATATATATATATATATATATATATATATATATATATATATGATATATGTATATATATATTTATATGTCTATATATATGTATATATATATATGTATCTATATATATCTATATATATATATATATATATATATATATATATATATATATATATATATATATATATATATATATATATATATATATATATATATATATAATATTTGCTATAATGTTAAGCTAATATATGCTTCTGTATACTCATGCAGTTTAGTTCGAAGCAGTCGATAGCGAATAAACTTCATAGTGCCGTAGATGCTTATTAGGAAATTTTCTGAAAAAAGAATGAAATCTTACATTGCGTTATCTCTAGTAATGTTCATTAACAACTGTTTAATCCGTATTCTTCTAAGATTTTGCTTATGCTTATTAGCCCACATAACTAACGCCAAGCGAAAACGCAGTTCGAATGTAATTTAGATGCTTAAGTTACAGATTCAAGCAAGATAAAATTGGCAATATGCCCATCAATATTTAAATTTATGGTTCGGACAAGCTTTACGGGTTGATAAATACGATGTGATATCGCACTTAGTTTCTGCATGGTTTCATCATGTCCCACAAAACATCGTTATGCACCAGCGATGTCAACCTATATATTGTCACATTGTAGTACCAACGTTGCACTCAGGCAGGCCGGTTCTCGTGGCTGCATCACCTTTCGACGACAGGTAGTGGGTTAAATACCCATACGGAAACTGACTGGTTCCCGATGGCTCGAATGATCACGTTAAATGGCGGAACCATCCCTAAAAGAAGATCGTAAGTGCCATGCTTGACCCTCGTTCCAGCCGCGTGGGTCTCGCAGCCTGGTCTATGCAGCGGTTTTGTGTTGCTAGCATCAGTTGGCTGGGAAAATAACATTAAGAAGGATTGCAACATCAACAAATACAAGACACATTTGCTTTAAAGTCTTATTGCGGTATGACATAATATAAGTGCATTTTGTACAGTACCCAGTTTACCGTAGTGATCCAATGTTTACGCCAAGTCTCAAATAAAACAAATCGGCTGATGTTCCATATGTATCAAAAACAATCAATCATTATATCTTAGGGTCGTTTAGTCATTCTAATCAATCACCTTATCAATGATATCAATTTGATAAGTGTTGCACAATGTGCAAAATCGCAAATTTAACCACACGGTATGGCTTATCATTGGCATACGTGTTGGCGCTATCCTATTCACAGTACATTAAGCCAATGCAACATCTGGATGTAGATTTGTCCAGTCGAATGTCGTTAGAAACAGCAATCAAATGTTACTATTACGGTTATGGTTCTCTTGTCGAATTAAACAGCGGAATATCTCTGATCCGTTTGTATGAAATATTCGATCATTAATGAATCCATTAAAACCAATGTACCTCAGATCCATTTAATGTGTCGTTGCGTACTTATTCACGAAAAGCGCTCAAATACGAGACACATATGTAGGGTCAAATGCACCGGAATAATACATGATCCTTAGATCTGCAGGATGTAGGCAGTACCAGCATCGAATAGGAAAATACGACACCCGGCTTTTGAAAATCGTCGTATAATCTGCAGAGTTAATATAACCGACAGTGCTCAGTGCAAGTCATAATATTGTCCCTTTTCTAGCTCCATTCGTTCACTTTTCATGTCAGCTACGACAATGACTTATGCAAATTTATACCGAGAAAATATCGGATTTAGTCTAATCGTTTATATCCTCGTGTAATCAGTGCGGTAAATATGGACACGCTTCACTCTATAATATTGGGGCACGGGCCTTTGACTGTAAAGTGAGTCAGATGTAGTTTTTCGTTAAGTCATTTATGGTTACATTTAAACCACATGCGGGTTTAAATTAAGTTAGTATTGATAAAATTAGCCTCAGATGAAGACGCTTAGTAGTGTCACAATGGCATAAATACATCAAAATTGGTACACAGAATAAATTATTTCTTCATTGACTAACCCCTGTTCAATCACCTGATGACTAAATAAATATAATATGCTGAAAACCACAGGCCAATTAATAGCACATGGTGTGGCTGGACGAAATGCAACTCCTATCAAGACTTGTTCACATCCGTTTTCATTGTTATCAAACGGCAGATGCCTACGTTTCAATGATAGGTGATTCGTGTTTGTGCATACCTAGCGCCACAGAAATCCATGACTTGGTGTGATAAGCGACATGCACCGAAAAAAACACGCCAAAACACAGTGTTGCGATAATTGCCAATTGCAATTAAGGAAGCAACTGTCTGCCATTGATTAGTGGGTAAAGGTGCCGTAAGACCCTGCGATATGACTGTTATCATATAGCAACGCGGACGAAAGGGGGAACAAACGGACGGCTCAAGTCGTCGTGATTGTGTCCCATATCACCCACATGCCCATGCATAAATAACATGTCAAACCACCCTAGGACCAAATAGTATTCATTTTATCGCATATTTTGTTTGGTACGAACAGGTACTAAACAAGATTAAGAAAGCATCGTACAATGTAGAGATATGCAACAGCAACATGAATCACAGCGATGTGTTTGAATCCTAAAGCGTGGTCTCTTATAAATAGCTATGCGTTCATACAGAGTCAATGTTTAGAGGTTACATCGTTCTTCAGAACACATGACACTACTTTTTTTCAGGAGCCCAGTACAAGCAGCCATTTCGTGGCCTTTAAGCGCCAACTCCCCATATATTCCGGGTCATTATGAATGAACATCAGATTCATCGTGTTTTCATCTTTCATCTTTATACTGTGGCTTACCATTTCCGGCGTAGAGACATCTTATTTTTGTCGGCATAGGCCAATTGTATTGGCTGAAAGCAATCTTCATTTATGAATTGTGAGAGAGTCAAAGAGGACAATAAAATACGATAACTGTACAGCTGCAAACGATGTATCCTTTTTATAGAGCTCATTTATGAGGATACCATTCCTAAGCATTGCATTTTATCTTCTCCAATATATTACTTTTGGAATTATGTTTCCAAGGCATTATAAATAGCACAGCTGGCGTTCGCTTGGTGACTTGGTACGGTGAGGAGTGTGAAAGTAGTTTAATGTATTTTATGAAGGTGTCAATACAACCTTCGAAGGTAAAGACAATGCAATATATGGCACCAAATCGTGACTACCTACCCTGCGCATAAAGAGTAATGGCCCAAAGAGTCCCGTTCTACATATAATACAACACCAGTATGTTTGCTCCTCTTATCTAAATCTCATCACCAGTAATGGTACTTTATATCTTGTATGGCACAAAAGGCCTTTTTTCACCAATATACGTCTAACGACTACGGAGAGTATAGCAAAATAGATGTTCTATAAGCGGGACAAAACTCACACCAACGCAACGCAACGGTTGAAACTTCGAAGGCCAAATTGGAGCGAAATGTCGAGACTTTACTAAAGTGCTTACGCAAACAAATGTGCTCTGGTATAATTTCTCCATATAGAGGCGGACACTTGAAGCATAATGAAACGCATTATCTTATCATTATGTCTGATTCAACATTAATTACGCACCGCAGCAAGGAAGTATTTAGACGGATATATGAAATATCAAATGAACCAAATGTATCATGTAGTTTTTGTTATCAGACTTAACGGTCGGAACTGCAGTTGGAAATTTGAGGAAAATGTCGAGAGTACCTTAAAGTGCTTATGAAACCAACTATGCACTGGTATAATTACTCCCATTAAAAGCGGGGACTGGAAACGGCAAACGGAAATAGCTAAGGTGCAATTACCATCGACCACAAAACTCAGAGCCATCTTTCTCTAAAGCTCTGTGTTAGCAACAATGACGATTCGTTGACATTGTGTGAGGGTACGTTTTTTTAGGTTCATATGACGATTTGTTCCATCGTAGTAATGATATTACACAGTAAGCACATATACTCCACGAAGTCATTGTGTTAACGATTGTTTATAATTTCAATGACTAAACACCATACTAAAAACGTTGAGTGTGAAATTAGCTTTTTGGTAACATATACGATTAGCGCCAGCGTTTACCCCTCAATCGGTAGCATCAAAGCTATGTTGTGAGTTGAAGTGTTAATATATGCCACTTACTATAAACAAATACAGGAACAAGACTGTGTAACATTTCCCTTTTCTCGCTTTCTGTCAGCATGGCCCTCATTCCATCCCAAGCAAACATCCCCACGAGTTATTTGACCAGTTGTCTGGCACGGAAGTATGCATTTGTGACCTTGAATAATCTACAGTGCAAATGATCCTTTGCAAGATATATGATTAGCACCAGAGAGCATATAAACATGTTCACGAAGTCCATTATACAGACAGATTCTATTTTGTGGCGTGCGGACATTAGTCTAAAGCTTGTCTACCACGATGTAATTAAACATGGAACACATGAGTGGAGTCGCTTGAATTATGCACACATCTTAATTGCTGTAATTAAATTTGACCTCTCGCATATCCGACAATCCCGATAGCACTGGATACTACATGTTGCAATATGGCACATGTTCCATTATATACCATGGTGTAACCTGCACCGTAAGTTAAGTGTTACACTGCAGCATCATAAAAGCGCATGAGAAAATCTATGCCAAGGTACATTAGAGAAAGCCAGGCGGATATAACTGCGAACGGCATGCACAACATTGTGTATTGAACAAGTACTATGTATATCATATATGATATGTTGAACAAGGTGTATTTTCTAACTATTCGCGTAGCTATTGCTTGTGTAATTAATGTATTTTCAAGACCTAACTATACAATTGACTAATTAAAGATTGACACTGGCATCTAAACGATATCTAAAACCAATTTCTAAGCAATGTGATTCCCGAAGAGGCTTTGCATAAACAAACGCGTCCGTGGATGATATTGGTGCGTGCTTTAAACGTCAGAGTAATCACTCCCGTTATTTTCAAGCAAATATTGGTTTCCAATATCTGTGCACTTCTCTTCGTTTGTAGCACGCGTGGTTAGAGGTCGCAGCAACTTGGATTCTCAACATCCGAAGTAACTGAATAAGCGGCATTACATTTTATGCTAGAAAGTTTTTGCGTGACAGACACACATGACTTGGCGCATACATAAGTCGTACCCATTCTTATTTGGTAGCCATAATGCGCAAATGGTATATCAAACACGTTTAAACTAAACATTAAACATTTAATGTTAAAAGCAGGAACGATAACTTATTGCGACGGAAGGGTTGAGCAGGGTTCTCCGCAGAAATAATTTAAGGAGTAGGGGCATATGACGGGAGTGGGTACGGGAGGGGGGATACCCCCGTGTAGCGATTTTTTTTTAAATCAGTATTTGTAGACCTCATTTCCTGCATTTTAATATCTTCTTTACCAAGTACCTTTGGGTAATTTATTTTTAACAATATAAGCAAAAAACTAAAATACTTTGGCCGCCTCTGGTGCACAATGCACAAGTGGCATCTCATGCCTGAAATTGAAGAAAAGAACAAAAACAAATTATTTTTTTTTTCAAACATACATATCCAGATATATTTCAAAAAGTAAAATAAAATTATCTGAGCTTTAAATTGTTATATAATTACCATTTTTCTGACTCTTCCACCCAAGGGAAGTCTTTCTTCCAGTCAGAGTTAAACCCAGTTGACCGAAGCTTAGACCTCTTAGGAGGTGGCAGAATTGGTTCTGCTGCTGAGGGTTCAGCACTTTTTGATGAGCCAGTTTTTATCACAAACTGATCCATAAGCCCAGAAGGGCGTTTTCACAGATTTCTTAGACATGTTTACAGAGCAAGTAAATGATACAATGATCAGGGCCTGAAAAGTGGCCTGTTTCAAAGACCCTGAAAATTAATTGTACATTACCGTTCCGCGGAGCGGCAAGTGCCAAAGGCGCGAAGTCATAAAGGGGGGTCAGGGCAAATATGGGTGGTGTCGAGCCTCGTTCTGATAATGACCTTCAAAGTCGACATGAGAGTAACGCGCGGCGGGTCTCAGTCACGCTTACTACAGACGCGCTCATACACAACCACCGGCTATAAGGCACAGTATACCAAAGCGTAGCGGATGGAGTTTAAGGCATAGCGCTGTATTTAAGAGATAGCGGCTTATTTATGACTTTGATGAAGGCGTAGCGGTGCCACGACGCTTAATGGCCCTGCGGAGAACCCTGGGTTGAGTATATAACAATATCACACCCATGGGTGATCTCCGTTACAGGCATAAGCCACAACAGACACGCTGCAATTTGAATTGCCATTTAGACGCTTGTTTCTTCGACGCATGCAAAATTGAGACTATACACAGTGGTATCAGGGATTTGTTTTTTCTTTAGTCAAGTATATCCCCTGACGCATAATATATCTGAACGTTAAACGGTAAGCCATAGTGTGTACAGCACCGATTAAAACCGACGATGGTAGCGGTTTATGGTATTTTGATATGTACTTAGTCTTAGACTGGTCCGGCAATCATGAAGCATACATTGAGTCTACTACATTTAGTAAAGCCAGCGATGACGATGCATCAAACTTAAAAGCAGGTCATATACACAGGAAAACAATTAATATAGTCTTCAATATATCCGTGCAATTGAAATGGCATGTTTTAATGGTATGTTGTAACTGATAATGCAACTTGGATAATGATTAAAATACACCACTGGGAATTTTTGAGTATTATTGATTTGATCTCACTACGATCATTGTACGTAAGCCAAACATGCGCTTACAATGAATTACTTCATATGATAGGCCAACATTTTATAAATCAAAACGTGCAGACGCAAGATTCGAAAGGTTTTACACTATAACGTCAGATCATCTACACCTAACTAAATATATATCTGGGGGCTTACAAGTGATATCATTAACTAGTATTTATGACTTGAGAACAATGTTCTGAACATTAGATTTGTAATTTGAAACAAGTTAGGGACTGCTTAGCTCTTCTTTATCGTAGTCAAACCACCTAAGAAGTACATATCATAATCATTTAAAAAACCAGAGTTCAGTCATTGTGGGCATGACCAATAATGCCAGTTTTGCTGCGCAAATTAAATGTTTTATATGTAGAAAAACGGGGATTGGTTTACATTAATGGAGCGTATGGCAACGATTATATTTGCTGTTTTGGTCTATGATGATTACGACAAGCAGCAATGTGTTATATTTATGTATATCGATGGATATCAATATCCTTGTCGATAATACTTTTTTTATCATAATTTGCCAGCGAATATACCACTGCAGTAAAACGTTATCACACAGCAGGATGGATTGTTCATGAAAACCTAATATGGGGACCACTGGTTAATTTGGACAAATGTATGCTCCCAACCTATCATGCAATGGGTTATTTCACAATGGAACTGAATGATTTTACTCCAGCCTGTGACATTATCCTATTAACCAGATAGCAAGACAAGATGAAATGTGAGGTTAACATTTCAGGGACATACATTCCAGTATGTACTTTGCTGATGCTCCATACTGTGATGATAGCTTAAATTGTCCCATCGTTGAAATCAACTGGTCGGACAATATATGCAAAACTGAAGCCGCACATTGCACCTGGACCTAACCAATATATAGCTAAATCATTTATAACTCTGGACGAAACAGAAACAAGATACCACACAAGTGATACCAAGTTGATCCACTACTACTATGTACGCGCATGTATGCAATGTAATGATGTCCGTATAATCCTATCATGATGAGGGATGGTCACCACTCGTGTGAGATAACTGTATTTTGACATTAATGTTAAGCGTGGAGGACCACTACTGTCATCCTCAAACTACACGTGGGCAGAGCATAGGTACCCGGCTGCATTCTATAAATTGTTCATTGCATCATCAGTAAATAACCATCATCCTAATTCTCTAGATAAGCCGTTGAATACGATTATTATTAAGGCTCTATCTCGGCAGGGGAGCCAACAGCGAGTGCATACGTGCGAGAAGGTCATGTTAAACCATTCGGAAACTACCTTTGGCACACAACTAAATTAATGGTTATTGTGAAAACAGTATATATAATGCTATATCAAAGCGATGTAGGAGTGACAATAATATATGAGATCAGGACGCTTAAGTCATCAAACTGGCGCGTGCTCTGCTGCGCTGGATGCTTCCTGGTGGATGACTCAGTAGCATCATACCATTACACACATCATATAGGTTGTATATGGCGCCGGTGCCCGCCTGAACGCATTGTTGACACCGTAAACACCAGAGGACCGATAATATCTTGACAGCGTTGTGGGGAAGAATATATATACCGCTTATCGACAAGACTGATTTCAGAATATTTTCGCTATTCCATAACATATTCTGCAAAATGTATCAAGCATTATAAGTGATGTTTGAAATAATCGATCCCGTGCATCTTCATTACGACAGACAGTGGTACTAATTTGACATTGACATTGCTCGGATGAATACGCGGCACTATAGCTACCATATTTTATAAAACTAATGCGACTCATTGCTTTACACCACTTAGTACGTTTTGGTGTTTTGTCAAACAAATAAAAAAAAGTATCCAAATAAATGGATGAAATGTGTTCAGTGAAACTATGCAAACGTAACCAATATAGAGAAAAGCTATCCTGCTGTGGAAATATTTTCCATTATACACCCTGACTTTCCTGGCATTGAATTACCAACTTAACACATTGCTTTACCAGTGCGTCAACTTGTCCTAGAATAACCTATTTGAATCCAATGTCGAGATAAAATGTACAAAAAGAATCACAACATTGTTTAGTACCTTAAAATGCGCAACACTGTGCCTTACCCTACAATCAGCATTAAAACTTAAAGATGATGGTAGATATATTGATAGTAGAAACTAATTTATTATTACTGTGTACAACCATTACATTCGATAAGTTAGGTTACTTTATGAATCATGTAGTCAGAAAAACGAAATACTCACAAGAGTCTGGCTCTGGGAAGTGGTTATAAATTTGCTATTTTAGTCTGACGGCATTATTTTAAGGTTGCGCCTAATGTAGTCGTTGAGCAATATAGGCGTGAATTTCCTGTCTGCTTGGAAAATGTTAATTCCGCCGTCCTACGATGTCAAAACACCAGCGTGACGTGGCCTTGATAATTGTGTCGACGAGGCTGTAAGTACACATCTCAATAATTAATTTAGTGCATGGTAATCAAACAGCGAAAGATGGATGATTGTTGATAATTAATTATTTCCGTAGCTGCATCTTAAAATGTCCTAAGGGGCAGCGTAGAAAGCATACAGACTGAATCTCTTTTGGTCAGGGAAGAGCATACTCCTTCAGCGTGGTCACCCAGGAGCAATGAAATAATTCAATGAAAACCAACCATCGCGGCAGCAAGCTACTCTCTTGCACAATGCTCGGTTACCTTCCATGAAATAGAATTCCGAGGAAGTCCGGTCATCTAGCGATCTGATCTCATAACATTAAAAAACTTGTATGAAGTAAAATATATTGGTGTGAATAGACCACCGAAATCTTGTGTCATGGATTTTCAGTATGTTATGATTTTGATTTTGTCTATCATGAGGGGCGACGATAAACTCATATAATGTTGATGTATCATAATAAGTAATCAAAATATTCGTAGCTGTCTGCCATTTCAATATTTTGTCCCTGCATATAAATAGTGGGAAAACAAAGTGTACTTCTAACTCGAACCGTTAAACAGAACAATTGTTGCCTTAACTTATTTCATATGAGACAATATTAGTCTTCTGAAAATGTATTGACCTGACAAATGACCTTGAAACCGAAATATGACTATTTTTAGGCCAAAGCTATGCAGGAAAGGACGCTCTCAACTACACCAAGTTAAGTTTACCACTACTTCTAGATTTGTGTCTCTTAAATTCTACGAACTAATGAGATACTATATACGTTGATTCATGGAATAATCCTGGTGCCCTACAAAAAGGTAATTTCCAACGCTGCGTATGTGGTGGCGCAGATAATAACAGTGATTTGGTTTCTCATATTTGCAGTTTAACGCAACAAAATATCACCCGGGACATTTTCCCCTTAAATATGTTGTGATTGATTCCTACTTTTGTACACCCAGTTTCTTGTTGTCAGGTGGGAAATGGGAGGACTGTCTTATATGTATTAAAATGGAAGAGTTGACCAGAATCAAAATATAAAGTAGCAATTGTCTCGTTACTTTTTTATTTGAGGTGAAACATTCACAGGTATTGAATGTCTACAGTTCTACAGTTATCAAACTATTGTGCATAAAACATGCATTGCCAACCACAAGCGCGACAGTATGTGATATCTCACTTATATAATCTTACAAAGTAACTCATGGCGTGGACGCTACATTTATAAAAGTCATCTTTATTACTTTATAATTTAGTTTAGGTCGAGGCTACATGGCTTAAGGGAGGCAACAAGTAAGATAGATGTGTTACTTACACATACTTGGTGCGTATTATTTTTACGTCTTTGAAGAAAGCTAATGTCCGCATACTGTAAAATAACACTATGTTTTTTGCACCCAACAGTGCATTTATGCTCAGTGGCGTTACTCAGTGGGGGTCTCCAGGACATTTGTCCAATTTGATACAATTGCATGTTTAGGTTCCAATATCAACGTACATGAATAGGTAACAGATAGCGTTCAATTAGTTATCAAACACTGCCAGTCTCATCAAGGCTATTACTTCATCACAGAACACAATCCAGCTTGAAACTAATTCCATGTTGCATGAAACAGCCTTGTTCACCGTACGAGCAACCCAAAACAACCGCTTGAATGTATTAGTACCTCTTTCATCGATATGCAAATCCATTATTGCCATAATAGTCGTTATGTATTACCTTACCAATGACTTTTATTCATTGGTTGTATTAGCGCCGTAAAACTTTACATTTTCACATTTCACATTTTCGCGCCTCGGTTATTATCTTGCATGTATATCTTAAGCACACGCCGTAATTGTATATCATATGATCGCCTTATGAAGTAAAATGGCGATCATCAGTTTTACAATAAATGGGATTCGCACAGCTATATTGAAAGTAAAGGGATGTGGTGGGGGCTCAGGAATCACTGCAATGCATACATTTCCTATCGAAACATATACGCCATCCGAACAGTGGTGTTGTAGGTCCCTCTTCTAGTTTTGTCTCCATAAAGCATTGTTTAGGCCTTGTCGCATCTACTGTTCAATGGAATACGAAAAACGCGTGAAGCAATCTTGTAACAGAATGGTATGTGGTATTGTGTAAAGGCAATATAACCTCCCTCAGAATCATAAATGATTTCTAGGGCACACTCCGTAGTAAGATTGCATGGGACAGCAGCCGTCCATAAACATAGGATATTTCCTTGTAAGTCAATCTCCGTTGGAAAATTGTCATGATGAAACATGGAAATTACTTGTTTACGAACAGTCGCCCCAATGACATGACTATGGTGATGAAGCTATTACTTCTCCCCCAAACCATAATAATACAGCTTGTAACCAAGGAAACAGCCTTGTCTACCGCCCGAGCAAACCAATATTACCGTTTGAATGTATTAGCACCGCGAATTACCATCTTATAGTGTCGTGTAGTCATTTTGACCAATCACCATATATATGAGTATCATCCATATACCCATTACACAGTTTGCACTGCGAAAACGCACATTACACTTTCACGGTTGCCTTATTAATGTCATGAGAGTTATAGGTATCCAAACCACAGGACATTTAGATCATTGTTTACATACTAGCTATATTTCTCCGGGCGATAACAAAAATTAAACTAGTCATATTCTCTAACGTGTCTATGTTTCTAATGCAATCATATTTAATTCCAATTGACCGGAACAGTTAATTAGTTATGAGCCCTAGGTAAGCAATGTTCAATAGTGATTATGAATCGTGCTGGTACCATTACTACTGATGTTGCGCAGATACATTCAATGTTTCGGTGTGTACAAACTTCATGAATGGCACTAGACCGCGCCACAGATCTAAAGGCAGTACATTGTCACTATTTATGCTCCTTGGATCTCCTGCCTGATGGGAATCCCTGTGCCGAACAGAATAAGACGATATCCGGCGAGTGACATTATTCGACTTTTATACACGTATAAGTGTCTAGTGAGGCTGTCTGGTATCTAAATCTCACTTCACAATTAATATTACCAAGTGCCAACTTTTGCTGCATTTGCCCGCTTCTTGGGCAATAGTATAAGCAAAATTATAGAAAATATTGGAATAAGTCTAACTGTTTATGATGTTATAAGTACAGTTATTATGCACACGCTTCTTTTGGTAATGTTGGTGCACCAGGCGTTGATTGTTAATAAACAAAGAGAATCTACCTCTCGTTCCAATGAGTCTCGCTGTTAATGAATTGTACTGCTAATATGAAGAGTCCTGCGTATTCCGTTTACCGCCTGATATATCAGGAACCACCACAAGATCTCACAACGGCAGCCATCTTCTCTTATTCTATACCGAGGATATACACAGTGGGTAAAGCGTTGCAGGGCCTTGAGGTGACGAAAGTGGATTACCTGAAGACGATACGCGCGTAAAAACTTTGACAGAGGTCGGATATGACTTCCATTAAAATTCAACCTAAATTAGTTTCCATTCAGTGATTAACGAAAGGGGAACCGCCTTGACTCACCTTTTATTACTACTCAAACACCCTCATTCCAAGCCTGTGGTCATTCTGTATCCAGCATTCATTGCCTACCCACCTCTGTCTTATACTACAGACATATGCCGCATTATCCGAGTCTCCTCGGAAAAAGCAATCGTCTCGCATTTGTTACAGTGTCGACATCAGACGCACTTTTCCTCTCTGTTAATTCCCATATCCCTATACCCTCCCCACTCAATCCCCGCCCCTTCACGAAACACACACCATGGCAGTGTAAGGTTATTCGGCATTGATTGATCAATTATTATTGATAATGCGTCCAAAAGCGGTTGACGGAATTTAGATATATCTTTAATACGCTTATCAAAAGCCACAGTTGTTGTATTAGCTAAACGCCAATGCATCCCAGATAGCAGTCCCCTGACGGGTTTTCTGTAACTTAATTGCACCAACACAGAACATTTTGCACAAATAAAAAACAGCTATCATAGAGCAACATTCCCACGCTGACAAAATCAACTTCACGCTCTTAGCTTCATAGATATCGCGATGGGTACTTATAACAGAATAATATATGAATCACCAAGCGTGATGTGGTATTAGAGTGAAAAATATAACTTTCGCGCTAAAATATGAATATTATACAGCAGCAAAAGGAAAAAAGCATCGAGAGTACCGAATAGTTCGTGACGATCAGCAGTGAATAATTGTGTTTACCTGTCGGTTTTGCTACTTAAACAGTAATTGTTCAAAACCATTTTTTGGGGTCCAAAATTAAATATCGATCTTCAGTGATTGACTTCCGATTACATAACCGTAAATGAATTCGGCCCACCAAAGTGTCATATTTGTAAAGATCAACTCACATACATAAAGTGAAATACAATAAATATTTATATACATATATATAATATATATATATATATATATATATATATATATATATATATATACGAATATATGTATATAAATATATATTATATATATATATATATATATATTCTAACATTTAATATATATTATAATATATATATATATATATATATTACATAACCGTAAAAAAAGTTCTGCCCACCAAAGTGTCATATTTGCAAAGATCAACTCACATACATAAAGTTAGATAAAATAAATATTTATATATATATATATATATATATATATATATATATATATATATATATATGCATATATATATAAATAAACATATATATATAAATATATGTATATATCTATAATATATATATATGTGTATATATATATATATATATATATATATATATATATATATATATATATATATATATATATATATATATATATATATATATATATATATATATGTCTATATATATATATATATATATATATATATATATATATATATATATATATTACACACACTGCCATGCCGTCAAACGATGTCTTGCACTTATATTTCTGAAATAACTGCTGTGACGTGTATTGTGATTGAACTAATTTAGTACACCAGCTCGTCTTAGCGCTGGTGAATCATCCAAGGTATAATTCGTAAACCTCGGATGTCAACTAAGGAACTTAAACTGTACTGACATCTAAATATGATGCACAATCGAATTCATACGTTATATATCCTCTTTATTCTCCATAGCATCTAATGTAGTACTTGCTAAGTCTTTATGTACAAACCTCCTCCCTTTCTAAAATTGTGCGTTGTGTTTAATGCCTATGTGAACGGTGTAACCCCCATCGACGCTGTTCTTACGTACATATTCGGTCCGTTGTGGAACTTCGCATCGCTAAGTTGAACAACTTCATACACTATAGACCATTAATGATTCTGCCATTTTTGCATATTTAATAACATCCACGCAAAATTAATCCATAATGGCAGTGATTATTCCTTATAATTCCGCACATTATTTCAATCTTTTACGAATTCCGCGGCCATCTGACTTTCTGAATTTCGGCCATCTGAAGATTCTAACATTAGTTGTCCTTTACCTCCAAAGATATGATAATGAGATAATATCACTGCCGCATGTGTTTGTATTAGAAATGAGGCTAACAAGAAAGCTGTTTTTGTTATAGGATTGACATACCTTAAGTGGTAAATATTAAAAGTCATAACACGGATCATAAAGGACAGATAGATCATTCCAGTTTAATTATTACGACCATCTTATCAATAAGTCTCGATCAAAGTTTGCAATGCAACTTAACGCAATGACGATATATATATGTGGCGGTAGCCTTCATTTTAATCTCGGTACCAACTGCACAATAATAACCAGAATCTTCCATCAATAGTATCTTGTGACGGCGTCCAAAGCACAAAACCAAACCAGACAAGAACATCTAGATTGGTTCAGTCTTTTGGTTTAACACTTATAGATAATGTTGAATGTGTTTTAAACTTTAATTCATGTCGTTCTGTTACAATAACAACAGTTAACATGTAAAACTCCTGATAAACAACCGGTGTGACAGGGTAATCTTACAGGGCGAAACAAGCGTTCCGACTTGTGTTACTGGGACTAGAACTGACAAATAAATAAAATATTTTGTCTTTCGACGGGGTAGACTTACTGATATACATAAAAAATAAATGATAAGACATCTGAAAAAAAAAGATTATCGATGTTAAATGCAACATAACAACTCTGATGGTCTGATAAGATGTAGAAAAGCAATTTGACGGCTCTCTTTTCCTGATCTGATACCACATTGGCCTGCCCAAAAACCAATCGCTTTTAAGGGCAGCGACAATATCATGATACGACAAGAACGGTATTGCTGACATAGCTCATATTAACGTATCACCAATCATAAGCTTGGCAGACTATAATGAAGCGGGATACTTTAACATAATTTCCCATGAATAAATCTAACCAGTTTTCCATAACTGTACTGGATAATTTCACCATGAAAAGTGTCTGCCTATTAACAAATTTGGTCAAACGAGTTTCAGAAATACCCGGTTAAGGGCTGGTGTGAGCATAGGAAATTAATACATCCTTAATATAATCTGCAGCACAGAAACAGAAAACTCTGCAATTAGTGAATACATATGAACTGCTTTACATTTAGTAATTGATGTGCTGTCATACTTCATATATCCTAATAATAATAAACATATTGCGCTCCGGTATGCTGGACACATTAATGACTCGTAAAATGAAAACTCTGAAATTAGTGAATATATTTGAACCGTTTTGCATTTAGTTATTCAGGAGCTGTGATACTTATAGATCCTTATAATAACAAATATATTGCGCTCCCTTATGCCGGGCACATTAATGACTCGTACTTAATACGCCGTAATGGGAGAAAATGATTACGCCATGTGATGTACCATATTAACAGTTACGAGGCACAGATGAGCTGAAATGTCACGAGCCTCGTTCAAACATTCAATATGGAATGACTTGAATATAATTAGTTGCTACTAAGGCGTAGATTTGGTGGTTCAGCGATGAATGATTGCTACTGCTGATACACAAAACGACAGCAGCAATAGAGACTATCGCAGCAGACTCTCTTGTCATTTGTGTGCTCAGCAGTCGTTATCATTGAATAAATCGTCCACGCAGAGAGCCATATAGCATTGTGATATGGTGTTGTGCTGCACTTGAACAAGTAAATCAATAACTAATAAATAGACTAGTGTAAATGATAACGGCGATGGAAGTAGGTCTAGTCTTACAGAGATAGCTTGTTATCGCCAAGGCGTCACGGACATCGAAGGAAAGAGCTCAGCACGTAGTAATGTATCATTATTATGTAAGTGACGTAAATAACGGCAGAGCTTGGTACAAACTTCTTACGTTGAAAGGAAAATACAGAACACCAACGGATGAGGTTAGTAGAGGTAGTACAGGGGAGGGGAGTGCCGGGTCAGGCCTTACACACTACACAAACATGCACAACTAGGGATCACAATCCATTGCGCAGCTGACCATACGGAGCACGCTTGCCACCTCCTTAGATAAGGTTGTTCATCTAAGAGCAGTGGCGTTTTTACCACGGGAATGCTGCGAACTTCTTGGTGCGACTGGTAAAATAGTCAGAGGCGCCGTCCACGCATGACAAGAACTATACTAGTCTCTAGGCAGTATTCTAACCATGGCGCGATAGATTGTACTTGAACTTATTTAAACAATTCAGGTCTACGTTTGTATCTTTAGCATGGCAGGCAAAGATGCAATACAATCTGTATTATCAGCGATAACATTACTGCGTCTCTGTAAAGTACCTCAGTCGGGGTGGCATTCGTATCATACCCAAATCAATAAAGCCTAAGGCAAAGGCTGTGCAAGCATACCAGCTTGAAATCACGTTATTATCACTCTCATGTGAGCTGACTGTACTGCCCAGTCGTATGTTTAATGTTTGAAATGACAACATATCTCAAAAATAAATAGTTATTCCTGCTGCACGCAATGAACTAATTGCTTTTGTGAATAGATAGACATTTGATTACTTCATTCGGATATGATATTCGAGGCACGGACCAGCGCTGCTTAATAAGTGAGATACAATTGACAAATCATACATCGGATAACTACGACCTTTGGTTAAGTCAATATGAAAATAATATCAAATATGAACTAATTATATCATAAATGTGGTGGCACCGGAAAAGCAAAAATGTTGCGTTAGATTGAGGAAAGCAAGTGCCTGCGAAAAGGAAGGTACCCATTAGAAACCTAAGAAGTGAGTCTTGTGTGAATAAGCAGCGACCTAATGATCCATCCGTCAGTCTCTGGGATGGATCCAGAATATGCGACTTCTTGTAGCCAGGGAAGTACGCATCTGATCTTACCATATCTAAGTAGAATGCAACGTCAATCTTAAGCCTTTATGCCGTCATTTTGTTGTATAAACCATCGCGCAAAATGCTAAGCTAGTTTCCTTACGCATTGGACGAGGAAACTTACGCAGTCCACCGAAATGAAAATTAGTTGCTGTCTATAACAGAACAATAGACTGAGGGCAAGTGCACATGGTAATTGCCAAATACATTTCGCATTTGACATGATGAGGAAACAATTGAAGCTCATTCTAGATCGCAATGGATGTTGGATGAATGAAATTGCAGAAACTGACACAGAACCCTGTTTTTCTATTTATCCCTTGCTTTGGTGATTTGCATTAACCACCTGATCATTTAATCTGACTATTTCAATTGATGGTGATTATGACCTCAAGCGCTGCTTAATGTCGGTGAAATACTTCCTTCAACACATTGTTTCTTCCATTATAATTTGCACTATGCTGTGCAGGTCTCTTTCCTAAATGTTGGTGTTCCTTAAACAATGGCGAGTATTTATTGCCAATCTATACTTGCAAGTTGTAGCACACCACAATATTAGGACGTAACTAATATAATCGACTTACTCTGTGGTCACATATCGTCCTTCAATCCAAGATAAGGACTATCGACCACGGAATTGACAAGAGTGTCTACTACCATCGTATCTATTGCTATTATCTTGATGTGGATCATCAGTAAACATTAGTCATCGCTGAGTCGCAATGTATCGACCGTTACAATCTTCTTTACTGTCACTATCGTCCACATAAATACACTTCCAGTCACATCGTTTAATTCCACATTTATATATGATATATAGAATATATTATAAAAATATATATATATATATATATATATATATAGATATATATATATATATATATATATATATATATATATATATATATATATATATATATATATCTATATATATATATATATATATATATATAGTATATATCTCTGTATATATATCTGTCTATATATATATATATATATATTTATATATCTATCTATCTATGTATCTCTTATTCTCTATATATATATCTCTATATATATATATATATATATATATATATATATATATTGATATATATTTATATATAAGAGGTTTATATGACCATCGACCGTGTATGTATTCATCATTTGACGTAATTGTCCAAAAGTTCAATAACTGTTCATGATTTGTGTGATCAAGGAAAATAGTGTGACACTAATGCGATCAATAATATTGTGTACGGCAGTTATATAATACAAACATAATGAATGCTGAATTACTCATTCATCATGGAATATTTAATTCCATATGTCGCTCATTACAAATGATAGGTTAGTGGATATGACATTATATGTTCCATGGTGTCAGGTGATGCAAACTAGGACTGCTGGGTTGATTCACAAGTGCATGTGACTGAAATTGTAAACGCATATCGCCAACGATATTATCTTTGCAATGGCTGAGGTAAACGATATTCGTGAACATTCATTTATAAAGGGCAATATATTTGCGTACGCAACAACTGCTGTATTGCTGTAAGTCGGATTTAATTATCATATAAAACTGTTTGTTGACAGTAACCGTGGCCATTTTATAATCGCCAAGAATAGCTGTTTTGGGGTTATCCTCATCTCTGGTATAATAATTGGTTGTAGTGATTTATTCAGTTTTGACATCGTTCGGGATAAATGTCAACATATGTTCAGAACATGTATGTGTCAATGTACATGGGGATACATTTGCTTACATAGCGATACCGAGCGGACCAGAGCCCCTAGGTAGGAGTGGAAAGTAGTGGTCAGCATTCGTCAATCGATAATTGCTTCCTCATACGGCTATCGGCACATTTATTTATCATTATTGTAAGAGGTATAACGCATGAGCCAAACTCTGTAAGATAATATTTATTAACTGTAATCATATCAAACCTTCCGTCGAAACAGCTATGGTGAAGGGGATGCTTTAGACATGATCAAAAAGCTTAGCACACTCAATAGTGCTCCATGCAATGAAGAAAGCATCAACAGTGCAATTTTAGAACAGCAATACCGCTCAGATCACATGTTAGGAATGCTGTACCTTGGCTACGGAGTTTGTTTAAAAGTGTTATTATGTTATCGATATGCTGAGTCATTAAACATAGACAGCGACATATTTGGCTCTTTTGGTGCATGAAGGATTCGGAAGAACATAATGGAGATGCATTATTGAAAGAATCATTAATCGTCGTATAAAGTTGTATGCTGTTGGCCGTGCCAAAATGGCCTGCATACATGTGTAAGCATCGCATCTTAGTGGATGGGGCCTCTAATGTAGACAGTCACACAAGCTATGCTCTCATAACGGAAGGTAGTTAGTATGCGATGGGTAAGCAGAGTATGGCATTAATTAAAGGATGCCCATTGGAGAAAACAAACAAGTTGCTATATTGCTTTTCAGTCTCTGAATGTTCTGTAGTATTGATTATTAACCCACGCAATATGGAGTAGTAGTAGCATAAATAACATTACTATTATTTAGTCAACCTTGATAACTGCCCGTGATCAAACGTTTTGCGAAAAACTCTCGGCAACACTGTACCCTTAACAGAAGCAATCAACCAACATACCTCATACCGTGTGAACCCAATTGCTACACGTTAATTAAATACACCCGTAATATCTACCAAATCTCTTCACATTCACAAACTGCATCCACTATGCTGACCAAATGATTACACATATATGAACTTTACCCATACTTTTGAGGAAATTTCTGCATAAATATCATCTACACCCGAAGGTCGGCACGTTTATGGTGGCTAGATGGATTGGCCACCAAACATTTTAAGGTTCAGCAAGATAGCAAGTAACGACTTATTATCTATATATTTGAATATGCACCGAAGGATGCAAGCCCGATTGAACACGGGACGCCTTATTAGTCAAAATTTAATCAGCAATTCGTGTTTTGTGGCCCTGGAATCTGGACAAGCATTGTGTAGATATATCATGCGCTCACCCCCCCCCCCCCCCCCCCCCTCGTCCTTTTATTATCAATTATGGGGCGGAAGATTTAAAACAAACAAAAACGAATCAATGCCGCAGCACAGGTCAATGAATTACATTCGTCTGTAACGAAATCGCACCTTCATGGTAAGATGTAGAATAGAGGATTGATTATTTTATGCAATTGGGAATCGTTGTGAACACAATTGGCCACACAACGCCAGCAATACGTTGCTGTATATTAATACATGTCGGGATATTTTTCTTAATATTGGCGATCTGAATTAACCATAATAGCATGCTGTGTAACCGAGCAACAGGCTGCGATACACAGGATGTGCTCACGCAATTACTCGACTTGACATCCATAGAACACTATCTCGGGTATACTCAAAGTAATTATGTATGTTGCCTGCATATCTATTTCAAATATTAACTGCTCATTCGCAAAACGTGCATGCCTCAGTCTTTGTTAAACGGATTAGACAATGATTATCATAACATTGCTTGGGCTCATGGTTTAATGCCTAGATGTTTTGTGTCTCTTAAAAAGAATGCACTCTTCGTGCTGGGACGATTGCTAACAATCCTCTAGAGAAATGCAACTGTTGATGGTTGAGATATCCGACCCACCAACATGCCCGTGAAGGGAATGGGTGAAAATGACTCGGAGAAACTTAAACCGCCCCCCATGAAGAATCGATGTCGATGACAATAGGGCCAATGACATGAGTCGGCTGGACGTTTCAACGAAAATATATATGCTTATCACTTGGAAGTCCGAGTTACGTAGTCAGGGATAAATCAAAAAAGAATAAGGGTCTTTTGTATCACATTATAACAGCTTAGCAGCTGAATTCTTTTAGCAGAAGATAACAACAAACCGTCCCGACATTTGATAGTTCAATATTAGTAGTTGACCTGGCAAAAATATCGATTATGTAATGCTGTGTATAATATTTTGTATTTGACCAAAGCAATATAATCTGGGGACATTTTAACCATTAGCAATACTATTCTTGCGTATCTGCGCTAATTAATGAGCACACACACGCGCACACACATATGCACACACACACACACACACAACATACACACACACACACATACACACAAACATTGGGATTATTGTGTGAATTGTCAACTGTCTGTTTAAGTGTTTAATGTAGGGGCTGAACTCATGAATCATCTTTCATGCAAGAGCCACGAATACTTATTGAATGGGCGTCAGACGAATGACGTACAAAGTCTACACATCTTAACCCCGTCCTTGACGAACATCACGCAAGCAATTTTGTGATCAGGCAAAGCACCGCTGTGTCTTTAATGCATATGAACAACGTCAGTATTGAATTGCTTCCCCCACAAATGCTCATCTTTAACAGCGAAAAGTGTCTTACGCTTAGATTGATTGGGAATTAAGTCGTTTGTGGGGAGATGCTGGCAATGCAACACAATATTTTTGTGATCGTCTAGAGACCGTAAGCGACTAGGCGAGTTTAATGTCAATGAAATTAAGCGCTAAAATATTAGCAGACTTCACAAAAGGTGTCGTCGTATGTCGAGACGTGATTCCATTAATTTCTTCCAGCTAGTTGCAGACAAACAAATCCTCTCTAGTTACCATTTTTCTCTTGTCATTATATAATCTGACGTTCTGCCTTTAATAACCGCAGAATCAATGGATGTACATTACAAATCGTTACATGGGGCATCAAATAACAAAGAAAAGTCCACTTTGCTGGCATAGTTTACAATTCGCCTATCAAGAAAACTTGACAGAACTTGTCTTGCCTGTATTTTGCGAGGATGAAATGGCTTCCCTATGTATTATGGGGAACCACGCTTATTTGAACCCTTTAAGGGAAATAATGACGGAAAGGCTTTTTAGGCGGTTTAACTATGATGTTAAACTTTTTGGATCTTGCAGTTGTATATGGGATTCAACTTCCGAACAGTGTTTGATAAAGCTCCCCGCTAATTATTTGCCTACAACAGCATTGCGCACAGCAACAACGGTAAAACACTAGTAGAGACTAAAAGATTGCTGAATGCTAAAATATTCTGCAGCATGTCAGCTTCAAATCTTCTAGAAAAATTTGCTTGCGACACCATGAGAATGTTATAGATTTGGACTTTAAAATCTTTCAAGAAAAACGTCATCACTTAAACATCGCCAACAAAAGCATTGCGATCGGTATCAATTGTAAAACATGGGCATGGATTAACAGACAGCTAAGATGCAGACGATAGAGATTCGCCATAAATGGTCTTCTATTGGAAACAAACAGTCCACGCAGAATTCAATAGAGCTACCAACGGTTTCTCTAGCAGATATTATCGAAATTTTATCAGTAGATATCGGAATGAATTATTACGTCATTAAAGCTCATCGGCCTATATATTGGCAATATTCCTGCCACATATTACGTATATAAATTGTTATTGGAGTTTCATTATGCCAAAGGACGCAACCTGTGATAGTCAGGTTATTGGCTTCTAAATAAAACCACTCTGGAGACAACATATTATAACAATAAATTAAATTTTGACTGGGCTGCATTGGTTATTTAAGGGTATCTTATCATTAATTCACCTACGCAACGGAGCAGAAAGTAACACTGTACGAATATTTAAAGCATATGTTTATCAAGCATTGTTGCTCTATCGCATATGACAGGCTATTGCAGATAGACATTGCGGTGGAAATCGGAGAATGGTGGCCAAGCAACATCAGCAAGCACCTCTAAGTCTCTTCTAATTCACGTTCTATTAATGTGGCCATATTTCAATATGTACATTCACTGATGCTGTATAAACAAATAATGCACTCATAATGCTCTGACGCATTTACTTGCCTTGGCATCAATTTTTCTTTCACAGAGATATAATATTCAGTTCTGCGGGGGGCAAACTAGATATAAGTGAAACTATTTTAACAGCAAATGCTAGGCTCGAAACAAAGTTTTCCGATTTGTATTGAAACTCTATCGTCCAAACTACGGGCAATTCAATTTGATTAAATTAATGACAGCTGACATCTTTTGCCCCACGAAGGTCTTGGACGAATATTGCACGCATTTGGCTTGCGAACATGTTAACGTAGCAATGAGCAGATGCTTCGTTGAAGTTGAAGCAGCACTTTAGGCGTGGATGATACCGGCTCATCAAGAACTCGTGCTATATCCATGGAAGTTGTGGCAGAGTAAATGTAAACCAAACCAGTCAAATTCGTCGGTTGAACATAGTATGGTTGTCTCATTTATACTGTCGTTTATTAAGTAGATACAAATAGAATCCATGAAAGCGACAATAAATAGATAAAGCGACGATCATCAGCATTGTATTCATATATTCAATACAGTGTAATCCTACAAAATAGACCATCTGCATTGTCATAGCTATATCGTGAAGTGTCCATCTCATGGTGTCTAATAGTTCTTACATACAAGGACAGCTCACTTTACGAAGTAGACGCCTGAAAACTCAGCATCTACGACGGCAGCTCTGAAAACAACAATTCAAGATGCGTGTTTGAAATAAAAAGCTTAAATACAGTGACTAATGCAAATGTATATCCAGGCGCGTACATATTGAACCCTCTTGTATTTGCATCATCGACTGAGTACATACCTTGCATGGCTTTGCATGAGCGGCATTTCATTTTATTTTACACACTGAGTCGTATCGTGTGAAGAGCTACATAGATAAATGAACAAAGCAATGCCATAACCTGTTCTCTTTATACTTTTAAACACAAGCATTAAACAGTACAAACGCACCCTCGACTATGTTTCTTCGTACATTATCCTTTATATTTAGGGGCTTTATTATCAAAGAGCGTGAACGTTACCAATAGAACTCGATTGGTCTAAAGGAGATGTGTTATAACTGACTAGGCCTCTGCAAGCGGAAACAATTATATCGTGGGAAGCGGTATCCTTTTATGCATTGTGACCGAGCAAAATGGCACTTTACTCCAATCAAACGTCCCGTCGTTTATCGTTGTATTAGTCGAAAATATAATCCCTGAGTAAGTATGAGCCTAAACCAAAATTGCCAATAGAAAGTTGGAAACATATAGTGACCTAATAATACAACTAATACATCAAATATACTGAATCGCATATATGAATGCTTACGCAATGTTATGCGTGTTAGCATATTTGGATGGCATAGTTCCACTAACTCTGTTGCGTGATAATAAAACATTAAAGAGCGGACTGTTCAATAGCTGGTTATAAATCATTATATAATATGTGTATTATCTTAATGCAGTTTTTCACGAGAAAGTAATACATTTGAAGACTAACTAAGCTGCTGCTAATGTGACGAAGACACATGCGTGAAAGCGTACGTGCTGAATTATGCGTCCTCTGCTGCACTTAATGGGCGTCACAGCTATATTTGTGAGCCTAATATCCAAATTAAGTGTTGCTGCAAGCTTCATATATAACATCATAAGAACCAGCATCGTGGTACACCAACATCGCTTGTACTTTTTTCCTCTATACGTATATCTACCATGAGCGAATAGTTCATGTAAGTTTTGATATCGTTAAAACGAATGATACGATTTTGTGAATCAGCCACTACATCTTTTCAGCTCATCGAAGCTTTAAAGTTTGTTTTCATAAGTGATTGACTATCATGCTCTCCTCGCTTAGACTTGCTGAATCTCTGCTAAACAGCCCGTTGTATGGATAAAATCAACAAGCATATATTACAATTCAAGTGAGAATCTGAATTATACGTGCTATCACAATCTACCGTGGTAACGGCTTAGGGATAAGGTCGTTGAGAGAAAATAGATGATAGCGTTGGGTACTTTAAGACCCCTTGTTGGGACAATGTATTGCAAAATAAAAGATTATAGACGATTATCACGAAGTAGCATTTAGTTGATAACAGCCCATGGGTAGCCTATATGACTGACGAATAAGTGGTTTTAGGTTGGCTTCATTTTCGTATCTTGAAAGATAGAAGACAACCTATGTGAGATATTCGATTCATGTAAATTTAGTTTTGTCGTCGCGCAAACCGTATGATAAGAGCAGTGTATTTATCATAATGTGTATCAAATATTCATCATATCCGAACATAGAATTACAAACAATACAGGTATATCTATTCTGCACGTGCAGTCACACAATGAGTACATACATGTAACACATGTCATCATTACCTAACGTTTTGTTTTTAGAATATAGAATATGCGCAATTTCGTATTGCTAAAAATGATTTTGAGTGCAATGCCATTACACTGACTGCAAAATTAGACTCCTTATCAGCCCATACCTTAAGTAGTAATCCAGGTCTACTGACGCTTCATTTTGGAGATTCCGTGCGAGCGCACGACTGTATCAGTGACTTCTGATTTAAATTTCTGGTCTATTCAGCCCATTCATTGTCAATATTCCTGTAAAATATTACATTTTACTATTGAATCGCTGCTTGAGATATTTATATATGACAACCTTATGTCACCAGATTATTGGTTTCTAAAAAGCACCTTTCCGCAGGCAGTATTTTAGTGGCGATAATAGAAGAAATGACTGTGCTACATCGGTTATAAAATGACGATTTTAAATTGAAGACAAATACGAATTATGACCGTGCATAGGGACAGGACGAAGCATTGGATGGCTCTTTAAGGCAAAGGTTTAACTATCGTTTTGTTTTGTCACAACGGGTCCAGTCTGTTTGCAGACGTAACTGGGAAAATCCATAATGCTCTCGTCCTCCACGAGTCTGGACAGATCATATTATATTTACAGTGCTAAATTATCACAAGTTATGACAGACGAATGATTGATGGATAAACACCCAAGTACAAGAATATATTAAGTGATATATCTGATGGATGCATCCTCATACACATGTTACTGATGCCGTACATGTTGAAAGGTAAACATAAATTAACCATTTAGACAAAACACATCTGCTGCAAAGTGCAGTACTAGCATGATATGACATGCGACGACAACATACAGGACATGAAGACTCCTCTCAAAAACACCTGCTAACGACGCTTTTTTATTGTAAACAGCGCATAAACTGTGACTACCGTCAATTGATCGGGCGCGATACTGTATCCTGTCCTTGACAAAGTAAAGTGAATGGTACAATAGTGTAGCTAATGAAACCAGCATATATATAACATGAACTTATGAATAGCCACGACACAAACATATGGCAAATGTAGTAAGCCAGGATAGCCAGTGTTGAAATATATTTCTTCAAAAAGCCGCACTTCAGTTGCATGTAGGAATCAATTGAAATGGATCGAAAACAGCCCCTTATCTATTGGAATGCTGCAATTGATTAAGAATTTTGCTTAGAATTGTAATTAAACTCGATGCTCAATGGTTGTATGAACTGCAATGTTATGCAGTTTGGTGCTTCCATGCGCTTTTGCATTTATATCATGAACTTAGTTAATATTCCTTCTGTTCTTCAATTGTACGACACGTTTGAAGGCGCCATGGCCTGATTTTCCGAGGATGCTGTGATAAGCATTAATGTAAAATGCATACTCACAATCTGCCCATCTTGGTAATTGAATTTGAAAAAGAGAATGTATCATTGTAAATGATGTGTGGCACGGCAGCACGTCGGCAACAAGGGGCATGATAACAGCACAAAAAGGTTGAATTGGGAAGCGTGAAATCCATATATAACTTAGTATGATATTTTGTGTTTAGTAATTTTATTTTATTGAAATAGAATATTTAAAATATTGCTTTACTAAAAGAAGCATTATGCTGCTAAGAAATACGAGAAACCACATTTCCAAAATAGAACCGCATTATGAAAGACCAAGCATATAACCGGCTTAAGATTAGTTTTCTGAAATATTATTCATAATACGCATTCCTGTTTTGGTAAAAACATTACAAAATAAAATTACACTCTTGACGTTGTTATCTTGTCATGAGTGCTAAACTGGTAAACTAAATTGATCCATAATAATGATTTATGATTAAAATGGATTAATATAATAATACAATTAACAGCAGCCAGAAACGATATGTTGTTATGGGTGGGTGCAGCATAGAAACACCGTGTGAGAGATGCATTCATGTTTCCTGGACGGGTGTGTCATCTATTAATGTCATAATGAGACACAGACCCTCGCATAGATCCTGTACAGCTTACGAGATACAATATGTGATTGATTGATTGCTGTATAATATATTGTAGCAAATGAGGTTATTTACTTCTAGTGAACACGGTAATTTAATCGCTTATTCCAGGTGATCGAAAAACAAGAGATGCAATATCGAAGTGCCTTACGATCGTCGATGTACTATGTATCGCCGTTCTAAAGTGGGAGTCGAGCCAGGAAATGTTTGTGATAAAGGCGAGTTTGCGGTTGACAGAACACCATGAACTTAGAGCTTAGAATCACGTGTTCTTGTTTATTTCATCAATGTGTAATGCTTGATTTTACTTTGGCTCTACCCATAATATTACAAGCAGTCATTACATGGCATATATTGACCAATACTACATTACTCACCGGAGAACCCATAGTTATATGACAAACATGTTGTGCGATGTGAACGCGTGTGCCAGCAATCCATCCTTATCCCTAAAGCTCTGTATCGCCTCATGCCCTGTTCTGCTATTGTCACGCATATAACTATGGTTAATGCTGTGCGTATAATAAGGGCCAATTTTGCTGTCACTTGATGATGATGGATAGTATTTTCCGTACCACGGTGCAGTATTTATCAGTTGTAAACATCAATCTGCATAAATGCCGCGTTGCTTTGCAATTATGCGCGTGATAAAAGGAACCACAACAGTACATAGGAAGCCATTTCCATAACAGATTAATGAGAGATATTCCATCTTATACATTTTTACTATGAGATGCCAGAATTAAGCTAAGCACCGGTGAAGATATGCTCATCTCGGAACACACGAAACGTGTGGCAAGTCATGTGTTTATAAAACGCCATGGTATATGGATCGGCATGGAGTAACCAATGCAGTATGTTTTAAGTGTACGAATGGTATAACTAATAGGGTGGGGATGTGTGAGGCATGTGGGAATAATTCCATCTTCAACAATATTTTATTTCAGATGAGGAAAAATGAAAGAATCAAGAGCCTACATGAGCACTGTATTCAGCTTAGGCAAGAACAACATCAGAAGTCTCTACACCAGAGTACACCAGGTTCTTTGAGTACGTTGTTACAATGTACCGCCGAGCACTCCACGATATTATTAGTTGAATGGTTCAATACCTCTAACACGTGTTTGTTGATCGGCCCGCGCACCCAGCTGAATTAGTAATTACTTCCTGGTATGCACGTTCCGCAAAAATGATGCATCATATTAATGCCTCCAAAACCAGGCCAACGGCAAGTCCCCATTTCATACATTATTTATGAAGGCTTGGAGGCGTTAAATGTAACAATTTACAGCCCTGTCTGTGATCCAACTAGGAGTAACACTCAGAAAACCGAGGAGCATGAGGCGTGTGGTTTAAGTTATGTTGTTGTTAGATGTTATGATAAAAACGTAGGTACAGAATCTGCTGAGCGGTTGCCTGATTCCCTTCAGAACGAGGAAAGTAAAATCAGGTCGTCTCTTAATAATCCGGTTTGATGTTGTATGACTAGTAAGAACCACACAGAGTTTAAAGCTGCTGCCGTATGTTATATTATTAGGTACTGATTCTGCCCGAGATCACTGCCAGATAATTGGTAAGGACGGAGATGCTACACATAAGTCATGCTAGGTAATGACTCCCACCTGCTGATGCAAGCAAACTGTAAAGTTGATTGCGGCATTAACTGTATCCGCAAAAGGGTCTGCGTGGTGGAATGATTATGGTACCGCCACTCTTAGACAAATAGTAAATATGTTTCGGGGTTTGATAAGGAAGCTCTACCTTTTCTTCGGTATGCGACTTACCAGGATACATCAAGCTGTCGTATTCAACCAAAGTCCATGGACGGAGCCATACATTATAACACGGACCTTAGTAAGCTGGCTATCAGCGAATTTGAGAAAGACCTGTATATGCTGATGAACGACTCGGTGTTTGGAAATACTCCAAAAGAGAGTTAATGTTAAGATTGTGCGATCCGCCGAATCCGAGCAAATACGTAAGTTAATGAAAGATGAGCACTGGCGAACCGACAAAAGAATACGTAGACCTGCTACTTAAGATGTATTCCATCCTTATGAATGACTCTGGCGAGATTAAGAAGGCAAGGGACGTTGATAGAGCAGTGGTCAAGCTGCAGATGCCTTGTGACCTGTAACAAGAATTCTTATTCGAAAAGAAGCATTTTAAAGATTGATGCCCATAAGATACATAGTCGTCCCGCAAACAAAATATCTCTATCACCATATGACTCACAAAGATGGATCGCATCAACTGGAGAAGCTAACCTAGCGCACGGACACGTCTATATACTCGCTTGGGGTTAGTCGAATGTACGTATTATTACCACACATGCTAGTATAACATGATATTTGCGCACATGTGTTAAATCGCTAAGTTCAAACTTGTCGAGCATATTCTGTATTGGTGCGTGTCGAATGTGAAAACGTAACGAGGTAATTTGAAAGCTCGCCTGCACTGCTCGACGCATTACGCACGATACACCATCTTATCACGTGCACCACATTGTGAAATGAGCCATCATATCGTGTTAGTCGAAAGCTCAAAAGCAATGTTATTCCATTCTATATTTGTATGGCCTAAACGTATTTACCTTTTACATTTCATTTCTGTCTGCAAACAAAAACTCTTCCTCATGACATGAAACGCTTTTTTAGCCATAGCTACTGTTACAGCTACTCGTCGCTTGCCATGTAACGCATACGTGTTCAATAAGGTAGACTCTGTGATGTCCTTACCAGACAATGCGAATTATTCGAATAACTGACCCTATAGCAGCATAACGGTCTCACATAGACCTACCAGAACGTCGATTGTGATATGATACCAACCCAAGCATCGGATACATAAGTGAGTCGGATTTATCGGTCTGCGCAAGCCAATCAAATACATTGGTTTATTGATAACGTTAATATTTCACCTCTTGCGAGTTTCTCCTTGGCTAGACAGTTTTATCTCAACACATTATGCAATAAACATTGTATGCCAATTTTGACATGGAGACAGTTTGGCGCGTTTAGTCATATTGATATCGGTTGACGTCATTTGACATTATGGGCATTACCTGCATTATAGCCCAAAGCGACCTGCCAAATATATACTATATATTTCTCATATTTATTTACAGTGCCTTCATTATTTGGCAAAAAGTGTAATGTGGGCTGGAATTAAAAGTGAGCAATAAATGCGCCTGCTTACACTAAGAAATATAAAAGATATTGGCAGCAACAACTGAAGGTTTAGCTAATAATGGTGGGATTAACATGTAATAGAACAGTGACGGTTATAGGATTGACTTGCTATATATATATATATATATATATATATATATATATATATATATATATATATATATATATATATATAGATATATATATATATATATATATATATATATATATATATATATATATATATATATATATATATATACATGATGAGATATATACATATTCATATTTATTACTATTACATGACTGAGATTTATATATATATATATATATATATATATATATATATATATATATATATATATATATATATATATATATATATATATATCTATATCTGATATATATATATATATATATATATATATATATATATATATATATATATATATATATATATATATATATATATATATATCATAAGCTGAATCCTGCAAGGATATGCCATGCCCCTCCCAACTCATAGATGTATTTTTGCAATATTCAGTGCATCCAGTCGCATATAAATATTTGTCCTTGATGTACCTTAACATGTTGTACTTGGCCAACCAAGGTGTCAATAAGAATCTTGCTTAATGTTTTACTGTTATTTCAGGATAGCAACGCGACGTCCATTAAACAGAGCTTTGGATAGTCTGGTTTTTTTCTGAGTAACGATGGCACGGTCGGTTTATGATCACTATTACAGGAGGTGGTTAGCGTTAAATTGGTTCGACAAGCATCTCAACCCTGTGTCTTCAAACATTGATGAATCTGATACCGTGCTTGGTATACCTTACTGTGCTAGCTACATACTACACCATCGCCGAACCGGCCTCCAGCTTTTTAATGGTTGCATCCTATTTTACTGCCCTTAAACGACTAGGTCGATTGTTAGACGATACACATCACCTTTTTTATTATCAGTCCTGAAGTATTGCAGCTACTTCATGTTGGCCTAAGCAGGGGCTCCTTAACCAGCAAGAGCAATTTAGTCATAATACAGGATAACTCGCTCCCGCTTCGCGCAAGCAAAACAGTGAAGCACAAAACTATCCTAAAGGAGAGAGCCAAGTAAACCGTCGGCGGCGGATTGCGCAAACGTCTATAGTGAGGGGGCAGATACAAAATAGTGCTGTTACAAGTGCAGGAGCAACACTTTCCCTTTTCACAGCAGACGCAAGGTGGTGATTTTGACGACCCCTAAGATGCAGTCCGCGCAAAAAAGTACATCACTGTGACCATCTATTTGCACTCAGATCAAAACAAATAGCGTGAACGGATCGATTAAAAAATGTCACCAACGTGCGTAACATTACAGCGGGTTATATTAATTATACATATAATGGTGCGTCATTTATGGAGAGTCGCTCCAACAACCGGTTGATATTCGGACTTATGCGTCAAACATCGGGGTAGTACTATTTTTGCATCGCCGGCAGCATTATGATGGCGAAAGGATTATTGCGATATATACTGTTTTCAAATGTCAAACGAGCAATGGTATAAGTGAAGTTAGATATTGTCATTCACTTGTTAACTCTGATGTTGCTGCATGCCCTCATCAATATCCACATGGTCAACATTGTTGTGTAACAGTTACAAGATATGTTACAATATCTACTATTTGCTCCGTGAGTAATGCTTTATACTCCCTGTGAAACCTGGAATATTGTTTCTCATCATATATATTTCCAGCATGTGGACATATTCGAGGGGTAATCGCTTACTTCGTTAGGTAAAGAAGACAAGGTCATGCCTGTCATTTAAGAGGACAATCACTTCGCAAAACCAAAAATAGGTGGAATTTGATGAGCCAACCAAACTCATATACTGAAGAAGAAGTTTGACCATAGGTCATACACATGCTCACTCCATATTCCCATATAGTTGGCAAATCCGCCGCGAAAAATATTCATTGGCTTACCTTACGCTTACGTTAACGCTTGTGGTGAGTTTTACAGAAAGATGAATAGTATCCGATCCGTTTGCTGTAGTTAACCTAAGACCAATCATTACCCTTATACCCTATTACATTAAATCTGTGTAACCAGAAGAGTTCCACAGACAACATCCTTAAGGCCTCTCTAGCTGCAGAAGGGTCTTGACTTATGCATAGATGAATTCGAACAAATGATTGAAGTGAATGCATCGTGGACCAGACTCATAAATGCTTATACGTAACCACAACGATACCGATGACATTTAATCATCATCATGCTGTAGTGATGGTCTATGGAACATATTTGCTCTGGTTGCCTTGTTATATGCAAACGCATCCACGTATACCAAACGTAGAATGTGAGGATTAGACACAGACAACAAAAATGGCGGTACAATGTTTAAACCCCGTTCTTTATAATATCCAATAAACTGTATCAGTCGATCGGCGCTGTGACGTTCTTCTGTGTTATTGATGAACCCTGATGTGCTATCCTATCAGTCAGAACTGCTGCCTCCAAGCTTTTCCGCCGCTTTGAGAGTGATATCATCCCAGCACATATCTACATTTTACGAATAGATAGATAAAATCAGACTGGGATTTTATGCCCGCCTTGGTTATGGCAAACGAAGGGCATGAATCCTGCACTATGATCTGTCTAATATCGTTTTGCTGCGTATTCAAATGTGCGCGTTAAATGTAATGATGGCATTACTCTTGCTATAAAGAAATGTACAACACATGATTGCATACTTAGATGCCGCTTTCAAATACGATTGGTGGTATGGATTAACGTTATGATATGTTCAACGGCTATATAATATGAGAACTGAGGGACAAATGCTTAGTGGCATTTGAGTAAAATGTATAGTGCACATCGCAAATCTATAACACGATTGTCTGTGTAGTTGTCTGGGATTATGATGAATGATGATGATGAATAAGATGAATCAGAATGGATGATAAATATCTGTGTCCCATCAACCCTGCTTTCAGATGCAAGCTTGAAGAATTTGTGCTTTCATAAACGGATAGTATTTGCTTATAACAGCCCGCCACTAGCATATTTTCCCCAAGAATAACTGCTGCCAGTTAGCCTCACCTCTGATTAACAAATTGGTTGCATTAATATACATATATGTATATATAGAGCCCATCACGTAGTGAATGACCCGTCGTAGACATGACTCTCTGATAGCCTGTATATAATAGCGGTACAGCCCGCAGTTTGCACGGCTGCCTCGTTCAGAACATATCCGATGCTAGAGGTGTTATTCCGGGGCTTGTTCTCCAAGAATCGCCATACTACTACCATAAAGATGGAGACGAACATGGAAACGCGCGTGCGACATAATGCTTACTTAATCGGACACCATAGATATGCAGCCTCACAATCGAACAAAAGGTGCAACTCAAATGTAGCCTAAATCTACGTGCGTACATAATGTGAAAGGATGAGGTTACGTATAGACTTTACTAAGACACTAAATGCAATGATATATCCAAGCTCTAGCTATTTGTATTCCAAACTTAGAGGTCACTTTTACGCATACATTTTAAGGTCATTAGATTACCTTTCTGGGAAGATCGATGTACCCATATCACATTTATGATCGCACACCCTGATCTAAAATTGTAATCACTACGGTGTCATTTGTGCATTTCAAGCACAACCTTTTAGTAGTAAGACATCATGCTGATAATGAAGTAAGGTGACAATATCCGAATGCCCATTACCATATATCTTTTAATGGGTTTTTCTATTGGGAAAAGGTCCTATCAGATTGGCATTTTATTCAGAATTCTTTATATCCCGACCGATCTCTGACGCATTCAATTCACCGGCTTTTTACCGTGACTTCTTGTACCAAAGTTTCCGTTCTATGTTAGAGAGACATTAAAAGGAATAATTGCCACCGAGCTTTTGCTTTTGTGATGAACTAATAGTAATTGGCGATGATGGCATTATCTTGCTGTTGATGCATGGTATTTTTTTAGGGATAGCTCACTATCATAATCGTTAGAAAGTGAGGACGGTAATATATGTCGCTATTGGAATGTTCCAGACAACTGATACTTAGCAGTAGATGTATTCTATGGACAGTTGTCAACATACGAGGTATGGACCTGTTTAGAACAGGGCAGTTATTGTAACATGCACAAGGAACAAACCTATTGATTGCACCTAAGACCGTCTGCAGCATACTCTATCAGTGCTAACATTTTATTTCGTCTATCAGAAGTAACAATAGCTGTCATAATAGCCGTTCCTGTTACAAAAAGGATTTGCATGATCATTATGTTATAGATATATATATATATATATATATATATATATATATATATATATATATATATATATATATATATATCTATATATATATATATATATATATATATATATATATATATATATATATATATATATATATACACCTATTGATTAAATAGCGAATAAGACCGTCTGCAGCATACTCTCTAGTGCTAACATTTTATTTCGTCTATCAGAATATCTAGCTGTCATAATATATATTACACAAAATATTTGCATATCATTATGTTATACATATATATATATATATATATATATATATATATATATATATATATATGTATATGTATATATATGTAAGTGTGTGTGCGCGTTTATTTATATATATATATATCTATAATGATAATGATAATGATTATTTATTTAAAGCCCATTCCATATACATCTCAACAGGCTGTACAAGTTATAACAATCAACAATAATAAATAATACAATATAAGACTAGAAATGATAAAAGTGTACAGCAATAAAAGGCTACGGCGAATTAATCGATTGCACGTTCATATAATTTGATATATCATAGGTTAAAAGCGTTCCTAAAAAAGTGCGTCTTGAGTGCTCTCTTGAAACTCTCGTATGTGCTGATCGAGCGGACACATTCGGGTAGCTCATTCCACAATCTCGGTCCAGAATGATACAAGGATCGCTCACCATAACGGTTTAGTCTCTTGGCCTCACTAAGTGGAGGCGGAACTAATCGTATCTCCGAGGAAATGCGAAGCCGACGTGTCGGCTTTGCTACAGTTAGAATCTCTGTGAGGTAGCGCGGCGCCGTTCTGTGGTGAATCACTTTGAATACTGTGCACAGAATTTTGAATAGGATACGATGCTCAACTGGGAGCCAGTGAAGCTCTTCGAGAATCGGTGTCATTTCTTGTCGAGATTTGAATGACATCCTGGTGACCAGTCGAGCTGCAGAATTTTGTATCAGCTGCAATTTTCTAATTTGATAGTTGGGGAGGCCGAATAGTAAACTGTTACATTAATCTAACCGGGATCCTATGAATGCATGTACCAATTTCTCCGTTGTTGTTTTGTCCAAAAGATGCCTGATTTTGCCGATTCTCCACAGAGCGTACGACGCAGCGCTACACACAATAGAGATGTGATCCGTCATAGAGCCGGAACTATCTATAACCACTCCTAGGTTGCGAGCAGACTGTGAGGGGGAAATAGTGACTTCACCCACCCGTACGTCAGTCACCGGTGCCCGGTCCCTGACTTTCTTGTGCTTAGAGATGAACCAGAGAAGTTCCGTCTTACTCTCATTGAGAGCAAGCATGTTAGAACGCATCCAGAGCCGGATCTGGTCCACACAGGCCTCAATGGAGGCAACATCAGAATAGTCAGTCCGGGATCGGCAAGTGACATACAGTTGGGTGTCATCAGCAAATATTACAGTATTTAAGCCATAGGCCGTAATGATATCTTCCAATGGGGACATATACAAAGGAGAATAGAACTGGTCCAAGTACGGATCCTTGAGGGACACCGTAATCTAATGACTGTGGCTCCTTCGACACCATTGAACCAATTGAAACTTTCTGAGTACGGCCGCGAAGGAAAGACTCAAACCAATCAAACACCATCCCCGAAATACCAAACCGCTTACGTAACCTGTTCATCAGTATGTCATGGTCAATGGTGTCGAAGGCAGCTGAAAGATCAAGCATGATTAGGATGACATCCCTCTGCTCATCGAGAGCGAGCATAACATCGTTCTGCACTCGAAGGAGTGCAGTCTCGGTGCTATGTCCCTCACGATAAGCAGATTGGAATTTACCATATAAAGAATTAGAGCTAAGGTATTCATTCAGTTGCGAGAAAGCACACTTCTCCAATAACTTGTCTAGGAAGCTACAATTGGACACTGGTCTGTAGTTTTTAAACTCGTTCCTGTCCAAGCCAGGCTTTTTGATCAATGGACGTACCATCGCCGACTTACACATTTCTGGGAATATACCTGTGGCAAAAGTGCCATTGATTATTCTCGCCAGAACGGGGGCTACGCAGTCAAAACAATCCTTCAGTAGCTCGGTTGGAACCGGGTCCAACGAGCACGACTTGTTAGGCATCGCCTGTACCATTTTGATGGTGTCCTCGACTGATACAGGTGCAAAGTTCGTCAGCTGGCATGGTGGCGTATACGTGGATTCAGGTGAAGATTGGCCCCTGCCAATCCTCTCACGAATGTCCAATATCTTCTGACTGAAGAACAATGCAAACTTATCAGGAAGACTGGCTAAGTCACCGACACAGTCTGGTAGTATCTGGGGTGCTGACGTCTTCGAACCGGATATCTCATCAACGATTCTGAATAATGAGCGTTGGTCCGCGACGTTGACGCGATCACGATGGTATTGGGACTTTGTATCATCCAGGAGGCTGACGTACGCTTCACGTGCGCCCTTGAAAATCTGTTTGTCAACCTCAAGACTGGATGATTGCCACTTCCTCTCTAGGCCGCGTAGTGTCCGTCGCTCATCCATAATTGCCGTGGTGAACCATGGCGCGCGTGGCTTATCCGTCATCACGCGCGTTTTCAATGGCGCATGTTTATCTATAGCACTCTGTAGGACGGCGGTGTAAGAATGACACAGTTCATTCACATCTGACGGTACACTAGTAGCGAGTGAGGCCAGACCTTCAGCAATCGTATCCTGGAACGCAGACTTGTCCATACTACGGATAGGGCGGTGTGACTTTGTGACCTGTTGTGGTTGTTGTCGATGAATGGAAGACACGAAATGAATAGCGGCATGATCAGATGGTAATGTCCAGTCCAAGGCAAAGTTAGTGAGCCATGAATCAGCTGTTCGCGTCAGGATGAGATCCAGCGTGTGGCCACGCACATGAGTGGGGCCCGTGATGTGTTGTTCTAATCCACGAGATCCAAGAACCGAACCGCATCACCATCATTAGGATCATCAATATGAATATTGATGTCACCAGCAATCATCAAGTGTCCGGGTGCTAACAGGGCATGTTCAAGCAATGACGAAAATTCAGATAAAAACTGTGTAATATTAAATTTATGTTTTGCGGAATAGGGTGGCCTGTATATGACTAGAAAATGCATGATCGAGGTTCCGCTGTAAATATTGACATCCATCACCTCGAAGGACTGGAAAGTGTCCACCTTGTTTTTCGAAACTCTCAGTCCATTGCGCACTAGCAGCGCGATTCCACCTCCTTTCCTCCTATTTCTAGGGACATGGTGAGGCGTATATCCACTGAGAGTGGCAGAAACATCTGCATCTGTGAGAGCACCATTTTTATCGTTAATCCAGCTCTCCGTGACGATAAAAATATCCGTTCTCTTTTCTGAGATAGAAGCACACAGGGAACTAATTTTATTTGTCATTGATCGCGCATTCCAAAGAGTCATATTAACACAGGACTTTAAATCGTAACACGAAGTACATTTCACAACAGTCCGAGTCGCTGGACGATCACGGTGGTCAATTGTCAGAGCAGGCACTTTCGCCTTGTTTCTTTGTGCAGATACTCTCACTCCTATTTTTCTCTGCAGGTGTTGTCCTCCTCTGCAGCCTCTCTGTGTCTTTGGCTGCCTATTTATTCCAAGCTCTTTCAGTGTCTGCCATACTTTGTGTTCCAGTCGAGGTAATTTGCAGTTTTCTAGAGCCCGTAGAAATGTCCTTGTCAATAGAGTAGACATATATTTGCTTCAAAGAAAACAAATTCAAAATTAATATTATATATGTATAAATGTATATATATATATATATATATATATATATATATATATAGAGATATATAAATATATATATAAATATATATATATATATATATATATATATATATATATATATATATATATATATATATATATATATATATATATATATATATATATATATATATATATATATATATATATATATATATATATCTATCTATATCTATATATATCTCTATATCTATCTATATCTATATATATCTCTCTCTATATCTATCTCTCTATATCTATATATATATCTATATATATATCTCTATATATATATATATATATATATCTATATGTATATACATATGTCCCGTTGATCAAGGCCACAGCCGCAGTTTGGTGTCGTTCGAAATTTATGTTACAAAAGAATAATATTCTCCGAGGACGAATTGATAGAAGAGTGGTGTATAAACGTGATAGATGTTCCTCATGGGATTGGCAATGATTCCAGAAGCCCCGAGCTGCATTATTACGTCCTACCCTGGGCAGCAGGTATAACACATCATTTATTTCTTGCGGGGGAATGACACTAAAAATCGACAAATATTTTGCTATAAGCTGTATCAACGGTAATGGTGCAGCAAATAATATTAGTATAATAGACCAAATAATTCTATCCCTGCACTTATATAATACAGAGATAAATACTGCTAAACTTGCTAGACGACTTTAATGTCAATGAAATAATAAAGGAAAGCCCACTGTTCAAACATTGTTTACAATGGGCCCATTAAGAAAACATTTCAGAACTTGTCTTGCCTGTATATTGCGAAGATGAAACTTGTGTATAAGGGTAACCACGCTTAATTGAACCCCTCAAAGAAGTTAGCGGTGTAACAGTTATAGTATGCACCCTGTGTATCTAAGGCGACAGAAAGATATGATTAGTATCAATAATGATGGGAAGGCTTTTTTGGCAGATTCACTATGATGTTGAGCGTTTGGGATCCTGTAGTTGAAATAAGCTTCTAAACAATGTTCGATAAGGCTGTACAATAACTATTTGCTTACAATAGCATTGCGCACAGCAACAAGGGTAAAACACCAGTAGAGACTAAAAGTAGAAGACTTCACTTCTTCTAGAACTCCTAGAGAGCGTCACCATAGGAATGTCATAGATTTGGACTCCGCCGATTCATGTTCTATTAATGTTGCCATATTTCAATATATACATACATTGGTGCTGTAAATAGAAATAACACACTCAGAATGCACTGACGCAATTACTTGACCTGGCATCAATTTTCTCCCTCAGACAGACGATATTCGGTTCGGTTGGGGCCAAACTAGATATTAGCTATACTATGTTTCCAGCAAATACGAAGCTCGATACACATTTAAATACAGATCATTCAAAATACTTTATCGATTTGTGTTGAAACCCTATCGTCCCAACTACAGGCAATCCAATAAGATCAGATTAATAACAGCTTTTATTCTCCAAAATTCTTTTTGTTCGCCAAAATTCATTCGTGTCGATGTCAAACACAGTCAATTGTGTTTGTTCCTGCCGTTTTGCCGTGTTTAGGGGCATCAGCGATTAGAAATTATATATATGTACGGTTTTATCATGGGTGACCTGATATCGTGACCATTAATATCCTGGCTTGCAATATCATACAATAAATCTTATCAGTCAATCGATGCTGTCAAGTCTTCCTTTATCTTTGATCAACCCTTGTGCTGTTCTTCTGTTCGAAGTTGCTGCTTGCCGTGAATAAAAGCTTCGAGTTACATTTGAGCAATACTCAATACCTTCTCCAGTCGTATTTATGGCACGGTTGCGACGCAAATCCTTAAGGTGCCTTAGGTTTTCTCATACTAATGCATGCTTGAAAAATAATTAGGTGTAGCGATTTATTTCATTGTGGCATCTTTCAGTATAAATGGCAACATATGTCAGAAAGCATATGTGTCATCGTATGTGGAGATCCATTTGCACACACGGCGATACCGGGCGGACCACAGCCCCTAGTTAGGTGCGAGAAGTCGTGGTCAGCATTTGTCGATCGATAATTGCAATCTCAAACGGTTATCGTCACATTCCTTTTTCATCCTTGTAAGAGGTATAATGCATGAACCCCAATCGGTGAAGGAATATTTCAGCCTATTTTACTTGTAATATTATCAAACTTTTACCGAAACAGCTTTACTCATTCTAAAGTGCTCCATGCATTGTAGTTCGCAAATGCCATTTCAGAACAGCAAAACCGTTCTAATATAAATATCAGGAATGCTGTGCCTACAGAGTCTGTTTAAAATATATCATAAAACATACACAACTATTTATTTGGCTCTTTTGGTGTATGTAGGGTTTAGATGGAACATATTTGATATGCGGCTTTGGAAGATTTATTAATGGTCTAAGGTGTACGCTGTTGGGAATGCCAAAAGGGCCCGTATATATGCGTTAGCCTGTACCTCTAGTGTAGGCAGTTATACAAGCCATGTTCTCAGAACAGCAAAGGGTACGCAGAGTGAGGGTATAGATGCAAAATGAACATTTGGGACACAAACAACGTGCTGTATTGACCAGGGCAGTCTCTGAATTTACTGAAGTATTTAAATAAACCTGCGCTCATATGCCGAGAGGTAATAATATCTTGAATTTTGTTGCAATTGTTAAGCCAACCATAATATACGCCATGATCAAACGTTGTGCGAACATCGCGCAGTACCATGCTGCGGGAAATTTTAGCACCACACATAACCTCAAAATGTGGCTGGCCACAATACCAACATACCTCAATGGATCCCGCCTGGGCTCAATTTATACACGTTAATTTCAGCTGAAGCCATAATATTGACCAAATTTCTACACGTTCGTCAGCAATTTCTGGTACATTGGCCAACTACATCCATCATATTGACCAAATGTCACACGTTTATCAACTACATCCATAATATTAGCCAAATTTCCACACGTTTATCAAATCGGTCATGATATTGGGCAAAGTTATATACGATTATCAACTAGACCCGAAATATTGCCCAAAACAATAAGACTAAGTTCAACATCAAACAAAAATCAAAAATTACATTGGAATAGCAGGGCTTTCCGATATGATATATGTAGAACACTCAAACCATCTGAAGCATGTAGTTTATTTACACCCGTCAAGGGATGATATGTCTTAATAATCCAATTTTTATTTACAAGCATATACTTCGCCTAGTCACGTTAGCCAAGTCTCTAGCGACGCACACATGCACATACACACATTCACACATACACACACGCAGGTGCAAATGATCATGAAATAATAAACACGCTCAGACATTCTCCTACACTAAGAGATCTTGCAAAAGACCAGAGTGGTATCAAGCGATAATGTGCAGTTATCGCCAAAAAGCCTCGTTGAAAATAAACATGCTTATCAATGTTGACCTTGATTTTCGTCGTCAGTAAACCATCAAAAACGAATAAGTGTCGATTGTCCCCGAGTTGTTTCACATTATCACAGCTTAGCAGCTGATATTCCTTTTGCAAAGATAACCAAATACTCTCTCGACGTGTGGTTGTTTGACCCAGGCAATATAATCTGGGGGCATTTGAACAATACAATTCTTGCTGCTCTGTCGTGCTCTCGCAAGCTATGAAGCACGTTGTCCTCCTAACTAATTAAGGTGCATTGTGTGCTTGATGGGTCAATAGCACGGGTAGTTGCAGAACCTACCTGAGCGATACCAATGCGATAGATTGGAGATTCCCTGAGTAAGTATTAATCAGGCAGTGAGTTCTAAAGCGACCCGTGTTCACCCAAAGCATGTACATTATTTATACAGAACCGAGCGTAATGCATGCGGCCTGTCCGATAATCGTCAACAACAGCTACAGCTTGTAAACAATACATCAGCCCGCATAATTACACGAGCACAAAGAACTAGCCACATAACACTCGTTTGTCAAGAACTTTACTGGCTGCCCATCAAATTAAGCTAAAAGACTCAAGGCCATGAATAGTCAGGCGCCGCAATATATCACTGAAATGATCACCGCGAACTGACCAACGATGTTGTTGTATTTCCAGTACTTCTGAGCTGCCGGAAGCCGACGTGTAAAGACTGCACACGGCCAACGTCGCCTTCCATGCACAGTCACAGCTCTGTGGAACCAGCTTCCTAGCTATTTGCGACGAATAACCGATGTGACCAGTTTAAAACACTTTCTCAAAACGTTTTTTTGTTAAAGCAGCCTATAGTAAATGATCAATTTATCAAATATAGTTTTCTAGTCAAAATAAGGGAGCATGTCGGAACACAGATGTTCCTGTAATGAACGTTTTGTGGTATTTGGATAACTATATTGTGCAAATATTTATTATAAGTTGTATAACTTTTTTAAAGGTGTAACTTTGCGTGACGCTTTTGAAAACTGTGCATTGGATAATATATACTAATAACATTTTTGATGATAATAATAATAATAATAATATTGTTTGGACAGCTGGCACGAGAGAACAAATTAGGGATGATATGGTTGATTTTATGCGACGAAACCTTCTTATGGAATAATATTGTAACGGGCGGGTAACTTGAGTCTTCAAGCATACTGAAGGCAAGAAGATAAACTCAGTTGGTTCAGGGTGTTGTGTTTTGCATCTTACCATTGGTGATTTTCGTCATTGAAGTTTTTGCGAAATGATAGTACTCAACTGCTGATCGATACGAATTATATATAAATATATATATATATATTTATATATATATATATATATATATATATATATATATATATATATATATATATATATATATATATATATCTTGCATATGTGTATTTATATGAATTTCGTTTAACAAAGACATCATGCCGTGTTAACTAACACGCCCCCACATGTTTGTTGATGTAACGTGAAAATGTTGCAGCGGAAAAGTTTGTTTACTGGGAGTTGTTTTAGGGAGCCAAAAGGCGAAATTATTTTGCGATTAACAACAGCTTTATTGGTCAGACATTGGTTCGTCACTCATAATGCTCAAATTCGATGTTTAGAACAATTGGGGTGAGCACCAGAATTTTCCTCTGCAATAGCAACACCAAGAAGCGGCTTTTGACACCAGTGACAGATGATTCCCTAATGTATATTATTACCTCCTCATTCTGGGTTTTTTTGTTCAATTACACGCGTTCAACATTCGTGCTATATGTTGCTATGGGGTGTAGTTATCATGTTACCATTTTAACATGGCCAATAAGCGCCCTGCATTTTGGTACAATTGTAGCGTTATTCTACTAGCCGTCCGTTACCATTGGAATCCGGCATATGTTTGGTCAACAAAATCGAAGGTCCTTTGAGCGTGGTGTTTGTGCGAGCGGAAAATAGATAAGGAATCTTTGCTGATTTTAGCACGAATGTGAATATATTGCAAGTTCAACTATAGCAATGAATAAAGAAGGTTGTCCTGTCAATGTTTCCAAATAGACACCAAAGCTGCCATTCCCCGAATTGGATATCAGCTTCGAAGAAACCAGTCACTGCGCGTGTTCAAGATGGTATAGTGGGCTCTTGATCTTTGCAGTTATAACGTGACAATGTGTGATCGCCTTTGCATAGCGAATCTCTCCGAACAGAAGATCATAATAGTTATATCTGACTGTAAAAGCCATCCTTAACTCATGCGCGTCTGCATGGTTTTTCTTGATCGTGACTTTTTGTTGTGTGGATATTGCCCCATGTAATATGTGCTACTGTACTGAGGTTTCCGTTTTATGTGATACATCCCTGTGTTTGCGTTCGAATATTGGATTCCTTTTACCTTTTTTGAACAGCGGATCTTTAATAAAATTTGTACTGTAGATACCTCTCATCTGTATATATATATATGTATATATATAAATATATATATATATGTATATATATATATATATATAAATATATATGTATATGCATATATATATATACATATATATATGTATATATATATGCATATACATGTATATATATATATATATATATATATATATATATATATATATATATATATATATATATATATATATATATATATATCTATATATATATATATATATATATATATATATATATATATATATATATATATATATATATATATATATATATATATATATATATATCCTAGCCTCCAATGGTCGTATGATCACTTGCTTCCCTAGTACCCTGTCTAATCTATACGTACATTAAATCTTTGCCTTGGTGCGTTGAATTCACGTGACTCGACAATATGGGATATTAGCAATCTCTCATTCATGCGAAGATACTTATACTTTATGATTATTAAAAGCAAGACTTGACAATCATAGCCGAGGCCGATAGCGTGTCTATAAATTGTAATATGTAATGAAACTAGATGTCTAACGGAAGTAACCAATAAAGAGGTAGCTGCATATAACGTTTGCTCTGTAATAAAACACACGTGGTTTATGTTATTCAATGTCTTTGGATACAGCCGTTGTCCGGGAATTGCACATTGAACCCCAATCTCAGTATAATATTCATAGTTGTTAGACATTTCGTTCCCGGTTGATAAGTAGCTTACTTAGTGACGGTAATGCTGGTGTCGCTCCAGGAACTATATTAGGAAGTCCGATCCCATAGCTATATATGCCAGACCCAGAAGACTTTTGCGCTAGCTAATAACTGATTTACATACGCGAGCATATGCTGCCACCTGGTAAGTAATGGTCTATTATAAATCATAGATAAGTGGCAAATTGAACCTTAGCCTCTGATTCACGCACTCTTAGCTCCACGCTGATCAATAGCGGATTATGATTTGAAACCGCCGACCATACTAATACCTATGTAACTACGCTGTCCTGGTCCTAACTAATTAACGATTTGACTGATCTCTGTAAATATTTGTTACAATGTTAAGTTACTATTTGCTTTTGAATACTCTTGCAGTTTAGTTAGAAGCAGTCGATAACGAATATACTTATTAGTGTCGCATTTGCTTATGCTTATAAGCCCATGTTAAACTGACGCCAAACAAAAATGCAATTCGAATGATATCTAGATGCTTAATTTACCAATTCAAGCAAGATAAAATGGGCAATATGCACATATATGTTTAAATTTGTTGTTCAGACAAGCTTTACGGGTTGATAAATACCGTCATCCATCGACACAGAGCAAAAAAATACCACATTTTGTGTATGGGGGAGGGAGGATAGAATTTAAAACTAATACCTTTGATCTTTTTTGAAATATGTGGTTTAAATTATACGACGGTTCGAACTTTGCTGTTGTGCATTTATGTCTGCATTGTCACCCGCCGATGGCTTAATCCCGTAATATATTATCAATTAAGGGCTCTGTGCCATCGGACGTCTCAGATAAGCACTCTATAGCGGTGGTCAGCAAAAACTTATTCATAGCATACCAACCAATAATGCGGTGGGTTATCAGATCTCATATCAATCTCATATAGTTATACAAGATTGCTAAAGAATATTTATGTTTGGCCGATAAACTATTACTGCGTATTAATTTCATTGATGGTGCGGTCAAAAGACCATCGTCATGCAATGTGTGTATTTCCTTCCAAACCACGATACGCAACCCCAATGATGGTTGTGTCAAGGGTTCTCTGTGTTCCTCACCCAGTTATGATAGATCGGATTGATGCCACGACGCCGGGGCACTGTTTCATATGCAGGCAAATATGGCACACAAGTGAATTGATGGATGCGCCATTTTCACAGTGTCATAAGCATTGTCAGCTACACAGTATTGCCTAGTGACATAACATGGTTGATGATAAGTGGTATTGGCCCCTCTGCAGAAAACGTAAAACATAACTGTACAGACACCATGCAGGTAGTTGAGTGGATTGCTTCTGTTATCTACAACAGCAGCTGCAAATACACTTAGGATAATTATTTTAACGAATTGTGTTTTGCGTTGGTTACAGGTGAGTTATATTTGCATGACGTGGCTTACATGTCAAACCACGGTAGTACCAAATAGTATTCTGTTATCGCGTATTTTGTTTGGTACGAGCAGGTTCTAAACAAGATTAAGAAAGCATCGTGCAATGTAGAGATATGCAATAGCAACATGAATCGCAGCGATTTGTTTGAATCCTAAAGCGTGATCTCTAATAAACAGCTATGCGTTCTTAAATTGCCAATGCCCACTACAAGCAGCCATTTTGTGGCTTTTAAGCGCCAACTGCCCACATATTACGGGTCATTACGAATGAACAGCAGATTCAGTGTCGTCACATATGTACAGAGAATCTCGTCTTTTCATGTGTGTGCAGATGATCATCCATCATCCCGTAACACATATGCACAGAAGAGCACGCATCATCAAGGGATCAGCTTTTGATCACACCTGATACGTAGGTGGATCGCTTCTCTTCTCTGGTGCAAGTATTTTTAATCCCTCAATATCACGCTAGCAAAGCGGGGCCATCCTTATAGATTCATTTGATTAAATCTCCCGGCCTCAGCTCTATGGTTCTTTAACGAGCATACACAGCGATTCATTCTTTACATAACGTTCGAGATCGCGTGTGTCGTTTCCGTGCCAAGTCTTCGTCTTAAGCCTATTAGATCGGTAGGTTACTCCAGATAATCTTGTGCAGCGGATTAGTCCACGATATATTGTTACCCACGGAGTCCTCTTATTTTGTTTGCACGTTTATTCGTTCTTTGGATTCCTATTTCTGACATATAATAGGCCAATAACATGCTGGACTATTATCTAGAGTAGGCGAACGGCATTTTGACTTGTTATTATGTGTTACTCTTAAACTACTATTAAATGAATTGATCTCAACAGTGGGAACAGAACGTAATTTCCGAGCGACTATTGTTTAATATTTATCTCTTGTTGTAAATGATTTCAAAAACAAATGAATCTCTCGTTCTTGAAGTACCATCTACACATGTCAGATAGGTGGGCAGACGTAGTTGACTGCCCTCACGCGAAATTCTTGGTAAACGGTGCTCAATATTTCCCTGCTTCTTGTAGGTCTGCAACCATGACAAATGATTACTCCTAGATACCATTACAGCCTCCTCACAATTCCTTTTTTCGAGGTTTCGAGCTCGCTGTGCGTCATTAAATACGTTTATTTTTACGACAGTACGTAACCACCAAATACACACAAAACTGCTAGCAAAGACCAATATGCAATGTCTGAATCTTGGTCGTATACACGACAGGACATTGCCTTTTCATGTCACGTTATGTTGTATTGATAATAAGGTCGTTTGAATAGTGGATATATTGTAGCTACTCTATTCAACCCCAATCAATCGCTATGTTCCGTAAGTCACCCCCGATAGTACTTGATACGTTTCCACGGTGATGTGTTGTATATGCTGTTAAGGTATTTTCTCTGCTAAGTTATATCTCACGAGGCTATCACGTCTTTGATGAAGAAGTGTCTCTTCAATCACTAGCATATTACAGGTCAAAACAACATTAACCTTCTATAACGGGGTATGGGCACGGGAGAAATTAAAATATCTAATTTGCAATATCACAAGATTACGTATTGCCACGATTGTATTCTGTTGTTTTGGGTATAGCGTCTAAGCGACAGATTAGATGTTATACAATAAAAAGTCTACCACATAGAGTGATGTAAAAGTCGGTGATCAATTTACGTAATCGCCGAATATTTAATTGCCGAATATTTCAAATATTGAGTGCAAAGTTCTCAACGTAACACCTGATGCACGCAAAAAAAAAATACAATGAGATCCGAAACAGACACAATGTATAAAGCAAAATTGTTGCTCGAGCAAACTTTTTACCTTGGCGCACAGCTGCATTGGAAATAGTCAGGAAAGCTTTGCTTCTCCCTTTTCTACCCTGTTATGATGGGAATGCACAATACAATAACGTAATATCAATTAGTTTAATTCAATTAGTGACTTAAACCACTCAAATAGATTTAGCAAGAAACAATATGCGAAATATTGTTCCCTCAAATAGATTTAAGTACCATGTGTGCATCTCCATTTTTGGGTAGTTTGCAGTGCATTAAACTTCAATTTCCAACCTGCGTTGCATGTCCATTTGAGATGAAATACCTCATACGAAAGAAGTGGCGGAAACATCGCAATGCATAGGTCGTTTATCCCCAAATACATCATAATGCATTGTTCAATTGATATTGACGCGGTTTCAGAAATATATTAAATGCACAGCAGTCGTCTAGTACTCGATTCTGATTACGATGGAACACCATCTTCAGCCAACATTGGCGGGTCAAGCAAGCAAAGCGTGTAAGGCCGCCAGTGCAGATCCATTGTACTAAAAAAAGCTGCTGGTGCTATAAATTAGTTTTGAAGTCCCAGAAATACTGGTAGGGTTTCTTTCATATCCAATCAGTCTATTAATAGAACAGCATTTTGGTAAGTGCAATGGTCCTTCATCTCAAAGTATATACTGTGCGTGTACTCCAAAATGACACAGCTGCATTCATACGTTCGTTTTTCACCCTTCTAAATGTTTCTGGTACCATGATATATATATATATATATATATATATATATATATATATATATATATATATATATATATATATATATATATATATATATATATATATATATATATATATATATATATATATATATATATATATATATATATATATATATATATAGATATATATATATATATATATATATATATATATATATATATATATATATATATAATATATAATATGATATCTGATATATATATATATTTATATATATATAATTATTTAATCTAAATATTGTCAATAATAGGTTTAGTAATCCAATCGATGCTGCGTTTTCGCGGCTATCGATTAATGTTCCATCTTTATACTGTGATTTTCCATTTTCCGAATAGAGGTCGCTAAATATTTTTTCGGTATAGGCCAAAAGTATTTGCTAAGCCTTTTTTCGGAGAAAGTAATCTTCGTTTATGAATTGTGAGGGAGTCAAAGAGGACGATAAAATATGAAAACTGTATAGCCGCAAAAGATGAATCCTTTTTGTAGAGTTCATTTATGAGGATACCATTCCTAAGCATTGCATTTTCTCTTCGTCAATATAGTACAGCTGGAACTATGTTTCCAAGACAATATATTTGGCCAAGATTAAATCGACTACATTATAAATTGCATAGGTGGCGTTCGCTTGGTGGCTTGGTACAGTGAGGAATCGTGCATACCTACCCTAGATATATATAGCAGGGTAAGTATGCACGATGTGGTGCCATATATTGCATTGTGTTCACCTTCGAAGGATATATTGACACTTTCATAGAATGCATCTAAGTCCTTAACCTCTAACATTCCTCACTATATATATACATGATAAGCCAATCATACAATATTGACACATATTGCGCTCATGCATCGAAGAAAATTCTAATGAAGATAAGTGGCTTTCGGTATAATCAGAAAACTTAATTTGCAACATCAGGCTGAATTACTGTACAAGCGTGGTATAGCATTATTGAATGTAAGTATGAACCGACAGCGTAGGTTGGACTAGAGCATGAAGAGCAATAATGTCCCGTTCTACATATAATACACCACCAATATGTTTGCTACTCGAATATATATCTCATCACAAGTAATTGTCCTATATATCTTGTGTGATACAAAAAAGCCTTTTTGTAACCAATATGCGTCGTAGTCTAACGACTGCGGAGAGTACAGCAATACAGATGTTTCTATAAGAGGGACAAAATTTAGACCAAGTTTAAAATGTCAGATGAACAAAATGTATCATGTAGTTCCTGTTATCAGACGCAACGGTTGGAACTCCGAAGGCCAAAGTGGAGCGAAATGTCGAGACTACCTTAAAGCGGTTACGCAAACAAATATGCACTGCTATTATTTCTGCAATTGGAAACGGGCACTTGAAGTATGAAACGCACTATGTAATCGTGCTACATCATTATGTCAGATTCAACTTAAGTCACCCACCGCTTGAAGAAAGTACTTAGACGGACCTTATATTATACGTGCATGGGTGCGTGTAATCAGATCGTCTAACGCTTGCCCCGGGCATACATCATGCAAAATTATCAACGGGCTTGATACTTTTTTCCTTTGACCGCAGATTATATAGAATATTTTCAAATGTGCCTTAGCCTTATAACATGATCATTGGAGAGAAACATCCTTACGATTAGTTTATTGGTCTGATTGGTCTAGTTTCTTACACGAAACCGTGTAGCGACGAAAGCTTTACAAAAAAGCGGAGTTGCTGAGGCTTTCCGCTTTAAAGTTTAAAACGGCGGACAGATAACCAAAAGACAGAGCTTATTATACGCGATGATACGCGGTAGAACACAATGCATGGAGTTATAATTAAAATGGAAGATGTTGTGGGCTTGATTAATGGATACGTTATAATCCAATGCAGCAAATCAATATGGACAATGTATTCAAGTATGAAATAAGCAATTCAAAGGATCTGGTGGCAGAGCTAATAAGTGCAGCGTTTCTGGATGTCTGGGTGATTTATCAAATTGAAGCATTTATGTGGAGAATATATATTTGTTGGACGCTGTTAAATGCAACGCTACATGTTTCAACACGTCACTGTTGAAAACCAACTACAACTAAGGATTTTTGATCCATACATTAAATTATGAGAAATTATGAAGGTTTATTTTCTAACTATTCACGTTGCTATTGCTCGGGTAATCAATGACAGGAGGTGAACACGATTTGCTGAGATTAATGATATCTAAAACCAATTTCTATGCAATGTGATTCCCGAGAAAACTTTCCGTAAACAAACGCGTCAGTCGTTGGTAGTGGTGAATGCTTTGAACGTCAGAATAGTCACTCCCGTTATTTTCAAGCAAATATCGGTTTCAAATATCTATGCATTCCTGGGATTCTCAACATCGGTAGGAACTGAATAAGTGGCATAACATTTTATTTTAACCATATTTTACGTGAATGACTTGGCGCTATATCTGTACAGAATTAGCCATTATTTGGTAACTATAGTGCGTAAATGATGTTAAAAGGTAGTAACAATAACTCATTGCGATGGTAGGGTTGAGCATATAACAATATTACACCCATGGGCGATCTCCGTTTCCGACATAAGCCACAGTACACACGAGGCAATTTGATGTACCATTTAGACGCTAATTTCTACGACGTATGCAAAATTGAGACTATAAACAGTGGTATTATGGATTTGTTTTTCTCCGTGGTCAAGTATATCCCCTGACACATAATATATCTGCACGTTAAACGGTAAGCCATAGTGGGTAGAGGACCAATTAAAACCGACGACGGTTGATGGTATTCTTGATATATACTTTGTAAACTTCGAATGATCCGGCGATAATGACACGTGCATTGAGTCTACAACAGATAGTAAAGCCAGCGATGACGATGCATCGCACTTAAAAGTAGGTCATATACACAGGAAAAAATATTCTTCAATATATCCGTTCAATTGAAATGGTATGTTTTAATTGTATGTTGTAACGATAACGGTTACAATACACCACTGGGACTTTTTGAGTATTATTGATTAAATCTTGCTACGATCATTATACGTAAGCCCAAACATGCATTTACAATTAATTACTTCATACGACAGGCGAACATTTCATCAATCTAAAAGTGCAGGCGTAAGATTTGAGAGGTTTAATACTAGCGTCTGATCATCTACACACAACTTAATATCTGGGGGCTCACAAGTGCTATCATTAACTACTACTAATGACATGAGAACATTGCTTTGAACATTGGATTTGTAATGGACAGCGTAGCTCTCCTTTATCGTAGTCAAACCACGTAAGCAGAACATATCATAAACATTTATAAAAACCTTGTCGATAATACATTTTTATTAAAAGTTCCCAGCGAATATACCGCTGCAGTAAAACGTTATCACACAGCAGGATGGATTGTTCATGAACCCCTAAGAGCCAGATGTGGACCACTGGTTAATTTGGACAAATGTATGCTCCCAACCTATCATGCCATGAATTATTTCACAATGGAACTAAATGAGTTAACTCCAACCTCTGACATTACCATACTGACAGGACAAGATGAAAGACATGATGAAAGTTGAGGTTAACTGAATTATATAAGGGCTGCTTTAAATGAATGCTGTGCTGCTCATATCATTTCAGGGACATATAATCCCGTAGGTACTGTGCTCAAGATGTGTCTTCCATTTCGTCGATCTTGGACAGTGTGATGTACAATGTAACCATCATTAACGCCTAAGCGTTGCGCTCACTAGCCAAAGTGTTCAATTGTGCTAAGACACGTTCATAATGATATCTCAGAATTCTCAAATACCCAATAATGGCACTCATGGCCTATCAGATTGGGAAACAATGTCCAATCACTCGTTAATTAGGCGTCTGCGTTATATTGTGGTGATAGTCTAAATTGTCGCATCGTTCAAATTAACTGTTAGGACAATAGAAACACAGCTTAAGCCGAACATTGCACCTGATCCAAACCAATCTATAGCTAAATCATTCATAAATTTGGATGAAACCGAAACAAGATACCAGGTGATACCAAGTTGATCTACTACTACCATGTACGCGCATGAATTCAATGTAATCATGTCCAGATAATACTATAATGATGAGGGATGGACACCACTCGTGTTAGATAATTGTATTGGGACATTAATGTTAAGCGTGGAGGACCATTACTGTCATCCTCAAACTACACTCGGCTGCATTCTATAAATTGTTCATTGCATCATCAGTCGATAACCATCGGTCTGTAGGTTCTGTCGTGTAATGCAATGTCGTAATTATCTAGACAAGCCGTTAAATCCGATTATTGATGAGGCTAGCCCAGCAGGGGAGCCAACAGCGAGTGCATACGTGCGAGAAGGTCATGTTAAACCATTCGGAAACTACCTGTGGCGCACAAATAAATTAATGGTTATTGTGAAAACAGTATATGTAATGCTATATCGAATCGATGTAGGAGTGCTTCCTGGTGGATGTCTCACAGTACCACCATACAATTGCACACATCATATAGGTTTTATCTGGCGCCGGTGCCCCCCTAAACACATTGTTGACACCGTTAATACCAGAGGATCGGTAATATCTGGACTGCATTGTGGGGCGGAATATATACACTGTTTACCCACAAGACTGATTTCAGAATATCTTCACTATTCCTTAATATATTATGCAAAATGTATTAAGCATTATAAGTGATGTTTGATATAATCGATCCCCTGTATCTAGGTTACGATAGAATGTGGTACTAATTTGACATTGACATTGCTCGAATGAATACGCGACACTATAGCTACCATATTGTATTAAATTAATGCGACTCATTGCTTGACACCACTTAATACGTTTTGGTGTTTTGTTAAACAAATAAAAAAACGTATCAAAATAAATGGATGAAATGTGTTCAGTGAAACTATGGAAACGTAACCAATAAGGAGGAACGCTACGCTGCTGTGGAAATGTTTCCATTATGCACCCCGACTTTCCTGGCATCGAATTTCCAACTTCAAAAGAAGCTATACTTGTGCGTCTACTTGTCGTAGAAAAACCCTTTTTGAATACAAATTGGATATAAAAAGTACAAAAAGAATCACAACATTGTTTATTTATTATCTTATCCTTATCTACCATGAAATTGAATTCCCGAGGAATAATCCATTCATCAAGCGATCTGATCTCATAACATTAAAAAACTTGTAATCCGGCTTTGTATGAAGTAAAATATATTGGTGTGAATAGAGCACCGAAATCTGGTGTCATGGGTTTTCGTATGTTTTTATTTTGATCTTGTCTAGCATGAGGGGCAAGATAAACTCATATATGATATTAAAATAATGTATCGGAAAAAGTAATCGCAATAATCGTAGCTGTCTGCCATTGCAACATTTTGTCCCTGCATATAAATAGTGTGAAAACAAAAGTGTACTTCTAACCCTTAGTGTATATAAATCATTAAGTATTGTTGAAGTAGCTGTTCAACTTCGAGCAGTTTAAAAGTACAAAAAACATCCACGTTATTCCCCTAAATGATCATGTTAACTTGATCTTATGCAATAAAATATCATCTGTCTCACGCCATTTTCCTCCTGAATATGGTGCAATTGATTCCTGCTTCAGTGAAAATGAAAGTGTACTTTTGTACACCCAGTTTCTTGTTGTAGGGTGGGAAATGGGAGGAGTGTCTTTCACTCTATATATCTTGAAATGGAAGAGTTGACCAGAATCAAAATATCAAGTATCAATTGTCTCGTTGCTTTTTTTTATTTGATGTCAACCATCTACAGGTTATGAACGTCTACAGTTCTACAGATATCAAACTATTATGCATAAAAACATGCATTGCGAACCACAAGCGTGACAGCATGAGATATCTCAGATATATGATCTTACACAGTAACTCATGGCTTTGGTCGCTACTTTGATACAAGTCATCTTTATTACCAGGAAGTCGTTAACAATCAGAACCTAGGGCGATGCAGCATCTAAATAATTTAGTTAAGAGCGAGGCTACATGGCTTAGGGAGGCAATCAGCACGATAGTTGCGTTACGTACACATACGTGGTACGTATTAATTTACGTCTTTGAGGATAGCTTATGTCCACATACTGTAAAATAACACTATGTTTATGGCACCCAACATGGCATTCATGCTCAGTGGCATAAATGCCATCGGTATCCCCAAGGTAGCTCTAGGCCATCTTTCCAATTTAATACAATCGCATGCGAAATCTGGCTTTGGCAGCCTAGATGGTGATTTATAGCGGATTTTCAATTTCGACTGCCACCGACTCAAATACCTATGTAACTATGCTGTCATTGTTAAGTTTCAATAATTCCGTTGAGTATGGTTGGTACTAGTGCGCATTGCTCCAAACGTTATGCTCCTATATATTTCAGCATTATCCTGACATTTAGTTACCTTGTTGGCAGCATCATAAAATTACAATAATCTCACATGACGTCATTTCGTGTCAAGTTCAGTGACAACTGGGTATGTCGGTATGTTGATAAGATTTTGCTTGTGCTTGATTAACGCTTAACGATAGCGCATTCAGAAAGTAATCTAGGTTTTTAGGTATATACCGAGTGATAGAGCATTTAGTTTCTTCGTGGTTTTATCATTTAATCATGAGTGGAATAAATTATCGGAATAGCCCGGAGAAGATTCCACTGCAGAAACATTCCATCCACACAGAGCAAGATTTAAAACCTATGCGGGTTGGGGATGGGGGACATTGGCTTACTTCGGCAAGAAGCATTGGCCCTCATGGGGGTCATGACAATGTCAAGGAGCGAATCACGCATTATTAAAATCGTCCTTAGAGGTGAATTCATCTTCGCTTGACCTGTAAGAGAACATTTGTTTTGTGAGTGATCGATTTAATGCTTCGTAAACAATAGCAGTACACGGCATACCAACAAGCTCTATTGAGTGCATACATGATGCTTAACTGTCTTGTGGGTCATAATAGAAGGATCTTATCAGTAACATAGCAATCATTTAAATCATTTAACTAGCCATGGGGCTCTAGCCGCTTTTTACGATGCTTATGCCAAGTCACATCTTGGGGCAGAAAAGTACTTCGAGGATGGCACCATTTTCACAGAACCATACTCGAATAAAACTATACGTTATGGCCAACTGACATCCAAGTTAAATGATAATCGGAATCTGCCCATCCAGCTTATACGTATAAACTTAAATGTCCCGACACCACATGATGCAATTTTGCAAGACTCTCAAAGCGAATACCGTTAGCAGATTGCCTCCAGTATCTACCACAGCAGCTGTCAGTACACTCAGGATAATCATTTTAATGAATTATGCTCTGGATTGGTTACAGGTGAGTTATAACCATTTGCAATATGTGGCCTATCACATATTGACATATGTTCTACCGCACACGTGTCAAATCAAGAACCACAGCGACACTTATGCAACCAGGCGTCTGGTGTTAATCCTTGAACGTCGCACTCTTCTCAGTATGAGGGGCGTGTTAAGGTTCCAATATCAACGTACACGAATACATCACATGTGGCTTTCAACTCGTCATTAAACACAGCTAGTCACATCAAGGCTATTCCTTCATCCCTGAGCACAATCCAGCTTGATACCGATTCCATGTTGCATAAAATAGCATTGTTCACTGTACGAACAACCCAAAACAACCGCTTGAATGTATTAGTACCTCTTTCAATTTGCTTGGGCGTAGTAGTGGTGAAGAAAACATCGATATGCAAAGCCATCATTGCCATAATAGTCGTTATGTATTACTTTGCCAATGGCTTTTATACATGGTTGTATTCGCGCGTAAACCTGTACATTATCGCATTTGAGTAGCCCCGTAAATCTACAAAATGCGCCTAGGTTATTATCTTGTATATCTATGTATAACTTAAGCACACACCGTAATGGTATATCTTATGATCGCCTTGTAAGGTAACTTATCGATCATCAGTGTTACAATAAATGGGATTCGCACAGCTATATTGAAAGTAAAAAGATGAGATAGGGGCTCAGAGTCACTGGAACACCCCCTGGGTACAGGCTTACAATTGCAGCAATTTTGTCGGTCATAAAACCCCAGTGACAGGGACTTTGTGAGTTCCCTGTTGGCTGTACTCTATGTTAACGTTTCTCACATCATGTTGCAACCATGCAATGCATACATTTTCTATCGAAACACTATGCGCCATCCCCTCTTCCATTTATGTCTCCATAAAGCAATGTTTAAGTCTTGTCGCATCTACTGTTCAATGGAATACGGAAAACGCGTGAAGCAATCATGTAACAAAATCGTATGTAGTATTGTGTAAAGGCAACATAACCTCCCTCAGAGTCATAAATGCTTTCTACGACACACTCCGTAGTAAGATTGCCTGCAAAAGCAGCTGTCCATACACATAGGATATTTCCTTGTTAGCAAATTTGTGCTTTGTTGTTTTTGTAAGTCAATCTCCGTTATGGATTTGTCATGATGATACATGGAAATTACTTGTTTACGAACAGTCACCACGATGACGTGACTATGGAGATGAAGCTATTGCTTCTTCCCAAAACCATGATAATCCAGCTTGTAACCAAGGAAACAGCTTTGTCTTACCAGCCGAGCAAACCAATATTACCGTTTGAATGTATTAGCACATCTCATAGTGTCGTTTAGTCATTCTGACCCATCACCATATAAATGAGTATCATTCGCACATTACACTACAATATTGACTTATCATTGACATGAGAGTGATGGGTATCTAAATCACAGGACATTTAGCTCATTTCACACATACTAGCTTTATTTCTCTGGGCGACAACAAAAATTAAACCAGTCATATTAGCTAACGTGTTTATGTTCCTCCAAAACCAAAGCAGCTTATAATCATATTTAATTCCAGTTGACCGGAACAGTAGAATAGTTTGAGCTCTTGATAAGTTAAGTTCGATAGTGATGATGTATCGTGCTGGTACCATTACTACTGATGTTGCGCAAATGCATTCAATGTTTGGGTAGTACATACTTCAAGAATAGTACTAGAACGCGCCACAGATCTAAAGGCAGTACATTGCCACTATGTATGCTCATTGAATTACTTCTGCTGCTGAGAGTCACAGTGCCGAACAGAAAAAAACCCCATATCTTGTGAGTAGCATTATTTGACTTTCAGACTCGTTTAAGTGTTTAGTGAGGATGTCTGGTGTCTGAATCGTTACCACATCACAATTAATATTACCAAGTGCCAACTTTTGCTGCCTTTGCTCCCTTAATATGCCCTCTTGGGCACAAAATTGCGGGGAATAAAGTACTGTTATTATGGACCCTTTTTTTATAATACTTTTGGTGCAACAGGCGTTGATTGTAAATAAGCAACGATAATCTACCTTTCGTACAAATGAGTCTCGCTGTGTTAATGAATTCTACTGCTACTATGAAGAATCCTATGTATTCCGTTTACCGCCTAATCTAACTAGGAACCATCAACAGATCTCACAACGGCAGCCATCGGCTATCGGCCCTCATTTTATACCGAGGATATACATAGTGGGTAAAGCGTTGTATTTCCTTGATGTGATGAAAGTGGATTGCCTGAAGACGATACTCACGTTAAAGCTTTGACGGAGGTCGGATATGACTCCCATTGAAATTCAACCTAAATTAGTTTCCATTCAGTGATTAACGAAGGGCAAAGGCCTCACATTTTATTACTACTCAAACACCCTCATTCCAAGCCTGCGGTCATTCTGTATCCCACATTCATTGCCTACCTCGCCTCAGTTTATCTGCTCTCACATCTGTCTTATACTACAGACATATGCCACAATCATAGTCTCCTCCAAAAAAGCAATGGTCTCGCATTTGTAACATTTTCGTCATCAGACGCACTTTTCATGTCAGTTAATTCCCATTATCCAATACCCTCCCCTCTCAATCCCCGCCCCTTCACGAAACACACACAGTGGCAGTGTAGGGTTATTTCGCAGGTATTGATTGATCAAATGAGTTATTATTGATAATGCGTCTAAAAGCGGTTGACGGAATTTGAATATATCTATAATACACTTATCGAAAGCCACAGTTGTTGTATTAGCTAAACGCGAATACATCCCAGGTAGTAATACCTTACCATAAGCACCGACCCAATCGCAATGACACAGTCTCACCAGTACAGAACAGTTTGCACAAATAAAAACAGTTATCATAAAGCAGGATTCCCACTCTAGTAAAATCAACTTCTCGCCCTAAGCTTCATAGATATCGCGATGGATGAGATTATAACAGAATGATATATGAATCACCAAGCGTGATGGGGTATTTAGAGTGAAAAAATTAAACCTTCACACTAAAATATGAATATCATACAGCAGCAAAAGGAAAGGAACATCGAGTACTAAGAGTACCAGATAGTTCTTGGCGATCAGCTGTAAATATATGTTTACCTGTATATATGTATATATATAAACATATATATATATATATATATATATATATATATATATATATATATATATATATATATATATATATATATATATATATATATATATATATATATATATATATATATATATATAATATATATATATATATGCGTGTATTTACACATATATATGTAAATATATATAAATGTACATATATATGTATATATATTATATATATATATATATATATAATATGTTTATATATCTGTATACATATATATTAATATGTATATATATATATTTATATATATATGTACATATATATATATTATTATATGTGTGTATATATATATGCTACCCGTTAAACTCTTATTCACAATACAGCACGCATATATATATATATATATATATATATATATATATATATATATATATATATATATATAAAGAGATATATCTATATATATATATATATATATATAGATATATATATTTATATAGTATATATATATAAATATATATGCATATATATCTTTATAAATATATTTAATTTATATATATATAGATATATATATATATCTATATATATATATCTTATATCCTATGTATACATATAAATATATATATATATATACATATATATGTATATATGTGTATATATATCTTTATATATATAGATATATCTCTATATATATATATATATATATATATATATATATATATATATATATATATATATATATATCTCTCTATATATATATCTCTATATATATATATATATATATATATATATATATATATATATATCTATATATATATGCATATATATATATATATATATATGAAATGCCGTCGGGAGAAGTCTTGTACTAATATTTCTGAAAGAACTACCGTTATGTGTATTGTGATGGTTTTAGCTAATTGCACCATCTCGTCTTAGCGCTGATAAATCATCCAAGCTATGATTCTTCAACCCCCCGGATGTCAATTAAGGAACTTAAATAGTACTGACAACTACGGATGATGCACAAACCAAATTTATACGTTATGCATCCTTGTTATCCCCTATATCATCCAATGTAGTACTTGCCAATCCTTTATGTGCAAACCGACTCCCTTTTTAAAATTATGCCTTGTGTGTGTTGCCTAAGTGAATGGTATAGCCCCCATCGACGCCGTTCTTACGTACATATTCGTTAATGATTCCGCCGGTTTTGCATATTCAATACAAGCCACGCCAAAATTAATACATAATGGCAGTGATTATTCCTTATAGTTCAGCACATTGCTTCAACAATCTCATTACGTACAAATTCCGCACCATCTGACTTTTTAAATTGGGCCATCTGAAATTTTTAGCATTAGTTGTCGTTTACCTCCAAAGATATGGTAATGAGATAATATCACTGCCACATGTGTTTGTATAAGAAATGAGGCTATCAAGAAAGCTGTTTTTGTTATAGGATCACATGATAACGACGGAATAATATCAAGACATGCTTTATGTTGTCAACATTAGAAGTCTTAACACATATGCATGATATTGAACTATATTTCATGCCGTTCTGTTACAATAACAAGAGTTGAAATGTTAAATTTCTGACTCCTGATAGACGACCGGTGTGACAGGGTAATCTTATAGGGCGAAACAAGTGTTCCGACTTGTATTACATGGACAAGTACTGAAAAATAAATAAAATATTTTGTCTTTCGACGGGGTAGACTAGCTTATTTATATATTAAATAAATGAAAAGGCATCTGGTTGAAAAACCAGCGGAAGATTTTATGGATAAGAGTAGCAATTTTATGGCTCTCTTTGTCCTTATCTGATACCACATTAGCCTGACCAACTACATCTCGCTTTGAGGAACAGCGAAATGATCATGATAAGACAAGAACGCTTTAACATAGTTTCCCATGAATAAATCTAACCAGTTTTCTATAACTGTGCTGGATAATTTCAACATGAAAAGTGTCTGCCTATTAACACATCTGGTTAAACGAGTTTCAGTTCAGATATACCCGGTTTTTGGCTGGTCTGGTGTGAGCAGAGGACATTAATAAATCCTCAATATAATCAGTACAGAAACAGAAAACTCGCAAATTAGTGAATACATATGAACCGTTTTACATTTAGTTATCGATGAGCTGTCATACTTCATATATCCTAATGATAATAAATATATTGCGCTCCCTTATGCTTGACACATTAATGACTCGTAAAATGAAAACTCTGAAATTAGTGAATATATATGAATCGTTTTGCATTTAGTTATTCAGGAGCTGTGATACTTTATAGATCCTAATAATAATAAATAAATAGCGCTCCCTTATGCCGGGCAGATTTATGACTCGTAGTTTATACGCCGTCATGGCAAAATGGGAGAAAATGATTACGTCATGTGATTCATGTAGTAATTGTTGTTTGTCATCGAGAGTGAACCTGAATATTCAATGTATTCAGGAGCATAATATCGCTGACGTGTTTGCAGTTTGGTTGCAGTAGTCATATAATGTACCATATTAACAGTTACGACACACAGATGAGCTAAAATGTCACGAGCCTCGTTCAAACACTCAATATGGAATGATTCGAATATTATTACTTATTACTAAGGCCGAGATTCGGTGGTTTAGTGATGACCGATTGCTACTGCTGATACACAAAAAGATAGCAGCAATAGAGACTATCGCAGCCGACCCTCTTGTCATTTGCGTGATAATCAGTCGGTATCATTGAATAAAAACCTTCGGCGTCCACGAAGAGAGCAGTATAGTATTGTGATATTGTGTTGTGCTGCACTTGAACAGGTAAATCAATAACTAATAAATTGACTGGTGTAAATGATAGCGGCGATGGAAGCAGGTGTAGTCTTTCAGAGATAACTTGTCATCGCCTAAGCGACGTGGGCATTGGATGAAAGAGCTCAGCACGTAATAATGTGTCATTACAATGTAAGTGACGGAAGGCATTTGACATCGCTTGGTACAAACTGCTTATATTGAAAGGAAAATACAGAACACCAACGGATGAGGTTCGTAGAGGTAGTACAGGGAGGGGAGAGCCATGTCAGGCCTTACACACTACACAAACATGCACCACTAGGGATCACAATCCATGGCGCAGCTGACCATACAGAGCACGCTTTCCACCTCCCCAGATAAGATAAATCGACCCTCTCGTCATTTGCGTCATCTAAGAGCAGTGGCGTATTTTTGACCACAAAACGTTGCACACTTCAGTATCGGTGTACACGACTGGACTGGTATTATAGTCAGAGGCGCCGTCCACGCATGGCAAGCACTATACTAGTCTCTTGGCAGTGTTCGAACCATGGCGTGATAGATTGTGCTTGAACTGATTAAACAATTCTGGTCTAGTTTTGTATCCTTAGGAGTGCAGGCAAAGATGCAATACAATCTGCATTATCAGCGATAACATTACTGCGTCTCTGTAAATTACCTCAAACAGGGTGGCATTCGTATCATATCCAAATCGATAAAGCCTAAGGCAAAGGCTGTGCAAGCATACCCGCTTGAAATCACGTTATTTGCGCTCTCATGTGAGCTGACTGTACTGCCCAGTCGTATGTTTAATGCTTGAAATGACAACAGATCTCATAAATCAATTATTACTCCGGCGGCACGCTATGAACTAATTGCTTTTGTGAATAGATAGACATTTGATCACTTCATTCGGATATGATATTCGAGGCACGGACCAGCACTGCTTAATAAATGAGATACATTTGGCGAACCATACATCTGATAACTAAGATCCTTAGTTAAGTCAAAATGAAAATAATATCAAATATGACCTTATTATACCATAAATGTGTTGGCATTGGGAAAGCAAGAGGGATAGAAAAATGTTGCGTTTCATTGAGGAAAAACGCAAAGTTAGTGTCTGCGAAAAGGAAGGTACCCAATAGAAACCTTAAAAGTGAGTCTTGTGTGAATTAGCAGCGACCCAATAATCCACCCGTCAGTCTGTGGAATGGATCCAGAATATGAGACGTCTTGTAGCCAGGGAAGTGTGTCGCGTCTTAATATCTGGTAATGATGAGCCACTATATATAAAACTTAATGCTAAAGGTCGCCATGGATGCGTTAGATGATGTGTGGCTAAATATGGATGTTTGCTGTAGTTTATCACGGGGAGTAACAGAATGGGAAGCGACCAAGTACGCAACTGATCTTATGCCGACATTTTGTCGTACAACCCATCGCTCAAAGCTGATAAGCTAGTTTCCTTACGCATTTGGTGAGGAAACTTACGCAGTCCACCGAAATAAAAATAAGTTGCTGGACTGGTGCATATGGTAATTGCCAACTATATTTCGCATTTGACATGGCGAGGAAACAATTGAAGCTAATTCCATATCGCAATGGATGTTGGATGAGTGAAATGTGCATAATGTGTGCTCAATTGAGTTATACTGTACGTTATTAGCAAATCCGCGTGTTTTGTATATATATGATAACATTATAGAAAATAGAAATAAAGACAGGTAGTGTCCCCAAACAAACCTCTAGAATAATGATTCGCCATGCGGTTGCCAAAATATATCGGTCGCAAGAATGATTTACAGAGGTTACAGTGGTACCAACCTGTTTTTAGCAGTTAAACGAACCGTTTCACAAGACATGGTCTCTGATAGACCGACTGCGAACCATTTGACTTTGTGACCGTGTGTCTGGGATTCGTAGAGAGGATACAACAAGGTCAATGGTGCACTCGACTTTGACCCTTATCCGTGCGTTTTTGTGAGATGTGCGATAACTGACACAGAACCCTGTTTTCCTATGTATCCCTTGCTTCGGTGATTTGCATTAATTGCCTGATCACTTAACATGACTTTCCCTGATGTTGATAATGACGTCAAGTGATGCTAAATGTCGGTGAAATACTTCTTTCAACACATTGTTTCTTCCATTATAATGTTGCACTATTCTGTACAGTTCTCTCTTCCCAATGGTGTGTATCTTAAACAATGGCGAGTATTTATTGCAAATCTATACTTGAATGCTGTAGCACAACAAAATATTAAGACGCAGCTAATATAATCGACCTTCTCTGTGGACACATATCGTCCTATAATCCACAGTAACGACTATCGATCCCGGAATTGACAAGAGTGTCCTACTACCATCGTATCTATTGCTGTGATCTTGATGCGGATCATCAGTAAAAACATTGCTGTCAATGCATCGACCGTTACTATTTTCTTTGCTGTCACTATCGTCCAAATAAATACACTTCCAGTTACAACGTCTAATTCCATATTGTATGACTGCACATATCTTGCTTATGATATATCTGCTCATCATTCTATCGACTATACGGATTTTGAAAATTTCATTACTAATGAAGAAATACTGTAAACACATCTGAAGCATCATGACGCATCATGTATATATATTTATATATAAATATTTACATACATATTTATATATATATATTATATATATATATATATATATAAATATATATAAATATGTAAATATATATTGTGTGTGTGCGTATGAATATATATATATATATATCTACAAATATGCAAACATATATATATATCTATATATACATACATATATATATATATATATATATATATATATTTATATATATATGTATACATTTATATATATATATAAATAAATATATATATGTATATATTTATATATATATGCATATATATATATATATTTATAAATATATATATATATTTACATATTTATAAATAAATATATATATATAATATAATAAGGCTTTTATGACCGTCGATCGTGTCAATATTCATCATTTGAAAAGGTCAATAACTGTTCTTGATTAGTATGACCAAGGGAAATAGTGTGACACTAATACGATCAATAATATTGCGTGCGGCAGCTTCTTAATTACTCTGTGCAGTGCAGCAATGTAGTTTCTTTTGTCCAGGCTTCAAACTTTTACTGAAGTTTCGATTCGGGATAAATCAATGTCACATTGATCATACTTGTGTAAAAATATGCGCTAGATAAACAAAACTCTTGTTGCGATGTCGTTATCCAGCCAGTAGTTGATCAGCCAAAAAGTCTGGTCGGTTTGATTCTTAAGTGATTATATGTTTCCAGTGAACCTAGAATTTGTCACGCTCTAAATTGGCTAACCATTATCTCGTTTTTTATCTTAAATTTATTTATTCTCTTGTCATGATTGTGTCGTCGTCAAGCGCCGTTAATTAGTTTTGTCCCTGACGTTTTGCTGTGTTCGGGCGCATCAATGAATAGCAATAATATATATGTACAGTTTTATCATGGGTAACATGATATCGTGAAAATTAATATCCTGTCTTGCAATATCATGCAATATATCTTATCAGCCAATCGAGGTGGTCAAGTTTTTCTTTACCTTCGATTAACCCTTGTGCTATTCTTCTGTTCGAATTTTCTGCTTTCCCGTCGGAGTTTGTTTCAAATAGTATTGTGTTATCAATGTGCTGAGTCATTGAAAAAAGCGTATGTAGATTCGGAAGGAACATATTGGAGATGCAACATTGGAAGAATCATTAATGGTCTAAGTTGTATGCTGATGGCGGTACCAAAATAGTCCGCATATATGCGTTAGCATCGCGTCTTAGTGGGCTGTGCCTTTATTGTAGGCAGTCGCAGAACGGCAGGGAGTAAGTAAACGATGGGTAAGCAGAGTATGGCATTGATAAAAGAAATGCCCATTAGAGAAACAAACAAGTTGTCTTATTGATTTTCAGTGTGTGAATTTACTGTAGTATTGATTATTAACCAAAGCCATATGGAGCAAATAGCATGAATAACGTTATAATTATTTAGCTAACCTTAATAACCGCCGTAATCAAACGTTGTACAAAAAGACTCTAGAAGCATGCTTCCCACAAACCGTGTGAACCAAATTGCTACACGCTAATAAGCTACAACCATAATATCGACAACATTTATACACGTTTATAAACTGCATCCACTATATTGACCAAATTTATACACATATATGAAATTAACCTTTGGGGTAAATTTCTACACGCATATCAGCTACACCCATAATGTTGGACAACGTTCTGCACGTTTATGGTGGTTAGATGGATTGGTAACAAACCATTTCATGGTTCAGAAAGATAGCAAGTAACGACTTATTGTTTGAAGTATTACTATTGACCCTATTCGTTCTGGTTTACGTAAGCCTCAATTATATATTTGGTGGACTGAACACACACACACACACACACACACACACACACACACACACACACACACACACACACACACACACACACACACACACACACACACACACACACACACACACACACACACACACACACACACACACACACACACACACACACACACACACACACACACACACACACACACACACACACACACACACACACACACACACACACCACACACACACACACACACACACACACACACACACACACACACACACACACACACACACACACACACACACATTAGGATTATTGTGTGAATTGTCAACCGTCTAAGTGTTTAATGTAGGGACTGAACTCATGAATCATCTTCCATGCAAGAGCCACGAATACTTATTGAATGGGCGTCAGACGAATGACGTACAAAGTGTACACATCTTAACCCCGTTCTTGAAGTGCATCACGCAAGCAATTTTGTGATCAAGCAAAGCACCGCTGTGTCTTTAATGCATAAGAACAACGTCAGTATTGGATTGCTTCCCCCACAAATGCTCATCTTTAACAGCGAAAAGTGTCCTACGATTAGATTGATTGGGAGTTAAGTCATTTGTGCAGAGTTGCTGGCAATGCAACACAATATCTGTTTAGTCGTCTAGAGACCTTAAGCGACTAGGCGAGTTTAATTTAATGTCAATTATTAGCAGACTTCACAATAGGCGTCGTCGTATGTCGAGACGTGATGCCATTAGTTTCTTCCAGCTAGTGGCAGACAAACAAACACTCTCTAGTCACCATTTTTCTCTTGTCATTAATAATCTCTCTAGTCAATGGACTAACATTTTTTTCTCTTGTCATTATATAATCTGATGTTCTGCTTTTAATAACCGGTAAAACACCATTAGAGACTAAAAGATGTCTGAATGCTAAAATATTCTGCAGCCTGTCAGCTTCAAATCTTCCAGAAGCATTTGCCGGCGACACCATGAGAATGTTATAGATTTGGACATTTTCGAAAAACATCATCACTTAAACATCGCCAACAAAAGCATTGCGATCGGTATCAATGGTAAAACATGGGCATGGATTAACAGACAGCTAAGGTGCAGACGACAAAGATTCGCCATAAATGGTCCTATAGGAAACAAACAGTCCACGCAGAATTCAATAGAGCTACCAACGATTGATCTAGCAGACATTATTGAAACGCCCAATTTTATCAGTAGATATCGGAATGAACTATTACGTCATTAAAGCTCATCTGCCGATATATTGGCAATATTCCTGCCACATATTACGTATTCAAATTGTCATTGCAATTACATTATGCCAAAGGGGGCAACCTGTGTTTGAAATCAAAAGCCTAAATACTGCGACTAATGCAAATGTATATCCAGGCGCGTACATATTGAACCCTGGTGTATTTGCAGCATCTACTAAGTACATACATTGCATGCTTTCGCATAGAATGGCATTTCATGTTATTTTACACACTGAGTCGCCTCAACCAAAATTGCCAATAGAAAGTTGGAAATATGGTTGTATAGTGACTTAATAATACAACTAGTTAAACAAATAAACTGAATCGCAAATGAAATATATGAATGCTTACGCAATGCTATGCGTATTAGCATATTTGGACGGCAACGTTCGACTGACTCTGTTGCGTGATTATTAATAATTAAAGAGCGGACTGTTCAATAGCTGGTTATAAAATCATTCTATAATTTGTGTATTATCTTGATACTACAATTGAAGACTAACTAAGTTACTGCTAATGTGACGTAGACACATGCGTAAAAGCATACGTGCTTAATTATGCGTCCTTTGCTGCACTTAATGGGCGTCACAGCTATATTTGTGAGCCTAATATACAAATTAAGTGTTGCTGGAAGCTTCGTTTATAACAGCATAAGAACCAGAATCGTGGTACACCAAAACCGCTTGGACTATTTTTCCCTCGTAAACCTGAATTTGATCATGTTGTGCAAAAGGTTCTGTATAAACTTTGCAACATAAACAATTGATTTGTTTAGCTCAATAACGAGGCGATATGTGCCTATAGGAAACTTTTTCTCTCTTCCATAATAATGATACTTCATACTTTGCAGATGGTTGGCCCCAAATTCCTGCTCCATTTTAGGCAAAGGAGAGTAATATTAGATTATTCTGATTTTCTCCAGTAACCTGTAGAATCTTTGCCGTTGTTGATTCATTTGCTTGAAACGATTTGAGACAATATCAAGAAGCAACAAATTTCGCCGTTATCCGCCTCTCATCTTGGACACATAATGTCTTTGAACCCATAATAATAAATATTGATCAGGAAAATAGAAGTTTTTCCATTGCTAGCGTCTACGCGTCTCGTATGCTTTTATCATCTTGCAGATCCACTGTAGAGATTGATCATGATAGAATCGCACACCACTGGCCGCTACAATCCCCACCGATGCATCGTCAGTCGGATTATAAAAGGCTATCATTTCATTTATTTGTGCGGCGTAATGTCTGGAAATCCATTGTCAAAGTATTTCGTTACAATAATAATCACATGACTTAATCATTTCCTCTGAGTACGAAGATAGGAACATTTCTAAAAAGGCAGATGATTATGATTGTTTAATGTTATCAAGGTAACTGTAGTCAATGTTCATTAGCTGGATGTATTATCAACGTAATCATTGGTATACGTATATCTACTATGAGCGAATAGTACATGTAAGTTTTGATTTCGTTACAACGAAGGATACGACTTTGTATATCAGCCACTACACTTTATCAGCTCATCGAAGCTTTAAAGTTTGTCTTCATAAGTGATCGACTATCACGCTCTCCTCGCTTAGACTTGCTGAATCTATGCTAAACAGCCCGTTGTATGGATGAAATCAGACAAGCACATTTTACAATTCAAGTGAGAATTGGAATTATGCAGTGCAATCAAAATCTGCCTTGGTAACGGTTTAGAGATAAGGTGGTTGTGGAAAAGTAGATGATAGCGTTGGGTATTCTAAGACCCCTGATGAGACAATGTATTGCAAGACAAAAGATTATAGATGATTATCACGAAATAGCATTAAGTTGATAAGAGCCCATTGGTAGCCTATCTCCCTGACGAATAAGTGGTCTTAGGTTGGCTTCATTTTCGTATCTTGAAAGAAAGAAGACAACCTATGTCGGATATTTGATTCATGTATATTTAGTTTTGTCGTCCCGCAAACCGTATGATAACAGCAGTGTATTTATCACAATGTGCATCATATATTCATCATATAGAGTTTCAAACAATACAGGAATATTTATGCTGCACGTGCTGTCACATAATGAGTACATACATGCAACACATGTCATCATTACCTAGCGGGGTTTTTTTAGACTATAGAATATGCGCAAAGTTATATCGCTAAAACTGGTTTTGATCGCACTGCCATTACACTGACTGGAAAATAAAACTCCTTATCAGCTCATACCTCAGGCAGTTATCCAGGGCTAGTGACGCTTCATTTGAGAACGCCCGACAGTATCAGTGACTTGTGATTGAAATCTCTGGTCTATTCTGCCGATTCATTGTCAATACTCCTGTCAAATATTGCATTTTACTATCAAATCGCCACTTGATGTATGTATATATGACAACCTGAGGTCAACAGATTATTGGTTTTGTTCTGATCATTTGGTGCTTATGAGACGGACCCAAAGCTGCTCAAAATTGTGGATTTGGTACGAAACCTATGCTACAAAATGAAGCTATACCGACGCACTTTAGCCACATTAGAATCGATGACAGTCAAACCAAGCATCAGAGAGCCCCCGCCCCGAGAAAAACCACCGACAACAGGTGAGATCCGCTGGATAGTTTTGTCTTATTTAGATGTTGATGAATTTATCACCACGTTGCCCGAATATTAATCCATCTGTTTATCGTCGTGCATGTAGTAGATGAAATGGTTTTGGCAGCTAAAAGAGATAACTTAAGTGACAGGGATTAATCACACATACTGAGATGCCTAGAATCGTTTCACGAGGTGGTCACATTCTTCGCACCGAATATAGTCCATTATTCTTATGCCGCCATGGAGGCCAGGTGAAATAACATAATTTGGAATTCCATTATGTATATATGAATTGGGGTTGCATCGATGTTTAGCAACTTTGTGTAGTAACAGCTGTAATGTTTTTATTTTGGTAGAATTATGTCCACGTTTTAATTTTTACTCGGCAATATGTAATCAAACTGTTATTTATATCTAGACTGCTCCTAGCAGTCATTCAATGTACATCGAAACATCACTTGAGAAGGTGTGTCACTATGGGGAATGTTCTACCCCAAGCCTGTCAAGGTAACAAATATTTTTGATGTGTATATTCATTAATCTAAAATAAAAATCGAATTTTGACATAGACCACCGAAACTTAGGTAAGTTTCAAATGCACAAACATTGCTACCGAATTCAATATGGGCATATAGTATAACTGATGTATAATACAACTATCCCACAATATGCGTAACATTGACTTGCTTCAGATTGTGCTCATTAATTGATGTGCTTGAGCTCAGGCAAAAATACACAAGCTACAGACTTGCTGAGGCCTTTGCGAAAGAAAAGAATGTCCCACCAACTACTGCCTCCAAGTAAGAAAAAACCTTCTCGTTGGTCCTCACAAGTTTCGATTCAACCTGACCAAGAAATCTTCGTCAGCTTCATTGTAGATATCCTATATAATTGCTGCCCAGTCTGTGCCAAACTAAGAATGTAAACCATTGGTAGGCTAGAAAACTGAATCTGAAGCAATATATTGATTAGTTGGCGATGGTTTTTAAGTTAGTTGAATAATTAAAAAATCAATTTTCATAAACCCCCCATTTCCTCATTTGTAATTTCATTTTAGGCTCTGCATCTGGATTTCAGATAAATGGTGTTGTTATTTATTCATGGCTATGTAAAATATATTGTAGTTTAGCCATGTAAACACCTAATTGTCGTGGACATAATTTGCCCGAATGCTATGTAATGGAGCCTCGTAAACTACGTGAGAAGACGACATGGCTTCGTAACAGTGTAATAGAGTGTTATCTTATAACCAAAAAACCGCTTTTTCCTACGCTCGCTAGCTGTCAAATTCTCTTGAAGGCCGCGAAACAAGTAAGACACCACGCAACCTGCCCCTAGCGGTCAACTGAGCCAAAATGGCATCGAGAAGATGGATTCGTATTTTCTTCCGAGTAGTACCTTATAAATAGAGTTTAAGCGTTTATGCCGCCGTTGATTAATGAGTTATCAATCTTTATTTTCAAACACATGATAAAGAAATGATGCATCATCGTACACATGTTACTCATGCCATACATGTTGAAAGGCAAACATAAATTAACAATTAGGACACAACACACCAGCTGCAAAGTGCAGTTCTAGCATTATATGATATGCGACGACAACATACAGGACATAAAGAAACCTCTCGAAAACACCTGCTAGAGACGCTTTTTTATTGTAAACAGCGCATAAATTGTGACTATCGTAAATTGATCCGAAGGCGCGATACTGTATTCTGGCATTGACAAAGTGAATGGTACATTAGTGAAGCCAATGAAACTTCAACCAGCATATATATAACATGAACTTATGAATAGCCATGACACAAACATATGGCAAATGTAGTAAGCCAGGATATCCGTTGTTGAAATATGTTTCTTCATAAAACCGCGCTTCAGTTGCATGTATGAATCAATTGAAATGGATTGGAAAAAAACCCTTATCTATTCGGATGCTGCAACAGACTAAGCATTTTGTTTAAATTTGTAATTAGACTCGATGCTCAATGGTTGTATGAACTGCAATGTAATGCAGTTGGTGCTTACCTGGGCCTTTGCATTTCTAGTATTAACTTAGTTAATATCCTGTCTGTTCGTCAATTGTACGACACTTTTGAAGGCGCCATGGCCTGATTTCCCGAGGATGTTGTGATAACCATTAATGTCAAATGCATACTCACAATCTGCCCTTCTTGATAATTGAATTCGCAGAAGAAAGTATTTTATTGTAAATGAGGTGTTGTACGACAGTACGTCAGCAACAAGGGGGTATAATAACAGCACTGAAAGGTTTGAATGGGGAAGCGTGAAATCCATAGTTAATATTATATTTTGCGTTACGCTAAAATCCACTATGGTTTTAGTAATTTTATTTGATTAGAATAGCATATTTGAAATATTGCTTTGCTAAAAGAAGCCTTATGCTGCTAAGAAATACTAGCAACCACATTTCCAAAATAGAGCCGCATTATGAAAGAACCAAGCATATAACCGGTTTAAGATTAGTTTTCTGAAATATTATTCACAATACGCATTCCTGTTTTGGTAAAAACATAACAAAATAAAATTACACTCTTGACGTTGTTATTTGGTCATGAGGGCTAAAGTAGTAAACTCCATTTGCTATTTCAGATTATCTACATTGAACCATAATGATGATTTGGGATTAAAGTGGTTTAATATAATAATACAATTAACAGCAGCCAGAAACGATATCATATAATGGTTGGGTGCTGCAAAGAAACACTGTGTGAGAGATGCATTCGTGTTTCCTGGACGGGTGTTTCATCTATTAATGACATTATGAGATTGTACACACAGTCCTCGGATAGATCCTGCACAGTTTAAGAGTTACAATCTGTGGTTGATTGATTGCTGTTTTAAAGAAGATTGGTTGATCTGCGTCGGTTATGACATTGAATGCATGCAGGCACACGTCCCTGGTAGTATGGTAGTACCACAATTACGTTCTAGACTGTAGGTTTAGCTCAGGATTACAGTATAGGACGGTTGGCACAGGCGTGCGACAACAGCAGCAACTTATCTAATGACATGGCGACGTGAAGCGTCGAACCCGGTTAAGTAATATAACTGCGATATTTTCATCGACGCGGTTTTGCAATCTGCAACCCTTGCTCATATGTAAAATGCTGTTCAAGAACTATCTTACCAACGGGCTGGACATTTTCAATAGAACGGATGTATCCGATACGACTAACTCACTGAAGTGTATAAACTCTAGTCACTTTGCCGACCTTGTTGGTTGATCGAAATTACCAGCACCTCAAAAGTATCTGGTACATTGATATAATCCTAACTTCTGATACATTTAGGGTCCAGATGATTGGACTTTGTGCCTCTGAAAATATTAAAGGGAACCTTACATTCATCCTGACTTAATACAATAATATGTTGTAGCAAATTAGATTATTTACTTCTAGTGAACACGGTAATTTAATCGCTTATTTTAAGTGATCGACCAACAAGAGATGCAATATCGAAGTGCCTTACGATCGTCGATGTTTTCTCGTTCTAAAGTGGGAGTCGTGCCAGGATAAAGGCGAGTTTGCGATTGACAGAACAGCATGAACTTAGAGCTTAGAATCACGTGTTCTTGTTTATTTCATCTATGTGTTATGCATGATTTTACTTTGGCTTTACCCATAATATTTCAAGCAGTCATTACATGGCATATATTGACCAATACTTCATTACTCACCGGAGAACCCAGAGACGCGACTCACACTAGACAAACATGTTGTGCGATGTGAACGCGTTTGCCAGCAATCCATCCTTATCCCTAAAGCTTTGTATCGGTCTCAGGCCCTGTACTGCTATTGTCACGCAAATAACTATGAATAATGCTGTGCGTATAATAAGGGCCAATTTTGCAGTCATTTGATGGTGATTGATAGTATTTTCCGTACCACTGTGCAGTTTTTATCAGTTGTAAACATCAATCTACATATATGCCGAGTTGGTTCACAATAATGTGCGTGCTAGAAGGAAACCAGTTGGTGTCCGTCAAATGTCATTACGGTATTGCTGAAAAGGAACGCTTTGAATTGATGTGTACCAAAACACTACAGCATTAAAGCTTACATACAAGTAAAGGTTTGTCTTCCTGGATCAATTACACCTTATTACGCGTCTATTATGTGGGCGAATCAGGCGAGGAGCGGGAGTAGGGGAGAGGAGGGTTCGGTTATCGTAGTACTATTGTAAGCGAGACATTAGCTGAACGCAGATTAGTGTCAAGTAAGGGTACCGTATTAAAGAAAGCTATATAAATTTTAAGTATGCTATATACAGTTAAGTAAGAATGTCATCCATCTGTGCATATAACTCAAGTACATGGGTGTTGATAGGAGCTATCGAAATATACGGCATCCTCTGTAACTTTGATAAGTGTGAGTATCATCGATATAAGATGAGGAAGCTAAACAATGGTGAGCCTGAAAAGGTCACGGTTGTGGCGTTGGAACGTTTAGCGAACCAGTCCAATTTATCGGTTAGCTGGTTCTGGGCACAATGTGTCACATGGAGGCAGGAGATAATTATCTCCATAAAAGACTAATGGGAGATATTCCACCTAAACTACGCATCTGAGAACAGGTATGCCGCCGAGAGTGCTCTGTTTAGACACAAATAAAATACAATACAACTGAGGACCGTACCATATACATGAGGGCCGACTCAAACGCGACACCAGTAGCAGTAATGTCACTCAATAAACCAAACCAAGACAGCGATTACTTTGGCGATGCCCCAATCGTATTACTAACAATCAAACTACAAGCGCTTATACCGAACAAGGATATAAGAAATGCAAGAATGAAACTGATTCCAATATACATTCTCATGTATGGCACCCTCTGGCTTAACCTTCATCAAAGTGAAACACACATACTTATACCAAAAGACACTGATTTAACTGAATGCAAACAAACACGTCGGCAAAATAAAGAAGGAGAAGCAAACAAAAATACTGGCCTTTTCACCTTTTTCTGTAACCGACTCATTGCCATGTTCGCGCCTGTCATATCCCTAAATTAAATGCACAACTGAACGGTAACCTACTAAGCAAACACTCGTCAAACACCCCGTTTGCACTTCGGGAACAACCGCGACAACACAGGGCTGACCGCTCGTTTTTAATTGTAAGGTGAACTTCTATTTAAAGAAACGACTTATATAATTTATTCAATCAGTGCTAAGCACCGGTGAAGTTATGTCAATCCCGAAACACACAAAACGTGTGGCAAGTCATGTTTTTACAAAACATGTAAAAGACCATGGCATATGGATCGGCATGGAGTAACAAATGCAGTGTGTTTTAAGTGTACGAATGGTATTAGTAATAGGCTGGGGATGTGTGAGGCATGTGGGAATAATTTCATCTTCCACAATATTTTATTTCAGATGAGGAAAAATGTAGGAATTTAGAGCCTACATGAGCACTGTGTTCAGCTTAGGCAAGAACAACAACAGAAGTCTCAACACCAGAGTACACCAGGTTCTTAGAGTACGTTGCTACAATGTACCGCCGAGCACTCCAAGATATAGTAAGTTTAATGGTTCAATACCTTTAACACGTGTTTGTTGATCGGGCCGCGCATCCAGCTGAATTAATAATTACTTCTTGGTATGCACGTTCCGCAAAAATGACTCATCATATTAATGCCCACAAACAGCTAATGAGTACTTGGCACATACTGGTCACAAGCCAGTTTTTCCTCATTCCAAACCCGCTGTACAAGAGCTTGAGTATCGTATTTATCTGGCTAAAAATTATTCTTAGTTACTGGAAGATGTTAAAAAACAGTTACGCCCCCCGCAACCAAGCAGGCCATAACCAGGCCAACGACAGGTCCCCGTTCCATGCATTATTTATGAAGGCTTTGAGGCGTTTTATGTAGCAATTTACAGCCCTGTCTGTGATCCATCTAGGAGTAACGCTCAGAAAACCGGTGAGCATGAGGCGTGTGGTTTAAGTTATGTTGTTGTTAGATGTTATGATAAAGACGTAGGTACAGAATCTGCTGAGCGGTTGCCTGATTCCCTTCAGAACGAGGAAAGTAAAACAATGTCGTCTCTTAATAATCCGGTTAGATGCTTTATAACAAGTAAGAACCACATCGAGTTGAAAGCTGCTGTCGTATGTTATATTTTTATGAACCGATTCTGCGACGACTTAAGATGCATTCAATCCTTTTGAATGACTCTGGTGAGATTAAGACGGCAAAAGGTGTTGAGCAGTGGTCAAGCAGCAGATGCATTGCGACCTGTAACAGGAATTCTTATTCGAAAAGAAGCATTTTAAGGATTGATGCCCATAAGATATATAGTCGTCCCGCAAACAAAATATCTCTTTCCATATGACTCACAAAAAATGGATCGCATCAAATGGAATAGCCACCCTAGCAAACGGACACGTCAATATACTCGCTTGGGGTTAGTCGAATGTACTTATTATTCCCACAAATGTTAGTATAACATAATATCAGCGCATATATGTTAAATCGCTAAGGTAAAAAGTCATTTGAAGTATCGCCTGCTCTGCTCGACACATTACTGACGTTACACCATCTCAACACGTGAACCACATTGTGAAATGAGTCATCATTTCGTGTTAGTCGAAAGATCAAAAGCAATGTTATTCTATTCAATATTTGTATGTCCTTAACGTTTTTACCTTTTACATTTCTGTCTGCAAACAAAAACTCGCCCTCATGACATGAAACGCTTTATTAGCCATAGCTACTGTTACAGCTACTCGTCGTTTGTCATGTAACGCATACGTGTTCAATAAAAATAGACCTACAAGAACGTCGATTGTGATATGATACCAACCCAGGCATCGGATAGATAAGTGAGTCGCATTAATCTGTCTGCGCAAGCTAATCAAATACATTGTTTTATTGATACAGTTAATATGTCCCCTCTTGTGAGTCTCTCCTTGGCTACCCAGTTTTATCTCAACACATTAGGCAATAAACATTGTATGCCAATATTAACACGGAGACAGTTTGGCGCGTTTAGTCATAATGATATCGGTTGACGTCATTTTACATTATGGTCAGTACCCGCATTATAGCCCAAAGCGACCTGCTCATATATATAATATAATTCCCATATTTATTTACAGCGCCTAAATTATTTGGAAAAAAGTGTAATGTGGGATGTGATAAAAAGCAAGCAATAAATGCAGCCTTCTTACACTAAGAAATATAAAGGATATAAGCAGCAACAACTGTAGGTTTCGCTCAACATTGTGGGATTGATATGTTATAGAACAGTGACGGTTATCGGATCAACTTGCTTAGGAAAGTTTACTCATACACAATATATATATACGCATATATATATATATATATATATATATATATATATATATATATATATATATATATATATATATATATATATATATATATATATATATATATATATATATATATATATATATATATATATATATATATATATATATATTATAAACATAATCCTGCAAGGATATGCAATGTCCTCCCCAACTCATGAATGTAATTTTGCCACATTGAGTGCATCCAGCCGCATATAAATATTTTTCCTTTCATTTACCTTAACATGCTGTACTTGGCCAACCAAGGTGTCGGTAGGAATCTGACATAATGTTTTAGGATAACTTTCCGACGTCTTTTAGATAGAGCTTTGTGGAGCCTGTTTGTTCTGTGTAGCGACTGTCCGGTTGGTTTATGATCACTATGTCGGGAGGTGGTCTGCGTTATATTGTTTGGACAAGCATCACCACCCTGTGATACATTGATGAATCTGATTCCGTGCTTGGTATACAATACTGTGCTAGCTACATACTACACCTTCGCAGAAACAACCAGCAGCTTTTTAATGGTTACATCATATTTTACGGCCTTTAAACGACTTAGTGGGTTGTTAGACGAAACACATGTCTTTTTTATTATCATTTATTGCAGCTGCGTCGTGTTGGCCTTAGCAGGGGCTTCTTAACCAACAAGAGGAATTTAGTCATAATACAGTACGAATTCGCTCCCGCTTCCCACAAGTTAGACAGTAAGAAAACTATCCTAAAGTAGAGGGCCAAGTAAACCATCGGCGGCAGATTGTGCAAACGTCTACAGTGAGAGTGCAGATACAAAAGAGCGCTGTTCGAAATTGCGCTTCGCAGGAGCAACACTTTCCCTTTTCACAGGCAGACAACGTTATGCGTCCCAGCGGACGCAAGCTGGTGATTTTGATGCGCTCTTTGGAATGATGTATGCGTCTAAGATGCAGTCCGCGTCCCAAAATACATTGCTTTGACTATTTATTTGCACTCAGATCAAAACAAATAGCGTGAACGGATCGAATAAAATGTATCTCCAAGGTGCGTAACATTACTACGGGTTATATTAATCATACATATAATGGTGCGTCATTTATGGTGAGTCGCTCCAACAACTGCTTATATTCTGACTTATGCGTCAAACATCGGGGTAGTACAATTTTTGCATCGCCGGCAGCATTATGATGGCGAAAAGATATGTAGTGATGGTCTATGGAACATATTTGTTGTAGTTGCCTTGTTATATGCAAACGCATCCACGAATATAAAAAGTAGAATGTGAGTGTTAGACACAGACAGCAAAAATGGCGGTTAAATGTTTAAACCCCGTTCTTCATAATATCCAATAAACTGTATCAGTTGATCGGCGCTGTGACGTTTTACTGTGTTATCGATGAACCCTTATGTGCTATCCTATCATTCAGAACTGCTGCATCCAAGCTTTTCCGCCGTTGTGAGAGTAATATCAACCCAGCACATATCTACATTTACGAACAGATAGATAAAATCAGACAGGGATTTTATGCCCGCTTTGGTTATGGCAAACGAAGGACATGAATATTGCCCTATGATCTGTCTAATAACGTTTTGTGTGCGTATTCAAATGTGCGCGTTAAATGTAATAATGGCATTACTCTTGCTATAAAGAAATGTACAACACATGATTGCATACTCAGATGCCGCTTTCAAATATGATTGGTCGAATAGTTTAACGTTCAACTGAGGAACAAATGCTCAGTGGCTTTTGAGTAAAATGTATAGTGCACATCGCAAATCTATAACGCGATTGTCTTTGCAAATGTCTGGGATTATGACAAAAGATGATGATGAATAAGATGAATAAGAATGAATGATAAATGTTTGTGTCCCATCAACTATGCTTTCAGATGCAAGCTTGAAGAGTCTGTGCGTTAACCACGGATAGTATTTGCTTATCACAGCCCGCCACTAGCATAATTTCCCTAAGAATAACTGCTGCCAGTTAGCCTCACCTCTGATTAACAAATTGGTTGCATTGATCAATTCGGTTTTGGCATCTTGCGGTGTATAGGGTATCCTTTATAAGAAAGTTTATTTGCTCTTGTGCACCGCGAATCATTTGATATTAAAGCGGCAGAGAAAATAATAGCGAGGACGAAATGGGTCAGAATATCAATATAATACTGCACGATAATACGTATACATATATTGATATATATATATATATATATATATATATATATATATATATATATATATATATATATATATATATATATATATATATAAATATATATATATATACATATATATTTATATATATATATATATATATATATATATATATATATATATATATATATATATATATATATATATATATATATATATATATATATATATATATATATATATATATGTATATATAGAGCCCATGACATAGTGAATGACCCGTCGTAGACATGACTCTCAATAGCGGTACAACCCGAATATATTCCACGGCTGCCTCGTTCAGAGCAAATCCGATGCTAGAGGTGTTATTCCGAAGGTTGTTCTCAATCAAGCGCCATGCTACCACTATAAAGATAGAGACAAACAAAGAAACGCGCGTGTGACATAATGCGTACTTAATCGGACACCATAGATATGCAGCCTCACAATCGAACAAAAGGTGCAACTTAAGTGTTGCCCAAATCTGTGTGCGTAAATAATGTGAAAGGATGAGGATACGTATAAACGTTACTAAGAGACTAAATGCAATAATATATCCAAGCTCTAGCTATTTGTATTCCAAACTTAGAGTTACTTTAACGCATACATTTTAAGGTTATTTGATGACCTTTTTGTGAACATCGATGTTCCCATATCACCTTTATGGCCGTATATCCTGCTCTTAAATTGGAATCACTACGGTGTCATTTGAGCATTTCGAGCACAATCCTTTTAGTAGTTTGACGGCATGTTGACAATGAAATAAAGTGAGAAAAATATTGACCATTATCATATATATTCTAATGGTGTTTTTCTATTAGGAAAGGTCATATCAGATTTTGTTCAGTATTCTTAATATCCAGACAGATCTCTGATGCATTCAACTCACCGGCTTTTTACCGTGACTTCTTGTACCAAAGATTCCGTTCAATGTTAGAGAGACATTAAAACGAATGATTGCCACCGAGCCTCTGCTTTAGTGATGACCAAATAGTAATTGGCGATGATGGCATTATCATGATGTTGATTCATGGTGATTTTGTAGGGATAGCTCACTGTCATAAACATTAAAATGTGAAGACGGAAATATATGTCGCTATTGGAATGTTCAAGAAAACTTATCCTAAGCCGTACATGTATTCTACGGACAGTTGTCAACCTCTGAGAAGTGGTCCTGTTTAGAACAGGGCAGTTATTGTAACATGCACAAGAAACAAACCTGTAGATTGCGAATAAGAAATCTGCAGCGTATTCTCCCAGTGCTAACATTTTATTTCGTCTATCAGAAGTAAAAATAGCTGTCATAATAGCTGTTGCATAATAGCTGTTGCATGCTCATGATGTTTATTATTATATATATATATATATATATATATATATATATATATATATATATAGATATATATATATATATATATATATATATATATATATATATATATATATATATCTATATATATATATATATATGTATCTCTATATCTCTATATATATATATATCTCTCCCTCTCTCTCTCTCTCTCTATATCTCTCTCTCTCTATCTATATATATATATATATATATATATATATATATATCTCTATCTATATATATATATATATATATATATATATATATATATATATATATATTTGATCAATGCCTCAGACGTAGTTTCGTGTCGTTCGATATTTATGTTACAAAATAACAAAATTCTCCTAGGACGCGTTGATAGAAGAGTGGTGTATAAACGTGATGGATGGTCCTCATGGGATCCGGCAAAGCCCAAAACTGCATAATGTCGTCCTTCCCTGGGCATCAAGGAGAACGAATTATTTATTCCTTACGAGGGAATGTCACTAACACTCGACAAATATTCCGCTATAAGCTGTATTAAAGGTAATGGTGCAGCATAAATTATCAGTATAAAAGACAAATAATTCTACCCCTACACGTATATAATACAGAGATAAATACTATTAAACTTGCTGGATGTAACGAATGAGGTCATCTTCTTGCTGAAATTCTCGACAACTCACAGTCGATAAGGTTGTCATACAATGATGGCATTGCAAACACAGGCAGGGTTCCCCCGCATGGTTTGCATTATAGCTGCATGTAGCCGCAGCAAAAGTTAAGCAGTCACATTAGAACCGTTACCTCAATGTAGTTATAATTTAAACTTATGGCTGCTGCATGTAGAAGCCGTGTTGCGACGTCAGATTAGTTATCGATAGTATTCTGCAATGGCATGCAAATCAAGTAACATCATTGAGCGTTTGAGATACGCTCAACTGCTCTAGGCAACTAAAGACAGATGTTCTGTTCATTATAAACTCTTTTCATCAAAGCGAGTATTTTGCTCAAATCGTGGTTTTGGATATTTGATAGTGGCCTAGCAGTGTAACTCGGCATTGGTGCGCAGCTACACTCGCTACTGGCGCACATTGCCAAAAGCAAAGAACCGCGCTTTCAATGGAGTTCTTCCAACGGACGAGCCTATATAATTACATTACGGACTCACTGATGATTACCGACCACTGACAGAATTGGCAATGTAATAGAGTGCAGCTCGTTACGCGTAATATCCCGTGGTGTTATGGGGGATACCAATTGTGGTCATCACTACATAATATATAATGCTCCGAGATGATAAATTAAACCGCGAGGAGTCTATCCTTCATCCGGAGGAAATAAAGCCGTCACAAATATATTTCATGCCTGCCTGTATCTGTTTACATAAAAAAGCATTGGATAGAACACGTGTGTAATCACTGAGTAATATCCCGAGTTACACCCATTAATGTATCTCCACTACCTGATGAACAAATACACACGCACACGCAGCACACTTGGTGAATGTCAACATATCCATGATGTATGCATGGGGGCAATTGATACCGCCTGTCTAAGTTGAATGTAGGAGCCGGACTCATGATGACTTAGTTATCATCGTCTTTAATGCATAAGAACGACGTCAATATTGAATTGCTTCCCCCACAAATGCACATCTTTACACGACAAAAACAAATGATGCGAGCAAAAAGTGTCCGACGATTCGATTGATTGAGCGTTCAGTCAGACCGTCAGACTGGTAAAGCAGCACAATATTTATTTAGTCGTCTTACATGGAGACTGTAGCGACTAGACGACTATAATGTCAATGAAATTGAACATTAGCCTAAATTATTGGCAGACTTCACAATAGGCGTCGTCGTATGTCGAGACATGATGCCATCAGCTAGAGGCAGACAAAAGAATCCTGCTCTATACAGCTTTTTCTGTTGTCATTATTTAATCTGATGTTCTGCCGTGCATAACCGTAGTATCAATGGACGTACATTGCAAATCGTCACATGGGGCATCAAATAATAAAGGAAAGCCCACTGTTCAAACATTGTTTACAATGGGCCCATTAAGAAAACATTGCAGAACTTGTCGTGCCTGTATATTGCGAGGATTAAAAGGCTCCCCTGTGTATAATGGGTAACCACGCTTAATTGAACCCCTCAACGTTATGCACCCTGAGTCTATAAGGCGACTGAAAGGCATGATGGGAAGGCTGTTTTGGCAGCTTCACAATGATGTTGAACGTTTGGGGTCCTGTAGTTACCATGGAATTTGCTTCCAAACAGTGTTCGATAAGGCTGTTCAGTAACTATTTGCCTACAATCGCATTGAGCACAGCTACAACGGTTAACACCAGTAGAGACTAAAAGTAGAAGACCTCTTCTAGAACTCTTTGAGAGTAGACTTTCAAAGTGCTTGAAAAACATCCTCACTAAAACATCGCAAACAATAGTATTGCGTTCGGTAACAACGGTAAAACATGGGCATAGAGTAATAGCCAGGTAAGGTGCAGACGACAGATATTCGCGATAAATGATTTCCTGTTGTTATCACGTAAGAAGTCAACACAACATATAATAGACGATTTCTCAAGAAGACTATATGGAAACGTCCAATCTTATCAGCAGATGCCGGATAGATATATTGCGTCGTTAAAGCTCCTCTTCCTATTTATTGCCAATATTGCTGACACATGTTGCCTGTTCAAACTGTTATTTGAGTTATATTATGCCAAAGGGCATATTATCATTAATGACATATTTACCTGCGCAATTGAGCTAAATGTAACACTGTACGAATATTTAAAGTCTATGTTTATGAAGCAGTATTGTTCTTGTGCATAAAACAAGCTATTGCAGATTGACATTTCGATGAAAATCACAGAATGGCGGCCAAGCAACGTCAGTAAGTACACGAAAGTCTCCGCTAATTATTGTTCTGTTAATGTTGCCATATTTCCATATATACATTCAATTGTGTGTAAATAGAAATAACACACTCAGAATACGCTGACGCAATTAGCTGGTATCAATTATTCTCGCTCAGACAGACGATATTTGGTTCTGTACTATTTGTACAGCAAATACAGGTTGGATCATTAAAAATACTTTTCCGATTTGTGCTGAAATTCTATCGTCCCAGCTATGGGCAATCCAATTAGATTAGATTAATAACAGCAGACATCTTCTGCACCACCAAAGTTTTGGACGAATATTGCACGTGGCAGTTGGCTAGAGAAAATGTTAACGTCGCAATGAGCAGATAAATGTGATCGGAGGTTTTTGTTTAGGCACATTGCTGGTGCGACACCTCGCATACACGATACTTCGGTGAAGCTGAAGCGGCCCATTTGTCGTGTGTGATACCGGCTCATCCAGGAATGTGTGCTATATCCGTGGAAGTTGTGGCCGAGTAAATTTAAACCAAAACTATAAAATTCGTCGGTTGAACATGTATGGTTGTCTCACTTGTATTATCGTTCAGTATGTAGATACAAGTCGACTTCAGGAAAATGACATTAAATAGATCAAGTGATGATCAAATTTATTAACATCACCATTGTATCCATGTATATCTTGCAAAATAGATCATTTCCGTTGTCATATTTATATCGTGTAGTGTCCATCTCATGGTGTCTAATAGTTTTTACATACAAGGATCACTCAGAGAACTAACTACACGATGTAGACGCTTGGTTGTGCGCTGACCAGCTGCAGATTCCTGCCATTTCTCAAATATGCGTTCTTGCAGCTCTCTCGACTTCCATTGGTATCTTCTGAGTTATCAGTTCGGCCGAGGCAGAATTAAAATGGTCTGCACAAGCAAGTTATTGACTTCTGCGTTGATTTTGAGAGACAAGGCACGTCCAGCACCGTCAGGCTGGTGGTCATGGGTATGGCGGCCTCTAAAAGTACATACAATGCTGCATATACGTAGTCCCAAAATGCAACAGGGCAAATCACATGGCTCTGGAATGCACCAAATGATTGCAATGACTGATGGAATGCGTTGCACCCTTCACAAAGTACGCTAAAGGGTATCGAACGCTTGATGTATATGCAGCTTCTAAGCAAGCCTACTATGCCGAAGACGCATGGAAACCCAGCATCTACGTAGGCAGCTCTGAAAATAACAATTCAAGACGCGTGTTTGAAATTAATAGCTTAAATACTGTGATGAATGCAAATATTTATGCAGGCGTGTATTTGCAGCATCGACCAGTACATGCCTTGCATTCTGTTGCACACACTGTGTCGTGTTCGGTCGAGAGCTACATGAATAAATGCACAAAGCCATGCCACAACCTGTCTTGGTTTATACATATTTAAGCAAGCGACCGATACATTTGTGCGTCAAGTCGGCCACCATTCGATAAACCAGGAAGATTACAGAGAGAGGCAAAATTGCCAGCATAAACTACGATATCGAATAATATTGTCATAACGGTGCCACCTTTAAACAGTACAATCGTTGTTTCGTCGTGGATATGTATGCACATTATGCTTTATCGTTAGAAGTTTAATTATTAAGAGAGCGCACGTTACTAATAGAGATCGATTGGTCGCAATGACTGCCACACTAGATTTGATATAACTGCTTAGGCCTCTGCAAGCGGAAATAATTATATCATGGAGAGCGATATACTTTTATGCATTGTGACCGAGCAAAATGGCCAAAATGGAGCACAAAATTTCTCTAAGCCCGCCGTTGCTTATCGTTTCGTTAGACAAAAACATAATCCGTCAATTAGAATGAGGCTCAACCAAAATTGCCAGTAGAAGGGTGAAAATATGCTGGTATAGTGCGCTAGTAAAATAACTAATGCATTAAATAAACTAAATCGCGCATGAAATATGTAAATGCTAACGCAATGCTATGCAAATTAGCAAATTTGGACGGCATAGTTCAACTAACTCGTGATAGTAAATAATTAAATATCGGGCTGATGTCCAAATGAGTGAGCCGTTTTGTAAATGGCTGTTCAATATCTGGTATTAAATCGTGCTATAATTTGTGTATTATCTTAGTGCAGCTTTTTGCGAGAAAGTAATAGATTTGAAGACTAACTAAGCTGCTTCTAATGTGATGTAGGCACTTGCATGAAAGCGTACTTGCTGAATTATGCGACCTCTGCTGCACTTCATGGGCGTTACATCAATATTTGTTTGCGAAATATGCAAATTAAGTATTACTGTAAGCTTCATATATAACTCATAAGAACCAGCAATAGTGATACACCAAAATCACTTGGACTATTTTCCCCTAGTTACCTGAATAGGATCATGTTGTGCAAATGGTTCTGTATCAACTTAGCAACTTAAACTTTTGATTCGTTTCTCCCAATAACGTTGCGCTAAGTGAATGTAGGAAACTTATTTTCTCTTCCATTGTGATGATGCTTTATTCATTGCAGATCACTTGACCCCAGTTCCTGTTCCATTTTAGGCAAAGGCGAGTTATATTAAATTATTCTCTTTTACTCTAATGACTTGACAAATCTGTTGACTCTTTGTCGTTGTTGATTCATTTTCCTGAAAACGATTTGAGACAATATCAAGAAACAACATATTTCGCCGTTGTCCGCCTGTCATCTTGGGCACTTTATGTCTTTGAATCCAGAAAAATGAATGCTGATCAGGAAATAACAAGATGTTCTATTGCTAGGGTCTACGTGTCTCGTATGCTGTTCAACTGTAGATATTAATTGACGGCTTAGTGATAAGGTGGTTTTGAGAAATTAGATGAATATTTAAGATTATAGACTATTATCACGAAATAGCATTTCGTTGATACAGCCCATTGGTGGCCTATATCCCTGACATATATGTGGTCTAAGGTTGGCGTCATTTTTGTATCTTGAAAGATAGTGGACAGCATATATCGGATATTAATTTTGTTTTGTCGTCTTGCAAACCGTATGATAACAGCAGTGTATCATAATGTGCATCAAATAATAATCATATCCAAACCCAGCATTTCAACAAATGCAGGAATATCTATGCTGCACGTTCGATGGTATACATTCATCTATCATGTGCATTTAGACGCAATATGATTTGCTCATGCCTTAGAGGCAGTACATTAACAAAATGAATACATACATGTAATACATGTCATCATTACCTAACGTTTTGTTTATAGACTATAGAATATGCGCAATCATGTATCGCTAAAAATTGTTTTCCATTACAATGACTTCATATTTAAACTCCTTATCCACCCATACCTTAAGCAGATATCCAGGGCTACTGACGCTTCATTTGGGAGCGCCCGGCATTATCAGTGACTTGTGATTGAAATTTCTGGTCTATTCTGCCCATTTATTGTCAATATTCCTGTCAAATATTACATTTTACTATTGAATCGCTGCTTGAGATATGTATATATGACAACCTGAGGTCACCAGATTATTGGTTTCTAAATAGCACCTTTCCGCAGGCAGTATTTTAGTGGCGATAATAGAAGAAGTGACTGTACTACATGGGTTATGAATCATTGGGTCCGGTCTGCATGCAGACATAACTGGGTAAAATCCATAATGCCCTCGTCCTCCACAAATCTGGGCAGAGCATATTATATTTAGAGTGCCAAATTATCACAAGTTATGGCACAAATTATGACAAACGAATGATCGATGAACAACAGCAATTTATTGTGATGAATGGTTTGCTAGTGCAGGGCGAATAAGGTAGTGTTAATGTTGACAGATTTATATGCTTACCGCGGTTTGCTGCTGTGTACAATATCGAAGCATAAAACACACGGAATACGCTGATGCTATTACTCGACTCGACATCCTCTTAACAGTTATCAGACACACCAAATGTAATTGATTGTGTCAGCTGCATTAAAGATCAAATACAACGATTGTTTGAATTCCATTTTCGAAGTTTTTACGCTTTTAAAGGGTATCGTAATAAATAAAAAAGGTTTAGAAGTGTTCATTTTCCACGTCGAATCTGTCAAGATACCGCTCGCTAAAACTCGGAAATTTCCGCATAGTGACGTCACATGCGCTATTCGCGAACAATCTAGCCATTTTCAGCCTCCACGGTTGGTTGCAAGCGTTAGACTCTTCTTTCTTCACGGTTTGAAGCGTTTTTCCTGGTGTGGATAATTACTTATTGTTGTGCGTTTATTTGTCGGAACAATGAAACTGAGCTTAAAAAATGGATGCCGACTATTACGTCAGTTCTTTGCTCTGATCATTTGGTGCTTATGGGACTGACCCAGAGCTGCTAAAAATCGGGGATTTAGTGCAAAAACCTAGGCTACAAAATGTAGTATAGCGACTCACTTTAGCCACATTTGAGTCGATGACAGTCAAACAAAGCGACGGAGAACCTCCAGGAAAAGCCAACGACAACAGGTGAGATCCGCTTGCTAGTCATGTCTTATACTTATTTAGATGTTGATGAATTTGTCACCATGTTGCCAGGGTATCAATCCAGCTCTTCATCGACGTGCAGGTAGCAAATTTAATGTTTGGCAGCTGAGGCAAGTGATAACTCAAGTGATGAATCCCACGTCTGATGCGTCACACCCAAGCACTGCCGACTATAAATCTTGCTCTCACTTGCCATTCGGGGTGCAGGAAAATGTTTCGAGAAATGTCACATGGGTACTGCATTAAACTATGAAATGCATTGCCATGGATTACTTCTGTTGTATGTATGTCTTTTCATTAGTCAGTTTGTTAACATTGACATTCTCTTAGGCGGACGGAATTAAAGCAAACTAATAGTATTTATAAAATAGATGGCTGACAAGGCACTACAGATACAGAGGTCAAGATCAAAGAAAATTTATTATGAATTTGAGCCGTTTTAGAACCCTTCTTCTCTCATGCTGCCATGGCTTGGGCCCCTGCAGAGTCATCATTAAGCAGGTGCGGGGGGGGGGGTGGGGGGGTTGCTTTTTTGCGACAAATCTGCGTGAATGGACACCGCAGGATGTGGGAGAGCCAACCTATTACAGGAGCCATGCCTGCAGGGAATTTGTTAATTTTTGTTGGTGCTGTTAGATGACTGAACATATTCAGGGGTGTCAATATCCCTACTTTATCTATGTCAGCATTTTCGAAAGATATTTTATTCCGGCTGCAAGACGACTAAAGACATCATTGACCTTAATGTCATGTTGCACTATCAATTGGGTATTATTTTCAGAGCAACGATGCTATGGAGTAAGCTTGCATAAAGCTAGCCCTGAAATTCCTGTCTGAGAATCGCTTAACAATGGAATCCATCACTACTGACATACATCTGGGGGTTTAAATGTACATTAAGGAAAATAAACATTTAGTCCTACACATGTTTGATGTGTGGCATGTTTCCAAAGGTTAGTTTTCTTGTGTGATACAAATTAACACAACACTCCGTGTAACAATTTGGAGATGGAGATGAGGGCAAAGTGGCTCTTTGCCACTGAGCACATGGGGCATGGAGAGCTGTACTCGGAATGTGAGCATGCACTACTAGAGGATAGGAAGCGGATACTGAAGGTTCGATATTAGTTTTCAATCGTGTAACGTGGGGGAGTGTCCTACACCAGGGCCAGACAAGGAGGCCCTGCTGTCAACCCTGCAAAGTACCAAATACCTTTGATGTTAATATACATTAATCTAAAATGAAAATCGAATTTTGACATTTACTTCCGAAACCTAGTTTCAAATGCACATACTTGTTACCCAATTTAATATGGGCATATAATATAACTGATTGATAATATGACTATCAAACAATATGCATAACATTGATGTGCTTCAGATTATATAAGTCAGTTCATTGTTGAGGTGCTTGAGCTCGGGCAAAAATATCTAAGCTGCAGACTTTCTGAGGCCGTTGCGGAAGAAAAGAATGTCACACCACCTATTGCCTACTAGTAAGAGAAACCTTCTCGTTGGTGCTCACAAGTTTCGAGTCAACCTGACCACTGTATATTTGCCGCACGGGTCAGGGTAGGATGCTCTAGTAGCTGTTACCACTCAGGCTGGCAGCACTTTCCTATTTTTTGTTGCGGCCCAGTCTGCGCCAAACCCAGAATGTGAACCGGCGGTAGGTTAGATGACTGAATCTGAAGCAATATATCGATTAGTTGTCTATCGTTTGGTCTTAAAATTAGTTGTATATTTAAAAAAACCAATTGTCATATGTCACCCATTCCCTCATTTGTAATTTTATTTTAAGCTCTGCTTCTGGATATCTTGTAAATGGTTTTTTATTCATGGCTATGTTAAATAAATGGTAGTTTAGCAATGTAAACACTAAATATTTTACAGAGCGGGAATTAAGTTTCCTCAGCAATAAATCATATGAATATTCAACCTCCAACTGTCCTTTTGGAACCACTAGTTGCTAACTTACTCATTGATAGAGACCTCATTTCATACAAGTCCATTCATTTGCCTTTATCCAAATTAGGACTCTGCGGATGCTGCAACAAACTAAAGATTTGGTTTGATGTTGTAATTAGACTCGTAGCTACATGCCCAGAATAGAACCACATTATGACCTGCTTAAGATTGGTTTTCTAAATATGAGCCACATTTGCTATTTCAGGTTATCACAATTGATACATAATAATGGATAGTAAACATGCCAAACAGAGTTATACAATACACTAATTAACAGCATCCAGAAACGATATGTTGTAATGGGTGGGTGCAGCCAAGAGACACTGTATGAGAGATGCATGCGCATTTCCTTGACGACTGTTTGAGTTTCCAAACTCGGTTCACTTGGAGCTGACATGAATGGTTGACTTATGCGGATTTTAACATCTTGAAGCACACCCTTTAATCCTTCCTCAGACGTTTAGCAACTTTAAAATGACATTAATGATTGACGTACGTTGTTTACATATTGTGAACCACACACTTGTACCCTTCAAGGACATTTCACCCATCACTTAATGTCATAATGTGATTGTACCTGAAGGTCCCCGCATAGATACTGCATAGCTTACGAGATGCGATTTGTGATTGATTGATTGCTGTTATAAAGAAGTTGGACTAATCTGTGTGGATTAAGACATATAAAGCCTAAAGGTATGCGTACCTGGTAGTATTGGGATGACAAAATTACGCTGAAGACAGTATATCTAGATCAGGATAAAAGCACAGAACGATTTGCAGAAGCGAGAGACGAATAGACATGTTGGATATAATGGCTTTATGATAGAGTAAGTAACCAGGAGTTTTTATTATATCAGTTACTAAGTTATGGCACCACTGAAAGGCAAATCACCGGTATTGTCGAGAGCATTGTCAAATTATCGCGAGCATATTTGGTCATGTAGCATATGATCTGTGCGGTATGCATTGCCATGCAGCAAATCAAATGAATTGTTCGTCGAGAGACGAATAGACATGTTGGATATAATGGCTTATGATATATACCAGGATAGTTATATATATATATATATAGTCGAGATATATATATATATAGATATATATATATAGCATATAGATAGAGATATATATATAGATATATATATATATATATATATATATAGATATAGATATATAGAGAGAGATATCTATATATATATATATATATATATATATATATATATATATCTATATATATATATATATATCTATATCTCTCTCTCTCTATAGATATATATATATCTATCTATATATATATATATATATATATATATATATATATATATATATATATATATATATATATATATATATATATATATATACTTTTTGCAAGGAAATGTTCGGTGTTTACGCCTTTCAGTTGGAAGCATGTGTTTGCTAGATGCTTTTTCATAGATATATTCTAGTCTTACAATAAATTTAAGGGCATATGTATATAAATATATTTATATATGTATACACAGGAAAGATCAGTTATGTAATACGCTGATGTGTAAGCCGACAGGGTCGACTAGCCACTGTAGGCTGCAACGTATTAGTGTGTGTTTTCATTTGTCAGTGCTAGTCGATCATATACAAATTCGATTCCACAGAGCCTGCTTAGTTCTACCGCTTATTTATGGGCATTCATTTGAATTTCATTAAGGATAGCGCATTGTTGATCGATAGGATATGACTGGTGTAGATCTCTGTGTTTTGAAGCCCTCATTGTGTTATAAAAGTCTGCAAGATTCATCGACCATGTCTCCTGAGATATGAAGACCCTAGGCTTCAATCCTGATAAATTAAAGTGGGGAGAATTAAGGCGCGACAGTGCCGTAAACCCACGGCGGTAAACCCACGGTATTTTTTCAAACAGTATAAAGATAGGTAGTTTGTCAATGTCGCAGTATTTATTTGTCTGTTTTTGTCTAGCTGCTAAAATGACTCGAGTGAATTATTCTAGTAGTGTTGAATATGCTAAGCCGTCGATTCCTCAACGATTTTGGCCATAGAAGACTGCTTTCAATATTGTTTGCAAATACAGAGCGACGGGTTTAAACAATGTCCCATGCAAAATATTTATCATGTATCGCCCAAAACTTTTTCTTTTTCAGTATGTAAAGTTATATGGTGCTAATTACCTTTATTTTTGGGGGGGGGGGGGGGGGTGATGGAGGGCTCTTGTTTCAACAATGCAATCCCATCAGAGCATCAATCCGCAAGTTGTTTTAATGGAAAACTGTCTAAGATTTTATTTAAAAATACCTTTCAATGCATATACGATCCCATCAATAGACTTAAATAAAGCAAACACTGTCAGCTACTTTAACACAAATGGACATCTATTTTACTCTCATACATTAATATATCAACTCATGATACGTAGAAAAATAAATAATATAGATGACAGAGCAAAGGTGTTTATATGTAGAATCTTATACGCATATGTAGCCTAGCAGGATGGTGTGCGCAGTTTTCTTTAGACCTAGCAGTACCATTGCGTATCTTTTTACTTGTATGCCAAGTTTACTGCTGATAAACTCACACAACAACCAAATGTATCACCCATTTGATATAATTGTCAGTATGATCCAAATGTTGCATACCAACCAACGCAACATTGATTCACCGAGAGATAAAATTAACAAACGTGCTGTTCTTATTACAGAGAAATGCAACTAGTACACGAACAGCCACGCAGGATATTACTTTGATGCGTGAGTGATTTTTTAGCATTGGTTATTTATTTGAGGATAAAAGTGAGGATGTCTAGTGATTAACCGTTCTATAACAGTCTGAGAACGTCGATGGTGCAGCTTTAAGATTTCAACAAGCAGATTACTCAAGGTATTAATGTAGTGATGTTTAGAGCATAATTCCATGTTTGGGTTGCGCCATTACACATCAATATCCGTAAGTGACTTGAATAGTGGGATCTCTCGCGAAAGTAAGACATTGAACGTATACTATTCAACGCAAATCAAAGGCACGAGCTTGTGTTATGTTTTGCAGTGATCGGTAAATTGTATTTTACATTTGAATGAGAGCTGTAAAATGTATTATTTGATTTTTGAACCAAATCATCCACTTTGGAACCATAAATGATATGCATTGCAGGTGTAATGAACTTGTCACCCCCTATTAGTGGCCAATTAATATATCGAGTGTTTGTACATGAAGCTACGTGTGGCAATGTTTTCACTCCCTTCAAATCGATTATCTAAACTGATTAAATTAGAAAACGTGGATCATGAATTGTTAGCAATGCACAGTTCCGACTGTATGGACTGACATAATACCATTTATGTGCACTTCGATATTATTTATCATGCAGTAGAAGTATCATATTCATACGTAATGTGAGCCATGTCTTGATCATATTGATGAAGCAATCAATTTTATGTCCGAATGCAATTTCCTTAATGCATTAAACCAGGACATGGTTAGCGCATAATCTACTAAAAAGAAACCACAAAATAGTGCTGCCACCAAATGGAACAATGACAGATATCCATTAAAGTATGTAGAATATAATTCATCGCTGGCAGAATGATACAGAACATCATGCAAACAAAAATAGACTTTTCTTTCTGCATTAATGGTTTGCCCAGTTGCCGCCACTACATTTGTGTCGCAGGCACAATTACTAAATTCCATGGTGGCCATCTGTCGCGTTAACAAGCCACTTGTTGTCACAATGCTTGATTATTTACACCGAATGCGACCTAAACTTCACTCTATATAACACACGAGGCTGAAAGCCTGTGCCCACCGAATGAATATACACTAAACTAATAGTGAGCAACAACTTTATGACAAGCGGAACGCTTGTATCCACCAAGTTAAGATACATCGAACTAAAAGTGAAATATTACATTATGACATTCCATGGAATCATTCATTCAACTTTTTTTCCTTCAGCACATTATATGTCTTCATGGTCATGCAAAGTATTCGTGATTTCACAAGATATTGGGATGATGACAGGTGCCAAACAATATACGAAACACATGGCAATTATTATCGTCGACCAGATGTCTTGCTCGCTTTCGTCCATGGCAAATATAACGCCAATGCACCGTCCGCTATATGTGCTAAATAAATGTATCGCTGCTATTGTATAAGAGAATTTTTTTGCAATCGTATATTATCATTAATAATAATAATAAACGTACTTCTTTAAAAATAGATTAGATATCTACTGTATATACATTATTTTGAAAAACAGACGCACGATTCGAGCTGAATCCCAATCATATTATAGTTACATTAATTTAGAGCTGGCAGAAAATAAATTGCATAGTAAAATTAACCTAGGTCAAGTCAAGTGTCGCACGTCGCCCACGAAAGCTGCACCGGGGGATGATAAATGTATTGCTATTACAATGATAAATGTATTCCTTTTGCAGTAAGCAGGTGATTCCCAATCACCACCTTCATTCTGTTGTTATCTCACTATTGTACGTGTTATTGTATGTTGTTATTGCTACCTAAATGTGCACCTCTAACACAGCAGACGTATAGCGAATAGCCGCGACGTTATTACGTAACATCAATCGTCTGGTTGGTACCTATAATTACATTGGTACTCACTGTAGTTGCCACATATATCGATGCATAAAAAGCCGAAAACTATACGCGAGTACTCTATTATACTCCACTCACCCATTTTTAATGTGCGAAACACAACACATAATATTTTGCTTCGCTATTTATAGTGGTTGAACAAAGCAATCTCATTTATAACTTAATATCCGTATTTCCTTTCTGTCAATGATAGTCAACGTCGGATCCCATCAAAAACACTACACATAGATAAGATCAAAACGAATCATACCCAAATTCATTAATTGAATTTTTCCGTTCTCTTTTGCAAATCGGCTGTATAATAAGAATCTAATCATAATGCAGCTTTGGGAAAGAGAAGGGCTAGGCATTTGAACTGTTATACACTGTATCCACTGTATGTAAGAATTATCAGACAAAACGACAATCAACTGCTCACTTTATGATGGTAAGGCAATATTGATAAAGCATGATGTTTGTCATCAACCCTATCAATACAATCATTAAGCCTGTCTTACGCAGGTGGTTGCAGGATAAAACGCTGAAGAACAGATATTCAGAACGCAGAAAAGTAATGCCCACAATACGCATATTTAGACGCAGCCCTACAAGAATGGTTACCAATTAAAATGGTAGCCATTTTATTCGGCATTCCTTTAATATATGAGAATATTAAAACAAATCGAACCACGTGCCGCATTGGGTTTCTATAATGCACCAACTGCAAATGATATAGGCAAAGTATAAATGCGAGCAAAACGAGTTTGCTTTTCCTCGATATTGGTTGCTGAGCGCTACGTATATTCGCTTCTTCTCACATTGAATGGAAGGCGTAAATGCAGGAAAATAGGAAATAGGTTTAGGGGCTTGCACATAGGCATACATTTTGGAAATATCTTGCAGCGGCTGGTTAGCAATATGGAACTTTGAGTCATGCATGTAAAACAATAACAAATTTTAATAGTATTTGTCTCGTTGTGTCGCATATAATTTATGAAGAAATTTGGTTTGTACAAATAGCCATGTTACAAGCAAATCGGCATTAAAATTCATCATCTGCGATCAATGTTCGCAAAAGATATCCCCTTCCAAGCGCTTGAGTTCCTACGAGCACTACTTGGCTCGCAAGTATCTTCGAATCATTTGAGAGTGAGGATCAGAATCTTGTAAAGTTATCTAATAAGCTATACAACTGAGGCAGACCGATCGATGGCTTGTCAATGTATCCGATGGACATCGCTATATTCAGAGTTTTCACAACATTGTCCATACCAATCATTCAAACAGAGCATGCATACTGTGACGTCTTAATCCCGTGTTACCGCATCGGTGCATGATCCTGATGATACAGGATACAGCTATCAATAACTTCGAATTATCAGGGGTCTTGCCTTGGCAGCAAACGTCGGTGCTTCGATGATTGTGGAGTGATTCTGGATTTTGGTAATGCCGCACTTGATAAATAGACGCGCTGGTGCAATAAATGCCCTCAATGAAATAACTTGGACAAAGGTCTCTTGTATTATTGGAATTTGTGCTACCAACCTACTCAGCTAAGTAACAATAATCCAATAACGACGACTAACATTGATTAACACGGTGGCTGCATGGTACCAGTGTTGTCATAGTTAAGCCATCCATTTCAGGGCTGTGCATTCACTCCACTCAGTCTGATCGTGAAGATGAATACCACATTTGCTTCATTTCTTATGCATTGTGACAATATTCCTAATGTGCACTTCATATACAGAACAGGCATTAAAGAGCAAATTACATAGCTCTTGGTGTTGCTTTTTGGGTACTTAATGTGGGCGCAGGTTTCCCGAAATGATTGTCTCTTAAATTGGATCTTCTTTATCTTTAATAACATCACAAGGATGTTGTGCTGTATGGACAAGTAATATCCTGTCTTCCAGAAGTGCGTCCAGGGCGCTTCTAAGCGAGCTGAGTTGTCTGACGTGTGCAGCCGAAATTAATGGACCACAAACACGTATCGTGCTTTATGTACCTTAGAACCGTTACGCCGAATATTATAGAACACCCTGGCTCCGATATAACCACTGATGCCGCGAAGTCTTGTTGACTATGTGTCAAACAGAGAAATAATCGCGTAATCAAAATGATTACTTATGTAGTATTTTGCCCATGTGACGGTAATAGCACAATGTTTGATGTTGTGTTTGATGTTGTGTGCGAAATATTGAGGTTCACCAAAATCAGGAACACCGAGCAGTATAACTTATTTCCGTTAATAGTGTCCCTGAATATCTTATTGATCTCGATGCATGATTGCACGGTGGCATTGCCCTTAATAATTAACAAAATTTGACTCGATATTGTCCGTTTCTCCGTTGGTAAGTTTCACCAACCAATCATTATACCGCTACAATGGATCAGCACAATAGTGTTGGGCCAGCGCAGTGCATTTATCAAATTAGTCGCCCTGTCTAGCAAGCGAAATCGGTTTGTCACTCTGTTGAACAATTGTCACTCATACGCTACTATAGTGGTGAAGGATGCAATTTAGGCGTATCTTAATGATGCCATTCAATTAAAATTACTTTTCGTTCAATTGATGAAAACAAATACTGCTTTGTTGAACAGCCGAGTCGCAGCTTGTCAATTCCGGTATCGAACTAGTGGCACTGAAAGCTTTGTATCAATGTAAGTCTATAACGTAGCGGGTTGAAGCTGATATTATACTTAGGCACTCGCACTGTGTGCGACATCACACGCATCTTCAGAAGGCGCGCTTCCCGGATAGAATAATTCAAGGCAAGACGCTTCCCTCAGGTCAAACGACCATCGGTTTCTCTTGAAGGCGTTCCCAAAGCAATTGTTTCAAATGGTAAGGAAGTTATAGTAAGCGCTAGATAAGATAAGGACGCATTTCGTGTTTGCCCCACTGACTCTTGATCTATCTCTTTGACTGCTAGTAGTCAGGGCGTTATATTGCGGAACAGGTGGCACGATACATCTACTGTTGCAGTTATTCATTTTGTTTGTCACAACACTTGCTTTGTCAGGTAGACTCAGTGATGGCCCCCCTCACCGATACGAGCAATATTTGGGCTGGCCGACTCAGTCTTAATACCATACATCTTGCTCTTTATTTCATGATGATTGCAACTTATTTTAGCATGCACAAATGTTCTGATGCAGTGGACTTCTATCCAATGTTTTTACTATAAAGAAGCTTTAATTATTGTTAACAAAATCAAGCCGCCTGACACGGTGAATGCCATATTATATCAACCCAAGCATCAGATACGTATACTTTAGATGTGTTGATTCGGGTATATATCTGTGAGCACAAACGTTTCAAAAATTTATCGGCTAGTTAATATCGCTTATCAGTCTTTTTGTGACTCTTTGGCTAGACAGCTTAATGTTGATTTATCAAAGAGTAACTCTAGCCAAACGATATAGACAAGAAGACAACCCGACGGGTTTCGCCTGTAAATGTACTGAAGCGATGTGGTATGACTGCCATTACCTCATATTATAGTGCTACCGATATGTGTTATTTAACGCACATATATTGTGTTTGCATTTTCAATATTTGGAAAATAATGTCATGTGAGATCAAATGATATGGAAGTGACAAATTCAGATTGCCAATATGAGCAAAATATTGTACACCTAGTGGGACAGTGCAGATATTATTTGCCACCGGAATGTCCATCCAATTGAGTAGACCATGATTACTGACACGACAAACACGTTCTCTTATGTAGTAGCAAATCACAACATTATAGTCTAATGCTAATAGCTATTGGGTGTGAGTAAACCCATTCGAACATGCTAACAACTGTCGCTCACGGCTCATACCTAAGTGATGAGATGCTTTCAAGAAACAAATATGGTCGTGGTTGTATTTGCATAATGCTAATTAATGATCAGGCACATTACTCAGAACAATGTGTGTGTAAAGAAAAACGGAAGCTAGTTGGATTGAGTTCGGTGATGTGGTTTTAATTAGACGGATGAATCGAATAAATTCATGATAAATCGATGTGTAATATGCGACGCAACAGAATCCATGTAAGTTACTAATCCCCAAGAGCAGCAGCAAATATTGTTAAACGTAATGTATGGTTTCGTAATTTAGCTAGTCACCAAAACAATCAAAATTACATTGAGGGGTCATATTCACATTAACGTCTATGAACATTGTTACGAGTCAAATACCGGTGCGCTGTTCTATCGGCTTTGTACACCCTGTATGTGAGTGACGCCGTAATATGCTTTTGTTATCTTAGGACGATGTTGTCATTTGGGAATTCGATTATCAAAGGGCTGTTATGCAGTTTTACAAATATTACCGGCTTATATTATGTTAACGAATAACGGATTATCATCATTTGCGTCCATTTTGATCATGTCTTTGTTGGATGGTGGGTGAAACACCTGAACATTTCCCCGTTTCAGGTATCCGGTTTTGCGAAACCGAACTCCTTACTTTATCACTCAAGATCGCCGGCCGGTCAGGTGTCAATATTAATGTGATTACATGTCTTGGGTTAAAGATCACATGAGAAGTTAAACAATTAACACGGTGTTGCAATATTAATCGACTGGCGTGGCATTACAACGCAGATAAAATATTCATGGGAATATCCCTATCGTAAGACATAAATCTTGTATATTTTTCACAATCTTTGTTGGTTCCAAGGCAGAAATTATACGAGTATGTTATTCGCAATCCTTGCATATATTTAAACAAAACGACAACACATTAGCTATGATATACTAAATAGTACAGGGTTTATTAAACCTGCCTGCTTGACTGCGTCTTTAGTTAGAGATGTCATATCTTGTAGCTTGCTGGCTCACTGATATTTTACATGACATTCTCAATAGACTGATCCCCATCTGTTAGCAGTATGATATGATCTAGTGTACGGTGCTACTAAAAAAGCAAACATAGTTGCAAATGAATAATATGCAGCAGTAATACGTTAAGATCTTATCTTAACTATTCGTCAAGCGCAGTCCTATCTTTATATCTGGAAAAAGGAAGAGCTGTTATTGTTTTAGTGCACATACCATAGCATGGGTTTGATATTGACACTCACCTTTTATTGTGGGACTGTACTGCGCTTGACATACCATATGTTCGTGTATGTAATTCGGTAAATGGCTGCCATACGAACCACCCGGGTTTTATTGAAGGTTGATTTATTTGGACACCCTGACAGGCGGACGAATTTATTCACAACTGAACGATATTCATCCAATTACACAGAGCGACCTTGACATTTTTTTTAACTAAGTACACCTAGGTTACCCAAGATATTGTTATATATAACATCGCAGAGCAACAATGCTTTCAACGGTTTTATGCTACAAAAACATTAAATGGCGATGGCCCCACCAGCCTATTTTGGCTGTTTCCGCAAACATTATAAGATAACTTGCTTATATGTTATTATATTGTCATCATTACTTGCAAGACAATAGAGTCAAGAATAACCATGTCTATTAGCTATCTTTCTTGTGGGTGACGTCATACTAATATTTAGATACCTAAGCTTTTATTAACATCGCAAAGATGCCATACATATTACACCAGTGCAATCGATTTTTATGTACAAGCCGCGTGTTCAAAAATGCTTTTGAACTGATAACTGGCCCCAGTGTTGTAGCACAAATTTTGTTTGATGCATTACTCTCCCTGCCGAGTTTCGCAATTATATGTCACTCCAAGTAAGCATATCGGATGTCCTATTGTCCATAATATATCACCACACAAAGAGCAAAGGTGATCAATCAATATTAACGATTTGAACGTTAAATCATTTATGTTGCTAGTGTAATACAAAACACCTGTAGGCACTCGAGTGATGTCTTCACAATCCATCCATATATCAACTGTCGAAAGATACTTATTCGGATTAGCGATTTTTACATGTAAGATTGTATCACGATGGCAGAGACGCTTCTGCCGAGTATATCATCAGACATATTAAGTCTCTGTGGCAGTTAACAAAACCCTGTCAAGTTACATTATACTGTCATGGAGTGGTCCCCTGTTTGTGAAATCAATTTGCATTTCTAGCACTAATTAAACAAAAGCATGTCTGGCTTAGGTGATTTGTAAATACTCGAGTGAATATGCAGTTGATCAAGTGCTGGGGAAATCAATATATATGTGTTTCAACGTTATATCGATTAGTTCAGTTAGTCCCGTTTTTATTGTTAATTCGAAGTATTATAATAAAAGAATAATGTTTAAGTTTCTGCTACTGATTGATCGTAAGTGTTGCATTTCGGTATGGCGATAAAGATCCACCCAGTAAATGTCAGCCAGGACTCAAGGCACCCTTCTAAGACTACATATACTTAGGATTCTGTCACTAAATAAGAATCGTCGATTAGAATGTCATTTACAGCGGGAACACCCCAAAAGGTAGCCGGGATAAAAGCAAAACAGAAGATCTCTATGCAGCCAAACGTACCTGTCCCCGGTTGGTGATGAATTCATCTCCTTGTCATTACTCGGTACAATTATCTGATACCTATGTTTGGCGTGCAAATGGCCAAGTTACACAATACCACGAGGTATCACACATATCAAACAATGCATCTCTATCATATCACAAGGAAAGGCTTTGCCAAGATCCTGACAACTGAAAGAAGGCTTGGGGAAAGCGATGGGAATATATCAACTACTGTAAGTGAAGTAGCATATTACAATGTCAAAATTGCACCAGTCAATACAGAAGTTGTACTTTATGTCAGACATATGACGTAGGAAAAGGACATCGATCCATATTGAGCATTTTGATTACTGTCGGAGAGACGAGTTTTATGACATATTTTCATGTTTCGATTATGTTGATAGCTAATGCCTGCAACATGATGCACACCTTTAAACTTTTATATCTGCCTCTAGGTAAGGTATTCATATGCAACGACTCATATATGAGAGCCTATCTGTTGCTCGTATCTTGGGAGAGTACTTTGATACATGTTTAACTATAATAAAATGATAAAATGCCTACGCATCATGAGGCTTTCTTATGAAGAATACATCGACTTAAGTTTACTTATCAAGCCCATATTGGCAACTGCTCGTTTTAGCACAGGATAAATAGTTCTAACACAGGACAAATAAAAATATCTGTCCTTGCCATCGTCATACACTTAGTGCAAGCACGAAAACATTTTTTAATCGATTCATCAAGCAGTCAGTGCCTCGATTTGGACGATTGTTTGATGTTGTGATCCTCCATGTCTCCCAGAAAAGTGTGAATCCTCACTGTCATATCTTTCTTCTTATCATCTTATATGTACTGCACGATGTTCAAAGGGCATTGTTTGCATAATCATTGTGCTTATGTTAGATGTCCTGACCTGGGAGAAAGGGAGTATTTCGTGGCGATATAATCGTCCCCATATGTTGGACAATCATGTGCAAGGGCCATAGCTTCTTTATTTAGTTTAGTCCAGGTTAATGCTTGATGACCAAACATAGCCATAATTGAGAGTTATATTATTCTTATGTCGTTATATTTTGCAAATAACGTTTGCGATATGCTGACATATCAGCATGACCTCGAATGCAATGTCTAGGGATAGAACCGATGGATTGCAGAATGTTTATAAAGGTTCCGTGGCACAATCAATTGATTCGTGTTCAGGGATGTGTACCGCTGAGGTCCTCGTGGTAACGTTTGTTGCGGCCCAGTCGAGGCCTCTTTTGGAAAGTGAGATAAGGCGCCTACATTAATGAGTTCGTCATCTCGTTATTTTATCATAATTTCATGCGTAGCCTAATGGGCTCTCGTCTACACTAGATACGTATTGTAAACACTTATGCTTTATTGATGAAGTTCTGCAACAAATCTCTGCTGCAGATAAAAAGGGAATCATAAACCATATGAGCCTGCGATTCGATTGATATCGTAACCGCCTTCCAGATCTTCATTATTTAGCAATATGACCGTAATAGGCACTCATCTAATATACTGCATATCATTCATAGTTTAACCGATCCGTTACCTCGTTGGCATCATTAAACATTTAAACCATCATGGAACGATTTTCGACTGCTTTTGGAACGGCAAGAATATTATCAATGCTCTTCTACTAAACAGATAGCAATCAACACAACTATTAAGCATTCAATCTTGCTAGCATCTCACGGGTTTTTGCCTGAGCATAAACCATGATATCATTGATTGTTTTTAGCAAAAAAACTGTTTGTAGTGACAATCGAAATAGGCTATGTATATCTTAATCATGGTGATTCCCGCAATGATATATTGCAAATTAGGTGTTATGTGATTCATAGGGAATACCATTTATTTGCTTGATAGTTGTGTGTTGTGAATCGTAAATCAGCTCTTAATTCATAAGTGACATGATTTACTTCACCACAGTTGATGAAAGCTTTCATGGAAATTGCTGAGATTCCTACACTTTCCTTCAACTATGGAAATTAATTAAATTGATTCATTGCGCGTTGGGATATGGCGCATTTTGCCACTTACGCAGTACAAAGTATATATGGTTACGGATGAGTATCCTAACGGTGTACCAACGATCACCAAACGATAATAGTAACAATCGACAGTCTTGTACAACAGTAATCGAGAGGCTTGTACAAGCCGAGCTAAAGGGCGCAATTCACACGAATCAGTTATAGACAATTAAGCAGGGCAGAAAGTATTCCCATGGTCATGTTAAGTGGGATGCGATTGTTTATCATCGCACCACGCACCGATATTATCTTTCAACGTGCATGTTCGCCGCCAATACACCGATAGATATATATATATCTTTCAACGCGCATATATATATATATATATATATAGTAGGTTCGCCGCCGATACACAAACATATATATATATATATATATATATATAGATACATATATATATATATATATCTATATATATGTATATATATGTACATCTATATATATATATATATATTTACATGTATATATATGTATGTAAATATATATATATATATATATATATATATATATATATATATATATATATATATATATATATATATATAGATATACATATTTATATATATTTATACATATTATATATATAGTCTGTCACCTACTATAAGCCCGTTAACATGATGAACAGCGATAGTAATTATTGTAAGTGAAGTCACAGGGGCAGCAAGAGTTTTTCTTGGAGCAATCCACTTAAACGCAATGAAGGAAATAACGTTCTTTCTGCGAGGTTTGTTTTAGACTGACAACGATAACGTTTTGTGATGAACGAGTAACACATGTACAGCTTATCTAATGAAATGATTGAGTAGGTTTTGCACATGAGTAGCGACTTTGCAAGTTGGTGATGATATTTGCAACCGTGATGAATATGGGCAGTTTTAAATGTTGGAACTCTTCAGTAGCATTACCTAATTAGCAAAGAATTTTGCTCACCCAGAATGCGAGCCCCAACGCTCGAACGTGCTTCTAATGTGATTCGATGGCAAGGAACTTTACAATTTGTCTGATATATAGGTAGGCACTAGAAATCGTTTAGTATTTTGTATTTGCCTTCGCTGCCACAAAAATCGGCACCTATATATGACCGTTGGAAGCGCTTTGGTCATCCGGTCTTTCGGTCGATGGATTGAATGAATGGGCAATGTGCATCGTTTTATTCAACAATCCTTTATCGACTTTATTGCCAGTTGCAAGTTGGTGATCATGGGCCGTATCCATAACGAAACTGAAGTCCGAAAATTCAGGTTGCAAGCTGAGCTGGCCGTCTCGACCGTATTCATAAAAAATCTTCTATTGGTCTCAACGCTGAGTAAGCTAGGTAGCTGACTTGGAATCTCAAGCTCAAACTTAAAAATGAGAAAATGCTTTCACAATGATGAATAACATAATAACTGTTTTTAAAATGAACCAAACCAGCCGTTCATTATTTATAATACACTACTGTGTTTCGGGATATGCAGCTTCACTACGTGATAACAAAGCGGAGAATCCTTTGCAAAAGCTTCTAACGGGGTGTTGTTGGACTGCTAAGGAGTGAGTTGGCTTTCAGGGGATTTGAATAAGGAATGGTTGGTAATATGCGTATAGTGGGTGGGAGTTTCTTTATGAATGAACGTATTATTAACGATTTGTCATGTTATAGTGATTCTTCTTTAGCCTAACAATATGAACAACGGCGCCAAGATTCAAAGGAAATCAGGCACGAGGCCGAAACGTCTATTAGTCCATGATGAAATGGCAGATATTGAAAGTTTGACCCAGTAACAAACCTCAGCAATGAGTATTTATATTTATCGCGCAATTATAATGCTATTAGTGCAAGCATAGTTGATGGAATTATTTCCAACACGCGTGGATAAACCATGATTAGATTGTCAATTATAAAGCCTAGTAAGTGTGTAAATTGTCTCCACAAGAAACAATATGGTCCATTGTGCCGTTGGCATTGTGGTCATGTTCATAGATAACAATGCCGTAGATTGGAGTGCTGTGGAATGTGTTAAATTGCAAACGTGGGCTAGTGTGGACTAAACTATAAAAAAGCAGATATTTCGATTCCTTCGATCATTCCTTGTCATTTTATTCACTTTTCTTTCCAATGAACACATAATGACATATTTTTCCTTTTATCTGTAAGAAACAAACTGTGATCGCGACGGTATATGTGCGCTTTTTTGTCTGTTTGGCCTGTGAGTTGGCGGACCTAGCTGAGTTCGCGGGCTTTGCAAGTTGAGATACTGCCCCAGATATGTAATGGCAGCGTTTTCCACCGTGGTGTCGGGATTGCAGATTAGGAATTATGGTAATCAATTAGTTCTAAGTGATGGGATCATGTACTGTTAACGTCATGATACTGTGATGTTCTCTTGAATTCCTTGTCATTAACTATCATGAGTATAACCTTTCATTATAGCTATGATAGATTACAAGATCAGCTATTACGCGTATATATTAATATTTGCAAACTGAGGTACAATCAATATATGACCGATGAACAGACAGATAATGTTTTTGCTTTGTGTCGTAATTAGGAAGATATAGAATGGGAACATCAGTTTGATATGATGGTTTATGTTTGTTGTTCACACGAAATGAAGATATTTTCCCGTAGCTTTCATCGTGCTATAACTACATTATTACACCTCCTGATTGTCCAACCTAAAATCAATCCTGCAAGTCAAATGTATGGCGATTCTATCTAATTGTCAAGAATATGTGGTGGTGTAGAAATAGTGTAAAACGGTAAAACGATGACCTGTCGCCAACAAAAAAGAGCGAGGAAACAGGCTACCCGATTGTACAAATGCAACGATCTGAGTAAGTAAATTCACATTTTTAGTGTCAGTTTGCAGAGACAACAGGTTTAGTATTGTAACCCTAGATCCATCCAACGAGAAAAAAAACAGATCATATATATTGTACGCAACAACGATGATGGCACACATAAATAAGCATGTATAAGCTCACAACAATATATATACATATATATATATATATATATATATATATATACATATATATATATATATATATATACATATTTATATATATATGAATGCATATATACATATATAAATACTTTATATATATTCATAAACAAATATATATATATATATATATATATATATATATATATGCATGTATTTAGATAGATATATATATATAAATATGTATATATATAAATATATATATATATTAATAAATATATATATATATATGCACACGTATATTTATATACATATATTTATATGTATATATATATATTTTTATATATTTATTAGCATATACATACTTTACATACACAGATAATATATATATAGATATGTGTATGTGTGTGTATGTGTATGTGTATGTAAGTATGTGTATGTGTATGTAAGTGTTTATCAATATAAAAGTTTGTATATTCATAAATATATATATATATATATATATATATATATATGTATATATATGTGTATATATGTATATCTGCATATGTATGTCTACGTATGTATATATGTATGAATCGATATATATATGTAAATGTATACATTTTATATATATATATATATTTATGAATATATATCTATATGAACATTTATATATATAAGTATACATATGTATATATTGCCTATATATATATATATATATATATATATATATATATATCATATATGTATATGTGTGTATATATATATTCATATATATATATATATGTATATATATATATATTATATATATTTATTTATATATATATATATATATATATATATATATATATATATATATATATATATATATATATATATATATATATATATATATATATATACATCATGCTACGATATATGCCATGCAACAATATATATATCATGCATAAATATCATGCTTCATGTACAAAATAACTGTTTCAGGTGACTGGCAATGCGTTAATGCTTCACTGATATTCATGAATGCAATTGATTATTACCTGGTATTCAGATTTATATCCATGGTGACACCCATATCGAAACGCTTGTTAAAGGCAAACTCCCAGAGCACTGACGTAAGCCTAATTTATTGGATAAATCTGTGCAAGCGGATTTGCCTTCCTTACAACATAATTTAGGCAATTTCCTCAATCACAGCACGGATACACTAACATATTTAATTATAATTCAGTTTCATCAAAGATCTTGCTGTAATAAGATACCCGGTTCGGAGGTTTACGTTGTGAAGCTAGCGACTAGCGCGCCACCTGGTTTCGTGGAAGCTAAAATGTAAACAAAAGCGCGTGGCTCAATTCCAAAAGATCGATCGGCGATGATAAAGTCAGTACCTAATAACAAAGCCAATTGACACCTTTTTATCGATTTGTGTGACGATTTATTAACTACACTATTTTTTATGAACATTTTAACGAAGTCGCATATATCAGTATCTACCCCAGGCATACTCCCGATCGAACGGTAAAATACATACTTACTCAGACGTCCTGTAGGGCTGAATTTATCCCTTTGTAAGACAGTCGGATGTCTAGTCTAGCCTTATTTGTTCTTAAAAGATTAATCTGAATATTATTGGTTTTGTCATTAGTGTGGACATATTTGCAGCGGAATAAAGAACCTCCACCGAATCAACAAGCTGCATTGTCGATTGATGGGGTGCCCTGTGCGTTTGATCTTATTATGTAGTACTACAACATGTATTCTTGCTTATTTTGAATAACAATATAATGATGAATTATTTCAGGACAGAGCTTACATTACAAACATGATGCAGCATGAATTTAGTCATCATTAACTCTCTCTCACTCTCTCTCCCCTCTCTCTCTCTATCTTCTCTTCTCTCTCTCTCTCTCTCTCTCTCTCTCTCTTTTTTTTTTCTCTGTATTTCTCTCTCTGTCTTTCTCTCTCTATACACACGCATATATATATATGGATATATATATATAATCTATATATACTCATAGATCTAGATATATATATATTCGCCTAGATCTCGCGTCTCTTGGCTGTAATTTCTCTCTCCCTCTCTCTCTTATCTCTCTCTCTCTATATCCCTTCTTCTCCCTCCTGCTCCATATCTGTGGGGCCCCCCTCTCTGTCTCCTGCCTCCTCTCATGCTCATGTAGACAATACCTGTGTTTCGGTGACTGGCAATGCGTCCGGCTTCACTCTATATGCAGGAATGCAATTGATTATTACCTGGTATTCAGATTTATATCCATGGTGACACCCATATCGAAACGCTTGTTAAAGGCAAACTCCCAGAGCACTGACGTAAGCCTAATTTATTGGATAAATCTGTGCAAGCGGATTTGCCTTCCTTACAACATAATTTAGGCAATTTCCTCAATCACAGCACGGATACACTAACATATTTAATTATAATTCAGTTTCATCAAAGATCTTGCTGTAATAAGATACCCGGTTCGGAGGTTTACGTTGTGAAGCTAGCGACTAGCGCGCCACCTGGTTTCGTGGAAGCTCAAATGTAAACAAAAGCGCGTGGCTCAATTCCAAAAGATCGATCGGCGATGATAAAGTCAGCTGTATTTAAAAAATTTAACAAAGCCAATTGACACCTTTTTATCGATTTGTGTGACGATTTATTAACTACACTATTTTTTATGAACATTTTAACGAAGTCGCATATATCAGTATCTACCCCAGGCATACTCCCGATCGAACGGTAAAATACATACTTACTCAGACGTCCTGTAGGGCTGAATTTATCCCTTTGTAAGACAGTCGGATGTCTAGTCTAGCCTTATTTGTTCTTAAAAGATTAATCTGAATATTATTGGTTTTGTCATTAGTGTGGACATATTTGCAGCGGAATAAAGTTACCCAAAACCTCCACCGAATCAACAAGCTGCATTGTCGATTGATGGGGTGCCCTGTGCGTTTGATCTTATTATGTAGTACTACAACATGTATTCTTGCTTATTTTGAATAACAATATAATGATGAATTATTTCAGGACAGAGCTTACATTACAAACATTGATGCAGCATGAATTTAGTCATCATTAACTCTCTCTCACTCTCTCTCCCTCTCTCTCTCTCTATCTCTTTCTCTCTCTCTCTCTCTCTCTCTCTCTCTTTTTTTTTCTCTGTATTTCTCTCTCTGTCTTTCTCTCTCTATACACACGCATATATATATGTACATATATATATATATATATATATATATATATATATATATATATATATAATATATATATATATATATATATATATATATATATATATATATATATATATATATATATATATATATATATATATATATATTTTTATATATATGCTAGAACATTCGCTTATTTGGTGGAAAGGCCTTTGTCAATTCAAACAGTTATTTGCTGGCCAGCGCAGAAATGCCCATTTGTCTTTGACTTCTAGTCAGACATACTCGCAAGTCATAACGAAGTTGGTTGGCTGCTGCGCGTCGAGCAGCTTCCAGCAAAACAGTGTGCGCTGCCTACGCAGTGTCACGGAATTTGTCGGGTGAGCTGCCGAGTCGGGTATCTTATTATAGCAGGATCTTTGGTTTCATTCCGGCGGCCACAATATGCTCGCATGAACAACCGAAAAGTGACGGAATATCGGATTTTGCGTCACTCTCAATACACGGATGGTCAGCGATAAATGGGTTATTCGTGAAGCTAAGACAGTACCCTTTAAGTGCCGTCATCTATTTGACAAAAAAGATGATGCCCACATTAGTTACATCCGCACCACAAAAAACCAATATGGATGAATAGCAAAATGAACCGACAGTGTTGCTGCGCACTGACACATTACCATTATCCATGAACTAGACAAGCTCTTGCCTACGCCTACAAGTACTGTTACAGGTATCATAACAATAGAATGGCACTTAACCGAAACAATTGAACACATTGCAAGAGACACTCGTGTTTTCTTTCTTATCATAACTGAATTAATTGGAATTATATGCACGATTTGGTAATTGTTAACATTATTTGCAATATATTTGATGGTCTTTTAGTGCGCTCAACATGTTTCAGCTTCGCTTCTAGGATAACTTTGCAGCGGAGCCTATCCCTAAAGTCAAACAAACATTGCAATGAAGCATGTTGATTGTTGAGGGCCTGTGAACACACTTTCAAGCTAGCACAAGTCCGTGCAAAGGTAAAATCACAAGGCATGATTTAGTCAAATAGATAGCGGAACTCAGCCTACAGGGAATCTTCTTTTTTACACGGGGCGTTAAGCAGACTAATACATGACGTCAGATTGACAAGGTTGTTCAAGAGAGATAACAAATCGGAGATATAATACAAAACAGCTGCTCGATGATTTGCTTTATGGTACAGGGCCAATCCAATGGATTTAGGTGTTCGAAATAGTAACCTAATACAAGCCTGAATCATGTGCCGCAAGTGTGTATCATTCCGTCTACCCGCGAAAATAAAAGTGGCGACTGACAATGAAACGATTAAGGATGAGAGGTTATTATCATGGTAAATCATAACCTTTCTTTAGTAATGTATTCTATAGTGGATATTACCCAAAACGCATGAATGTAAGTACATTGTGTACTCATTTCGATGTACATAGCATATGGCTGAGTGGCAATACTAAGTGCTAATATGGGTCACACAAAGCCATTTATCAGTGAAAGCCACTGCAGCAATAATTTTGTTAGTGAGAACATTTACTGCGATGTAGCGAAGATCTCCTGACTCATGCAGTCAGCTTAGGATAGTTGGACATTTTGAATATGTGCGATCAATTTAATAGTACCTTCATCAGTTCCGTTGGAAACCGATGAAGTTATTACAAATTCATGTATTTGTCAAACAAATGGTTCGGCAACGATAATCGGGTGACATGTTATGATGCTCTGTACTGTACATTTCCGCATTCCTAATCTCACAGGTTCGAGAAAAACGTTGAGTTACTCCGTCTGGTATGATCGTATGCCTGCTCAGATGGGCAACTTGTTTTCTATACATGCTTTGTAGCGAATCGCCAATGACAATAAGGTCGGGTATTAACCGTCATGTTGACTGATATCGACTGCTATTGTTTAAGATGGAAAACGCAAGGTCGTATCTATATCATCAAATTATTACATTGTTTATGAAGTATAAACTGTCTAGCCGAGGAGACCCTCACAAAGGGACAGATGAACGATATCGTCCACCCAATGTATTTGATTAGCGTGCGCGCGAATGTATTAATGTATATTTCGTTTGATTTGAAGGATGCATGCTCAAAGCTTATATGGAATAAGATACGATGATGTTCATTCCGCAAGCTTCATGAACATGTCGGAGAATGCTAAGCTGACAGCCATCCCTAGATGACAATAATAACATTTGCGAACTACGACCTTAATGTAATGAGGTTACATAATGACTATATTTCAAAGTAGTTCATATTCACGTGACCATACAAAATTCTTCTTGCGTTCGGGTGTTTGTCCACCGTGCTATCCATCAAGTGAACGTAACGCGATAAGCGACCGATATGTTGTACTACGAGGCAAAACAGCTTGGTAAATGTTATTGCTAACTCGCGTTGAGCAAACTTACTCGAGACCTCGATTTTTGTGATATCATATACAGACTGCGTATGATATAACCAGAGCGATCGCAAATATTTGTTAAATATACCGCATTTACCACAGTTTGAAGTGGCATGAATATGTTCAATAATGATTCCTGAAAAGCAAGAAATATGCAAGATATTAAGACAGTATATCATTGTTACCATATTGTATTAAGAATACCATTCTTATCAGCTGTCAAGTGGGCAGTACCCCATGCCAACAATCAGTCACTCGAAATATAATAGAATGTCATTCGAACCCTCGTCTGGAGTGTCGTCCTCTGATATGAGCTATGTTCAGTATTCTATGCTGTTCAGAGACGGTAGGTTGTACAAACCGATTGTCATAGTGGCACGATCTTTTCAATAAGGATAGTAAACCTTTGATATGCATGAAAGTACGCTGACACAAAACATGCAGACACAAAACATTTCTGACGCGTTCTCAGGAAGCCTGCACAAAACGTGGCTGCCGTGTTATCTTAGAACACGTTATACGTGCATATTTCTGGTCATCCTCTGTGCGACGTGATGACAAAATCAATACAGAGCGACATGGCATTTGAGGCGGAGCAATAACGCATCCATACGACGGTACGAATCCTGTGCCACAGCAAAATGACGCTGTACCATCAATCATCTACACTCCTGTTTCTGATTATCAAGTGAACACTCACTGGTAATTTAATTGTCAAGAATAGCTTTATCGCATTACATGTAAACATTCACCAAGTGTGCTAAGATTATCAATCTGTTTTTCGTGATATTTACTGCACTTTTCAATACATATCATCAAATCAAGGATAGTTACGTACAAGAGACATACGAACGCTACCAGAAATGGCCATCATAATCTGCGATGAAAGACTACGACTGAAAAAGTACTACATCCAATATGGCATCCCATGTTTGTATACAGAACAACTGTTGGAAGAGCGCGTGCTTTGAAATTGGATCTCCGAAGATATTTGCAGCCGGGGATGTTTCGGGTATCTAGCTAACGGTCAGTCTCGTCTGAATAGGACAAATATTCGGGACGATATTCCAAATAGACACGTTTTGAATAGACTCAGTCAAAACTGCGGACACTCATTACAATGTGAAGCAAAATATACATCCGATTACTTTGTTTTTGAAGTATAAACCTAGGAAAATGTTTGTCATTCGATGGATGATAATAATCACGATTTGACCTTGCTAGTACCATAATATTCGGCGCAAAACCGAACAAAGGCATGCAAGAAAACGCATCCACACTCCCGCATGCGTATATATTAACCACCTTAGTGGCTGTGAATGGGGTTCACTGCTTATCGATCGTACGCGAGTATTATTTCTATCCAATTGTCATTCGTTGTAATGTTAGCTTATCTTCCAGAAAATCTATAATCCGCAAGTCGATAACATCTCGTTCAGAAGGTTGAAATGACTGTCCCAACATTAACAGTTACGATTAACATTACCATATGCACACGCGTTGGGAATATATTGACATACAAGTTATGACAAGACCAGACGCCCTAACGTAATTGTACTTGGTGCGGTCGCTGCACACCACTCTCAATAACTGTGGTGTAGAGTCAGCATTATGAGAGGCAGACCTGGATTACGCTTTTGTCGGGCATGATGCAACCAAAGTCTCCAAGGATAACAAAGTAAGCAGCCTGACGTAGTGTTTGATACAGGGCCTATATGTTTAACACGCCCGTCCTTCAATGATCTATATGGGTACGAGTAGACTCATTACGCGAGTGAACCCTTGTACAACATGTTAAATTGCTTCAGATAAGCAGATAAATCTATCCAATATCGATGTTGCCATACTTTGAATGTCTTGACAGCTTAAAGATATTTATACACTTTGCACTAGTGATATATGCAGAATTGAAAGTCAAATCAACCTTTACATGTATGTCATACTGTCAAATGCAACTGTTTTAGCTTCGTGTAATTTGTGCTGCGCATTAGGGGAATAAAGAGCGGCAACAAAAATACCCCTTAAATTAAGGCGAGTCAGGCGAAATCTACGCAGACGATTTTATGCCTGAAAACTCCCCCACTTAATTCATCACACCAACCCCGGAACATTGTGCGTGGCAATCGGTACCTTATGTCTGGAGCATATCACACTTAACATGTGATTCAGTCTTGCAATATAGTGGCATTACCTCGAATACACAATACGACTAAGAATCACTATGACCATAAAAGGACACATTCAAACAGCCGGGTGGCCAAGGAGCCATTAACAGCTCCTTCGATGACCACCTATCGACTTTACCAGCCACCATGCATAATAATCTATCATCAAATGAAATCCCTGGGGAATGGCATGTTCTCCCCAGTACGCAAAGGAACCATGACGATATCCTTGATAAAGGAGTAAATTAGATATGTAAGTGCGAATACCATGGATCCCATAGAGCCTGGGAAGTAATGAATTTAAATTATTCAATATGGCTCATCACCAGGAATTAACTATAGCTTTGTGTCAATTACTTTGTTCAAAAGTATCATCAATAAAATATCACCGCTAGGTAAGTTACAAAATTCTAACGATTGCGCCATTCATTTAGTGTATGAACTGGTTGTTGATCCAATCTGCTTTTGTCAACGCACCTGCCAACGTCGCTTGCCTCTTGCCGTCATCGTTAGCAAGGAACTCTCCACAACAGCTGTTGCGCTTAATGAGTTAGAGCACTGAGACGAAATAAGTAAATTGAATTTACTTGTTGACATAGTGGGATGTATTCAGTGTTTGGCTTTTGTAGGTGTGTAGGTGCGGTTACTATGGAAGGCTACAAGTGGAATCAAGAGGGTTTGATAATTGCACAACATATTACTACTTGTACCAACAAATCGTCCCATTAGCATTGTATATGTTTGCACCGTACTGTATGATAGGAAACATTAACTGAAGCAGGTGGTTATTGCTTCATTGATCCTCGACGGTAATAATAGAGTAAATATGTAGTTTATTAAATAGTATATGTTAGATGAATAATTACATCATTGTACTGTATAGAAGAGAACGTTGCGCCCAAAAGGTGTGACCAATGTGACACAATGTGTAACGTAATTGTGGTTCATCTCCTGATAGTGTGATTCTGAATCATGCTGAGCTCCCAATGTATAGACAATCCACCCTGGCGGAATACGTTTTAAATTGAGGGCAATGTAGAGATGTTGAGGTGGGAGGGGGGGATACAAGCTTGAAGTTCTGTTTAGAAATGCCATCGTACAAATGTCGTTGCATTTTAAGTCGATTTAAAATTTGCTATAATTTAGATACCTGCCTATTCTCATCTAGACGTGGCATATTACTGTAACATGCACCTGGTGTAAATACCAAAGGTTCCTGTTTGCTCGGATGTCTCTGATTATTCATCTTTTAGGCGCGCGAAAAACAACTCGGCGACGTCAGGCAACATACATTATTTTCAATCGCCCTTCGATGAAGCACTTGGTCAATAAAACATTTCAATAGTCGTCAAAGCTCAGTGCTTGCAATCGCTTAAGTGTTAGAGTGCGCATTGGTGAAAATGATCCTGTCAACAAAGACAAATTGTGGGGTGCGCAGGCACAGCAAGTAGTAGTCGCACATATATAGTGACAACATCGTCAATAAGCACTATGTACTGCGACTAAATAGGAGTTATTGGTACAATTCCTCTCTCTCGTGCATGCACTCTGTTTCAATTTTTTGTCCGGAATCATTAAATTTTTTATTCACCGCATCCTTCATCCTTTCTTTTTTTTCCATTTTATAGACCGCCCACTCCCTTCCCCTTTCCCCCCTGTTTTTAATTGTTTTACGTACGTCCAACATTCGACTTATTCATGTTATCCATGAACATGACCACATCGGCATGTTTTACACACTTACTAGGTCTAATAATCGGCAATATAATCATAGCTAATCCACGCCAGTGGAAAATAATGCCCACCACGATGTTTGCACTAATAACAATAAAATTTCACGATGAATACACGCACTATCGTCCATTCCATGTTTGAGTTGTTGTTTGACAGTCCGTTGGAAATCGCGCGTACCTGGGTCACTGCACGTCATTAGTCTACGTTGTGTCTTTGTCGTTGACGCCCAACAACCTTGTCGTTGGCGTGCAGCGTTACAACGGGCAAATTGTATGCTTATGGGGCACCTTCAATATCTACTCGAGGAGTAAAGTTCCATGAATGTGGCGAACAAAAAGAAAGTTTGGATATGCCGGGGTTTGAACCCGGGGCCTTTTACATGCAAAGCAAACGCTCTACCGCTGAGCTACATCCCCTGCATGTTTGGAAGTAATACACAATGAATCACTACCTTGTCAGTGCTAAGGCCCAATATATTCCACCCAGTTGTATATTTGTCAGCAATAATCAAACTACAGATTCAAATTTCATCAATGCATGATGTATCCAATGTTATTCAGAAAAAAACTCGAAAACGCCATTACAATGGGAAACGATTACAAAAGATTGTACAAGGGGGCACCCAGAGTTGAACTGGGGACCTCTCGATCTGCAGTCGAATGCTCTGCCACTGAGCTATACCCCCAAACGATAACTTCTCTATGCTGCATGAACTATACTATTCAGACACATGTCACATTCCCACCATTTCAATGTTTCCAATCGAATCTCATATCCATGTGCCAATGAGTTCATATGGATTCCCGCAGCCAGGAGGGGGCACTTAGCCTTGTCCTGAGTAGGGGTGTGCCCCGGGATCTCAAAAACCCGTACCCGTCATACAAGGTGAAAATGGCAAAAGCATACCCCATCCTACAAATATGGGGCCCAACAAAGCCCGTCGGGAGCCGAAAAAAACATACCCCGGCAAATGTATACTACCTCTATATACTTAAGTGCCCCCTCCCCCGGGACCTGCAGCCACACGGCGAGTGAACTGAAACTGCGTAATATGACGTCATATGTCCAAAACGGGGGTTGCCGTGAACGAAAGTTGTGATTCGAAAATTTCATGTGACAATTTCTAAATAATCACGAAACAGTGGATAACAAAAATAGTGTGGTTAAACGGATATTCATCTCAATTCTCGACATATATAGGTACGTAAGTACACAACATTGATGAGAAGCTATATGCACTCGAAATAAAACGCTCACCGCACGACCCACATATCTTCGCGCACGACGGTATATATTTTTTTTATATTACCGTCGTGCGCGGCTACCTTGACATAGGCAACCACATGTAGATAGTTAGTTGTTATTGACTTATCTCAAATGTACAACAGCATTGTGCCAGAAACGCAGTTGATCTCGATTATGACAAGATACTTGAGATAGGGATGCAAGTATCAGACTGCTTTTCCAAAATAGGCTTAGTTTAAGTTCCATGAATGTTGGCGAACAAAAAGAAAGTTTGGAGATGCCGGGGTTTGAACCCCGGGGCCTTTTACATGCAAAGCAAAACGCTCTACCGCTGAGCTACATCCCCTGCATGTTTGGAAGTAATACACAATGAATCACTACCTTGTCAGTGCTAAGGCCCAATATATTCCACCCAGTTGTATATTTGTCAGCAATAATCAAACTACAGATTAAAAATTTAAAAATTCATCAATGCATGATGTAGCCAATGTTATTCCAGCTCAGGCAAGTGATTCAAGTCAAGAAAAAAACTCGAAAACGCCATTACAATGGGAAACGATTACAAAAGATTGTACAAGGGGGCACCCAGAGTTGAACTGGGGACCTCTCGATCTGCAGTCGAATGCTCTGCCACTGAGCTATATACCCCCAAACGATAACTTCTCTATGCTGCATGAACTATACTATTCAGACACATGTCACATTCCCACCATTTCAATGTTTCCAATCGAATCTCATATCCATGTGCCAATGAGTTCATATGGATTCCCGCAGCCAGGAGGGGGCACTTAGCCTTGTCCTGAGTAGGGGTGTGCCCCGGGATCTCAAAAACCCGTACCCGTCATACAAGGTGAAAATGGCAAAAGCATACCCCATCCTACAAATATGGGGCCCAACAAAGCCCGTCGGGAGCGAAAAAAAAAACATACCCCGGCAAATGTATACTACCTCTATATACTTAAGTGCCCCCTCCCCCGGGACCTGCAGCCACACGGCGAGTGAAACTGAAACTGCGTAATATGACGTCATATGTCCAAAACGGGGGTTGCCGTGAACGAAAGTTGTGATTCGAAAATTTCATGTGACAATTTCTAAATAATCACGAAACAGTGGATAACAAAAATAGTGTGGTTAAACGGATATTCATCTCAATTCTCGACATATATAGGTACGTAAGTACACAACATTGATGAGAAGCTATATGCACTCGAAATAAAACGCTCACCGCACGACCCACATATCTTCGCGCACGACGGTATATATTTTTATATTACCGTCGTGCGCGGCTACCTTGACATAGGCAACCAACTGTAGATAGTTAGTTGTTATTGACTTATCTCAAATGTACAACAGCATTGTGCCAGAAACGCAGTTGATCTCGATTATGACAAGATACTTGAGATAGGGATGCAAGTATCAGACTGCTTTTCCAAAATAGGCTTAGTTTAAGTTCCATGAATGTTGGCGAACAAAAAGAAAGTTTGGAGATGCCGGGGTTTGAACCCGGGGCCTTTTACATGCAAAGCAAACGCTCTACCGCTGAGCTACATCCCCTGCATGTTTTTGGAAGTAATACACAATGAATCACTACCTTGTCAGTGCTAAGGCCCAATATATTCCACCCAGTTGTATATTTGTCAGCAATAATCAAACTACAGATTAAAAATTCATCAATGCATGATGTAGCCAATGTTATTCCAGCTCAGGCAAGTGATTCAAGTCAAAAAAAAAAAACTCGAAAACGCCATTACAATGGGAAACGATTACAAAAGATTGTACAAGGGGGCACCCAGAGTTGAACTGGGGACCTCTCGATCTGCAGTCGAATGCTCTGCCACTGAGCTATACCCCCAAACGATAACTTCTCTATGCTGCATGAACTATACTATTCAGACACATGTCACATTCCCACCATTTCAATGTTTCCAATCGAATCTCATATCCATGTGCCAATGAGTTCATATGGATTCCCGCAGCCAGGAGGGGGCACTTAGCCTTGTCCTGAGTAGGGGTGTGCCCCGGGATCTCAAAAACCCGTACCCGTCATACAAGGTGAAAATGGCAAAAGCATACCCCATCCTACAAATATGGGGCCCAACAAAGCCCGTCGGGAGCCGAAAAAACATACCCCGGCAAATGTATACTACCTCTATATACTTAAGTGCCCCCCCCTCCCCCGGGACCTGCAGCCACACGGCGAGTGAAACTGAAACTGCGTAATATGACGTCATATGTCCAAAACGGGGGTTGCCGTGAACGAAAGTTGTGATTCGAAAATTTCATGTGACAATTTCTAAATAATCACGAAACAGTGGATAACAAAAATAGTGTGTTTAAACGGATATTCATCTCAATTCTCGACATATATAGGTACGTAAGTACACAACATTGATGAGAAGCTATATGCACTCGAAATAAAAAGGCTCACCGCACGACCCACATATCTTCGCGCACGACGGTATATATTTTTATATTACCGTCGTGCGCGGCTACCTTGACATAGGCAACCACATGTAGATAGTTAGTTGTTATTGACTTATCTCAAATGTACAACAGCATTGTGCCAGAAACGCAGTTGATCTCGATTATGACAAGATACTTGAGATAGGGATGCAAGTATCAGACTGCTTTTCCAAAATAGGCTTAGTTTAAGTTCCATGAATGTTGGCGAACAAAAAGAAAGTTTGGAGATGCCGGGGTTTGAACCCGGGGCCTTTTACATGCAAAGCAAACGCTCTACCGCTGAGCTACATCCCCTGCATGTTTGGAAGTAATACACAATGAATCACTACCTTGTCAGTGCTAAGGCCCAATATATTCCACCCAGTTGTATATTTGTCAGCAATAATCAAACTACAGATTAAAAATTCATCAATGCATGATGTAGCCAATGTTATTCCAGCTCAGGCAAGTGATTCAAGTCAAAAAAAAAAAAACTCGAAAACGCCATTACAATGGGAAACGATTACAAAAGATTGTACAAGGGGGCACCCAGAGTTGAACTGGGGACCTCTCGATCTGCAGTCGAATGCTCTGCCACTGAGCTATACCCCCAAACGATAACTTCTCTATGCTGCATGAACTATACTATTCAGACACATGTCACATTCCCACCATTTCAATGTTTCCAATCGAATCTCATATCCATGTGCCAATGAGTTCATATGGATTCCCGCAGCCAGGAGGGGGCACTTAGCCTTGTCCTGAGTAGGGGTGTGCCCCGGGATCTCAAAAAAAAACCCGTACCCGTCATACAAGGTGAAAATGGCAAAAGCATACCCCATCCTACAAATATGGGGCCCAACAAAGCCCGTCGGGAGCCGAAAAAAACATACCCCGGCAAATGTATACTACCTCTATATACTTAAGTGCCCCCCCCCCCCGGGACCTGCAGCCACACGGCGAGTGAAACTGAAACTGCGTAATATGACGTCATCCAAAAAAAAACGGGGGTTGCCGTGAACGAAAGTTGTGATTCGAAAATTTCATGTGACAATTTCTAAATAATCACGAAACAGTGGATAACAAAAATAGTGTGGTTTTAAACGGATATTCATCTCAATTCTCGACATATATAGGTACGTAAGTACACAACATTGATGAGAAGCTATATGCACTCGAAATAAAACGCTCACCGCACGACCCACATATCTTCGCGCACGACGGTATATATTTTATATTACCGTCGTGCGCGGCTACCTTGACATAGGCAACCACATGTAGATAGTTAGTTGTTATTGACTTATCTCAAATGTACAACAGCATTGTGCCAGAAACGCAGTTGATCTCGATTATGACAAGATACTTGAGATAGGGATGCAAGTATCAGACTGCTTTTCCAAATAGGCTTAGTTTAAGTTCCATGAATGTTGGCGAAAAAAAAGAAAGTTTGGAGATGCCGGGGTTTGAACCGGGGCTTTTTTACATGCAAAGCAAACGCTCTACCGCTGAGCTACATCCCCTGCATGTTTGGAAGTAATACACAATGAATCACTACCTTGTCAGTGCTAAGGCCCAATATATTCCACCCAGTTGTATATTTGTCAGCAATAATCAAACTACAGATTAAAAATTCATCAATGCATGATGTAGCCAATGTTATTCCAGCTCAGGCAAGTGATTCAAGTCAAAAAAAAAAAAAACTCGAAAAAACGCCATTACAATGGGAAACGATTACAAAAGATTGTAGGGGGGGCACCCAGAGTTGAACTGGGGACCTCTCGATCTGCAGTCGAATGCTCTGCCACTGAGCTATACCCCCAAACGATAACTTCTCTATGCTGCATGAACTATACTATTCAGACACATGTCACATTCCCACCATTTCAATGTTTCCAATCGAATCTCATATCCATGTGCCAATGAGTTCATATGGATTCCCGCAGCCAGGAGGGGGCACTTAGCCTTGTCCTGAGTAGGGGTGTGCCCCGGGATCAAAAAAAAACCCGTACCCGTCATACAAGGTGAAAATGGCAAAAGCATACCCCATCCTACAAATATGGGGCCCAACAAAGCCCGTCGGGAGCCGAAAAAAAAAACATACCCCGGCAAATGTATACTACCTCTATATACTTAAGTGCCCCCTCCCCCGGGACCTGCAGCCACACGGCGAGTGAAACTGAAACTGCGTAATATGACGTCATATGTCCAAAACGGGGGTTGCCGTGAACGAAAGTTGTGATTCGAAAATTTCATGTGACAATTTCTAAAATAATCACGAAACAGTGGATAACAAAAATAGTGTGGTTAAACGGATATTCATCTCAATTCTCGACATATATAGGTACGTAAGTACACAACATTGATGAGAAGCTATATGCACTCGAAATAAAACGCTCACCGCACGACCCACATATCTTCGCGCACGACGGTATATATTTTTATATTACCGTCGTGCGCGGCTACCTTGACATAGGCAACCACATGTAGATAGTTAGTTGTTATTGACTTATCTCAAATGTACAACAGCATTGTGCCAGAAACGCAGTTGATCTCGATTATGACAAGATACTTGAGATAGGGATGCAAGTATCAGACTGCTTTTCCAAAATAGGCTTAGTTTAAGTTCCATGAATGTTGGCGAACAAAAAGAAAGTTTGGAGATGCCGGGGTTTGAACCCGGGGCCTTTTACATGCAAAGCAAACGCTCTACCGCTGAGCTACATCCCCTGCATGTTTGGAAGTAATACACAATGAATCACTACCTTGTCAGTGCTAAGGCCCAATATATTCCACCCAGTTGTATATTTGTCAGCAATAATCAAACTACAGATTAAAAATTCATCAATGCATGATGTAGCCAATGTTATTCCAGCTCAGGCAAGTGATTCAAGTCAAGAAAAAAACTCGAAAACGCCATTACAATGGGAAACGATTACAAAAGATTGTACAAGGGGGCACCCAGAGTTGAACTGGGGACCTCTCTCGATCTGCAGTCGAATGCTCTGCCACTGAGCTATACCCCCAAACGATAACTTCTCTATGCTGCATGAACTATACTATTCAGACACATGTCACATTCCCACCATTTCAATGTTTCCAATCGAATCTCATATCCATGTGCCAATGAGTTCATATGGATTCCCGCAGCCAGGAGGGGGCACTTAGCCTTGTCCTGAGTAGGGGTGTGCCCCGGGATCTCAAAAACCCGTACCCGTCATACAAGGTGAAAATGGCAAAAGCATACCCCATCCTACAAATATGGGGCCCAACAAAGCCCGTCGGGAGCCGAAAAACATACCCCGGCAAATGTATACTACCTCTATATACTTAAGTGCCCCCCTCCCCCGGGACCTGCAGCCACACGGCGAGTGAAACTGAAACTGCGTAATATGACGTCATATGTCCAAAACGGGGGTTGCCGTGAACGAAAGTTGTGATTCGAAAATTTCATGTGACAATTTCTAAATAATCACGAAACAGTGGATAACAAAAATAGTGTGGTTAAACGGATATTCATCTCAATTCTCGATATATATATAGGTACGTAAGTACACAACATTGATGAGAAGCTATATGCACTCGAAATAAAACGCTCACCGCACGACCCACATATCTTCGCGCACGAGTATATTTTTTTTTATATTACCGTCGTGCGCGGCTACCTTGACATAGGCAACCACATGTAGATAGTTAGTTGTTATTGACTTATCTCAAATGTACAACAGCATTGTGCCAGAAACGCAGTTGATCTCGATTATGACAAGATACTTGAGATAGGGATGCAAGTATCAGACTGCTTTTCCAAAATAGGCTTAGTTTAAGTTCCATGAATGTTGGCGAACAAAAAGAAAGTTTGGAGATGCCGGGGTTTGAACCCGGGGCCTTTTACATGCAAAGCAAACGCTCTACCGCTGAGCTACATCCCCTGTCAGTGCTAAGGCCCAATATATTCCACCCAGTTGTATATTTGTCAGCAATAATCAAACTACAGATTAAAATTTCATCAATGCATGATGTAGCCAATGTTATTCCAGCTCAGGCAAGTGATTCAAGTCAAAAAAAAACTCGAAAACGCCATTACAATGGGAAACGATTACAAAAGATTGTACAAGGGGGCACCCAGAGTTGAACTGGGGACCTCTCGATCTGCAGTCGAATGCTCTGCCACTGAGCTATACCCCCAAACGATAACTTCTCTATGCTGCATGAACTATACTATTCAGACACATGTCACATTCCCACCATTTCAATGTTTCCAATCGAATCTCATATCCATGTGCCAATGAGTTCATATGGATTCCCGCAGCCAGGAGGGGGCACTTAGCCTTGTCCTGAGTAGGGGTGTGCCCCGGGATCTCAAAAACCCGTACCCGTCATACAAGGTGAAAATGGCAAAAGCACCCCATACCCCATCCTACAAATATGGGGCCCAACAAAGCCCGTCGGGAGAAAAAAAAACATACCCCGGCAAATGTATACTACCTCTATATACTTAAGTGCCCCCTCCCCCGGGACCTGCAGCCACACGGCGAGTGAAACTGAAACTGCGTAATATGACGTCATATGTCCAAAACGGGGGTTGCCGTGAACGAAAGTTGTGATTCGAAAATTTCATGTGACAATTTCTAAATAATCACGAAACAGTGGATAACAAAAAATAGTGTGGTTAAACGGATATTCATCTCAATTCTCGACATATATAGGTACGTAAGTACACAACATTGATGAGAAGCTATATGCACTCGAAATAAAACGCTCACCGCACGACCCACATATCTTCGCGCACGACGGTATATATTTTTATATTACCGTCGTGCGCGGCTACCTTGACATAGGCAACCACATGTAGATAGTTAGTTGTTATTGACTTATCTCAAATGTACAACAGCATTGTGCCAGAAACGCAGTTGATCTCGATTATGACAAGATACTTGAGATAGGGATGCAAGTATCAGACTGCTTTTCCAAAATAGGCTTAGTTTAAGTTCCATGAATGTTGGCGAACAAAAAGAAAGTTTGGAGATGCCGGGGTTTGAACCCGGGGCCTTTTACATGCAAAGCAAACGCTCTACCGCTGAGCTACATCCCCTGCATGTTTGGAAGTAATACACAATGAATCACTACCTTGTCAGTGCTAAGGCCCAATATATTCCACCCAGTTGTATATTTGTCAGCAATAATCAAACTACAGATTAAAAATTCATCAATGCATGATGTAGCCAATGTTATTTCAGCTCAGGCAAGTGATTCAAGTCAAGAAAAAAAACGAAAAAAACGCCATTACAATGGGAAACGATTACAAAAGATTGTACAAGGGGGCACCCAGAGTTGAACTGGGGACCTCTCGATCTGCAGTCGAATGCTCTGCCACTGAGCTATACCCCCAAACGATAACTTCTCTATGCTGCTGCATGAACTATACTATTCAGACACATGTCACATTCCCACCATTTCAATGTTTCCAATCGAATCTCATATCCATGTGCCAATGAGTTCATATGGATTCCCGCAGCCAGGAGGGGGCACTTAGCCTTGTCCTGAGTAGGGGTGTGCCCCGGGATCTCAAAAAAAAACCCGTACCCGTCATACAAGGTGAAAATGGCAAAAGCATACCCCATCCTACAAATATGGGGCCCAACAAAGCCCGTCGGGAGCCGAAAAAAACATACCCCGGCAAATGTATACTACCTCTATATACTTAAGTGCCCCCTCCCCCGGGACCTGCAGCCACACGGCGAGTGAAACTGAAACTGCGTAATATGACGTCATATGTCCAAAACGGGGGTTGCCGTGAACGAAAGTTGTGATTCGAAAATTTCATGTGACAATTTCTAAATAATCACGAAACAGTGGATAACAAAAATAGTGTGGTTAAACGGATATTCATCTCAATTCTCGACATATATAGGTACGTAAGTACACAACAACATTGATGAGAAGCTATATGCACTCGAAATAAAACGCTCACCGCACGACCCACATATCTTCGCGCACGACGGTATATATTTTTATATTACCGTCGTGCGCGGCTACCTTGACATAGGCAACCACATGTAGATAGTTAGTTGTTATTGACTTATCTCAAATGTACAACAGCATTGTGCCAGAAACGCAGTTGATCTCGATTATGACAAGATACTTGAGATAGGGATGCAAGTATCAGACTGCTTTTCCAAAATAGGCTTAGTTTAAGTTCCATGAATGTTGGCGAACAAAAAGAAAGTTTGGAGATGCCGGGGTTTGAACCCGGGGCCTTTTACATGCAAAGCAAACGCTCTACCGCTGAGCTACATCCCCTGCATGTTTGGAAGTAATACACAATGAATCACTACCTTGTCAGTGCTAAGGCCCAATATATTCCACCCAGTTGTATATTTGTCAGCAATAATCAAACTACAGATTAAAAATTCATCAATGCATGATGTAGCCAATGTTATTCCAGCTCAGGCAAGTGATTCAAGTCAAAAAAAAAAACTCGAAAACGCCATTACAATGGGAAACGATTACAAAAGATTGTACAAGGGGGCACCCAGAGTTGAACTGGGGACCTCTCGATCTGCAGTCGAATGCTCTGCCACTGAGCTATACCCCCAAACGATAACTTCTCTATGCTGCATGAACTATACTATTCAGACACATGTCACATTCCCACCATTTCAATGTTTCCAATCGAATCTCATATCCATGTGCCAATGAGTTCATATGGATTCCCGCAGCCAGGAGGGGGCACTTAGCCTTGTCCTGAGTAGGGGTGTGCCCCGGGATCTCAAAAACCCGTACCCGTCATACAAGGTGAAAATGGCAAAAGCATACCCCATCCTACAAATATGGGGCCCAACAAAGCCCGTCGGGAGCGAAAAAAAAAACATACCCCGGCAAATGTATACTACCTCTATATACTTAAGTGCCCCCTCCCCCGGGACCTGCAGCCACACGGCGAGTGAAACTGAAACTGCGTAATATGACGTCATATGTCCAAAACGGGGGTTGCCGTGAACGAAAGTTGTGATTCGAAAATTTCATGTGACAATTTCTAAATAATCACGAAACAGTGGATAACAAAAAATAGTGTGGTTAAACGGATATTCATCTCAATTCTCGACATATATAGGTACGTAAGTACACAACATTGATGAGAAGCTATATGCACTCGAAATAAAACGCTCACCGCACGACCCACATATCTTCGCGCACGACGGTATATATTTTTATATTACCGTCGTGCGCGGCTACCTTGACATAGGCAACCACATGTAGATAGTTAGTTGTTATTGACTTATCTCAAATGTACAACAGCATTGTGCCAGAAACGCAGTTGATCTCGATTATGACAAGATACTTGAGATAGGGATGCAAGTATCAGACTGCTTTTCCAAAATAGGCTTAGTTTAAGTTCCATGAATGTTGGCGAACAAAAAGAAAGTTTGGAGATGCCCGGGGTTTGAACCCGGGGCCTTTTTTACATGCAAAGCAAACGCTCTACCGCTGAGCTACATCCCCTGCATGTTTGGAAGTAATACACAATGAATCACTACCTTGTCAGTGCTAAGGCCCAATATATTCCACCCAGTTGTATATTTGTCAGCAATAATCAAACTACAGATTAAAAATTCATCAATGCATGATGTAGCCAATGTTATTCCAGCTCAGGCAAGTGATTCAAGTCAAAAAAAAAAACTCGAAAACGCCATTACAATGGGAAACGATTACAAAAGATTGTACAAGGGGGCACCCAGAGTTGAACTGGGGACCTCTCGATCTGCAGTCGAATGCTCTGCCACTGAGCTATACCCCCAAACGATAACTTCTCTATGCTGCATGAACTATACTATTCAGACACATGTCACATTCCCACCATTTCAATGTTTCCAATCGAATCTCATATCCATGTGCCAATGAGTTCATATGGATTCCCGCAGCCAGGAGGGGCACTTAGCCTTGTCCTGAGTAGGGGTGTGCCCCGGGATCTCAAAAACCCGTACCCGTCATACAAGGTGAAAATGGCAAAAGCATACCCCATCCTACAAATATGGGGCCCAACAAAGCCCGTCGGGAGCCGAAAAAAAAAACATACCCCGGCAAATGTATACTACCTCTATATACTTAAGTGCCCCCTCCCCCGGGACCTGCAGCCACACGGCGAGTGAAACTGAAACTGCGTAATATGACGTCATATGTCCAAAACGGGGGTTGCCGTGAACGAAAGTTGTGATTCGAAAATTTCATGTGACAATTTCTAAATAATCACGAAACAGTGGATAACAAAAATAGTGTGGTTAAACGGATATTCATCTCAATTCTCGACATATATAGGTACGTAAGTACACAACATTGATGAGAAGCTATATGCACTCGAAATAAAACGCTCACCGCACGACCCACATATCTTCGCGCACGACGGTATATATTTTTATATTACCGTCGTGCGCGGCTACCTTGACATAGGCAACCACATGTAGATAGTTAGTTGTTATTGACTTATCTCAAATGTACAACAGCATTGTGCCAGAAACGCAGTTGATCTCGATTATGACAAGATACTTGAGATAGGGATGCAAGTATCAGACTGCTTTTCCAAAATAGGCTTAGTTTAAGTTCCATGAATGTTGGCGAACAAAAAGAAAGTTTGGAGATGCCGGGGTTTGAACCCGGGGCCTTTTACATGCAAAGCAAACGCTCTACCGCTGAGCTACATCCCCTGCATGTTTGGAAGTAATACACAATGAATCACTACCTTGTCAGTGCTAAGGCCCAATATATTCCACCCAGTTGTATATTTGTCAGCAATAATCAAACTACAGATTAAAAATTCATCAATGCATGATGTAGCCAATGTTATTCCAGCTCAGGCAAGTGATTCAAGTCAAAAAAAAAAAAACTCGAAAACGCCATTACAATGGGAAACGATTACAAAAGATTGTACAAGGGGGCACCCAGAGTTGAACTGGGGACCTCTCGATCTGCAGTCGAATGCTCTGCCACTGAGCTATACCCCCAAACGATAACTTCTCTATGCTGCATGAACTATACTATTCAGACACATGTCACATTCCCACCATTTCAATGTTTCCAATCGAATCTCATATCCATGTGCCAATGAGTTCATATGGATTCCCGCAGCCAGGAGGGGGCACTTAGCCTTGTCCTGAGTAGGGGTGTGCCCCGGGATCTCAAAAAAAACCCGTACCCGTCATACAAGGTGAAAATGGCAAAAGCATACCCCATCCTACAAATATGGGGCCCAACAAAGCCCGTCGGGAGCCGAAAAAAAACATACCCCGGCAAATGTATACTACCTCTATATACTTAAGTGCCCCCTCCCCCGGGACCTGCAGCCACACGGCGAGTGAAACTGAAACTGCGTAATATGACGTCATATGTCCAAAACGGGGGGGGGTTGCCGTGAACGAAAGTTGTGATTCGAAAATTTCATGTGACAAATTTCTAAATAATCACGAAACAGTGGATAACAAAAATAGTGTGGTTTAAACGGATATTCATCTCAATTCTCGACATATATAGGTACGTAAGTACACAACATTGATGAGAAGCTATATGCACTCGAAAAAAAAAACGCTCACCGCACGACCCACATATCTTCGCGCACGACGGTATATATTTTTATATTACCGTCGTGCGCGGCTACCTTGACATAGGCAACCACATGTAGATAGTTAGTTGTTATTGACTTATCTCAAATGTACAACAGCATTGTGCCAGAAACGCAGTTGATCTCGATTATGACAAGATACTTGAGATAGGGATGCAAGTATCAGACTGCTTTTCCAAAATAGGCTTAGTTTAAGTTCCATGAATGTTGGCGAACAAAAAGAAAGTTTGGAGATGCCGGGGTTTGAACCCGGGGCCTTTTACATGCAAAGCAAACGCTCTACCGCTGAGCTACATCCCCTGCATGTTTGGAAGTAATACACAATGAATCACTACCTTGTCAGTGTGCTAAGGCCCAATATATTCCACCCAGTTGTATATTTGTCAGCAATAATCAAACTACAGATTAAAAATTCATCAATGCATGATGTAGCCAATGTTATTCCAGCTCAGGCAAGTGATTCAAGTCAAGAAAAAAAAACTCGAAAACGCCATTACAATGGGAAACGATTACAAAAGATTGTACAAGGGGGCACCCAGAGTTGAACTGGGGACCTCTCGATCTGCAGTCGAATGCTCTGCCACTGAGCTATACCCCCAAACGATAACTTCTCTATGCTGCATGAACTATACTATTCAGACACATGTCACATTCCCACCATTTCAATGTTTCCAATCGAATCTCATATCCATGTGCCAATGAGTTCGAAAAAAACATACCCCGGCAAATGTATACTACCTCTATATACTTAAGTGCCCCCTCCCCCGGGACCTGCAGCCACACGGCGAGTGAAACTGAAACTGCGTAATATGACGTCATATGTCCAAAACGGGGGTTGTGCCAGAAACGCAGTTGATCTCGATTATGACAAGATACTTGAGATAGGGATGCAAGTATCAGACTGCTTTTCCAAAATAGGCTTAGTTTAAGTTCCATGAATGTTGGCGAAAAAAAGAAAGTTTGGAGATGCGGGGTTTGAAACCCGGGGCCTTTTACATGCAAAGCAAACGCTCTACCGCTGAGCTAATCCCCTGCATGTTTGGAAGTAATACACAATGAATCACTACCTGTCAGTGCTAATGCCCAATATATTCCACCCAGTTGTATATTTGTCAGCAATAATCAAACTACAGATTAAAAATTCATCAATGCATGATGTAGCCAATGTTATTCCAGCTCAGGCAAGTGATTCAAGTCAAAGAAAAAAACTCGAAAACGCCATTACAATGGGAAACGATTACAAAAGATTGTACAAGGGGGCACCCAGAGTTGAACTGGGGACCTCTCGATCTGCAGTCGAATGCTCTGCCACTGAGCTCCCCCCAAAGTAACTTCTCTATGCTGCATGAACTATACTATTCAGACACATGTCACATTCCCACCAATTTAATGTTTCCAATCGATTCTCATATCCATGTGCCAGTGAGTTCATATGGATTCCCGCAGCCAGGAGGGGGCACTTAGCCTTGTCCTGAGTAGGGGTGTGCCCCGGGATCTCAAAAACCCGTACCCGTCATACAAGGTGAAAATGGCAAAAGCATACCCCATCCTATCCAAATATGGGGCCCAACAAAGCCCGTCGGGAGCCGAAAAAACATATACCCGGCAAATGTATACTACCTCTATATACTTAAGTGCCCCCTCCCCCGGGACCTGCAGCCACACGGCGCGAGTGAAACTGAAACTGCGTAAAATGACGTCATATGTCCCAAAACGGGGGTGCCCGTGAACGAAAGTTGTGATTCGAAAATTTCATGTGACAATTTCTAAATAATCACGAAACAGTGGATAACAAAAATAGTGTGGTTAAACGGATATTCATCTCAATTCTCGACATATATAGGTACGTAAGTACACAACATTGATGAGAAGCTATATGCACTCGAAATAAAACGCTCACCGCACGACCCACATATCTTCGCGCACGACGGTATATATTTTTATATTACCGTCGTGCGCGGCTACCTTGACATAGGCAACCACATGTAGATAGTTAGTTGTTATTGACTTATCTCAAATGTACAACAGCATTGTGCCAGAAACGCAGTTGATCTCGATTATGACAAGATACTTGAGATAGGGATGCA
>CM067344.1:38008992-38046304 GCA_034190875.2 Urechis unicinctus | reverse complement strand
AACAATGAAATTATATTTGAAGTATTGTCATAGGCCGTCATTTACAGGACTGTCGTATAGAATAAATTCATTAAAACTATCCTTTTACAATCAGAGCCATATTCATCATACATAATACCCATAATGAATAATGAGTACTATTGTTAAGCTGTTACATCGCTAATGTTGTGACGTACACAGGCCACGAGGAGAGGGCGTGGAAGCGGCGGTCGACAGATGGTCGACAATTATCATCGCCATCTGTTAACTATATAGACTGTGCCAAATGATGAGTAATCATTAACAATTATCATCATAGCGATGTAGCAATTTACCCAATTGATATGTTATTCAGTTGTCGGTCCCGAAACGGCTACAAAAAATGCATTTTGCAGCGTTTATCGAGGACAATTTTGAAGGTATAATTGCGCAAGTGTCAATCCAATGCGCTACAGACTCAAACCAAGAAATTAACGGAAGTTTGGAACAATTATTTGTAATTTTGCTGGGAGCGTAGTTATGTCGTTAGCCACTGTGTTGTAAGTAAGATTGTGAAAATAAGATTACGTCGACTGTGCCTTAATCCTCATACAGCCCTAGTTATGCCTTGATGGGGTCACCAGTTAAGCTGTTAATGCAACGAACCGCCCGAGAGCTAGTAGCTGACCGGCCAGTCTCCGTCCACAAGCTCGCCACGGCTCACCCTGCCTCCAAGCTTAAAGCCTTGGGCAAGCCTCTTTCGGACAAATAAAGTTTCACATGCTTCGGCCCTGTGTTTTTTACCATGGTACCAAAACAAGATAGCGCAAAACACCCATTTATTATTTTTTAACTCACCATAGTTTATATGTCTTAACTACGCAGATCATCACACGGGGAACATACTTTGTGGGCCGAGGGAATAACATGTTTTCAAAAAATTGAGTTTGATATACTCAGGCTGAATTGAAGTTGCCTGTTTCAGATCTTAACTCATCTCATAATTTACTATGTTGGAATGAAGGACCTCCAACCAGCTCGTAAAGCTTTGCTGAGCACCCCTTTCGCCCTGGAATACCTGCGATCTGTAAATCGATTATAGTTTTCAAAAGGATCTTCATCGAGATCAAATAGCTCTGTGGCTTCTGGATGAGCTCCGACCGTGTCGTTGTAATTCCACCATTCCGTGTAGCGATATCGATCTGTCCGGATGCTGTATCCCATGGATGACGAAAGCAAATAATGCCCTTCCGCTCGCACAAACGGGTATTGTGAAAACACTGCGTTCTTCCATGTTTTTTTACCTTCGATCAACGGCATCAAACTCGTACCTTCTACGCAGGTATCTATGTTGATGGTGCCGTTCATTGGACACTGGGGAGGGAGGTGCAATCCTGCAGCCTCCGATAGCGTTGGGAATATATCAACGAACTCTACAAGCTGAGAGCTACGAATTCCTTTATCAGTCAACCCAGGTACTCGAATCACAAGCGGCGCATTTGTGGCCTCCTCAAAGTTTGTGCTCTTACCCCACACGCCATGTTCTCCGATCTGCCAGCCGTGGTCCCCAAAGAAGGCTATGACGGTGTCCTCCAGCAAACCAAGCCTCTTGACCTCCGCCATTAAGAGGCCAATTTCGTGATCAATAAATGAGATACAGCTATAGTACGCCCTTAGTAACTCCTTTGTTGTAGTTACAGGCAGTGTGCTGTTAATATTCCAATGCGCGACATATGTTGCTGGCAAGCGATTTATTATTTCCTCACTTTTAAACCAAGCCTGGACAGGCATTTCGTATGGTGCTGACGGGTTCGCTGGTAGATCAACTGATTCTAAAGGGTAATATTGCAGGAAGTTCTCTGGAATAATCCATGGAAGGTGCGGGCGGCGGTAGCCAACTGCCATGAAGAAATTCTGTCCGGTTTTATTGAATAGTTCACTATTGGACTTCAGAGTTGCTAGTGCATCCTGCGTTAGCAACTGATCCATCAAAGGTGTTTCATTTGTGACCTCCTCTGGCACTGCCCTCCAAACACCCGTTTCTAATTCATCGGGAATTTTCGAATGGAAATGCTTGAATCTCGTCCATGACTTGGCCATATCCTGTTTAAAGCCAGTCAGTAGATGGTATATCTTGCCGAGTCCATCCACTGTATAGTTGTTCTGCTTGAAGTACTGCGGTAGGGTGACTGTATCAGGATTGCTCGTGTTTCGGAACCATCTTAAGTTGTCGATCACTCCGGTTGTGTCAGGTCGCCGCCCCGTCAACACAGCAGTACGACTGGGATTGCATAAAGCTTGCTGAGTATACGCTCTTGAAAAAAGGAAACTGTGAGATGCCAGTTCATCTATATTTGGTGTGTAGATGTTTGGATTGAGCCAAGGCTTTTGATTTCTGTCTATAAATGCACCAATATCTGCCCGCATATCATCCGCTATGATAAGAAGCACATTTCTCCGCGGTCGGAGTTTATCCTCGGGTGAGTGATTCCGGTGAGAGAACAGACCGATAATCACTATGAGCATCGGCAAAAAGGAAAGTACCAGGAAGATTCGCAGGGTACGTTTCTCGTTGCCGCCCATGACAAACGATGCTGCGTGCGACGCAGTGTATCATAAAACGCACGCTGGATGGATTAACGTCGGCACGCTTCGTCGTATCTGGGATACAGGCTCAGATGCTGCAGCATATGCTATGTAAGACCCGTGATATAACGAATGTAACAGTATCGATATTGTTTTATTTAATTTAAAACGGCAATACATATATATGAATATATATAACATAGATCACACATCGGCTTCGCTGTCCTGACAGCGCAACAGAACCGCGCGCCTTGTCGAAACCATGGGCATGGATTCTGTAACGATGCAAAACCCTTTTAGCGTCAAGCTGAAGCGTAGAATATATTGCAAGCTAAAACACTGAGCGCAAACGATCTTCTTGTCCTGGCCACCCGACCAACAACCACTGGTCTTATATGTTAATAAGTTAATCACTTCTAGACGCGTTCAATATGTATAAATATACGTGTTAAACCACTTTCTTTCAGCAGAATGCGTTTTCGACAGACTTCGGATCTTACGAGGGGCATGTCCGCGTATGGAGCTTTGTTATAACTGACATGATAAATCGTGTCAGTATCCCAAGCGCAAGGAATGAAATACTACTTAGATGGCCGTGTCTGTATGACAAATTCCCTGTATCAACGAGGACACACTGCACATGCGGATAACTCAATATTTGGTTCGTGCATGGTTTTCTGATTAACAGCCGGTGCTTGTATCCGGTTGCATCACTTTATATGAGCAGAAGCGCGGATAGGCAAAGATATTCCAATCGTTATTTCGATCTTTCGTGCACGTGCTTTAGACAAGTGCATGTGTTTGTTTTTAGGCAGCAGTAGCAAGTCTACGCCCGAATTCCTTGTCTAATTGGTGACATACGATCGTCAGTAACAAACATTGGCGGGGTAATTTGCCTATAGTGACATGGTCATCTGATGAAAGTTTCCTTTCAGCAGTCGTGGAAGACGTTAGAGGATACCTCTGACATATATGTATCATATATTAATCGGTCACGAGCGTTCCCTCGCCATGACAGACCTTGAGAGGCGAGTCATGATGTTCACGATTTAGATACGCGGAGGCGTTATTAGAATGTATGGGACAGGCAGGCATAGATACATGCAAGTAGACACGGCGACACGCCGGCGGACAAAGAGACATCGGGCATGCGTTGAAACACGCAGGTAGGCATAGACACAGATGGGTTGCCAGGTATGAAGACAGACAGAGAGATGGACAGGTGGGTAAACATGCTTGAAGAGAGAGAGAAAGACAAGTCCACGGGTGGTTTTACAAGCCCGGCGACAGAAAGACATAGACAGACAGGTCGACGGTTGGGTTATCAGCCTTGGAGACAGAGGCAGATAGGTCGACGGGTGGGTTAGCAAGCCTGTCGACAGAAAGACAGAGACAGACAGGACAACGGGTGGGTTATGAGGCTAGAAGACAGAGACAGAGAGGTCAATTGTTGGGTTAACAAGCCTGGCGACAGAGAGGCAGAGACAGACAGGTCGACGGGTGGGTTATCAGCCTTGAACACAGAGAGACAGAGACCGACAATTGTTGGGTTAACCAGCCTGGCGACAGAGAGACAGACAGGTCGACGGGTGGGTTACGAGGCTAGAAGACTGAGACAGAGGGGTCGATGGGTCGGTTTAACCAGCCATGTGACAGAGAGGCAGAGACAGACATGTCGAGGGGTTGGTTATGAGGCTAGAAGACAGAGACAGGTCGACGGATGGGTTATCAGGCTTGAAGACAGAGGAGGGGTCGATGGGTGGGTTATCTGGGTTGAAGACAGAGAGACAGTTGGGCTAAAAGGCTCGAAGCCAGAGAGACAGTGGTGAAATCATACATGACCTCACGCATGCATCTTTGAGATAAACCATGCATTAGCCTCGACTCGTTAAATACTTGCGCTGTTAACAATCCTATCTTATTCCATTACCGCACTGCCTGTTGTATAGATCTGACGTGTCATCACATCACACAAGAGGGAGAAGCGTGGCTATATCTTAAAGAGACTGTTCAGTCCCATATTTGTAACGAGGTTGCCTAGCAAGCTGCTTGGCAATCGCACCTTTGAAACCAAAAGTGTTAAGTTTTCAGACTTTCAGTCGCTACGCGGCGCTGCGGTCTCATAAAATAAATCCTCACTTCGGCTGTCGCCTAGTCAAGGTCCCCCAGCCTGATGGCTGCGGGCGCTGTTTACATGTTACTGATATTCAATAGTCTGGCGAGAAGCGTAGCGGAACCCCTAGAGTCTGGGACGCAGACTAGCTGTCGCCATTTATGTTGTCGGAAATTACCCTTCCTGGTTGTCGGTCAAATTTGTGCGCTGTGATGCCCACAACTGTAATGTGTGAAAATTTAATGAAATCTACACTTTGAAACCAAAGCGGAAGTATACATATAGATAACAAGGTAGTTATAGAGCGCGTAATGATTTACAGTTAACATTCGTGTGGTTCAAGGTTTTAGGGAGGCACCGTTATCGATGGAACGACACAACTAAATAAAACATATTTTCACAATACATCATGAATATTTCCAGTCAAATAATAATGTTGAAAATTTATCAACATGATTTTCGATCAAGTAAACTTTGTGGCACAAATCAAAAGATGGCATTATTTTTTGTCTGCGTTAAATTAGTCATGTATTAGCAAAATGATCCCTGAGTGCCCGATAGGGAGCTGAACAGCCTCTTTAACTTAGGCTTATTGAGAGGATATATTTTGGTATCCACTGGAACTTAGTGAGGAACAACCACCCAACAATGCAGTTACTACAGCTCTGCCCAGAAAACTCGCGTCGCTTTTACTCGCGAATCTGCAAAACTCGCGTACAGATCTTGTACCTGCTTTTTTAGCCTAAAATAGCGAGTCATTTTAACAAAATAGGAACAAATAATTGCTGACATCCGCTATCCGTACAAAGCTCGCTTCCATGGGCGAGGTGTCACGCCATCGGAACTCCGGGCATAGGAATAAGGTGAGAATAAGGTGAGGAAACATTTGGCACTGGAGGTGGATATTAACCACCCTACAACTTAATGCAATCTGCTCATTTTGCATCTCCTATCGGCCATCATCTCTGAAAAAAGTAGGTTTTCACGGGGGAGAATATAAACGCCTAACAACAGAGCCAAAGGTTAACAACGGAGAGAACATACACAGGCGATCAATGTCGGAGACCAGGCCGTTATGATCAACGTATACTAATTAGAGGAAATCATAACGTTAGTTAAATACTGGCATTGGTTCGCTTCTTTGGTTAACCGCTTTTTGGAATTCCAGTCTCCTAAGTATGTTTCAGGGCATTAACGTTACAAATCACCATTCTAAGTACTATTATCCCTGGAAATTACAATTTCTCAATTTGTTCTTCTTCACATTTCCAAACCATATAAGGAATATTCAACACTGGCAATGTTGTTAGAATGTAAGAGCACTGATGTATAGGATTCCATAATTTTATTGAATGTCCTATTCATAATAAATGTCACTTCTCAATAGTTAACATCTCTTTACCATCACCTAAATAAATTCCGTACTCCAATTGTGACGATTTGTCGTTAGTGCAGGCCACTGACTGAGGATGTAATTTCTGTATAACCATGGACACTCCAATTAAGTGGTTATTTTGCATCTGTAAACCAAAGCACACATAACCGGGTGATAAATCTTCATCTATTGCTCTCTGGACACCACACATATCATACAAATGAGAAGGTCATCATAAATGTATATAACGCCTTGTATACTCAGGGATTATCAAGCAGATAGAACCAACCAAGTTGAAAAAAACAGGACAGTCATCCCTAATGAAGTAGACCCCATTCATCCATCACAAGCAGCCGTGGTCTCAAGGGTAGCCCCATTCAATTATGATCAGTACACAGGCTCCCAACTAAAACAGCCCATTACCCAAGATGGTTCCCTTTAATAATGGGTTGTAAATCAACCACTGAAGGTCATCTGGTTATGTACAACAGAGTAGGATAACTATGAAGTTGGACATTGCCCCTGAAGTGCCACAACCCACTTGGCACACGGTACAGAGCAGTAACCATGTGCTGTACCACAAAGGGGAAATCAGTGACAAGCCTGAACACTAGTCTTAACTTGTTGATATGTTATCATGATAACACACTTACCATCCCTTATCAACATGCCCACTCCCTCTCTCAGAATTATCTGTTCTCTTGAGCCAGCAGATGAAGTCTCAGTGATCAGAACCCTGATATATCAGGATGCAAGCCAAGCCAGACTCACTGAGAAGTCTTAGAACATCTCGCTCTCCCAGTTAATCGTACATGGCATTAAGGTAGACTAATGACCCACCTTCAGTCTTTGGCTTGTCAGCTTTATCATCAGTCTTCTTCTCATCTTCCTTCTTCTCCTCCTCCTCTTCCTCCTCATCATCATCACTGTCATCTGTATCACTTTCATCACTGTCAGAATCACTATCAGAATCGCTGTCATCGTCATCATCATCATCATCTTCATCACTCTCAAATGTGTTGTTAGGGATGTCATAGATGCGGATGACAGGCTGGAACAACAACACAAAACAGATGATATCTGAAGCAACTCACGACCACTGACTAATTATTCTATATCAGTAAATATTTACATGTTATTGCATAAAACAATGAATTACAAACGATTCCCTCCATGCGACCTGGGTCTAATTATGATAAGCCATTCCTCACAAACTGACCTTGTTTGGATCCTTCATGATCAAGAATTTGCCTTCCTTCAGCTTCATACAAATGTCGATGATACAGCGCAGAACACCCCAGGCATTTTCCATCTTGAGGTTGATTTGGGCAGCAAACTCGCTTGGCTTGTATGGCTGTATTCCTAGCACTTCATGGCGGGCCGAGTCCTTCACATGCACTCGAGACACATACCTACGAAAATGGTCACATCATTGCACATTTTGGCTGCTAGCATCGCATTAAATAACCACAATATTTGTCAGCAATCTTATGTTTAACTGCATTAAAACAATTATCTAAGATTAAAGCCAATAGTATAACAACAAAATAGAAATAGTGTACCCAAATTTGATTTGGTCAGAACCAGCTAGCAGAGCACACACTGTCCATTTGCCCAGCTTGCAGCTGTTGTTTTTTAATTCTGTGGCAAACACAGCTCCCCGCTGAATGTCCAGCTTCTGTCTCCATTCCACTCCACCAGAGAACTGACAGACATTAACATAATAAACACAAGGTCAGAATTGGGTGTAACAGTACACTAAAACTAACACATTCTGTATGACCTATGACAGGGGTAGAGGGAGTAAAATTATCGAAAGCTTTCCTGTAGAGAACAAAGTCATGCCATAATATAATCAAGACCTGTCATAGATTCATGTTTACCTGAAGAGCACGAAACCTACCTTTGAGTCCCATTCATTGAGGGCCTTGATACTCAAGAGCTGCAGTTCATTACTGGGCCCCAAGATGGCAGCATCATGTTCACATCGAGCTATCAACTCAATGTTATTCCCTAAATCCCACTTCTTGTATCTGGTATTAACAGATCACAAAAATAAGTGGAATATTTATAAAAGCATCAAAGGGATTTTGTAGCTTTAACCCTTAGCCTGCTGTGTGGGACATATGTTGAAATTCCAGTACTGCACGCTGTTTTGGGGATAGCTCGTGGTTGGGCTACAATATCAGTGACAGAGTCGGCATATTTCACAGTGATTCACTGCCATTGACTAGAAAGGGGATTCCAATGACATATAATGGTAATTTCCTCCCAATAATTTAGCGGGAATAGTTTATTTCAGTCTACTTCCCAATTGAACTGCGAGTTGTTTATGAGAAATCCACGATGGCGGACAGCGACTCATCGTCGGTCGTTAGCGACATTTCTGATCGTGATTTACGTCTCCAACGTCTTTAGATAAGAGCGACTTCTAGGGATTTGAACAAAGTGATCTTCTTCTGAATAATGACTTAAGAGCTACATTTAACCTCTTCAGGTTTGAAACAACTGTGATTGTGGATGCAATGAATAGCTGGGAAACCTGTACGACCATAGACTCTCTGCCAACTTTGGCACCGTTCAATGTTCAACTTGTGCATATGGCAAGCCAAAATTTAGTTACAACTACATATAAGACATATATGGCAAGGCAGTGTTCGTAGATGATATAAATACAGGAAACACAGCTATATCTTGAAGAAATCATGTGCAAATTCACGATTGGCCAAAACAATGCAGCACTTGTATAATACCTGTGCATAACCAATATAGCAGGCTAAGGGTTAATTTACTGGCTGTGAGTTCCTGGAGGGATGACTTACTTGTAACATACAGAGGCTACTTCTCCTTCTTCGTCTTCCTGGGCAAATGGGTTGGATTTCCCTGTGTCATAACGTTCTTCACCCTACACACCATCAACCACAGATGAGAAATTCATCCTCCTGTGGTCAGTTGGTTTTATGAAATAATGGTAATACAGATGTTTTCTAACCATACGGAGGACTTGTTGGGAGAAGTTGTGGTTAATGAAGGTGGCTTCGAGGGCCAGGTTACGGGGGGAGTTGATACTGGAGCCTTCTTCCTGAGGAGGGTCAGTGGCAGTCTCACTCACAGTCAGCAGGTCTACACAGCACACACATCACAATAACAGCACCAGTATGACTGTCATCATAACGGCAAACAAAGCTCCACTCAAGATATGCTGGAAGTAGGTACATTCTGCTGCCCTATGTTTGACAATGCTGCTACAACAGGACAATCCTGATAACCACTAAACTTAAATAGCATTTGGAGAGAGAGCAGGGAATGAATAAACAAGTTTGTTCATCTCTAGATCGATTCTTGAAGCACAGGCTACTCACCAAATTCCGAATCGTCTCGCTTGTCAAAGAAGAGCTTCTTGCCCACCTTCTGGACGACTATGTCCCAGGAGTAGCGAGAGCGCGTGGCACACATTAGAGTGGCCAGGATGGCGTCAGTGGCAAACACGTTGCCCTGGGTCTTAGCCAACTGTCACACATAGTAGGAACATGAGCTTACATGTGGTTGATTAGCAATGCTTATAGGAATGATTAGGGGTTTCATCAATTCAAACCCAAGGGAGAGCATAATGTGCCAGTCGCTCAGTGATAAACAGGGAAAAAATGCCCTGCTTACCAAAAGTCAATAATCATGACATCGAAATATTCTAAAAGGCGCCTTTGATTGGAGTTGGATGTATTATCATCTTCATCAGCACACCAATAATTGATCCTGATTGAATACTCATGAGAAAAACAAGTATGCCTTCAATGTCAACTGAATTTGACAAAGTCTGTGCAAGTCGCTCAGTGATAAACAGGGAAGGGATGCCCCGCTTACCAAAAGCTCTTGACCCACAGCTTACTCTAGCACCCGAGTGAAGGCTGTACAGACCAAAGGCAAGTCTCACAACAACAGGAAAGGATGCAGTACCACATATTTTAAAAAACATCATCTAAGGATACCTTAGCATGGGTGTACCGTAGTAGTCAGTTGGCAACATCTTTGAATAACAATCATGAATATTCATGACATCAAAATATTCAAAAAAAGGCCATCGATAGGAGTGGTTTCTTTAATTATGTATATTGGCAAACCCTGACTCAATTATCATAATGTGCATAAACAAGTATGCCCTCAATGTCAACTGAATTTGACAAAGTCTGTGCAAGTCGCTCAGTGATAAACAGGGAAGGGATGCCCCGCTTACCAAAAGCTCTTGACCCACAGCTTACTCTAGCACCCGAGTGAAGGCTGTACAGACCAAAGGCAAGTCTCACAACAACAGGAAAGGATGCAGTACCATATACTTAAAAAAACGTCATCTAAGAATACCTTAGCATGGTTATACCGTAGTAGATAGTTGGCATCTTTGAATAACGATCATGAATATTCATGACATCAAAATATTCAAAAAGAGGCCATCGATAGGAGTGGTTTCTTTAATTATGTATATTGGCAAACCCTGACTCAATTATCATAATGTGCATAAACAAGTGTGCCCTCAATGTCTACTGACTTTGACAAAGTCTGTGCAAGTCGCTCAGTGATAAACAGGGAAGGGATGCCCCGCTTACCAAAAGCTCTTGACCCACAGCTTACTCTAGCACCCGAGTGAAGGCTGTACAGACCAAAGGCAAGTCTCACAACAACAGGAAAGGATGCAGTACCATATACTTAAAAAAACGTCATCTAAGAATACCTTAGCATGGTTATACCGTAGTAGATAGTTGGCATCTTTGAATAACGATCATGAATATTCATGACATCAAAATATTAAAAAAAAAGAGGCCATCGATAGGAGTGGTTTCTTTAATTATGTATATTGGCAAACCCTGACTCAATTATCATAATGTGCATAAACAAGTGTGCCCTCAATGTCTACTGACTTTGACAAAGTCTGTGCAAGTCGCTCAGTGATAAACAGGGAAGGGATGCCCCGCTTACCAAAAGCTCTTGACCCACAGCTTACTCTAGCACCCGAGTGAAGGCTGTACAGACCAAAGGCAAGTCTCACAACAACAGGAAAGGATGCAGTACCATATACTTAAAAAAACGTCATCTAAGGATACCTTAGCATGGTTATACCGTAGTAGTTAGTTGGCATCTTTGAATAACGATCATGAATATTCATGACATCAAAATATTCAAAAAGAGGCCATCGATAGGAGTGGTTTCTTTAATTATGTATATTGGCAAACCCTGACTCAATTATCATAATGTGCATAAACAAGTGTGCCCTCAATGTCTACTGACTTTGACAAAGTCTGTGCAAGTCGCTCAGTGATAAACAGGGAAGGGATGCCCCGCTTACCAAAAGCTCTTGACCCACAGCTTACTCTAGCACCCGAGTGAAGGCTGTACAGACCAAAGGCAAGTCTCACAACAACAGGAAAGGATGCAGGATCATCTTTAAAAAATACCTTCATCTACAGAAAATTTAAAACACGTGCATCAAAGTGATTAGTTGGCTACATTTTTGTTGGAAGAGTCATTCAAATTCATGTTATCAGAGTATTTAAAAGTACACAACTGAGTGGTGTGGGTTGTTCCACTGGTATATAAGGCGCATCAAAAGCTGACATCGATCGAATGCTCATCAGATGAATGAACAAGTATACACTCATTGTCTTGTCACTTGAACCAAGTCTGTGCAAGTCGCTCAGTGATAAACAGGGAAGGGATGCCCCGCTTACCAAAAGCTCTTGACCCACAGCTTACTCTAGCACCCGAGTGAAGGCTGTACAGACCAAAGGCAAGTCTCACAACAACAGGAAAGGATGCAGTACCATATATTTTAAAAAAACATCATCTAAGGATACCTTAGCATGGGTATACCATAGTAGTCAGTTGGCAACATCTTTGAATGACAACCATGAATATTCATGACATCAAATTATTCAAAAAGAGGCCATCGATAGTAGTGGTTTCTTTAATTATGTATATTGGCAAACCCTGACTCAATTATCATAATGTGCATAAACAAGTATGCCCTCAATGTCAACTGAATTTGACAAAGTCTGTGCAAGTCGCTCAGTGATAAACAGGGAAGGGATGCCCCGCTTACCAAAAGCTCTTGACCCACAGCTTACTCTAGCACCCGAGTGAAGGCTGTACAGACCAAAGGCAAGTCTCACAACAACAGGAAAGGATGCAGGCACATGAACAACCTATACTATAACTCCATTTCATTGAATGGTACGACCGATTCAGGAGTCAAATGGCAGTCAATATAAGTCAGCGTTTTACCATGAAGCCAAACAAAATAAACAGTGAATATGTGGCAACACTGACAAAAGAACACTGAGCATAAATATGCACTTACCCTTCTGATAATGGGGTCATCAGTGGTGGTGACTTTGTGGAAGATCCGATTGATCCTCTTCAGTTTCTTCAGGTTCTTACATGTGACCCTGTCATAAGCCTTGTCGTAATACTCCACGCTACCGCAAGACTCCCTGATAAGCAACACAATAAACACAGCCTTATGAACTGCATGTTACACATGAAGTGTGGAATCAATCATATAGTGATGTGTTAAAGAGTGTTTGCAAAGTTTGTATGCATACATCTAGACCTCCCCTGATACAATTGACAATCACATGGGAGTATCACATCAATTCAAGTTGCAAATGAAATGGAGAGGGAAACATACAGCTCTACTGGTTCAGGCACGACTGGAAGGGACAGCTTAGCAAGTCGAGGGAAGTCCATTTCCTCCACCACTCTCCACGTCTCTCTCACCTGGACTGAGGCATCACGGTTCCTCACCTGGTACTGAACACAAAACACATCCACCAGATACAGTACCTGAGTGCCAAAGCTGGTCCTTCAGTTGGTACAATAATCACTGAAATCACATATAACACCATTGAGCAGGAGTCAAGGTATGGGTGAGATGATTGTCCAATATGCTGACCCAATTTACCCACGAAAGCACACAGAAACACACACCTCACATCCCAACAAGTGCCCCTACCTTCTTCTGGTTCTCCTGCATCTGCTTACCAAACTGCTTCTGCCACTTACGCAGCTGCCTCTGACGATCCCTGCACACAACAAGTTAAGAGTAATAACCAGCTTTTCTCAGCCAACAAAACACGTGCTCAACAGATATCGTAAGTAACACTGGAAAGAATTATAAATTATTTCAAATACCACCAGAAACAAAAAAAATCATTATTGCCATGCAATGGAAAGGTCTTTGAATAACTGCAGCCTGTGTTGACTTATCTTAAGCACACATTGATGAAACTCCATAATCGCCTGAAACAATAAGTGACATGGATGCAGCACATTGCCCAACTTGCCTACCTTTCACGACTCTTCTGTGTCTTGGTCATGGTGGCCTGCATGTTAGCTTGCTGCTGCTGCTGCCGTTTCTCTCGCTCCCGTCGCAACTTGGTCTGAGCAGACAATAACAAACATCACTTAAACAACGATCTGAAAATCATACCAGTTTGTGGTCATTCATTGCACAGGAGTTACCTGATTGAAGCGCACTCGACCACGCTGGTAGACAGGCTTAGCTACACGGGCAGTGTCCACCAACTGGAAGGAGCTCTCATCTTCCTCGTGGTAGTAAGCATATGGATTTGTGACTCCACCAAACTGAGACGAATATTTATCTGCAAGAAAGAACAGGTCATGGGATTTACAGGACTATGGCAACTTTAGGGCAGAAAATAGTAGTGCTACAAAAATTATTGTTGCAATTAAATTATTGCAATTGATTCCACCTACTCATATAACGCCTGTCTTGGTACGTGGCGCCTGTCCAGTCCGACACCTGTTCAACATGTCGATAATTTGGATTGAAAATTCATCTGTCAAATGATAAACTTGTAGTCAATCACTAGCGAAGGGCAAGACTTAAGTAAAGAAGAACTACTATCACCTGGTGAGAATGTTACCTACATTACATGCGCACATCCTCATAAGCTACATTGGTGAAACCATGTGATCAATTTCCCTTGTGACAGTATTAACAAAGCTACATAATATGCATATTTGTACAGCAGAAATTGTACAGGGCTTCTTCGTACAGCAATATATTTCAGGGCTTATTTGTATGACAGAAATACACCAGGGCTTATTCGTACAGCAGATATCCTCCTGTGTTTATTTGTATGGCAGAAATACAGCATGGCTTATACACATGGCATAAACATCAACACACAGGGTTTATTCATACGGCAGAAATATTACTGGGATCATTTGTATGGCAGAAATACGCAGGAATATTTCTGCCATACCAAAAGGCCCTGCTCTATACGTCTGCTATAGGAATAAAACCCGTCTATACATTTGCCATACATATAGACTCACAAGTACTCCTACATAGCCAAAATATTCCTTGGCTTATTTGTAGGGCGAAAATATTGCTGGGGTTTTTTAGTACAGCAGTGACGCAGAGGGGATTATTTGTATGGAAGAAAGATATCTATTAAAGTTGCACAGAGGCATTTTTCTCCTGCCCTGGATATTAAAGATCTTTGGTGTTAAGTAATATATGCCATATGGGGGTGTGGGATATATATTTTGTTGTATATAGGAAAGACGTAACATCACCAATACGCTCCTCGTGACATTTCTTTCGCGTCTGCTTCGTGATTGCAGTGCGCATTTAACAATAGGCCCACCAAAAGTTGTATGACATACATAACGCGCGTGGCATGTTTTCTTTAAGCATTTCTTGCGAGTTGACTTCCAAGCCGTCGGTAATCAAGCCTACATAAGGGCATGCGATTTTCAACAGTACACAATTTCTGAAGATGTCAATGTGGCGTTATGTTTAGTTCTAAAACGCAAATTTGAAGAGAACGAATAAGCATAGAGCACTGTATGAAAAAGAGAAGCGCTGCAGAAAATAGTTAAAGACCATTCAAATTAGATACCTTGAACGAATAAAACCTAGGTACAGTTATTTGGTTTCATCTCATGTTTTGATGGTAATGAATAATTTGTACCTATAATCACGAGTGGATGTATTAAGCTGACATGGACTACCGTTACGATTGCAGTCATGGTTGCATCATCGATGATCACATAACCGCATCGATCATGGGTAAGCTTTTGGTGCGCTACAACATATTTTTTCACACTCACTTGCTCACAGGCTCTTGATATATGTTGTTTTCTAAATTCTCACAAGCAGGGTGCAAACTCTTAATTGTTGGAATTCCTAAGTAGGTTTTGGAAATTCATTATCCTAGTGTACAGGCCATTACAAGTTTTTAACTGTTTGGGCAAGAAATACGACTGAACTAGTACATGGTTAATATACGAAAATGTGGCATGTATTCTAAAGTTGAAACACCGGCTTACCTTGCCCAGACGATCGCCCTTCGAGAATGGCGCATAAGGCATATCTTTGAATTTGTCGGGAACTTCTCGAGGTCCCCAACCCTCAGGATTGTCCTGAATATTTGGTGGGACAAAGTGCGCCATGATATTCATGAATAGACTTTCAGAATTTGACAGCTGGATGCAATGCAATGTGACTGAAACAAGATGTCGGACGTGTGCTTTTCCGTTTGCTAAAACGGGACGTTACCGCTGCGGCGTACGTTCTGTACCCGAAGAGAACATTCGGCTGAGAACTGTGGAAACAAGGCGTTCAGGGGTTGGAGGCGCACATGCCAAGATGTTCTAACGATCAAGAAAACCACGAAATTATGATTATCAATCTGTACTATGCAAAATTAGCAAAATTATTTGTTCTGTATTTGGTAAAGGTTCATCATTTATTTGAAAAAAGGACACAGTGATTGTTAATTCTAAAATATCATTGTCCTATCCGCAAATAGAGTGCAAATATTTCCTCATCCTATCCAATTACCAAACACACACACACTGTCATAAGATATATGTCATTATATTTTTGTTTATATTTCATTGTCATTTTCTGTCCTTTTGATGAGGGCTTTAAAAAAACTTTACCGTCCCCCCTGCTCGTATTTGTTGGGGTTTTTTTTCTGTCTGCCGAATCGAGAACATCCTTGCATGTTAATATAATTCCATGATGACAGAAAATGGCGGGGAGATGAACCAGATAGGAGACGGCATGGGTGTTGGGGACTTCAATCCCATGTTCCTAAATGTCACACAACCCACCAAATCTCCAAGGGTGCAGCACAATAAAAAAAAATGGTAATGATCAAATTTTATTCACAAACGGACACCAAACCCGACCCAAGGCACTCGTGTCGTCAAACGTTCCTCCATAGCCTCTTATAAATAAAGACATATAATATGCTATTTGCTTTTTACAACTCGAGTAGTATAAAGAGTGGCGGTTCTGGCGCAGCGGTGTTGGGTTTTGGGACCACTATAAGAAAGGGCTCTGGCCCGATCTGCGCTTTGTACCGCCACTCATCCATACTACTCACCCTAAGGGCGCCTCGGACCCGACCCCCATACGAGGCTGAGGTGCTAGTTTGTAGGTAAACTAGTGTACCCATAGGCCAAGGAGTCTACACCGTTCACGGCTATCCACCTCTTTGAATCAAAGGGAGAGAGGGACACCTTGTTGACGTGCAGCCCATATATCTTATGACCATCGCTGCGTAGCATGTTCATTCCATGACGGAACTGCTTCTTCGTGAATAAAGACTCCATGTACTGTGCGTGGCGTTGGTGTTTTTTAACCACAACCTTCTTCACTCTCTTAGCCCTTTTAATCTCACCCTCGTCAGACATCAGGATCGAGTACATCTTTGGGCACAGACCAACATACTCCTTGATGGGCACATCGGCACATTCACCGGTGCTCCCCAATACACCTAGGAGATTCTTCTGGTAGTCTGACAACCATTCATTCTGCACAGACATTCGCTCTGTCGCTAGTGGATAATCATTGTGATCAGCATGTAATTCTGCAGGGTATTCCAGATCAACTTCAAGTATATTATCCGGTTTCGGCATTGTCGGGATGGTTCTATACTCACTCAATACCCTCAGTAGGCAAAAGTTGACTCATTGCCAACCCATACAGGTTGTTAGCGTCAAGGTACTGGATATAACTCGGTGGCTTATCCTGCTCAAAACCCTCTACGTACAGGTCATTAGCTTTTGCGTGACGACTTGAAACCATGCTTATGCCACTGCACAGGCTCTTCTCAACGAACAGGTGTTTGTCATAGTCGGTGAGAAGCTCGATAAAGGCCAGGACTGGTATAGTAGTGTGCTGGATCTAAGCCATACTGCTTAAGACAGGTTTTGCGGAATATCTCAAATACATCAGCCAAGAGTAGTACATCTGTGCGCAGGTACAGGTCATGATAGTCGCCCATGTTTTTATACCCGAACACGTTCCAGACCTTCTGTGCATGTTCATAGATTGATATGATCTTCTTTTATTTTAGATACATTTGCAGGCTCATGGCAAATGATCTGATGAGTTGTCTCAATATGAAAGGCTCCCGGGGAAACAAAGTTGGGTTCATTGACACAGCTTTGTGCAAGATGATTGTCGGTAAGAGAATGAATTTATGTTCACCTTAATCCTAAAGTAATATTTTCTTTTTATTCTGCTGAATACAAATGACATAAGATACCCCTTTACAATGAAATATAGAATACTAGTATATATTTATAGTATAAAACTAAGTTTCTTATATTATTCAAATGTTGTTCCATTTATGTGTTGTGTTTCAGAAAGCATTCTGCAAAGCCACATCCTTGGTGATAACCCTGATGGGAAACAAATTGAAGAATGCTCCGCAAGGGGGGTGGGGTGGGGGGAGGTGTGTGTTATTTTGATATTTTTTTTTTACTACTGAGCGCTATTGTTTATGTGTTAGGACCAATAAATATTTGTTATTCATGAAAAGTACGTCTCATTTCTGTGATTCACGTTGAAAAAGTGCATAATAAGTTTGTGGAATCTACGCGGATATTTCCACGTGGAAATAATCACGTGAGTTCTGATCTCTCCGTGTGTTTTACGAGTGGATTCCACGTGTTGTGCCCACATGGAAGAGGGCTTTTGTGCAACTCGTTTTGCCTTTATAGCATCTTTAGGTTTTATTCCAGTCAAGCAGTTCACCTCATTATTTATCGCAGAAACTACAGCCTGCAGTTAAGAAACCCACTCAGTCGATCGTTTCCCAATTTCGCCTATCTGCTGTTCCACAGTCGCGATGGTAATCAGATTATTGTACCCAACAACGTTTCCAATGGCGAGGCTCATATCCGACGGAGCCATGTAAAGGCCCTTCCAAACACATAGTCAACCTTTGAGGAAGAACTCTGGAGTAGGTTTTGATACCTGCGGATTGATGAGGGAATGTCAACTGGTGAGTTGATGCATCCTCAATATTAGCCTGAAACTGCTTTTGGGTGTCAAAGGATGTGCCCGTACCTAGTATCCCTGAGCGCGTCTGCGCATTAGCACCAAGGATGGCCCAAACATAGGTTCCTATACTGTTGTTGATCCGTGCAATACCTGGGGCTGTGAACCCCTCAGATTTTTCCAGTATGTAAGTACTCCAGGCAGTGCTTGCACCCGCTTGGTCTTGCTTTATGTAATCAATATGTAGCTTGCCGCCCTGGAAAACAAAGTCGTCTGTTGATTTGTCAAAGGTTTGCCTGTCGGATTCGTACAAGTGGGTGTTTCCATAATGAGTGATTGGCCGTACTACGTGTGTCTCGGGTCGGTGAAGTAGATTGAATTTGACATATAGACTTATGTATACAACAGCAGTATGAAACAACAGCCAACCATTCATACTGCACCGTTATGTCTGGAGCCACCTGATAAGAATCCAGGGCACTCCTATCGGTTGAATGAGATCAGTGTCAAAAAGCAATACCTTGATAAAAAAATTGAAAAATATTGTGCTATGTACAAAAAATATAGGCATGCAGAAAACTCAGTGTACGCAGTAGACAATGCTTTACTGTTGGCGTGTGTCTTGGCGCAAGTGGTGTCGGTATAAAGTCTACGGTAATTGCCATTCCTATTGCCACAGTATTGAGTGTTACTGGTAAAATTGCTGGTAATTGCGTCAGTTGGCGACTGACCATCAAGGTGAAAAAACATGATCAGATCCGCATTCTAGTGCAGAGCAAATTGAATACATTGTTGACATTTTATCGACAGCACTTGAAGATGGTAATATCTCGGATCATAAGTTTAAACTCGTTTTAGCTGAGGTCACAAAATATACCCAAATGAAAGGCGAAATTAAGGCTAGATCTGTAAAAGCGCGACAGACTGTATCAATCGATGAAAAAGACGAAGCATTGGAAGGTATCAGACAAAAATTGGGTGCTTCTTTACCATTGAGCGGACTGTGAATGATATTGGCCCGCCTCAATACACATAATGATTTTAATTGCGCTGACATTTACGCACTGTATATATGGATCTATTGAATAAACGAGGGTATAAGGTATAGAAATAAACACCGAAGAGCATATTACTGAACTTGAAGGTAGTGTAAGATAGTTGAAGTTAGATACAGATTATCTGAAAGATGATATAATAGATATGAAACTGAGTGATAACAATGACCTTTAGGAACTGAAGGACATGGTGAGAGATCTGGAGGTTTAAAATGATGATCTTATGGAGCGAGTGAAACGCCTAGAGGAGCTTGTTAGCAGGTGTCTCACGAGCTTGTGAACGGCGCACTGTTGAAGTCGTGCACCCATAGAAAAATATGGGGAAAAACTGTGCTATAAGAAAGTGACATAGAAGGTGTGAAAAAAAGTCTGTCCATCCGGCAGGCAAAACTCAAATATCATATTGGAAGTCCCATAGCTAAAGTAATCCGTACAGGTGTAAAGCCTCCCCATAGACTAAGAAAGTCTAGAAAACCAAAGTCATAGATACCTTGGCCTATGGGCACACTAGTTCACCTACAAACTAGCCCCGTTTGGGGGTCGGGTCCAAGGCGCCCTTAGGTTGAGTAGTATAAATGAGTGGCGTTACAAAGCGCAGATCGGGCCAGAACCCTCTCCTAGGGTGGTCCCAAAACCGTACCCCGCTGCGCTAGAACCGCCACTCTCTATACTACTACTCGAGGGCGCTCCTTCAAATTGGCGCGGATCGTCAACGACCACGTTATGATCCACGGGGAACTCTCTCTTTCGTCAGGCAAGCCCCAATTACGTCACGCTACGGGCTGTTTGCTAGATCAACATCACTCGTGATCAGTTTGGTGTGCGGTTTGATGTCCTTGTTTTTCGTTCCGTGCTTCATGTAACTACAGGTAAGGTCTCCGTTTCCACACCCAGTTTGTTTTTTTAACTATGGAGTATTTTACTGTTGCAACGAAATTTCCCTGCATCGTTCCGATTATTTGTTTCTTGTCGTCGGGTTTTTTTTCAAATATTGATATTAAACATGTTCAGATGACATTTGGTGCCCACTGACTAATTCCTTAGAGACCAACCGACCTTAAAGGCATACCCAGAGCAATACAAATTGTAACCTGCTATAGAGTGTCTAAATCTATTTACACCAGCCCAGAGATTTGTTCCGTTAATCTCAATTTTACTTAGTGACGTTTAAAATGGTACCTCCCACGCATCTAACTGAGGCGCTGGCAATCTGGGCTCCACCTCTTCGGGCAGAATATGGGATATATCAGGGCTACTGGGGTAAGCCAAAACGTTCTTCTTCGATCCTACTGCCTTAAAAAAGGACACCTTCAGCTCAGTCTCCAATAACTCATCCACCTGGCTTAAGCAATATCCCGTGACAGGACCACTCTGGAGCCGAATATACAAAAGTCACCATGGACATAGATATTCTCAGCAACTTGTCTCAGGTTACAACTTTCTCTTCTTCCTGATTCAGGACAAGTGAAAGTACAATTTCTAGAAAAGGCTATGGTGGTGTGGTCCACTGGCTTCACAAAGTGGAATGACTGGGTGCCTGGTAGTAATATAAGCTGAGATTTGATGAAATCTGTATTTTGTTACCTTAGCTTAAGTATACACAGCAATAATGAGTTTGTTATTGGAGTACATAATGATTTACATACCCTATTCATAAAATGTTTGGTATAAGGGAGGTGCCATCGATCAATGAGCTTATGTGACTAAATGAGTTTACTGTACATCATGTCTATTCCAGTCTATTCCTAATGTTGAAAATTTATCAGCATATTTTTCCACTAATTAAAATTTGAAGCACAAAATAAAAGATGACATTATTTCATCACCTAGTTAAACGTTGTAATGTAGAAGTAAAACAATCACTGACTGGAACCTTTAATTTGAATCTTGTATGACTAGCCATGAGGAATTTTGTCTACAAAGTATTTTTTTACAATCCTGTGGACAGGGTGGACAGTTTGGGTATTTAAAAATTACTTTTTTGGCCAATTTTGGACCCCCCCCCTCACTATGTGTTGGTTTGCTGTTAAACCCTATTCTCACTCACTCACTCACTCACTCACTCACTCACTCACTCACTCACTCACTCACTCACTCACTCACACTCACTCCACTCACTCCACTCACTCACTCACTCACTCCATAACACTTGTCTGTTAACCCTCACCACCCCTAGCATCATGTTAATTTTTGTACTGCCCCTTAGCAAAACCTATTCTTAGGTCATTTGGTTCCCACATGTAAATGTTACTTGTGTATAAAAAAATACCAAATTGACATACATTCTCATGATATATATTGTTTATTCATTTATTATATTGAAGAAGGTAAACTACTGATTTTGCCACGTAACCAAGCATTGTTGTGACCAGTACCATAGGAGTCCTTGGGATATGTTATGACCATGCTACCATAATATCATGACTTGGTTTACATGACTTATGAACTGCCGTAGGAGATGCTAACATTGATTGTATGCCATGTGCTAAAATGTTGGTGTTTTTGATCTGACAGATAAACTATGGCAGATACCAAACAAGAGCAGGCCCCAGGTCAGCCACTTGGTCAACCAGCTCCCCAGGGATATGGGCAAGCCCCACCACAAGGCTACGGGCAACCACCTCAAGGATATGGGCAGCAACCACCACAAGGATATGGGCAACAGCCACCTCAAGGATATGGGCAACAGCCACCACAGGGTTATGGGCAACCAGCACCACCCCCAGGTTTGTGTGTGAAATAATCAAAGCAACGCGTGATTGTTTTGTTGCGAACCCACCAAGATGTTGGTAAATTGCATGATATCCATTTTTTATTGTCAAGCCAATCATGAATTAATTCATGTATGAAGATTGTATTTCCACTTCTACCAATGAAGGATGGATAGATTTTATAGAATGTTTTAGTACCCAGATATATGTATGTATATATATATATATATATATATATATATATATATATATATATATATATATATATATATATATATATATATATATATATATATATATATATATATACATACATACATATATATATATATATATATATATATATATATATATATGTTTACATATATTGAGTAACATGTCAAGTAAAGCAGGTTTTTTTGTGGCTTGACGGAGCCTTGACCTAAAACCAGGGGCTGACTAACAGCCAACAGCCTATCAGCTCTACTATAACGGTACTTACATCAATGTATTACAGAGATAAGGGATATTTTACTTGAAGTGCCAAGTTGCAGACTTGATATTTATAGCGGTTTGGTAGTGATTCAGTTCCAAATTTTAATCTATAACCCAGATGCAGCTTGACTGCTCGTCCGTTATGGTTAGAACCATTCATGAGGGACGAATGACAGATGATAAAAAGTAGTTATCTCTGAAGAGTTTAATCAAACACATGTCTATGTATTGCTATGCCTCAAGTGTCGTTCTCCTCGTGAGAATCTTACAGGTCAATGGGAGGGGTGGTGTGTTAGCTCGTTCAGTGGTGCTTACTCACTTCAATGACAGTACAGTAATGTTGGTGCTGTTATTGATTCGAGACTACCAGTTTTTGGTTGATTTGGCCATGACAGCTATGTGTTGTGACTCCTTGGTCTGGAGCTCAGATTCCCCACACAATCGCCCAATCGAATGGTCCGTTTAACGCTGATTTGGTCCGAGTATAATGGGCCTCTGATGCACAAAAATTACTTCATGAGAGGTGGTGTCTATAGGCAGGTTCTTAGCCAGAGACCCGCCCACTCGGTTGATCATCGACCTCCCAGGTCGGATACAAGAAATTAGCCCAGTCAGTGTAAACAGCTCGTTTAAAGACAAGCAGCAATGCAGCGTACTGGCCGCTCATCTTTGATCAAGATAAATACTGCTCTGTTTGATATCGCTTTTTATGACGCATGGGGTTAAATGAGCGTCATAATACTTTAATGATGGGGATTTGAGTACCGGTCGGTTTCGTCTCCTCTCAAAACAAATTCCCCGTCCATGTCGGTTTTATACCTTCTCTTAAATGATACGCGTTATGTTCGATGATTGTAAGAATAATGACTAGAAAGGTGGCATACATTGTGCACGGTCGATCGGAGCATCGTTCTGAAATGTCTGCCTCACGGTATCACTTTTGCCATGATCTGATAAACAATTGGTCTGCTCTGTTGGCTGGCGCATGAAGCTCACAAATTGCAATTTGATAAACTATTATATCGACAAATCTTTTAGTTTTTATCTCGCCGAACGTGTCAGACGATGTTGAAACAATGGCACATAGGCTTATTTATTATTATATTATATCGACGAATCTTTTAGTTTTTATTTCGTAGAACGTGTCAATAGATATTGCAGCGGTCCCCAGTTACCGTCGCACAAACTGAACTATGGTCGCCGGGTTGGGGTGGGGGGGGGATGGGGGTATGAAAAACATACCCTTCGTACAAGTACGAGGCCCAACAAAACCCGCCTTACAAGTCGAGAGGCCAAAAACACATACCCCGTCGCGCGGCACATGTATACTACCTCTTTACACTTAAGTGCCCCCCCCCCCAGGGATCGTGGGGGTTGGATATCCTGGCTAAGGTCCTGTCTATAAGGCTACCACTGGGTAATATCGTCATAATCCCATCTGATTCCACCCTGTGGCTGCAAAAAGCTGCGAAAACAGCTAGGTTGGCTCCAACAACAAGGAGTCCCTTGCTATAAAAGATGAGGACTTTTGGACGCCTTGTATTATGTCCTTAGAATTGTTCCTAACTGGGGAGGCATGCGATCGCCTTGCCCTGGTCGGTCGGTGATAAACTTATATACTCAGACGTCCTGTAGGGCTAGTGATCGCCTAGTCTACTTAGGACCAAGTCCACATCCCTTGATATTTGAAGGGTAGACATATTCGGTCGCGATAGCCCAGTCTATGTGTATGTCTGATTTATTGTGCAAACGGCGAAATAAATGCTGAATGCGTGTGTATTCGGCCAAAATGATCGCTCAAATGTTGTACATTCATTAATTTATATCTCGTCTTATGGGGCGTAAGCTGCTCCCAGGTGGTGCCTTCAACTGGATCAATATTAGCACATTGTTAGCGTGTTCTCAAGGTCACATTGACCTTGATAATATTGGGTATCGATTCGCGGCCATTACTCCCGGTTCTGAAGCTGTGCCTACTTAACATTTTAAGAGGGTCTGTACTTGGTTGACGCTTACTCGTTGATAAAAGCCTCAGAGGCAAACAATTCGTTTTCTTTCCTTCGTTAGTCCGAACTCAATCAATGCCGCACATGACTACCTTTCTTTTAACAGCTTTCAAACGATCAAGGCGCATGTGTTTAGAAATGAATAAGCCTTAAACGAGAAACAGGGTACCTATTCTGATCACATCAAAGCCGCTTGATTACAAACTGGACGAGTAATCACCAATGTCCGCCAGGCAGTTGGGAAGGCGGGTTCGCGGGCTACGACCTGGCCACGGCGGATATCGATCCGCGCCACAGAAGCCAGCTTCACCGCAATGGAAGTCATACGTAACATATCGCCGTGATTACTGACAGGTATGGGCTATCGACAAACATATTGTTAGCTTTTGTCACTGGGTGACAGTTTGCAACCGGACATGCCATCGTCAGTCCGAAACAGGCAGGGGTGTAATTGGCTGGCTATACTATGGCCGCCACGCCATGTATCGACTAATTCAACACTTATTTTGGCGATGAGTTGAAACTTGTCGTACATCGATGTTAGGTAGAATGACATGTTATCTATGGTCATGAGGCTCGACAGACCTGTAAATGGGACTTAAGAAGGTCGAGGCGAGATTTTTGGTGAGCCTGGGCTTATGTATACATAGAAGATAGCGTCCGACCGGCCAATGCAAATCCCGGTGTGACGCACCATCCTCTCATAGACCGTCATCAGTCATGTGTCTGTGAGTCACGTGATGCGTGACGCGTTGAGGGTTTATTTGACTAAGTTGTCGATTAATCAACAAGTAACTGTCCGCTCATGCTGGAAATATTACAGTTCAAATCCGGAGGTATAACTGCAATGGCACATGGTGACATGCTCCCCCCCTTACCCCATGATAAATGCCGATTGTTTCATGACTTTGATGTAACAGCATATTTAAATGCCACGAGGGAGCAATGCCTTGTGCATATAAGGCCAGCGTTTTGTTCTTACCAACCACTCGTTAATGGATGTAGTTTATACTGTGCCTGTGGTTTGTGCTTTACACTGATGTGACCTGTTGACCATATCCTAGCTGATGTGCTGTCTTGTTGTGTGATAGGAACATATATGAACCCTAGCTATGGGCCCCCTCCCGGACAGTACGCCCAGCCCTATGGACAGCCAGGTGAGACCAGCTTATTTACACCTGCCAATAATGTTAAGTTACAATTCCTGCTTCTGTAATGTACCACATTGATCAATGATTATTAATGCAACTCAGGCCACTATAATCCGTGAAACTTCTGTCAGGTGTGTGTGCTATATTCCACTATCGATGGCCAGTCAGACTACTAGGCTGAGATAGCTGGTGGCCCGAAGAATTATTTGGTGGCCAATAAAAGAAATAATGTAAAATTCTCACTTTTGCTGCAGCCATTGCTAAAAAATTATCCTATCATCTGCAGTAGATTGTTTGTGGAGTTGAGCACAAGGTGGCCACCTGTTAGAGAAATCAGGAGGCCCTAGTCAATTCTTGGCGGTCACGGCCCCCACCTACCCACCAATTTCAAACCCAATATATTGGTGCAGATATGTATTGTTGCTTCTGCTAATAATGTAGCATGTGTGTGTGGTTGTTGTAGGTGCTGTTGGTCAGCCCCTGCCAGGCCAGGCTCCCCAAACACAATGGATGACGCGACCTGAATCTGTCCCTGGCTGCCCACCAGGACTGGAATACCTCACTCAGGTGGATCAGATCCTCGTTCATCAACAGATAGAGCTCCTTGAAGGTTGGTTCCACATTCACTCACAAATGTGATTTAACTCATGATAACAATGAATACATTGTGTTTCAGCATTTCATCTGTTGAGATATTAAGGTACTTTGTTGCAGCTTTCACTGGCTGGGAGACTTGCAATAAGTACCAGATCAAGAACTCTCTGGGACAGCAAGTATACTTTGCTGCTGAAGGTTTGACCATCTTATATCTTCACAACTGACAGCTTAAGAATATAGTTTCACCTTTGGTTTAATAGTTCATCTAATGGTGATTCATAATCTATTTCCTTAAATAACTGGTTGCTAAAATGACAATTTTGTATTTCTTTGAGTAAGGAAAACTTACTTATTGAAAAATTTAAATATTGGTGCAGCTCTGGAACTCGGGAAGAAAAGATAAATGGAAAGCAAGTTCAAAAGTTGTAATGAATAAGTCATTGAGGTTTTGATTACTTTGTGATATGAAATGCACCGTCAACACCTTTATGTCTGAATTAATGCACTATCAGAATCAGATATGTAGTGATGGCTGCTTGTTATTCATCATGCTGGTGTGATGTGGGTGTTACAGAGTCTGACACATGCATGCGACAATGTTGTGGACCACAGAGAGGTTTCACTATCCATATAAATGACAATGCTAACCAGGTGAGCCAATACACATCCCAGGTGATCATGCTGGTGGCCATGCAACTTTAATCTCCCCCACATCATATTTCCACTTGACTGTGCACCGACTGACCTCTACCAATAGCATTCTATTGCACGTGCAAGCACACCTGCTCTCATATTCATACCGCAGTATGGTGGCAACAGAGCGGCCTGGGGGCTGTTTCTGTTATGCTGTGTTACTGTGTGAATGCTGATTGTCATCAAAAACACCCACATGTAATGCCTACGATCAATGTGTATTGTGACAGTTATGTGGTGTAGTTAATTGATGGATCATGGTCACACAGACTCGGTCTCTAGGTTGGTGTGTGGCGACAAGTAAGCCTGTATTTTTCCAGTATGTTCTTCAGGCAACCATGCATTTTTCTAGTATGGTTGTCATCCAATGTATATACACTGTATATACTGTTTGACTTCCATTGTCCCATTGTCATGAAGCTTTGAGGATGCTGTATGTAAACGTTGAATTTAAGTTTGGATGTATTCCGAAGCATTCACCGACATGTTATCAGGGCTGCATTTTGCCTGTTTTTATTGAACATTGCTGGATAGTATTTTTGCTACCCTGTTTGTTGAACCCCAATATTGTAACAAGGTGTCAATCACAATCAATGTCTCAAGTTTGTCTCAAGTCCAGGATGTTGCTATGTTTTGCCTTTTTATTTCACATTTCATAGCTGGGAAAAGGTGGTATTTCCCCTCCAGTGGAGACAGCTTATCAATGTGGATATATATGTGTTATCAGGAGGTGATGCGAGTCAACCGTACCTTCAAGTGCTGTGCTGGCTGCAACTGCTGTGCCTTTTCTGGTTGTTGTCAGTGTGAAATCGAAATCGAGGCTCCTGTTGGCCAACCAGCTGGCTACATTCGACAGACGTAAGTCGTAGGAGCTCCTAGCTGCTGGTGATAAGGCCCAGTGCATAAGAACTGACAAGGGTTCGAAACCATCTTAGTGTATTCTATGTGTTGAATGGTTGTTTAAGACCCCAGTACAGCTACTGACAAATAAAGGGGGATGAGACCATGTGTGGTTGTCAGCCGCCAATGATTATCATGTCTAAGGATGTTACCGTCTCTGATACAGCTGTAGTTTCTTGGCACCTAAATTTGAGGTGATGGATTGCCAGCAGCAGGTCGTGTTAGAGATTGAGGGTCCTGCATGCATCTGTCAGGGTCCCTGCTGTACGTGGGACCAGGAGTTTGTGGTACGCTCCCCAGGTGGTGGTCCAGAGGTGGGCAAGATCAGCAAACAATGGAGTGGTCTTGTCAAAGAGTACTTCACTCAGGCTGACAACTTTGGCATTTCATGTGAGTCTGTAGTTATGCATTTTTGTTCATTTTACTCTTCATAGTGTATCAGTGAAATATTGGGATAAATGGAAAGACGCTGAATTCAAGTGGGGTTAAAGTTTCTTATAAAACAATGACCATCATCGATTAGTTTGCAATTTCACTGGTGGATATAAGCTGTGCTATAACTTGGGTTTGTTATTTGGGATGTGTGTACAGTCCCAATGGACCTGGATGTGAAGATGAAATCCACTCTGATGGGAGCTGTTTTCCTCATTGTGAGTTATACCACAGTGTATACTGTCTTGTGTACGACCCTGTCTGCACCATTATAATTGAAACCACTGCTTGGTGATGCCCAAACTACTGCAACTATACACTATCTATTTTCATTACTATTACCTGCACATATATATATATATAGAGATATATATATATATATATATATATATATAGAGATATATATAGAGAGAGAGATATATAGATATATATACAGGATATAGATAGATATATAGATATATAGAGAGGGATTTATAGAGATATATATATCTATATATCTTAATATATCTCTCTATATTTATATAGATAGTATATATATATCTATATCATATATATATATATATATATATATATATATATATATATATATATATATATATATATATATATATATATATATATATATATATATATATATGAGATATAGTTTCCGATCTTCAAAACCCTTCCACTGTGTTTGTCATGGTCACATCTCGTGTGTGTGTGTGTACGCAATCCTGTATTGAGTGTTGTACTAATGTATGCTTGATATTTTCAGGATTTCATGTACTTTGAACAGAAACAAAACAACAATAACCGTAACTATTAGGTAAGTTCCATGCTTCAGTTCTGCTTAACTATAAACTGTGAAACTTTATGTAGTATAAAGATGGTTGCCTTTTCGTTTTTTTTGACAAAAAATCCAAAACCTTAGCGCATCAGTTCAAAATAGAAAAAACTTCTGGTCATCATCCTCAGTTGTTTGACGAGATTGCGTAACTCGCAAATAATGAGAACTGAGAAATAGCATTTAACTTTAACATTAGAATATAATGCCAGATATCAACCTTTGCTTGTGTGTGGTGATGGTTACTGTATATCCAATCTGCTGTTGACCTGTGTTCAGCCACTTTGTGAAGTTTGTCTCTTCTCCGCTGGCAATTCACAGCTGTTGTCGTCAAGTCCGATGAGCAAACTAGTTTATGTGATTGCATTCAAAACTATCTTATGACTTTGTAGCATTAAATTTGTTGATAAGATTGATCTTCATATGTTATCGGGGAATAAATAACCCCACAAATGCAATCTGAAATACTCGTCTAATGTTAGATATCTGGCAGTGAGGATATTTTATCATGTATGTGTAGTATCCTTAATTTGAAATTATAATCTTTTAGATACTCAGTGCATTTCATTAAGGCCTATTTGGTGTATATTTTTATGCAATGTTTATTTTTCCAAGAAAGACCATGAATACTCTAAAGAGATTGCTGTGTCATATGCCCACATGCTGACTATGGCTTGTTTTTAACATTCCCCTCTGTTTCATAATTTGTGACCCAAATGATTCACGATTTAGTGGTTATGAAGGAGTTGGTATTACTGGGCGTGTATGGTTAATTATCTCCCTCAGCAAGTGTTGTTTTGCATGGAACATAACAAAATTTGAAGGAATTCACTCAGATTGATAAAAACTATTGTACTCAGGTTTTTTGTATTGATACTTGGGTCTCAACTGAGTTATTGGCTAATCGTGATTCGGGGAATATGTTGTCAATCTCAAATTCTTCTTCTGCTGTTGGCATCAACAGATTGTGTGTTGAACCGCCTGTGTCTTTACCTATGAATCTTTCACTTATTTGATCTCTTGTCTGGGTATTTTAGCAATTTTGTGAGACTCAACAACATCTAACTTTATTTGACCTTTGCCAATGCCTTACTGACTTTTAGCAAATGATATTTTTATTGACTTCCAACCAGGTATTACTATTCTATTCCATGTTTCCTAGGTATGATCACCCCAGAGCTTAACCTCCGACTCAAGTTTATTGGCTACAATAAAGCTTGAATTATGTTGATACAAGTGAATGTGTTGTGATGTTCCTCTCTGATGATGCATTTTTTAATTACTTGTGTACAGTGAGCTGATATGGGCTGACTACATTACATTTATCATTCGATTCATCACTATAGGTTAAGCAGTATAAACTGGGAATCTTGTATACGATTTATTGCCGAGAACGAATAATAATGAACTAATTTTAAAGGACTGATGCTTACTGGCGTTATGATAACATCGACTCATTGTCATTGTGATACTTTTGATTCAATCATAACGTGTGGCGTAATTGTGTATCGTAACGTTCTTGCACTGCATTCCCATTGTCCACTTCAAACGATTTCGCGACAAAGACCCGAAACAAATGCATATTGACCGGTAAGTTACTCTTTGACAATCATTAGGAGATCAACTCAGCGCCTACAAAAACCGACAGAGAATGCTTGCATGCATGCCGCACAGGAGCAATGGAGGATGTAGCGGTTAATTCCTTAAATATCATAGAGACACGCATAAGAAAAAAAACTAAAAATTGTTACTTATTTTATGTATTGTAAGAATTATTTTCTGTCCTAATCGATAAAACATTTAAACAATAAAAATGATTCTTTAAATGTGGAAGGGACATGTAAAATATAGTGATTACTGACATAAACACAGGGAGCATACCTTTCTTCGCCTTTCTTGTCTATGGAGGCAAAGCATCTGCAACGACTAAAGCCATCATAAAGGTTGCTCCTCTCTGGGTTTGTTCGTGTGCGAGATGCTGCAGGAGAATTTATTAGGAGAAACCTCGTAAACTCTGCTGAAGAAACATGATAAGGACGTGTTACATGCGTGCAGGCTGCTGGTGTAAATTACTTACACGAGCTGCTTAATTCAATTGACTGAACACCGTGCATATATATGCTTGTGTGCATGCTTTAGAGACATTCAGCCGCTGAATCATCGCGGATCTGATCCAGGGCAACCCCTCCATTGCTACTCTGCACTGGTCGTCCATTTGATGACGTTGTCCATTGTGCAGTCTATCGCCAGCACGAAAAACCACATTAAAATTGAGCATTTATATTGCGGCCAGACGTTATGGACGCATTGATTTATGATCCCAACAATATGCAGCGTCGTAGCAACTCATATTTCATGCATTGTATTTTGTCACTCTGTTCTGTTTTTTCATTAGGGTAAAATCATTGTCGCCTGCCAGTCTGAATGGCGCGCTGTCTGTATCGTGATAATGCATCCGATGCGGTGCCACGACACATAGCATAGCTCCCAACGGATGTACATAACCTTTCCATCATTAATATAGAAGATTGGTTTCATGTTGGGCACAAATGCATTTTACTTGTTCACAGGGAGTTAGTGGGGAAAATTGCCTATATATATCCTGTGTCATATATATATTGGCATTGCTGCCCTCCCGAGCGGAGTCATTATTCTGGCCCTGACTTTTACATCAACAACTGAGTAAGATGAACTGCGAAGCGCTGATTCTCTGAGGGATGGGATACATGCTTTTGACAGCAGCGTCAGTGAATCTCCATGATATAATTTGCCCAAGAACTGCGGCTGACTATACACAGCATTCTGGAACACAGCTCCCTTTGTGAAGAGACGTGATTACCTCTGGAATGTAAGAAATATGGAAAGAGATGGTGATATCATATAACGATACGTATAAACTTATTTATATATATATATATATATATATATATATATATATATATATATATATATATATATATGTATACATGTATATATATACATATATATATAAATATATATATATATATATGGAAATACGTATGTATATATATATATATATATATATATATATCTATATATATATATATGGAAATACCCTATATATTGATATTGATATATATGTATATATGTATATATATATATATATATTTATTATATATATATATATAGATATATGAATATATATATATCTCTCTATATGCTCTCTGCTCTATATCTCTCTATATATATATATGTGTCTATATATATCTCTGTATATATATCCCTATATCTATATCTCTATGTGTCTCTATCTCTATATATATATATATCTCTATATATATATATCTCTCTATATATCTATATATATCTATCTATCTCTATATATATATATATATATATATATATCTGCCTTATACGTGGCAGCGATCTTTCGCAGTTGTTCCATTTGAGACGCTCCATCTGCGAATGAATTCATGGATGCAAGTTGCACTCACTCACTATGAGTTCTTTAAACTCATATGCTAATAACCTTATTGTATCCGATTAATGGTTACCACACAATGTTATACATGCAAATGGTTAAGGATGGTTTTTTTAAAATTATATACACCACGAGCGGCTAATGGAGCAATCTGCTGTAAAACATGTGCTTGTCCAAAAAGTAGGTATATTAGTATGGAAAATTTACACCTACATGACTCGCTTGAACCCGTATGGACATTTGTCGAATCACCATAGTTGTGAAAGCCGCGTAGACTTGTTGAACATACTAACCAACGAAGGCCGCTATGTAATTTGTATTAACGTGGACGGCCTTGTTCTGGTTAGAAGCAGCGAGGGCCCTGCTAGTGATGTTATGCATGTTATTCTTTAAGATACCTATTCACTAACTATGCAAGATTACATAAAGGCAAACATGTCGAACTCTTTGGGTGCTGCAGGAGACCAATCGCGTCGTCAATATGCAGCTTTTTCAGCGCTGGTTGACTGCCTTGTGTAACATTTTTTCGATTAACCCGGAAATTTTATACACACAAAGAGACATCGCCAAAGCTAACATGAATTGGGTTGACTTGTGACACACACACACACACACACACACACACACACACACACACACACACACACACACACACACACACACACACACACACACACACACACACACACACACACACACACACACACACACACACACACACACACACACACACACACACACATATACACATATACTCATATACTCATATACTCATATACACACACTTACACACACACATGCACACACGCACACACACATGCACGCACACATGCACGCACGCACACATACACACACACGCGCGCGCACACACTCATACACACGCACACACCTTATCGTTGATTGGTGGACCTGCTTCAACACACACACACACACACACACGCGCGCACACACACACGGGTGCGACAATATAAGAAGGCCGTGCATGCCATTGAGGTTAATAATATTCTTCCGAACAAAACGAGAAAGAAGAGTGTTACTCAATATATCTACAGACGTAAGGTATATCACATAATCAGAAAGAAATTCCCGGATGTGAGATATCAACACCACCCGGAAACTGAACATCTAGTTCTGCTATCTACATTAGTGTTACATACCATGCGCAGAAATGGTCATTAATGTTGAGTATTCAATTAGCAATCTGGTGTTACGGTCTGAGCATACTCATATGACAATTACATATCGTAATATTGTTTTTTTAAGTAACTTGAGTAACAAAGTTAATTGTGGTGTTCCTGGCAATTTTTGGCATGCGGTAAAAACCATAAGTCTGCGTTATTGGTTGACTGGAAATGTAATTCTGGGTAATGGGAATTTTCTGTGATTTATTCTTTTCTATCAATTGTACTTGACACACATGGTACTTCGCTGGCAATCACCGCTGATTTTACTGTGATAAATATATGGGTGTTCCATCGTAATTACTGAATCCCTCTGATGTAATTCGATTTACGACAAACATCGGATTAATGCCTCTCTTTCGAATGCAGGCGAGCGATCCATTAAGGTACTTTTGAATACAGGAATATATGGTAGGGAACGAGAATGTAAGCACCAAAGTGTAAACTCCTTACTAACTGCTCATTTGTGATTATCTCAAAGTATCATTTGTCTTTAGAGCCAAAGCCAGGGACGGGAATGAGGGCATTGTGGGTGGCAAGCACCTGTTTGTGCAACCAAGTAGTAACTTATAGCGATTCATAATTGGTAGAAATGGTGGAACAACCAATGGTTAAATTAATGTGAATAGTAATATGCAATATGTCGCGGTCAAATACTGCTGGTGGAAATGATACAAAGCCTGTATAGATGGTAGAATATTGTATTATGTTTGTTATCATGCGCACCATTGTGTACATTGATGTTTTGAGAACAACGGAAAAAACATGACATATTATGGCTGGTGAACGAAAGCACACAGTCCAGCTCATTTTTCAACAAAGCATCAACGCATTGATCGCTATCATATGATTGTGTCTGATATTCTCTGCGTATTCGAGCGACATTCCCTGTCAATCATAATTGTGGTGGAAGATAGACACGACTTTCGTGCATCACGGATATGACGTCAATATGCACGTGTAGTATAGGCTGTAAGAGGGACGGTGATGGTCTGTGCGGCATTCTGTGGCGCATACTCACGCGGCTCAGCCTGGGCATCAACCGTCGAGATGATGTAATTTAGTGTTTGTCAGTAGTAATGTTTCATTGATTTAAATGGGTATAATTTACTTCAATGATGTGGAGTTGAAATCAATGCTCTCACATGTTGTAAATATACTAAAAATAAAAGCATGCCACAAAATAAATGAACGCTGACTGTTTTGAATCACTGATATCACCGGCCTACATAATGACATGCGTTTATGTTTCTGTGTACGCTTAGAATGACGAACCAACGTTCATACTACGTATCACGACGTGTGGCTGTCCTACAATTAAGACACTCAATGATTTCGTCTTGTCGCTAATGACGTCTGCCTCCAGCATGCCGAATCGGTTGATGTTAGTAGCATTTTATATAATATTTCACATTTACAATGTGTGCGTCAAGATCAAACGTGGCTGCCTGACACTGATGCTGCCTTCTTGGTTTGTGGTTACAACATTATATAGTGGCTTAACGATTCACATCATTCACATTGTCACTCATACTGGATCTGTGGTGACAATACACCCCACGATGTTAATAAGCCTTCGGCCTATTCGTATCGCTGAGGACCAACATATCCATTGTGGCATTAATGTAATTTATAGCTTGCAGGCTTGGCACAAATGTTGTTTGTTCAAAGGGGAAGGTGTGGTGAGAGATTTTCAACATTTTATGTGCCATATACAGAGACAAGGCAACTCTCCCGGGTGGCGTCCTTTATACTAGCTCCGACTTAACACCAACAACTGAGTAAGATTAACTGCTGAGGGCTTATTCTCCACGGGGGTGCAAGATTAGTTCGCCGCCTTGAAGCATCGGTGAATTTCAACAGTAGAGTTTGTTCCAATAAGGTGGCATATTTCGATCCACGAAATACAACTTGAGTATTCATTTATATAACTGGCTTATCATATGACAACAAAAACGCTGAATAAAAACACTAGTTATTTCAGTTATCGATGAAGAGGAGGAATCGTAACATCGGTATATAATATTTACACACAGATGATGGAATTTGCCAAAAAAGCGTGTGTTCATGTATTGGGCATTGCGTGAAGTTGCGCAGCCTCACAGTATCATGCAACGGCCATCACAGTGCAATCTGTTCCTCTACAATTGAATTGTACAGCTTCGTTACAACAAATTACATTACCTGAGATGGCTCGGACCCCGTGGCACCTGGTGCTTTGTACGTCAATAACAAACAGTGTCAACTGCGGATGATGTGTTTGTGGAGTTAATGTACATTTCAAGTTCAGTTCATTTCAGTGACGATAGCATGGCCGTTGCCAAAATTGGATTCGGGGACATCGGAATATCTTGCCACCTGTTTGCGAATTACAAGTAGGAAAGAATGCTCTCAATGTAGTTTAATGAGCGGAACATGTTTGTATATGAGCGTGAGCGTATCAGCGTATGTAGGTATGTATGTATACATGCGTTCATATGCTCGAATTATACCTGGTGCACTCGTATCTTTGAAACCATCTTTCTGTGATGTTACTCTCTAATTCGTTGCCACTTTGATTGTATCTAATCTGGAATACTGTTTGAAGGTGGAAGTCTACGTCATAACGCGTGACATAATTTGATTGTATCATAACGCCACTCCTATCCTGATTCTCAACCAATAGCACAAATGTTGAATGACGATCGTCAGACATTCTGCTATGAATCCGTTGTGTCCATCCACAAGATAATGCCCAATAAAGCAGTTGCTAAGGCAATGCGAATGAGGCGGGGGGAAATCGCGGGAATTCAAGCAACCAATATTTTCCAAGATGGCGGCCATCGTATCACGATTTGTCGGAGATGATATATAGATGGCATTTCTTGAAGATTAGCGTCGAGTGGGGTTAAGTGTTTTGGTGCGTTAAGGCTTTTTTTTTACAAGCTCTTGATATATGTTATTTTCTAGATGCGTTATGCAGCACATTAGCCAAACGCGTTTTCTTGGACGCAAGGAAAATGTTGAAGCAGAACGGTAAATATTGTTATCGCATGGCACCTTCCTCTCAGCCAATCAGAGCTCGAGAAAAAGCTGGGTCTTTTTCCAATATCCCCTCAAACGCACAGTTTGCCATGCGATAACTGCAACCGTGTCGATATATTACCGAGAAACAAATTCACTTGAGATGGTCCCTCACAGAGCACCGCTGCTCTAGCATGGCAACACTACAGAGGTTCTTATTATCACGCACACTTTACAAAGGTTTTCTCAAGAGTCATTTGCTTGCCAGCCGCTAATGTCGTTGCGTAGCGCTCATCGGGAAGTCACGGTATTATCTCATCTCCCGGGAATCATGCTGAGGCCGAATGTTGGATTAACGGACTACCTGTCATATTTACAGGTCCCAGGCAGATACCTTACATAACATAGGTTCACGCTAATTATCGTCATTAGGAGACAGCGTCGTGCTTGATTATCGCGTGTAGTTGCCATCACGATAAGTATGTTACCGCAT
>CM067344.1:37988992-38003992 GCA_034190875.2 Urechis unicinctus | reverse complement strand
AAGAATAACTAAAAGGTGTGCTTCATAGCATCATGTTTTGATATTGCAATACAATTGTATTGATACCCCAAAACCAGGGGAGCTCTAGCAGTGATGTGATCCTGATAACATGATTTCGATGTTCAGTTATGCCTCCCCTTCTTACCAACAACAGTACCGCTGCGGTTTTGTGTAGAGTAAACATAGCCCATCAGTCAGTATATGGCATCAATCGATCAGCTAACAGCAAGGGTATAATTGTCCGCACTCATGATTGCGTAGGGTTCTAACGTAAGGAGGCTTAATTACAGGTGTGCAGTAGCTCTATTGAAGTGGATAATTCTTCGCTGCCTGATATATATATATATATATATATATATATATATATATATATATATATATATATATATATATATATATATATATATATATATATATATATATATATATATGGAGATATGGAGATATATATATATATATATAGATATATATATATTGTTAAACGTAAATGGGTATAAGCATGGTGACGACATCCTTCAATGCTGCCAATAACTAAAGCAATTTGTTTATATTCAATGACAGCATGCGTCTTCTGTTGCTTCACATGTGCTCGCATAATTAACGTACTAGACTTTGTATGCGTGCGTCACATTTTTTCTAAGGTAAATTTTCCTCATGAATCAAGTGAAATGCCTAGTCAGTAATAAGCCATAGTAGCACAGACAAGCTGCTTAAGTGTCAGGAGTCACGATATCACAGTTAATCACAGCCATTGTTAAATCGTGGACGAATCCACTGTGCCGGATGAAGTAGACCACAGGCATATTGTCTGTACAAAGAGATTGTTGTTTTTGTTATTTTTTTTGAAAATTGGTTCATAGTCTGTTATTGTGTGCGTTCCTTTCCGTCCACCTGTATGGACTATAAACGTCGGATTGGGGAAGGAGGAGGATAGCAGGTTGTCGATGGGAGGCCCACCTGACACGTCGGGCGCAATGTGCAGTTGATGCATATATAGTCATCTAATGAAATCACGATTGCCTGTCAAGCGCCTGTTTCCACCTAAGTATAAAAGCGACTATTGCCATCTGCCTATTCATGCACTTCACCAACACCCGCCTCCCACAAACACACACGTACACACACCGAGGTATTCAGTATTCAGTTTCAACTTATCGACGGTACTTGCTAAATCACAATGTTTTGATTTCAGGTAGATCTCAAATTCACATAACAAAGTGCGTCATTTAAATGCTGTAATGACTGCATCCAACTTATTCCGATGTTTGCGCGTACAATTTAAGATGAATGAGACTTTGGCAAACGTTCATGCTTCGCCTACTGCTTTGCATTTAATTGGTAATGGGAATGCAATACCTTCAATAACCAGTTACTGAATTTCTTCACGCAAGCTTACCTTTGAGGATATATATGCTAAAATCCGAAATATTTATTTTTAAGCACAAGGTTGTTGTGGTCTGCGAACAGTTGCTTCTTATTAATCAACTCAAGGCCTAAAAGCCAACTTGGTTATCGTCAATCGATCCAACAAAGCATCAATTATGTCTGACTTTTTGACATTGGTAAGCAATACCCAGTCGCTGATGCGTTTTAGTGAACAACCTACTTCGTCGGGTGTCCGGAAACTGCCTTCGCATGCGAGTGACTGCTAAAAGGTGTCGACAGCGTTTTCTGGCCACTGTCAAGATATGAGACGGTCCTATTTTCTTTGATGTTGCTGAAGATCAGATGGTGTTCTTCTGTATACGACATAATATGTTCTCATAAATGTCATCACATAAAGCTGGATCAGATAGCGATCAACCCGAGCTATATACAAAAACATATTTATTCCAAATAAGCGGCAATGTAATATACATATACCGCGTAATAAGTAGCATGTGTCAGTTGCTGGTTTGCATATGCAGCCTGGTTAAACAAGATTGATATAGACATTTAAGCACCACACAATCATGACAAATGACTCGTTACATGTATCTTATCAATGCAAGGTGACATAAACAATTGAAGATGCGCCTTGCCCACAAATACATGGGGCGAGGCAGCATTTGCAAATTCGATCTACATACGTAGAGCTCTCGTCGCCGACGCTCCCTACTACCAACCCAAAGACCGTGTCGTGGTTGCAGATTACCAGAGGTGATTGTGCTGTAGATATTGGTCCATTTAAAGCATTTGAATATGTAATTTTGATAATAATGACTTCACGAATGGGAGAATAATAATAATAATGACTGCGTTGTCAGACAATGACTCTGGCAAACGCACACTTTAGCCCCGATGACAGCTTATCGCTGCTTAGCTTACCCGAGGCGATGCAGTATTTGGTTTAACATGCTGGAAAAATGTTTCGAGAGGATCTTTGAGCTTACGTTGCTAACGTTTATGCCATGATATTGCTGTCAATTTCGGCTCCGTATTTCAGAATAACGTTTTAAAGTGCCATTTGAAAAGCAGACAACAACCTCTACAATTAATGTTAGCAAATATGTACGTATTAGTACATACGCTTTTTACTGGAAGCTCTCCGTAGTTACCATGACTGTAAACACTTTGCGGCCTCAAATGTTCTGCTGCATCAGTTGTTGTAGTTTATCAGGCCTCTGCATTGCTATTATATTTCTTTGCTGCTGCACATAATTTGTTCCCATATATCATCCCCTAGTCAAAGTTACCGCCTTATCATTATCTTCGCCGCTTCAATTCTTCTCGCCAACCTGGTAGTAGCAGCCGTCCAAATGATCTCAACGGCAGTTGATGATGACTTACCCGTCAAGATAACTCACCATTACTATGAATTATACACGGAATTTGTTGCTAATGACGAGATAATGGAGGAATGAATGAGATAAACCATTGCTGGAAGCTTGGATCATGTACAGCGTGATACAATATTTCGCAATAACGTTGTCGTAGTACACTTCAAGTTTCTTTTCGTATGTCATGCAAGATACAGAGATTCGAAGTGCGAGAATTGTGTGGCGTAGTTGTTTGGGAGGTGAAGTCGATTTTAGTATAGCATGTTGCAAGTGGATGTCAACCAGAACATGAAAACAACCATATAATCCCGTGGGGTCCTCTTAAAAAGGAACGTTTATTTTATAGCTCTCGAGAGCAAGGTCTGACCTACAATTGTCTTGTACGCATACGAAAACCGCGCATCGTGCATTAGACAAGCTTTGCTACAATGCTTATGTGAAATGATAAATATATGACACTAACAGGCATATGAAGTTCATTTGATTAACTGAACCATATGTCAACTCATTTGGGATTTATGTCAATCGGTTTACACCAGATCATCTATTGATGAACAAAGCTTTTAGAAATCAATTAAAGTAATATAGCTTTGGCTCTACGCTCGATATGACTGCGTAGATGTATCTGACTATTGGTTTTAAGTTCGAAATACATTTAAAGTTCATTTGTTATTATGCGATATTAATCCGTCATTCCTGGCCAATTCATTGATAACCGTTCCGAGTCGGGACGATGGTGGTGATGACGGTTTCGGCTCTGTCAGTTCATCATTCTTCCACTGAGGAGCTCTGATTTTAGCAGTACTCTCATTCGTTATTGCAAATATAGTACAATATGCGGATTGAACTTTTCTATTCATGTAACTGCCCACCTTTGTTAAGACCGTTCGTATACAAAGGACGCGTAACATAGTGTAAATGTGCTGTTCAGATTCGCCTTAGGTGTAGTGATAATCTGTTAGTAAATAGGGCATAATGTGGCTGTTGCGAGACATTATTGACACATCACCGTAAGGGCGCGATTATAGAGATAATATATTCGTCCTGACCAAATTTACACGTCGGACTCTAAATGTAGATATTTGAATTGCCATTTATTCAAATCCATCTTAGTATTTAACAGGCATGGAATATTCTCATATATGCTTTGCGTTCGCGCCTTATTTGTAATGGTTGTATTTTTTTTTTATCTAGACGCCATTAATTTTACCTCAGATGGTTAAACTTTCTTTTCGCAAAATAGTAAAACGCATCTTCAATTAAAAATAACCGGTGAAATAATAATTACGTAAATGGATGTATAGTGTGCAACGGCATCTGATGATATATCCGATCTGGGGAGCGAATATTCCATCTGTATCATACACGTAAAAACTAAGCCTGCATAACTGGACTTGAGCAATAATATAGCATACAATATCAGTGTATGTTGATGATCGTACGCATTATTTACAAGCAAAAATTAAGTATGCTATTGGCATTCCCACTTCTGTAGTCCCACAAGTGCATAACATAAATCATGGGGTGAATTACGTATCCATTCATTACTTATAAGAACTGACCGAAAAGCGGCGTTATACCGTATATAGCAGCTCCATGAGCCTGGCGAATATGTTCAGAATCATACGTAATAGAGGTTCCTCATTGAAGCAATATGAATGAAGTGCAGGTAGACGAATTATTTGCTGCTTTTTCCTTTGTGTGCGGGAAGGTTATATATTCAAGCAAATGCTCCGGTATAGAAATCGATCGCTTTTATCAGAACATTTATTACGACTAGCTGTTGAAAACAGGGTAACTCTGTTCCTCCATTAGATTGCATTAGGCGCGGCTGAATCGCTGAAATGTCACTCGATGGTGTGCAGAGCAGTAGCACATTTTTGAAGTATCATTCTTGCGCAAACATCCAGTTTTGTGGCCACAGCGTAATGTTATCATATGGCTGTTATGTGTTATGGCTCAGGCGTGTGGGGTGTGAATGGGTAGGCGCATTTCTACTCAAATAAGAGAACGTGATTGCACTTTACACTTCTTTTTGTTTTGGATAATTAACTTTCGTATTGTTCGCCTCATCCGTTTCTCATTGACATTAGGATTTAGGGATTTTAAATTCTTTGCTTGATGTTTGATATGTCTACGTCATCGACTTGACCTTTTATGACGAGATCGGAATAGTTTGTGACTAAACACATCGTTGCAGTAGCAAATTTTCAGAAAGCAACTACTATCCGTATGCAAAGATTGTTTTGTTCTGTAATCAATACCATACACATTAGCTTGTATATAGCTTGGTGCTGCATGGTGCTGCAAGTAATACAGTAATCTGGCTGTTTGATCTCCGTGCATATCACATAATAGTTATCACAGAGCAAACTGTCCTTCACAGCAATGTTTCTAGTGTCATCATTCTAAGTGTTCCTTAAACGTAATGTTCAACCATCAACTCCCTGTTTATAATCGCTGTTGTTCTTTATAGATGCTTAACGTGTTTGCATATACATAACAGTCACCAACCCATTTGTTCATCAACCAGTGAACGCCTTGACAGAATTGAGCAAGGGTTGCTGCATAGCGGATACCTCCTACCGACATACGCTTGACAGCTACATGTGTTGCTAGTTTGTCTTTACGATTCAACGACTCAATACATCATCAATGGTATTAGCATAACCTTGCAATAACTCTGTGTGTTATTGCCATTTATGTCACTGATAAGCCTGCTATATTCTCTTTTCCTGAAAAACACGATTATTATTACCCAATATATGTCACGGGCAACGCGCTTATGGGGATCGCATACCCGACTATATTGTTTAGTTCGTCGTATATGCCTTAATGCCCAGTGGAAGCGGCTACTTTGTCACACGGATTAGTAGGTAACTAATGTCATTGGCATGATCATATACCCCATTGTGATGCAGAAATGTTCGCATTGCCACAGTTGCTAGATTAACTGCATGGGGTAGTTATATCATGATCATGTGGTTTATGCTAAATAAGCGGTAGTTGGTTGTAATGTAAGCCGTGTACTTATACTGAATTGCGTGACCGTGATATGATGAGATTCATATGGTTAACCCATATTGCCTCGATTAACATATGCGACATGCAATATTCCGTGTCTTTTTAAAAGTGCTTTGATGTGTACTTCTGACTTTGCCTCTATCTAGAATCAAAGCGCGTTTAGTACACCTGGTACTATGGTAATATTAAGCGTCATAGAAGTTCGACATGAATTGAGAAATTGAAATAATCAAAACAGTTACGTTATATGATCGATATAATCACGTTGTGTTATTGTGTCCACATATAAGACGTGAGGTGCTGTAACCCATGATATTAGGAGTAACGCCATCATTACTGCACAAACTGGTCATTTTTTAAAGCTATATGAGACCCAACAACTGTCTTCTGTGTCTCAATTTCGTTGCGCTTGTGAAGCACTGCCTTAATCGGCTGCGAGCAGGTAGCATCATTTCGCCTCTGGTTAGAAGCCTGGCAGCATTCGTTTATTGAAGATATAAAGATTTGGTGACACTTTCGGGCTACTGCTGCATAGTTCATTCCTTGTGTCATATGGTACGTCGACATCCGCATTAAATGATTGCACCGATAGACTTTGATCAAAGGCAGGTTCGTCACGCAATGACTGCTCGGTCGTATTTATCGCCGTCACTAAAGGCAGAGCAGACAGTTCGTTGTTTTGACGAGAACATTCACCTAATTGTAGATCTAATCAAATGCTCTTGCTCACATTTGATCAGCTCACTAAATGTATCGCTGGTGTTCAATGGTCTGGCAGTTGTAACAATTTGTTATTAATGCGCAGCAGGGGTATTATCTCACTATCAAATAAGATGTGTGATCGCAAAGGTGCAAATGGGAAATCATGGAAACATATGTTAATTTTGGGATCGTGTCGGTTAAGTGAACAAAACGAAAAAATATCATTGTGAAATCTGGGACCTAGTTCGGTCTAAGAGATATTGTGCTTTTTATTAATTCATCGCCATCCTATCTGGCACATCATTGGTCTTAATGCAATTGTACCATCACAGATCTGTCACAAATAACAAGTTGTTACTGCTATTCAAATCACAACAAATTCTGAAAGATATATTTGTATGGGAAAAGTACTGATCTGGATTGTAGTCTTAGCGACTTTGCCAGAATATGCCAAACAAAGTGGGGTTATATATTTATTATAACTATCAACTATAGGTTTTAGAGTTTACGAGTCGAGCAATAATGTTATTCCTTTGAACACTTCCCTCTTTCAAACACGGCATGGAATATAAATTTGCGTTATTCATCAAGCAAATTAAGTGTTCGACAGCTCTGTCATTTCCAACGGCCTTCAGCCAGCAAAGGTCACAAAACCCAACAACAGGCTACAAATACCAAACAAAACCCACCATAATGCGAACGAACTAAATTAAGACAATATATATATACATATATAAATATATATATTTATATATATATATATATATATATATACATAAATATATACATATTTATATTTATATATAAACCGCCCGTATATTTATATATATATTTGTATATATATATATATATATATATATATATATATATATATATATATATATATAGATATATCTAGATATTATTATGGGGAGAGAGATATAAAGAGATAGATCTATATATATATATATATATATCTAAAGATATATCTCTAAATATATATATATAACAAATATATATAAATATATATCCCTCTCTCTCTATCTATATATATCTATATCTATATCTATATATATAATATATATATATATATATATATATATCTATATATATATATCTCTATCTCTATATATATATATACCTCCTATATATATATATATTTTCTTTTTCTATTATCAATTCGGCATATCTTAAATAATATTTAAAAAAAATGTTCAATGCAAATCAAATCTTTTTGCTTCTTTATAATCCTGGTATATACTTTTGGTGTTAAGATTGAAACAATTTTCAAATCTTACAAAACTTAAAGTAAGCATATTTTTCTCTCATGTTTAAATATTATTTTGACCATTTGGTACAAAGTATATTTGGTTGTTAGGAAGATTTTGAGGATATCAGGTAATGTCAACAAATGGTTAGTTGTTGGAATTTAATTTCGGTATGATATTAAAAAATCATTCCTACAAGATTATCTTGTACGTTATCAAGACTGGTCATACCAAAATATTTGTAAACATTTTGAGAGAAATAGTGCATTGACTTTATGTGGACATTGTGGTATGTCCTATCGTGGACCCAAGCCTACGAAAGATTGGCGGTTTGTCCACTAAAGGTCGCATTCGTGCTAATATGTATATACATATCAATTATAACAAAAACGTTTTAGTTAATATTTTCTTTATAGTTTGAATAAATATCAATCACCACCTTAATAATATCAGCACTAATAATCTACGATATCCACTCAACGTGATAAATAGTTAGGTAGGAGGAGAGTAGGTATTTCGTGCTTTTGCATAATAAAATGTCATTCCTTGAATATGATTGATCTTTGGTCGTGAGCATTGGTTCTGGCAAATATAACAATTTTGAAATTAAATCTAATAAATGCAGTAAAACTGAAATGGCAAAGCATCAGCCAATTTCGCACTATAGAGTAGCATTTGTTTAGAGCGCTCAGTTAAAAAAAACGGGAAACCTAGCTCTTCGTAGAATAAACGGAACCAAATATCTAAACGGCAATATTCGTTTATCAAATCATGAGTTTATCTTACATTGGACAACTATTTAGCATAACAATTATTCTAATAAATAGTGCCAGCAAAATTCATACTCAAATGTACGACCTGATGTTGCTGCCATTCAATACGACCATGACATTATATTGGTGCCGATATTGCATATGTGTGGAATGTCGTATAAAAACTAGAATTATTCAATTGATTAGCATGATGCTGGGCAACACAAATTGGGTTTCTAGTGTTAGCACAAATATCTAGGTTATTTTATATTTGCTGGATTACACATTTGAAGAAGAAGATCCCATTAAATTGTCGTATAGAGTAGAATTACTGACTGCTAAGTGTTGTTTTTATGTTTTATGTCATGGCAATATCAATTCATAAAAGCCTAAGACCGAATTAAATATCGAGAGCTTTGTTCATTCTGTGTGCATTATACCAGTAAAGAATACGTCTTACGATATTTATTTGGTGAAAGCCGCTCAAAGTGATAATGCGTCCATGTAGATATCCCACATCTTCACAATAAGCCGCCTGAGTATAAATGGGTTTTATGGAACCTGGGTAACCATATTTTTACGCAAATATCACCCACTGAAAGACTTCTTTGGTGAAGAGTAATATACATTTGTTGTGATCTTTTTTTCAGTGCATAATAGCTAACAATGCTTGCCAGCTTATATAAATTGGTGGTCTTACGGCATTGTACATATTGGAAACATGGAATATTGGTTTATTTTGCTGTCCGTTTGCATCTTTTATATTCTGAGTAGAAAGTATGCTCAAAATATGGCGAATACGCTGGGAATAATTGTACTTTAATGTGTGTGTCTTATTATAACTGCCTTAGCAAGCGTGTGTGCGTCATCTGAATGCACCTCGCCGTAATATTACTCGCTTATTCCTTGAGACATTGAATTTATCTTCAAATCTGCAAAACAGTTTTATTACTTTTTTGACCTTTTTTTTGCAAGCAGTTGATTCCTTATGTTTCAATAGCGCATTTATTAGTCACAATGATTATATGAGTGCATAATATTGCCTTAAACTGGACGCCCCCTAATCATCAAGTCTCCACTTGCTTAAGGTCAAACTGTTGTCCAATGTTACTATGTTCTAAAAAATGGATGTGTGGTTTTATCAACCAGGGTATCTTGGATGTCCAGATTTGATAATACACTGCTTGGGGACAACCAACCTCTGTAATTTTATGACGGCAACGGTTGCTCCATTTGGAAATGCACATTGTACTTCAACATTGACTCGTCTTGATTAATACCATTGTTTTGGTAGTGTATTCTCATCTGTAGTATAATAAGGTTGCAGCTTAGTGTAACGTATGGTGATATGTCACAGCTTATCTCAATGCATGACCAAGTCATGGATCCAATTACCTCTCCCTTTAGCTCGTGTATTGTGAACGCTTCATTTGACATGGCCACCAATTTCGGGAGCGGTTATTGGCAATAGTGTCTCGCTGTGAATAACGGTATGACAGAGCAGTTGGTAAACTGAGTGTCGCTTAATCTCATTCCATCCGGGATTAATGCGTGCATCAAGTGTACAAATGGCCGCTGACGGTTAACAAAATTGCCACAACTTCGATGTAGATATGCCAGAAGCGATAATGTATCAATATGTAATAGCAATGGTTTATTTATTCAGATAATGCAATATCATATTAATACAATATCCATTCAATTGAGTAGCGCTTTTTTCACACGTGAGTGCAATTTTTCAACTGTTATAGTAATGGCTTTTATTAAAAAAAAAGGCTAATGGTAGTATGTGAGCTCATGCGCATTTATTTAGTGGGATAGGCACACCTAAAGCTGTTGGTATAGGTGGTTAGGTCTGTTAGTGATCAAGTGATGCTGAAGAGGCATTCGCCAGAAGATATATTGGCCTTCTTCTCTCCGCCATTCTACATAGCTATCTGTGACGACTATGTTTTGCTATGTCGCGGTCACAATCATTCAATATATAATTTTTTCTTGTATGTCCCAGATTCAATTACAATTTGCCAATACCTTGAATATGCCAGCTTTGATATCTTGCTTCAGATCACGCATTCAGACGAGACATATAAAATAATATATCAGCGGGCTGGACACTTTATTGGCATATTGTTGTAAGATGTTGGGCAGCAGCGTCTTCAAAGTAAAGCATTAATATGATCAAAGTACCACTTAATGTTACTGCCACAAGGCGAATAAAACAAGAGACAAAAATATTGCATCCAATCCTCTGTGTGCAAGGCGTACGCAAACAAGGTTCTTGCATCTTGGCGTATCTATTGGTGATTGCGGTTAGATTTCGAAATTATTGCTACATATTTAGTTCATCATATAGATTGACATCTACTGTCTACTAGGTGCATTTAGCGCGAGTTCCACGTCATGTTTTCCCCCATCGTTCAGAGACACGTACCCTGACCAACATGGCACGAGTATTCAGGAAATCTCTTAACTGCCATGGGGTGATATTGGTCCTTCAATAGAGTAAGCATTGACGGTCTTAATGTAACCTTGGACGAATCTCGGTCAGTCGTTACATGAAGACTCAAAGAGCTGGAAATAAAAGCATTGCGTGGTCTGCCTTTGGCTGAATATCAGGCTTTGTGCTGCAGTAGGAAACTACATGCAATTACAACCACTATTAATGGAAATGTTAGATATTTGTTTGAGGCAAATTGATTGAATTGGGAAAATATTTATACTTCTATTCTGACCAACAGGAGTATTCGTCCTAAGCCTGTAAGTTAGGGTCGGGGATTTCTTATACTATATGCATTAGGCTGGATCAAGGAATACTGAATACATTGAAGGGACAGGTTAATCGATGCCAACAGTTAGATCTTAGTGAATCAAAGGTTTTTGATTATCAAATAGCATGGCAATTAGAATTGTAAGAATGGTCTGGGTTTACTGCAACGCATACTTATTTTTACACTGAAATTACTTTATATTAACTGTTCACATGTTGTTTGAACGGAAATAAGGATCTTTGTGTCTGGATTGCAAGGACGTTATGAATGCGTCTCAAACACAACCATGTGCGATCTTACTTCAGTGCTGGGGGTACATCGAGGCTCAGTCCGACTAATTACAATAGCGTTGGGCAACAGACTTACCGATTAATTAATTTTGCGTCCAATGTATAGGCGATAGACCTCGTGGCTATACCAGTATACACAGGCATATGCCTGATTTAATTATGTTATAAATTGACACCAACGCAAAACGCGTACAAACCGAATTTCTCCATCTCACCATCAATGAAGGTTGCACGCTGGTCATACATTCTACGTGAATGCTTTTATGCTTCTTCAATGGAATTTGTGACCAATAGATAAGTATTTGTGCGCTGTGATAGATGCTTGGAGATGCAAAGTGTGCATCAAATGTGTTGATACATGAACATGTTAGTTTCTGGTAAATGCAGCGACGTCGATTGTAAGCGAACCCCTGCGGTTTCGAAATAAATTGTTTGGCAATGCGCAACACGCACATAGCGAACTTTTCCACTCAATTTATATGCATGTAACGATAGTACGTCGGATATTCTTCATGAATGCTTTTATGTTTCTTTTCCATCGAATTTGATTTAAACAGATAAGTATTTGTTTGCAGGGATAGACTCTCGCTTATAATTACGCAAACATAAGTGTGAATACTACGCATAAATGTTCCTGGGGTAAGTGTCGATGGCGATTTGAAATTGAATGTACGTGTAGGCTGACCCGACTTTTATTACATGCAAATGAAATGAAACATGCATACGACCCGAAAAAGCAAGACTTCCTCATTATTAAGTATGGGACATTGTTCGGCTTTGAGTGGCTTCACTTCAACTTCCCCTCAAGGTTAGCGGAGTAACCTGGTTAAGAAAATGGCACCACGACAGTACTAATCATGGAGTCATTTGGGTCACGAAGAGAAGTGCAGCCAATCTAGTTCATTACCGCTGCGTTCACATGACCTTCCAGTTAACATATCATCGATAAACCAGTGCCTGCATCCCTTGAATGCAGCAGTAAGCTTTTACTGTGGGCAGGATGTTAACATATTGCAATAGAGTGCATATGAATTGTTATTTTTTTTTAAACCATTGACTGCTATAGGGTGGTAATTGGGATAATTTGGCAAGTGTTAGCGCACATTTATGCGTCGCATTGCTGATTCTCATAAATACCGATATATATATATATATATATATATATATATATATATATATATAGATATATATATATATATATATATATATATATATATATATATATATATATATATATATATATATATATATATATATATATATATATATATATATATATATATATATATATATATATATATATATATATATATATATATAAATTTATATCGGTCTGATGATGCATCAGTTCTGATGTTGTATTTAAGCTAGGACGGTATAATACTACAATAGCTGTGCCACAGAAATCAGGCATTTTGTGTTACCACATATAAATGACATGGTGTGCGTGGTTCATGCTGTAGATCCCATAATATTGACTTATATAGAGCAGTCCTACTGACTTTCTATTTTCGCCGGCAAATGTTCTGATGTTCCAGTGTTATACATTATGGGCTTTGTTTGTGCATTAGGTATTAAAGTACACCCGTTTATAGTTTTCGGGTTTCATTATGTCTTAGTATAGAGAGAAACAGCGTAGGAAAATAATCATTCTAGGCAGCTACGCGGTTGTATTGTCATGGTAAAATGACGTATTATTCAATGGAATTCTATATGACAAGGCTGTAGAACTTGAGGAGTCGTATTTGGAAGCAACTGTCAGTCTCAGGAGCGAATTAACGTCACAAGACATATATTGCGTTGTGAAATATAATCAACATTTATTGTGATAGTGTTTGCTAATATCAAAGCCACTGATATCACCTCATGCTGCTGCAGATCAACTCAGTGGTCGCACCATGTGGTCCTGGGCCTTATTGGCGATGACTAATTAGATAGGGTGCCTGCTTATCACACACATCTTCTGCAACGAGACATGCTGTGCAGTTACGTTCTTTTTTCATTGCGATACCAAATCTCAGCCGTGCAGATAATCAAACATATGACATATTGTCAGGGACGACAGTCTCACGTCGGGCATTCCATTACTATGATATTTGTACCAAAATGTTTAGCGGCTTTTCATAGGGTGGAACAGTCAGAAAGATAGAAATTGCCCTCACAAAATAATCCGACGCAGAACCCTGAACTCTTCCACTATTTTAGTGCAAAGTTTTTCAAGTCACCTATATATTGTGATGTAAGGACCTTCAAGAATGCCTGCTGTTCCGAATCATATTGATCCGTAACACACTACCTTATCAAGACCAGTCACGTACCACAGGAACAAATGTCATACGGTAAAAGGGTCGATCACTTTGTGAGAATAGAGATATTTCAATCACTTTAACATAACTGTAGGACTAATTATCCTTCGTGATGTATCCTTATGTAACATGTAAACTATTGTCTGAAGTAATTTGCAGCAATGGCCTATAGAAGCAATAGTTTTACAGATAGCAGGATGTTAACATTTTATGACACGACGCATATCAATTGTTCAGAGGGCTATATATTGTACGGCCTTGTTATTGAAGTAAATGAATAGTTTGTGTGGATGTACTGCACTCGTCATACTTGCTTCCAACAACGGCTTGCTGTTTCTGATGCTTCTCACGCAACCGCCTTGTTAACGCACTGGATTTAGCACTAGAAGATTTCTCATTAACGGTACTGTGACGCTGATTCAGGCGAATATGGTAGTCGTTCAGGCTTCGATACATCAATAACTAGATAGGGAGCCATACAATCAGCAGTAATTGTGATGCTTTGAGTTTTTACTTATTCGAGTATGTTCGATTCATGATAAAAGCAGAGAAGCTCGTCAAGTATATTCTATGTCTATCTAGCTTTCCTTATATTGGCAAGTCACGTTGGCACCACCACGCGTAGCAACAATTACCTTTCCATTAGTTAGGGAAGATTCCAAGGCTAATTGTAATTGTTTCTGACATTAACTTTACAACGGAAAGAATCTTAGTTTCCTTATACAAGATAAATGCCAAATGTAGCACTAAACGATTCATATGGATGGCTTGTGCCTCAATCTACCCAATATTGATTATTTTATAGCCCTTGAGTCATATGACGTTAATGCATACGTCTGGGAGTGTGATATATTCATAACGCCTTATGATGGCTCATCCAAAACGTAAACATTATGCAAAACCTATTGAACCAGCATCATTGGAATACAAGTTCTCTGATTGGGTTCAAGAATCAGCAAGGAATAATGATATTCCGTTCATATCGGAAAGACAATTTAGCCACGCTGCAAGTCAGCATCACTGAGAATTTGTGGTGTGGTTTGCTCGGCTTAACCGATGATTCTGGGAGGGAATGCCCGACCCGGTTGCATTATCTTGCATGCGAAATTAAAAACCCCAAAGAAAAATGTTCTTTAATGTGACTTATTTCCT
>CM067344.1:37958992-37983992 GCA_034190875.2 Urechis unicinctus | reverse complement strand
GAGACATTACTGACACATCACCGTGAAGGGCGCGATTATAGAGATAGCGTATTCGTCCGGACCAAATTTATACGTCGGCCACTATGTGTAGATATTTGAATTACCATTTATTCAAATCCATCTTAGTATTAAACATGTGTAATGGTTGTATTTTTACATCGAGACTTCAGCTAACTTGACTTGCTGTTGATATTAATTTAATCGTCTTTGATTTTACCTCAGATCGTTCAGCTTTCCTCTCGCGAAATAGTAAAACGCATCTTCAATTCAAAATGAACGGTGAAATAACGATTACCTAAATGGATGTATTTTGTCCTTAATGTATAGTGTGCAAGCGCATCTGATGATATATCCGATCTGGTGAGTGAATATTCGTTTCATCTGTATCATACACGTACAAACTAAGCCTGCATAACTGGGCTTGAGCAATGATAAAGTCATCATCAACTGTAACACCTATGCATGGTGAGGCTCGTAAGCATTATTAACAGGCAACAATTAAGTATGCTATTGGCTTTCCCACTGTAGTCCCACAAGTGCATAACATATATTTCGTCATATCATGGGGTGATTTACGTATCCATTCATTGCTTATAAGAACTGACCAAAAGTTCAGAATCATAGGTAATATAGGTTCCGCATTGAAGCAATATAATATGGAGTGCAGATGGACGAATTATTTGCAGCTTTTTCCATTGTGTGCCGGAAGGTTATATATTCATGCAAGTGCTCAGGTATAGAAATCGCTCGCACTTATCAGAACATTTGTTTCGAATAGCTGTTGAAAGCGGGGTAACTCTGGTTCTCCAGTAGATTGCATTAGGCGCGGCTGAATTGCTGAAATGTCACCGGCACTCGATGGTGGGCAGAGCAGTAGCACATTTTGAAAATGTCATTCTTACGCAAACATCCAGTTTTGTGGCCACAGCGTAATGTTATCATATGGCTGAATGCCTGATAAATAGATCAAGTTATGGCTCAGGCGTGTGGGGTGTGAATGGGTAGGCACATTTCTACTCAAATAAGAAAACGTGATTGCACTTTACCTTCTCTTTGTGTTGGATAGTTCACTTCCTTATTGTTCGTCTCATCCGTTTCTCATTGACATTAGGATTTAGGGATTTTAAATTCCTTGCTTGATGCTTGATATGTCTACGTCATCGTCTTGACCTTTTATGACGAGATCGGAATAGTTTGTGACTAAACACATCGTTGCAGTAGCAACTTTTCCGAAAGCAACTACTATCCGTATGCAATGATTGTTTTGTTCTGTAATCAATACCATACACATTAGCTTGTGTATAGCATGTTTTCCATGGTTCTGCAAATAATACAACAATCTGGCTGTTTGTTCTCCGTGCATATCACGTAATAGTTACCACAGGGCAAACTTTCCTTCACAGCAATGTTTCTTGCGTCATCATTCTAAGTGTTGCTTAAACTTAATATACATGTATGCAACCATCAACTCCCTGTTTATAATCGTTGCTGTTCTTTATATATGCTTAGAGTGTATTCATTTTCATAACCAGTTAACGCCTTGAACGAATTGAGCAAGGGTTGCTGCATAGCGGATACCTCCTACCGACATACGGTTGACAGCTAGTTGGTCTTTACGATTCAACGATTCAACGACTCAACACATCATCAACGGTATTAGCATAACCTTGCAATAACTGTGTGTGTTATCCCCATTTATGTCACTGATAAGCCTGCTATATTCTCTTTTCCTGAGATACACGATTAATATTACCCACACATGTCACATATATGTCAAGCCAAGACTATATTGTTTGTTCGTCGTATATGCTTTAATGCCCAGTGGAAGCGGTTACTTTGTCACACGGTTTTTTGGTAGGCAACTAATGTCATTCGCATGTTCATATGCCCCATTGTGATGCAGAACTGTTTGCTTTGCCACAGTCACTAGATTAACAGCATGGGGTAGTTATATCACGACGCGCAATAAAGCATACACATGCAAATAGCGATGCATATGCGATATTAAAAACGATTCAGTATAAATGCGAATTCAGTGAAGAGAATGCGGTATGACAAGGATACATATTGATTCTACATGCTACCACCTTGATGTACGTATTGCAAGACTACAACTTCGTTATCATAAATGAGTTTAACCGCATCCATTCGCTCTGTCTCTAATGCTTCCACATGTATTATGGTGTATGATGAAAGGTAGCAACCCGATATTTTGCGAATTGATTTAAGAAGGTCAGTTCCATAATAATTGGTATAGGGAAAACGCGAAAATTTACAACTGGTGCCCTCCAATAAACACATGATCTAAGACCAAACATTACACCATGTATTTCCGGTTTATATCAGGTTCATGCGAAGTTGATATATAACGTGATGTCATTTTATAAAATAAGTTGATGAACTGGTGTTAATTGCGAGTGTGCAAGCTGTAACTGGTGTTTTATGTCCCACAAATTATAAATCCCTAGATAGTTGCACGAGATTATCCAATATATGTATGCGGGGATTGCTTTTTTATACAGACTGCAGTCTTAAAGACAAAAGCGTTACATACGCACAAATAACAAGAAAAGTCGCTTCACTTCTAAGATGCCACGGATTTAATATCAGTATGATCCCGAGATAGTTGCATGAGATTATCCAATATATGTATGCTGAGATTGCTTTTTATATAGACTGCAGTGTTAAAGACAAAAGCATAACATACGAACAAATAGCATGAAAAGTTGCTTCACTTCGAAGATGCCAAGGCTTGTATATCAGCATGTGGTTTTTGCGAAATAAACGGCAGTTGGTTGTAATGTAAGCCGTGAGTTTATACAGAATTGTGAAATGCGAGACCTTGATATGTGTTAGTTATCGCATGGTCACGTGGGTGATATGGGGAAAGAATACGAGGACGCGGAGCGTCCGAGAGTCTTTCCCCATATCAATATTAATTGTGCATGACGTAAACGTTAAGGCATGTTTTAAGTAATAAGTGGATTGTCAAATACCATAATATTTTAAGTGGCCACCTTTATACATTATCGATAAATTCACATTAAAGCAAATGTTTCATGACCCAGAGCCACACATTGTCGCAAATCGATCGATAATGTGTGTAAAAATAAATATTTAAATATATATGTATATATATATCTATTGATATACACATTGATACGCCTATGTATTGAAATGTTCACTGCATAATTATCTAGTGTGCTGTGAGCAAGCTGCTTAACCTTTATTATTCTTAATGTAGAAACAGTCTATATGTGAAGAGCATTATCAGCATTGATGATCATCACAGAGCTTGTTAGGATTAATTTTACACCAGCAACCAAAGCAAATGTCAAATAAAACTAAAACGTTGCTTTTTCAGTAAATATTTCTGTATCGTTTGAATATAAATATCAATCACCACCTCATTAATATCAGCACTAATAATCTACGATATTCACAGGTAGTAGCAGCGTAGGCATTTCGTGCTTTTGCTCAGAACATGAACTGTAATGCTGGCGTAATACAATGTCATTCCTTACATGTAATTAGATCAGTGGTCGTGTGCATTAGTCCTGATAAACTTAACAATTTTGTAATAAAATGTAATAAATACAATAAAACTGAAATGATAAAGCTTCAGCCAATTTTGCACTATAGGGTAGCATTTGTTTATAGCGCTCAGTTCGATAGACGGGGAACCTAGCTCTAGTTTATCTTACAATGGACACCTATTTAGCATAACAATCATTCGAATAAATAGTGCCAGCAAAATGCATACTTACATGCATGACCTGCTGTTGCTGCCATTCAATATGACCATGACATTATATTGGCGCAGATATTGCATTTGTGCGGAATGTTGTATCAAAAGTAGAATTATTCAATTGATTAGCATGGTGCTAGGCAACGCAAATTGGGTTTCTAGTGTTATCACAAATATCTAGGTTATTTTATATTTGCTGGATTACACATTTGAAGAAGAAGATCCCATTCAATTGTCGTATAGAGTAGAATTACTAGCGTTGTTTTTATGTTTTATGTCATGGCAATATCAATTCATAAAAGCCTAAGCCTAAGCTAATTAAATGTTGAGAGCTTTGTTCGCTTTGTGTGCATTATACCAGTAAAGAATACGTCTTGCGACATTTATTTGGTGAAAGCCAATCAAAGTGATAATACGTCCATATACATGATATCCCATATCGTCGCAATAAACCGCTTGAGTATAAATGGATTTTATGGAACCTTGGTAACCATATTTTTACGCAAATATCTCTTTTTTTGTAAATAGCTAACAATGCTTGCCAACTTGGTGGTCTTACGGCATTGTTGTAACCAACGGCATTGTTCATATTGGAAACAGGCATATTGGTTTATCTTGCTGTCCGTTTGCATCTTTTATATTCTAAGTAGAAAGTATACTCATAATCTGGCGAATACGCTGGGTATGATTGTACTTTAGTTTGTGTGTATGTGGGTGTGTATGTTTGCAGCGTGCACATGCTCTTATTATACTTGCCATAGCAAGCGTATGTGCGTCATCTGAATGCAGCTCTCCGTGATGTTACTCGCTTATTCCTTGAAACATTGGATTTATCTTCCAATCTGCCGCTTTGATACTTTTTTCTGATCTTTTATGAAAACCGTTGATTCCTTATGGTGTCATTAGCGCACAATGATTATGTGAGTGCATATTATTGCCTTAAACTGAACGCCATAATCATCAAGTCTCCAGTTGCCTAAGGTCAAACAGTTGTCCGATGTTACAATCTTTTAACAATGGATGTGTGGTTTTATCAACCAGTGTATCTTGGATGTCCAGATTTGATATAACACTGTTTAAGGAAAAATAACCTCTGTGATTTTATGACGGTAACGGTTGTTCTATTTGGATATGCACATTGTACTTCAACATTGGCTCGTCTTGATTAATACCATTGTTTTGGTAGTGTATTCTCATCGGTAGTGTAATAAGGTTGCAGCTTAGTGTACTGCATGGTGACATGTCAGAGCTTATCTCAATGCATGACCAAGTCTTGGATCCAATTACCTCTCCCTTTAGCTCGTGTATTGTGAACGCTTCATTTGACATGGCCACCAATTTCGGGAGCGGTTATTGGCAATAGTGTCTCGCTGTGAATCACGGTATGACAGAGCAGTTGGTAAACGGAGTGTCGCTTAATCTCATTCCACCCGGCATCAATGCGTGCATCAAGTGTACAAATGCCCGCCGACGATTAACAAAATTGCCACAACTTCGATGTAGATATACCAGAAGCCATAATGTATCAATATGTTATAGCAATGGTTTATTTATTCAGATAATACAATATCATATTAATACAATATCCATTCAATTGAGTAGCGCTTTTTTCACACGTGAATGCAATTTGTCTACTGTTATTGTAATGGCGTTTATTACAAAAAAGGCTAATGGTAGTATGTGAGCTCGTGCGCATTTATTTAGTGGGATAGGCACACCTAAAGCTGTTGGTATAGGTGGTTGGGTTTGGTAGTGATCAAGTGATGCTGAAGAGTCATTCGTCAGAAGAAATATTGGCCTTCTTCTCTCCGCCATTCTACATAGCTATCTGTGACGACTATGTTTTGCTATGTCGCGGTCACAATCATTCAATATATAATTTGTTTTTTCTTGTATGTCCCAGATTCAATTACAATTTGCCAATACATTGAATATGCCAATCATTCAATATATAATTTTTTTTTCTTGTATGTCCCAGGCCGACATATATGTACGGTAGATTCAATTACAATTTGCCAATACCTTGAATATGCCAGCTTTGATATCTTGCTCAAGATCACGCATTCAGACGAGACATATAAAATCATATATCAGCAGGCTGGACACTAAATTTGCATACTGTATCGTAAGATGTAGGGCAGCAGCAGTGCCAAAGTAAAGCGTTAATATGATCGAAGCACCACTTAATGTTACTGCCACAAGGCGAATAAAACAAGAGACAAAAATATTGCATCCAATCCTCTGTGTGCAAGGCGTACGCAAACAAGGTTCTTGCATCTTGGCGTATCTATTGGTGATTGCTGTTAGATTTCAAAATTATTGCTACATATTTAGTTCATCATATAGATTGACATCTACTGTCTGTTTTGTGCATTAAGGCGAGTTCCACGTCATTATTTCTTCCATCGTTCAGAAACACGTGCCCTGACTAACATGGCATGAGTGTTCAGGAAATCTCTCAGCTGGAAGCGGCCAGCTCTGTATCAAATAAAAAAATTGAAGAATTATCTGCGGCCATGGGGTGATATTGATCCTTCAATGGAGTAAGCCTTGACGGGCTTAATGTAACCTTAGACGAATCTCGGTCAGTCGTTACATGTAGACTCGAAGAGCTGGAAATGAAAGCATTGCGTTGTCTTCAAACTTCTTTTAAGGACATGCCTTACAGTAACATGTCTTTGGCTGAAAACCAGGGTTTGTGCTGCAGTTGGAAACTACATGCGATATCATCCAATTTGTAGTATTACAACCACTATTACTGGGAATGTTAGATATTTGTTTAAGGCAATTCGATTGAATTGAGGAAATATTTATACTTCCAGTTCCGCAAAACGAAAGGTAGAGGACTAGCAAAGAGTTTTGGGAATACGCTTGGCATCTAGCTGTGTAAAAGCCTACCCGCAATGTTGGTCATTAGTATAAATGCTATAAATAATACTCTATTCTGACCAACAGGAGTATTCGTCCTAAGCCTGTAAGTTAGGGTCGGGGATTTCTTACACTATATGCATTAGGCTGGATCAAGGTATACTGAATACATTGAAGGGACAGGTTAATCGATGCCAACAGTTAGATCTTAGTGAATCAAAGGTTTTTGATTATCAAATAGCATGGCAATTAGAATTGTAAGAATGGTCCGGGTTTACTGCAAAGCATTCATATGTTTACACTGTAGTTACTTTATATTAACTGTTCACATGTTGTTTGAACGAAAATAAGGATCTTTGTGTCTGGATTGCAAGGACGTTATAAATGCGTCTCAAACACAACCATGTGCGATCTTACTTCAGTGCTGGGGGTACATCGAGGCTCAGTCCGACTAATTACAATAGCGTTGGGCAACAGACTTACCGATTAATTAATTTTGCGTCCAATGTATAGGCGATAGACCTCGTGGCTATACCAGTATACACAGGCATATGCCTGATTGAATTATGTTATAAATTGACACCAACGCAAAACGCGTACAAACCGAACTTCTCCATCTCACCATCTATGAAGGTTGCACGCTGGTCATACATTCTACGTGAATGCTTTTATGCTTCTTCAATGGAATTTGTGACCAACAGATAAGTATTTGTGCGCTGTGATAGATGCTTGGAGATGCAAAGTGTGCATCAAATGTGTTGATACATGAACATGTTAGTTTCTGGTAAATGCAGCGACGTCGATTTTAAAGTGAATGTACTTGACAGGAAATGTAGGTTGACAGGAAATCATTGAATGCAAGGGTAATGAAAAGGGCAAGCAATGTCATACACACGACCCGGAATTGCATTGTTATGTTTAGTGCATTCTTCAGCTTTGAGGGGTTTCCCTTCGACATCCTTCTAAGGTAAGTGGCGTCATTCGGGTCACAAAGAGAAGTCAATCAAGTTTATTACCGGTGCGTTCACAAGACCTTCAGGTCAACATATCATCAAGTAGCAAGGTACAACGCGAACTCTCATTAGAATTCACTGCCGGAGGTTGCAGACTGAGTGCAAGCGATTAACATTCAAATAGTTTATACTCTGGTATTAAAGCAGTGGATAAGTAACTTTCTACCCTATACATTACCTATTTCAGAAAAATTATATGAGCTGTATGAGTTCTGCAAGAGTGGAGTTTATTCACTCAAAGCTATTGCTCCTTCCATCTACAATGCTTGCGCTTCCTCCACTTCATTACTAATGTGTCTTACGAGGTAGTAGCTAAGGAAAATACCTCAATTGTCTCAACTGTCTGACGCACATTGTAATAAACTTATCTAGATGATTGCATTGGATTTAATACACAATTAATTATATCTTAACGAAATATGGCATTGAATCTTTTAAGAGACTTGTGGCCTGGTTTCCAATAATAACCACCGCAATAGCTGCCACAAAGTAACTCAAAGAGCTTTACAGCACCATTGTTTTGATAAAAGCCGAAACGCTATTATCATAAACCTGTGAGTAATAGTGCTCAGTACATTGACATAGTGTAAATCCTGACACAGAGCTGTCATCATCTTAGGCAAGAAAACCGATTATATACTAGCCTCGACAACAAATGTCACACGGACAATGGAACTAAAAAGATAATGCATAGGGACAATATCAAAATAATGCAATGCTAGGGTGGCGATGGAAGGGGAGGTAGGGGGTATGCGGGCTAGTGACACGGTGTGCATTTGGAGGTGAATGGGCTAGTGCTAAGGAGAGTTAAGGGATGAAGGAAGTGATGGTGGTGGTGGTGGTGGGGGGGGGGGGGGGGGGGGGGGGGGGGGGGGGGGGGGTAGGGGGTAAGGACGGGTGTTGGTGTTGTCAAACACTCGGCCCATAAAGCGTTCAGTAATTGTCACGTGGCAGCGTGTATTACAAAAGCGGCTCCAGATCGAATAACAGCTTGTGAGGTCATGGAAGCAAGTATAAATGAAAGTACAACTGTGTATTGTCTATCCAGTGCTTGCCCTGCATCGCTAGGCCGTCTAGTTGCTGCAAATTTAGTGACAGCATCATTAAGACTTGATCATATTTTATTATCTTTCTGACGTCCAATGGTTTACTTAATTTGTTGATAGTATTATTTACCGCTGCGGTTGGAGTTATCTGAGCCTCGAGAATTGTTCGGATTAAATGCAATAAACCTCCTAATGCAGCAGTAACGAATGCATCCCATCTTTCCTGATACACCCTGCACAAGCCATTTATGGCAGTCTCAATTTACCTTGCTTACGGGTATAAGTTAGCACGAAAACCCGATGCAATATTAATTGCCGTGGTATTTAATAGACCAAGCTGGAATCATCCGAGTCCCAGTATGTTCAACTTTACAATGGGCGTCGTCGTAGCAGCCATAACTGATGTACCAAATGCGGATATATCCTAACTTAACATCAGGTTAGGAAATAGCGATGGCATAAATATTATCGCTGCAAGCAGTATGCTATTGTAACATAAATGACCCTGAGTAAAGACGGCATTTGTTCGAATTATCTACACTTTTGCCGGTACTAATAGCAATAGGGAGCGATATTAAAATACGCCAATAGTCGCAGTTAAGGTAATTACTGCACAAGATGTCACGTCTTCTACCTGACTAAACGCATTGCCGTCTAAAAGTTACTCGATTTTATTTAATTGCCTGGTTTCTCCTCTTGTTATAACAACTTTGTCAATGGACACTATCCCAACAGAAGGGAACAGGAACTGATAGATACAAATGCTCGCATCAGTTTGTTCTGCAACCTAGCAGGTCTTCTATTAACAGTCTACATAATCTGGTTGGTGTCAATTATCTTAACATCGGGAGCGCTGCTTAATATGACAAATACCATGAATTGTGCACGATAAACATACTATAATTTTAACCCGGGAACGGTTAACAGATTCACGACGAGAACAACTCAAGCGGAGGGCTAAGACTACTAAGTAATTGCACCGACGATATGCCTTAAAGATGACCTGCTTTCTAATCCGCTTACTTGTGACTATTCACATATTCCTCTAACGTGAACATGATATCAAAGTTGCAATGCATACATCCGAATACCCTTTGTTATTAATGGGATAGCTTATATTAGCTCTGCTTTCCGATTTAATACTGTTTTAGACATTTTTTGAACGCCTCAGATGTTATAACCTATGTGAAGCAAGCAGAATATTTGCGCTTTCAGTGTGGAGGCGAAATACGTCATTGCTGTATCAATACACACTGCCATTAATTTATATGAAGGGCTTTGTTTGCTCCATGGGTATTAAACCCTTAAAGTATACTCCTTTTGACATCCAATGGAAAACCTACAAAAATAAACCCACATATATTCATAATAAATCTGAGAACACAAATGGTGCCTTTCAGGTCAAGGTTTTTCCATAACAATCTAGTATAGTGAGGAATAGTATTGGAATAATAAAGGCAGAGGCTCAGTGGTCGTTGCTTTTCGTACATTTTGTACCCTGAAATGGAACGTTATACGACAGAAGGCTAAACATTCTATGCAGCTGTCACGTCCGTTTAAGAATACACGTTTTCAATGATGATTATTCGGTGTAATATGTAAACAGCATTCAGTTTGATAGCATAAAATATCAATATTGTCATACGTTGAACTCAGTTGTCTTATATGAGGCTCAACAACGGCGTTGAGACTCATATTCGATGAAAATCTCAAATTGGGTGCCATTTGATCGCAATCATCATCCCCTTCTACATATGTCGTGCTGTCTAGACATTTACAATACGTTTTCATCACGAGACTGAATGATATTTATGCAGGGTATCAAATGATTGGGATATGGGCAGAAATGGAGAAACACCCCATCTCCATCACTTCGTAAATACAAGGCAAAACACATTACACATGTGCGCTGGGTCGAGGTGCGATAATGACAGGAAGAGTCTATACAATGTTTAAAGGCACATATCCTAAAATGCTAAAATAATGTTTTACAGACATGAATGGACTGACAGTGTGGGCCTATCTATTATAGTATTGTCATGATAGTGGCTAAGCGAACGCCTGCGGTTCCGAAATGAATTGTTTGGCAACGCGCAACACGCACATAGCGTACTTTTCCGCTCATTTTATATGCATGTAACGGTAGTACGCTGGATATTCGTCAATCAAATTTGATTTAAACAGAATATTATTTGTTTGCTGGGATAGACTCTCGCTTATAATTACGCAAACATAAGTGTGAATACAACGCATAAATGCGTGTACTTTGCAGTTCCTGGGATAAGTGCCGATGGCGATTTGAAATTGAATGTACGTGTAGGCTGACCCGACTTTTATTACATGCAAATGAAATGAAACATGCATACGACCCGAAAAAGCAAGACTTCCTCATTATTAAGTATGGGACATTGTTCGGCTTTGAGTGGCTTCACTTCAACTTCCCCTCAAGGTTAGCTGAGTAACCTGGTTAAGAAAATGGCGCCACGACAGTACTAATCATGGAGTCATTTGGGTCACAAAGAGAAGTACACTCAATTTAGTTTATTACCGCTGCATTCACATGACCTTCCAGTTAACATATCGTCGATTAACCAGTGCCTGCATCCCTTGAAAGCGGCAGTAAGCTTTTACTGTGGGCAGGATGTTAACATATTGCAATAGAGTGCTTATGAATTGTTCATTTTTTTTAAACCATTGCCTGATTAAGGGGGGTAATTTGGGATAATTTGGCAAGTGTTTGGCAATTATGCGTCGCATTGCTGATTCTCATAAATACCGACTGCTGAATTTTTTTACACACCCCCACACTTTCCACTGCCTACTCCCCAAACCCTACCTTGCCTGTTATCTAATGGTGTGTCCGCAATGCAAGACCAGAGGGTTTTAGGTAGAAAAACATAAAGTTTAGGCGCAAGCAAGTTTATACTATGCTTCACTACGGGATCTCAGCAGCCAGATATAAATCTACATTACACTCAGTGTGTATGCTGTCATAAAATACATAACAGCATGAAAGACCTCTAGACTATTAGTTGAGCATAGAACCCTATATATTGTATATAAATATATAGATATAAATATATAGATATAAATATATGAATATATATATATATATATATATATATATATATATATATATATATATATATACAAATATATATATATATATGCATATATATATATATATATATATATATATATATATATATATATATATCTATATATATATATATATATATATATATATATCTATATATCTATATATATCTATATATATATATCTATATATCTATATATATATATATATATATCTATATATATATATATATATATATATATATCTATAAATATATCGTCATACTTACTTCCAACGACGGCTTGCTGGTTCTGATGCTTCTCATGCAACCGCCTTTTTAACGCACTGGATTTTGCACTAGCAGATTTCTCATTAACAGTACTGTGACGCTGATTAATGCGAGTATGGTGGTCGATCAGGCGTCGATACATCAATAACTAGATGGGGAGCCATACAATCAGCGTATTTGTGATGCTTTGAGTTCTTACTTATTCGATTATGGTCGATTCATGATAAAAGCAGAGAAGCTCGTCAAGTATATTCTATGTCTATCTAGCTTTCCTTATATTGGCAAGTCACGTTGCCACCACTACGCGTAGTAGCAATTGCCGTGGCATTAGTTAGGGAAGATTCCAAGGCTAATTGTAATTGTTTCTGACATTAACTTTACAACGGAAAGAATATTGGTATCCTTATACAGGAGAAATGCCAAATGTAGCACTAAACGATTCATATGGATGGCTTGTGCCTCAATTTACCCAATATTGATTATTCTATAGCCCTTGAGTTATATGATGTTAATGCATACGTCTGGGAATGTGATATATTCATAACGCCTTATGACGGCTCATCCAAAACGTAAACATTATGCAAAACCTATTGAACCAGCATCATTGGAATACAAGTCCTCTGATTGGGTTCAAGAATCAGCAAGGAATAATGATATTCCGTTCACATCGGAAAGACAATTTAGCCACGCTGCATGTCAGCATGACTGAGAATTTAGCCTAATTTTGTGGTGTGGTTTGCTTGGCTTAACCGATGATTCTGGGAGGGAATGCCCGACCCGGTTGCATTATCTTGCATGCGAAATTCAAAACCCCAATCAAAAATGTTCTTTAATGTGACTTATTTCCTTTGTTTAAAGTGAGTTAGGTAAGTATGCTCATTGTCCGTTGGCAAGTAGGCCTGCATTGACACCGAATTACGTTCGATGCCATGCTATTAGTTTTGTGCAGTGAAATGCGATCTTTTCATGTTTAATGGAAATCTCACACTTATATTTATATATGTATTTATACATATATATATACATATATATATACATATATATATATATATATATATATATATATATATATATATATATATATATATATATATATATATATATATATGGAGATATGTATATATATGTACGTATATATATGTATATATGCATATATATATATATATATAAATATATATTTGTATACATATAAATGTATATATACACACATTTATATATATTCATATATATACATATACATGTATATATAAACATTTATATACATTAACATATATATATACATTTATAGATATATATATACATGTGTTTATATATATATATATATATATATATATATATATATATATATATATATATATATATATATATATAACGAAATAAATACGTCTGAAGTCTGTGACATAAAGGTCACTTAATGTGTTAAATATATTGCATTACCATGTCTTGCAGAGTATGGTAATGCACCAACGTCCGATCTCTTATGTGGTAAAAATCTAATATATGAAAGCTGAAATTGGCTATTTGATCTTTTGCTGAAGCACACTGCAGGTGCCACGCTTCCGCGTTCAACAAGGTAGGTAGTCCCGGGGTATTCTGATTCAACTAATCGATGGTACTTGCTAAATCACAATGCTTTCGTTTTCATTAGCGTTTCGATTTCAGGTAGATCTCAAATTCACGTACAAAACTGCATCATTTAAATGCTGTAATCACTGCATCCAACTTATTCCGATAATGTGTGCGCGTACAATTCAGCATGAATGAGTCTTTGGCAAACGTTCATACTTCAACCAACTGCTTTGCATTTAATTGGTAATGGGAATGCAATACCTTCAATCACCAGTTGCTGAATTTTTTCAAGCAAGCCAACCTTTGAGGATATAAATGCTAAAAGACCGAAGTATGTATTGTTTAGCATAAGGTTGTTGTGGTCTTCTTATTAATCACCTCAAGTCCTAAAAGCCTACTTGGTTATCGTTAATCGATCCATCAAAGCATCAATTATGTCTGACTTTTTGCCATTGGTTAGTGAACAGCCTACAGCATGGGATGAACCGGAAGCTGCCTTCGCATGCGAGTGACTACTGAAAGGTGTCGGCAGCGTTTTCTGGCCACTGTCAAGATATGAGACGGTCCTATTTTCTTTGATGTTGCTGAAGATCAGATGGTGATCTTCTGTATACGACATAATATGTTCTCATAAATGTCATCACATAAAACTGGATCAGATAGCGATCAACCCGAGCTATATAAAAAAACATACTTATTCCAAATAAGCGGCTATGTAATATACATATACTGCGTAATAAGTAGCATATATCAGTTGCTGGTTTGCATATGCACCCCGGTTAAACAAGATTGATATTGACATTTAAGCACCACACAATCATGACAAATGACTCGTTACATGTATCTTATCAATGCAAGGTGACATAAACAATTGAAGATGCGCCTTGCCCACACCTACATGGGCCGAGGCAGCATTTGCAAATTCGATCTACATACGTAGAGACCTGAAGCTCTCGTCGCCAACGCTCCCTACTACCAACCCAAAGACAGTGTCGTGGGTGCAGATTATCTGAGGTGATGGTGCTGTAGATATTGGTCCATTTAAAGCATTTAAATATGTAATTTTGATAATAATGACTTCACGAATGGGACGAATACTAATAATAATGACTGCGTTGTCAGACAATGACTCTGGCAAACGCACGCTTTAGCCACGATGACAGCTTATCGCTCTTTTGCTTACCCGAGGCGATGCAGTATTTGAATTAACATGCTGGAAAAATGTTTCGAGGTGATCTTTGAGCTTACGTTTCTAACGTTTATGCCATGATATTGCTGTCAATTTCGGCTCCGTATTTCAGAATAACGTTTTATAGTGCCATTTGAAAAGCAGACAATAACCTCTACAATTAATGTTAGCAAATATGTACGTGTATTCGTACATACGCTTTTTACTGGTAGCTCTCCGTAGTTACCATGACTGTAAACACTTTGTGGTCTCAAATGTTCTGCTGCATCAGTTGTTGTAGTTTATCAGGCCTCTGCGACGCATCTTCGTCGTTGAAATGCTCGCCAACTACATGTTCACAGTTGGTTGGGTGACATATAATATTGATGGTGAACGAGAATAATCGATTGCGATGTGATGAATTGAACCCATTTATGGACATGATTAATGTTTTCAGCGTTGCGTACTTAGATACACTGCCCTCAACAGTGGCATCTCATCGCTCACTCATTTAGCAGCGTGTCTTTTTGAAAGAGGACTCATAAAGGGCTCTACAGTTGGTGTTTGTAACTCATACATGAGGGCCCGTTGCAAATAGCTATGTGGTATTTATCTCAAGCTTAATCATAATACCAATATAAATCAATAATCGGGAGATATATGCACAGTTGACCACAGCATTGCTATTATATTTCTTTGCTGCTGCACATAATTTTTTCCCATATATCATCCCCAATTCAAAGCTACCGCCTTATTATTATCTTCGCCGCTTCAATTCTTCTCGCCACGCTGGTAAATGATCCCAACGGCAGTTGATGATGACTTACCCATCAAGATAACTCACCATTACTATGAATTATACACGAAGTTCGCTGCTAATGACGAGACAATGGAGAAATGAATTAGATAAACCATTGCTGCAAGCGTGGATCATGTACAGCGTGATACAATATTTCGCAATAATGTTGTGGTAGTACACTTCAAGTTTCTTTTCGTATGTCATGCAAGATATAGAGATTCGAAGTGCGAGAATTGTGTGGCGTAGTTGTGGGGGAGGTGAAGTCGATTTTAGTATAGCATGTTGCAAGTGGATGTCAACCAAAACATGAAAACAACCGTATAATCCCGTGGGGTCCTCTTAAAAAGGAACGTTTATTTTATAGCTCTCGAGAGCAAGGTCTGACCTACAATTGTCTTGTACGCATAGGAAAACAGCGCATCGTGCATTAGACAAGCTTTGCTATACATGCTTATGTGAAATGATAAATATATGACACTAACAGGCATATTAAGTCGTCCATTTGATTAACTGAACCATATGGCAACTCAGCTGGGATTTATGTCAATCGGTTTACACCAGATCATATATTGATGAACAAAGCTTCTAGAAATCAATTCAAGTAATATAGCTTTGGCTCAACGCTCGATATGGCTACGTAGATGTATCTGATTATTGGTTTTACGTTCGAAATACATTTAAAGTCCAATTGTTATAATGCGATATTAATCTGTCATTATGTCAATATGCGTATTGAACTTGTGTATTTATTCCTTACTGTATAGTGTGCAAGCGCATCTGATGATATATCCGATCTGGGGAGCGAATATTCGTTTCATCTGTATCATACACGTAAAAACTAAGCCTGCATAACTGGGCTTGAGCAATAATATAGAATATAACACCGGCTTTCCCACTTCTGTAGTCCTACAAGTGCATAACATATATTTCGTCATATCACGGGGTGATTTACGTATCCATTCATTACTTATACGAAATGACCAAATGCGGCATTATACCGTATATAGCAGCTCCATGACCCGTGCGAATATGTTCTAAGTTCAGAATCATACGTTATATAGGTTCCTCATTGAAGCAATATGATATGAAGTGCAGGTAGACAAATTATTTGCTGCTTTTTCCTTTGTGTGTGGGAAGGTTATGTATTCAAGCAAATGCTCAGGTACAGAAATCGATCGCATTTATCAGAACATTTATTTCGACTAGCTGTTGAAAACGGGGTAACTCTGGTTCTCCAGTAGATTGCATTAGGCGCGGCTGAATTGCTGAAATGTCACCGGCACTCAATGGTGTGCAGAGCAGTACCACATTGTGAAAATGACATTCTTATGCACATCCAGTATTGTGGCCACAGCGTAATGTTATCATATGGCTGAATGCCTGATAAATAGATCGAGTTATGGCTCAGGCGTGTGGGGTGTGGATGGGTAGGCACATTTGTACTCAAATAAGAGAACGTGATTGCACTTTACGCTTCTTTTTGTGTTGGATAATTAACTTTCGTATTGTTCGTCTCATCCGTTTCTCATTGACATAAGGATTTAGGGATTTTAAATTCCTTGTTTGATGTTTGATATGTCTACGTCATCGACTTGACCTTTTATTACGAGCTCGGAATAGTTTGTGACTAAACACATCGTTGCAATAGCAAATTTTCAGAAAGCAACTACTATCCGTATGCAAAGATAGGATTGAATATTCAAATTGGTTTTGTTCTGTAATCAATACAATACACATTAGCTTGTGTATAGCATGTGTTCCATGGTTCTGCAAATAATACAACAATCTGGCTGTTTGTTCTCCGTGCATATCACGTAATAGTTATCACAGAGCAAACTGCCCTTCACAGCAATGTTTCTTGTGTCATCATTGTAAGTGTTGCTTATACTTAATGTCCATGTATGCAACCATCAACTCCCTGTTTATAATCGCTGTTGTTTTTTGTAGATGCTTAACGTGTTTTCATATTCATAACCACCACCACCAGCCCATTTGTTCATAAACCAGTGAACGCCTTGAACGAATTGAACAAGGATTGTTGCATAGCGGATACCTCCTACCGACATACGCTTGACAGCTACATGTGTTGCTACCTGGTCTTTACGATTCAACGACTCAATACATCATCAACGGTATTAGCATAACCTTGCAATAACTCTGTGTGTTATCCCCATTTATGTCACTGATAAGCCTGCTATATTTTCTTTTCCCGAAAAACACGATTATTATTACCCACACATGTCCAATATATGTCACAGGCAACGCGCTTATGGGGATCGCATACCCGTCTATATTGTTTAGTTCGTCGTATATGCATTTAATGCCCAGTGGAAGCGGCTACTTTGTCAAACATTTTAGTAGGCACTAATGTCATTCGCATGATCATAAACCTCATTGTGATACAGCAATGTTCGTATTGCCACAGTTGCTAGATTAACAGCATGGGGTAGTTATATCATGACGTGCAATTAAGCATACAAATGCAAATAGCGATGCATATGCGAAATTCGAAATGATTCAGTATATATGCGAATTCAGTGGAGAGAATGCCCTCAGTGCGGGATGACCATTCTACATGCTACCACATTAACGTGTGTATTGCAAGACTACAACTTAATGTTCGTAGTCATAAATGAGTTTATCCGCATCCACTATCTCGGTCTCTAATGCTTCCGCAGGTATCATGGTGTATGATGAAAGGTAGCAACCCGATATGTGGCGTTGAATTGATCTATGAAATTCAGTTCCATAGTAATTGGTGCAAGGAAAATCACGAATTTACTACTGATGCCCTCCGATAAACGCATGATCTTAGACCAAATATCACACCATGTATTTCCGGTTCATATCTGGTTCATTGGGAGTTGATATATAACACGATGTCATTTTTTAAAAATAAGCTGATGAACTGGTGTTAATTTCCTGTATGCAAACTGTAACTGGTCGAATCATTATGAAACTTTGAACTTAAGTCAAGAAGGAAAACACACATATGTGTTTCATGTCCCACAAATCATAAATCCCGAGAGAGTTGCACGAGATTAGCCAACACTCAGGAATCAAGTTGTTTGACATGCAAAATGTGACAATACACATATACTTAAATCGTATATATATATATATATATATATATATATATATATATATATATATATATATATATATATATATATATATATATATATATATATATATATTATATATATACATATATATTTATGCATATTTATATATATATATACATTTATATATATATATATATATATATATATATATATATATATATATATATATCATGGGATATGCGATCAGCCATAACTTCCCAACTCTAGGGTCTCTTATTCAGCGATTATGAGTTCATTTATTGTCTGAAAAGCGCATGGAAAGTCATTGTTTTCTCTTCGGCCTTGCAAACGGTACAATGCGTCGAGGTTAACAGAGGATTAATGTACGTGTGTTAATTAGTATCCACCTGGTTTCTTAGTACCATATAAAACGTGTTGGTATGCCGTTAAACCCTATACTTACCTTACCTTACCTTAAGATGACAGTGCATAAAGCTAACCTACTATATCCAGTTCCGGTAACCTGGTATTCTAGGTCTACCACAAATTATTGATAAAACGGCTACAATTAGTTATCACATGTGGGCTTCAAATACAAAGCATATAGTCATGCTAGTTTCTTATTATCATATTTAGTGTATGTCAATTGTTCGATCATATAACAGATGCTGCAATCATTGCTTGATAATATTGTACTTGAGATAAAATTGTAAGGCACAAACACATGAGCAATATTAATTGTGCATGGCGTATACGTTAAGGCATGTTTTAAGTAACAATTGGATCGTTAAATACAATGATATTTTAATTGGCCACCTTTTAAGTTATCGATGTATTCAAATTGAAACAAATGTTTCATGAACCCGAGCCACACATTGTTGCAATTCAATCGATCATGTGTGTAAAAATATATATTTATAAATATATATGTATATTATATATATATATATTGATATACACATTGATACGCCTATGTATTGAAATGTTCACTGCATAATTATCTAGTGTGCTGTGAGCAAGCTGCTTAACCTTTATTATTCTTAATGCAGAAACAGTCTATATGTGAAGAGCATTATCAACATTGATGATCATCACAGATCTTGTTAGGATTAATTTGATACCAGCAAGCAAAGCAAATGTCAAATATAACTAAAACGTTGCTTTTTCAGTGAATATTTCTTTATCGTTTGAATCAATACCAATCACCATCTTATTAATATCAGCACTAATATGTACAATATTAACAGGAAGTAGCAGCGTAGGAATTTCGTGCTTTTGCTCAGAACATTAACTGTAATGCTGGCGTAATACAATGTCATTCCTTACATGTAATTAGATCAGTGGTCGTGTGCATTAGTTCTGATAAATTTAACAATTTTGCAATAAAATGTAATAAATGCAATAAAACTGAAATGATAAAGCTTCAGTCAATTTTGCAATATAGGGTAGCATTTGTTTGTAGCGCTCAGTTCGAAAAACGGGGAACCTAGCTCTTCCTAAAACAAACGGAACCAAATATCTAAACGGCAATATTCGGTTATCAAATCATGAGTTTATCTTACATTTGACACCTATTTAGCATAACAATTATTCTAATAAATAGTGCCAGCGAAATTCATACTTAAATGCATGACCTGCTGTTGCTGCAATTCAATACGACCATGACATTATATGGGTGCCGAAATTGCATTTTTGTGGAATGCTGTATAAAAACTAGATTTATTCTATTGATTACCATGATGTTAAGCAACACTAATTGGATTTCCGGTGTTAGCACAAATAAGTAAGTTATTTTATATTAGCTGGATTACACATATGAAGTAGAAGATCCCGTTAGATTGTCGTATAGAGTAGAATTACTGACTGCTAAGAGTTGTTTTTATGTTTTATGTCATGGCAATATCAATACATAAAAGCCTAAGCCCGAATTAAATGTTGAGAGCTTTGTTCGCTCTGTGTGCATCATACCAGTTAAGAATACGTCTTATGACATTTATTTGGTGAAAGCCACTCAAAGTGATAATACGTCCATATACATGATATCCCACATCTTCGCAATAAACCGCCTGAGTATAAATGGGTTTTATGGAATCTGGGTAACCATATTTTCACGCAAATGTCACCCACTGAAAGACATCTGTGGTGATGTGTAATATACATTTATTGTGATCTTTTTTTGCAAAAGCTAACAATGGTTGTCAGCTTATATAAATCGGTGGTCTTACGCATTGTGAACAACGGCGTTGCTCACATTGGATATAGGAATATTGGCTTATCTTGCTGTCCGTTTGTATCTTTTATATTCCTAGTACAAAGTATGCTCAGAATATGGCGAATACGGTGGGTATAATTTGTACTTTAGTTTGTATGAATGTGGGTGTGTATGTATGCATGTGTACGTACACATGCTCATATTATAATTGCCTAAGCAAGCGTGTGTGCGTCATCTGAATGCACCTCTCCGTGATGTTACTCGCTTATTCCTAGAAACATTGAATTTATCTTCAAATCTGCAAAACCTTTTTGATACTTTTTCTGACCTTTTTTGAAAGAAGTTGATTCCTCAATAGCGCATTTATTAGTCACAATGGTTATATGAGTGCATAATATTGCCTTAAACTGAACGCCCTAATCATCAAGTCTCCAGTTGCCTAAGGTCAAACAGTTGGCCAATGTTACTATCTTTAAACAAGTGTATCTTGGATGTCCAGATTTGATATTACACTGCTGAAGAAAAACCAGCCTCTGCGATTTCATGACGGTAACGGTTGCTCCGTTCCGATATGCACATTGGCTCGTCTTTGTTTTGGTAATGTATTCTCATCTGTAGTGTAATAACCAATGGGGCTGCAGCTTATTGTACCACATGGTGATATGTCACAGCTTATCTCAATGCATGACCAAGTCTTGGATCCAATTGCCTTTCCCTTTAGCTCGTGTTTTGTGAACGCTTCATTTGACATGGCCACCAATTTCGGACGCGGTTATTGGTAATAGTGTCTCGCTGTGAATAACAATATGACAGAGCAGCTGGTGAACGGAGTGTCGCTTAATCTCATTATATCCGGCATCAATGCGTCACTTGTCCTGCATATATCAAGTGTACAAATGGCCGCTGACGATTAAAAAATTGCCACCGCTTCGATGTAGCTATGCCATATGCGATAGTGTATCAACTATTGGAATGAGGAGTTATTAGAACAATCATAATACAATATCCATTCAACGCTCGTGCGAATTTATTTAGTGGGATAGGCACATCTAAAGCTGTTGGTATAGGTGGTTGGGTCTGGTAGCGATCAGGTGACGATGAGGAGGCATTCTTCAGAAGAATGGTGGCCTTCTTATCTCTGCCAATCTACATAGCTATCTGTGTCGACTATATTTTGCTATCAATATATAACTTGTTTACTTTTAGGTCCCAGGCCGACATATTTGTACGGTAGCTTCAATTGCATCTTGCCAATACCCCAAATATGCCTGCTTAAGATCACGCATTCAGACGAGACAGCCAAAATAATATATCAACAGACTGGACAATTAATCTGCATAAGGTATTGTAAGATGTAGGGCAGCAGCGGCGCCAAAGTAAAGCGTTAATATCATCGAAGTAGCACTTAATGTTACTGCCACAAGGTGAATAAATCAAGAGAACAAAAATATAGCATCCAATCCTTTTCGCGCAAGGCCGCCGTAGTGCGAACGCACATAAGGTTCTTGCATCTCGGCGTATCGATTGGTGATTGCTGTTAGATTTCAAAATAATCGCTACATATTGACTTCATCATACAGATTGACATCTACTGTCTGCTGGGTGCATTAAGCGCGAGTTCCATGTCATGGTTTCTTCCATCGTTCAGAGACACGTGCCTTTACCAACATGACATGAGTGTTCAGGAAATCTCTCAGCTGGAAGCCGCCAGCTCTGTATCGAATTAAAAAATAGAAGAACTAACTGCGGCCATGGAGTGATATTGGTCTTTCACTTGAGTAAGCCTTGACGGACTTAATGCAACCTTGGACCAATCTCGTTCAGTTGTTAAACGTAGACTCGTAGAAATAAAAGCATTGTACGGACATGCCTTGCAGTAACATGGCTGAATACCAGGGTTTATGCTGCAGAAGGAAGCTACATGCGATATTTGTAGTATATCAACCACTATTACTGGGAATGTTAAATATTTGTTTGAGGCAAATTGATCGAATTGGATAAATATGTATACAATAAGCTCCGCGAAACGTAAGGTAGAGGACTAGCAAGGAGTATTAGTAATATACTTGGCATCTAGCTTATGTGTAAAAGCCTACCCACAATGTTGGCCATTGGAAAGGACATGTTTTTCCATGCCTACAGTAAAATCGTAGTGAATCAAAGGTTTTTGATTATCGTATAGCATGGCAACTGCAACTGTAAGAATTGTCCGGGTTTACAGCAACGCATACATATGTTTACACTTAAATTACTTCATATTAACTGTTCACGTGTTGTTTGAACGAAAATAAGGATCTATGTGTCTGGATTGCAAGGACGTTATGAATGCGTCTCAAACACAACTATGTGCGATCTTACTTCAGTGCTGAGGGTACATCGAACCTTAGTCCGACTAATTACCATAGCGTTGGGCAACAGACTTCAGGTTTAAATAAATATGTGTTTGCTTGCATGACTGCATTAGTAAATCTCAAAAAACTGTCAAACAGTCTTACCGATTGTTTATTTTCGCTTCCAATGTATAGGCGATAGATCTCGCGGCTATATGCATATGCCAGTATTATCTGTGAAGGCCTTATTATCTGTGAAGGGCTTTGTTTGCTCGATGGGTACGCACGCCTTTTGACATTCAATGGACAATAGCTATATAGGTTATATAATGCCTATATAAATGAACGTATATATTTTGATAGTAAATCACTAAAACACAACTGTTCCAGGTCAAGATTGTACTTGGATTGTCCTTTCATAGTGAGGGCTATATTGAACTATGACGATTCAAGGCAGCTACAAAGTGTTAGATGTTTTGCACCATTGTTTTGATAAAAGCCGAAACGCTATTATCATAAACTTGTGATCAATAGTGCTTAATACATCGATATAGTCTAAATCCTGACACTGAGCTGTCATCATCTTAGGCAAGAAAACCGATCATACACTAGCCTCGACAACAAATGTCACACGGACAATGGAACTAAAAAGATGCAATGCTAGGTGATGATGGAAAAATTGGGGAGGTAGGGGGTATGTGGTCTATTGACACGATGTGATTTTGGAAGTTTATGGGATAAAGCTAAGGAGAGTTAAGGCATGTAGGATGTGGTGGCGATGGTGGAGGGGGGAAGGGAGGGTGTTAGGGCGGGGGGGGGGGGGGGGGGGGGTTATGTTGTGGTGTTGTTGTCAAACACTCGGCCCAACAAGCGTTCAGTAATTGTCGACGTGACGGCGTGTATTACAAAAGCGGCTCCCGATCGAATAACAGCTTGTTAGGTTTTGGAAGCAAATGTTAATGAGAGTAGAACTGTGTATTTTCTATGGAGTGCTTGCCCTGGACCGCTAGGCCGTCTCTAGATATAATGATTTTGTTGAAGCTGCTGCAAATTTAGAGACGGTATCATTAAGACTTGATCATATGTTATAATCACATAGCAGTTGCCACAGAGTATGATGCCTTTCGCAGCAACCTGATAAATGGCATTCTACAGATGTTATGATGCTAATTGTTGGTGTATAGGTATGCAGCAATTCCCTCTAAAATTATAATCGCTTTCATTATTTATGAAAGCTTAAAGTGTATTTAAATTTGCAACATCACCACCACACATCTGCTGATCCGCAATTGAACCCCATAAATGCGATACTCATGAAGATGCATAACGACTGCACGAGCTTCATAGTGGATACTTGCTTCTAAAGTAATCCTGACAGGTTCATATTCACCTAATTAGTTTTTATGTCCCAACATAGACGTCCAATAAACCGATGGTAAGAACACAAGCTTTGTGTAATTGTTCATGTCGTCTCAATCGATAAGTCACTGATAAGCCCGTCATATTATTTGAATACTGAGATACACGACATATATTACCCACATATGTCCCATATATGTCACAGAGAAGGTATTTATTGGGCTCCCATCTTTGACTTGTTGCATATATTGTCGTACTTGTTTGATGCCCAGGACGTTTTAGTAGGCAACTCATGTCATTCGTATGATCAAATTATCCGAAATTATCCTATTGCCACAGTTGCTAGATGTACAGCATGGGGTAGTTATACCCTGCTTGCAATATAGCTCATGAATGTCAATTCTGTGCACATCATAGATGCACAGAATAAGTGACAACTCTGACTATAGGCAGAAAGT